>OZ020556.1:26756115-27381115 GCA_963971465.1 Lepidochitona cinerea
TGCTTGACGGTAACATGGAATCATGTGGTTGATGGTAACATGTAGTCATGTGGTTGACGGTAACATGGAATCATGGGGTTGACGGCAACATGGAATCATGTGGTTGATGGTAACATAGAGCCATGTGCTTGATGGTTACATCAAATCATGTGCTTGGTGGTTACATGGAATCATGTGTTTGATGGTAACATGCAATCATGTGTTTGACGGTAACATGGAATCATGTGCGTGATGGTAACATGGAATCATGTGCTTGACGGTGATATGGAGTCATGTGCTTGATGGTAACATGGAATCATGTGCTTTATGGTAACATAGAATCATGTGGTTGATGGTAACATGGGGTCATGTGCTTGATGGTAATATGGAATCATGTGCTTGGTGGTAATATGGACTCATGTGCTTGATGGTAACATGGAATCATGTGCTTTATGGTAACATAGAATCATGTGGTTGATGGTAACATGGGGTCATGTGCTTGATGGTAATATGGAATCATGTGCTTGGTGGTAATATGGAATCATGTGCTTGGTGGTAATATGGAATCATGTGCTTGGTGGTAATATGGAATCATGTGATTGACGGTAACATGTAATGAATCCATAAGCTTTGTACAATTTCTTATAAAAAGATAAAAATTTTACCGGGATCTCATTAAAAGGAAACGATCCTACCCAAGCAAATATCTGACCAACAAATGTAAATACATGAGAGTGAACTGACCGTTTCTGCCATTCCGTAAACAGCCCACAATTCGCTCGGCCAGGGCAGGTTAGAGAGACGAAGGGCTCTACATATTGGTGTCTGAAATAAACAAATCTTCCTGGAGGCTAAATGAAAGTCCCAGAAATCATAAGATATGATCCCTGTTAAAAATCGCACCATAAATCCTACTCCCCTACCTAACCTCTCAAGAGCTTGAACCAACAACTCAGAAATTATCATTTCGGATTAGTAAAAAAGAAACATGAATAGAATGTCGGATGCTGAGGCGATAGATAACTGTAACAATCTTCACATATCCTGTTCGTTCCCTAATTGGAGTCATAAAATCTGACTGCTTAAATGACCTCAATATACTGTGTTAGAAACTCTATTGTAAGATAACGCATATTGCTTTACAACTTTCTATGTACAGCGAGAAATGGACTTGAAATTGGACACCTCCAAGTTTATTGACTCTAAAACGTAAACATATCCTGTGCTGCCTTTAGTCCTAAATATAATGATTCACTCATCTTAGTCAATATTAGAAATATTATGATTATTATCAATATTTTAACTCTGGTTGAAGGTTCAGCTTCGATTATTAAGTTACAGAGTACATGTATCAGTAAGAAAACAATTTTGATAATAACTTAAAACCTGTCCCATATACAGTGTATATATAACCAACATGATGTTTTCTTTGTCATCTAGGTGAAAATAAATGCATAGCTGTGTATAAAATGAACATAACTCCAGATTTTATAACTGAAAAATATTACGTGTATAGTAAGCTTTCCTTCGTCCTATTTTATTAGTTAGTTTTTTTTTTTGTAAATCGTCAGTCAGTTTCAAACTGCGCTCAGTAAAGCATCTTGGAGGCTATTTAACCTGCTTATTATTTAAATGGTAATCGTTTTTCTTATTTATTTGTTTTGGGAGTTCTTTCAAGATTCTATTCTGTGGATTTACCACTGTGCTTACTAGATTATATTCTGTGGATTTACTAGTGTGTTTATAGGATTATGTTCTGTGGATTTACCAGTGTGATTCACTATGTAGATTTATAATTCGTGACCATCGGATCTATACTGATATACAAGTGAACTTCGTTAGTTATCGGATTGCAGATTGATTTTGATAAAAGTTTTCTTGCCAGTTTAATATTTGCCTGTAAATAAGTTACTTTAAAAAAAAAAATCTAAATCGAAAGTTGTATATAAAATCTTCAGGTCTTTTCGTTCCTTCTTCATTTATTATTTTGTCTCGTAACAACAAAAAACCATCAGTGAGACGTCGGATCTGTTGAAGGGGTAGGCCTACTGCCACCAATACCAATGTGATGCGGTTTCCAATTCCTGTAGATTTTCTACAGGAGGCTCTAGGGCTTGACTGTTTTTGCCCATCCTATCCCAAACGTGCTCTACAGGTTTCAAATCCGCGCAGTCACATCTGCAACAGATCCGACGTCTCACTGGAGGGATGAAACGCATGCTGGAAGCTAACGGAGGCTATACGGGCTATTCACCTTTATATCTAGGGATGTGTTCTACACACTCAAAGCGACATTTTTACTTCAATATGTTCGCCCTCTGAAACCACATGGACTCTGAAGTTTCATACTTACAAGCATCTTTTATTTTGTTAAAATACACTTTTGAGTTGGTATCCTAAATAAAGCGTATAGCTTAATGCCATTAATGGTGATTTCTCATCGCCAGAATGTTGCCCTTTATGATCACAATCGTTTCTGCAACATCAGTTTACCCACAATCTCCCTACACCAATAATTTTATCCGTCGGTGTAGATTTTCCAGGGGGGTGCTTAACTTTTTTCTTTGTGTATACTATAATGTTGACCATAACAATACTGACCTTGTTATACTGAAACACAAATGGTATTATAGTTCTTTCGCGACATTTTACCGGGTCCAAGTTCAAACCCAAATGATAATCAGTTTGTAACGTTTAAATTAAAAAATTATCCCTTTCCAAACGTTTGTGTTTGGTATCTTCAGCGAAAGTGAGAAAATGTATTTTTTTCAAAGGGCATGATTTCGAAAAGGAATGGAAAGAAAACCGAATGACCTGGAGTGGCGAAATGTTGTGCCACGGGCACATCATGTTTAAAGGAGGGGAAATCTCTACAAATACATAGGGATTATCGTCGATAACAACCTTCAAAGTGCTTAAAACATTTCACGTCAATTACCTCCAGTGACCCTCAAGCTAATAAAAACAGACAGAAGTATGTCCTTTCAATGGCTTATCTGTGTAGCCATTTTTCCGTTTTAGGATGACGTGATGTTGGTGTAGCTATTTTTAGATCAATAATGACGTATTTTTTACCGCTCTCTAATGTAAAATGGTAGATTTAGGTCCAAAAAAACATGGCGACAAACTTGAAGTGGGAAGATTGTCTCCGAATATATAGGTCAGTATGCAACCGCGCGCCATTGCTTAGCCAGCCATTGGCTAAATTGCATCACATGACTACTCTATAACGCACTTAAACTTTTATTCAACAATAATTGGATAAAACTAATGAAAAAATGGTGGCGGCCTTGTGAATGGCCTATGGAGCTTATTCTCTATTGTAACGCCACCTTCAAATTTCAATTATTCGCTGACGAGGGGATAAAACATACATTGGACGGTTGTTGTGGACTAAATGAACTCTACTCTTTCCATCTAAACTAGTCTAAAGCTTAGATTTTCTTTCCCTTTAAGTCTAATACTAGATAAATGGGTGGCAGCTCCTTGTCGTAGAGAATTCCGCTACGTATTGCTTACGGCATTTTTGCACGTGGTAACGTACACGATGTTAGAGGAGTAGCAATTAAGATTCTCTGCCATTTAATATTTACTGCGGAATTGTGCTCCGAAAAAGGTTCCTAGATCTGGCACGTATTCATCAAGCTTGCATTGAGTCTTCCGGCATTTCATTGACATACCGGTAAGAAATGTTGTCCGGTAATGATACACTCGTGAAGGAGAATCGAGCGTGTTGGGAGCTGAAGGTAGTGAAATGATTTGTCTTAATGTGTCAGATTAGATCCTTTGGAGTTACCTAAAAGAATACTCCGTGGGCAGAAGAGCTTTAAAAAGAACAGGACAAGCCTAAATACAAAATCTAGAACTACAGTTTCTATAGAATCTAAAGGCCTGAGACGTAATGACTTGGGAAGTTTTTGAAAGTGTGGGGAGGATGTTATGACCCAGCATGTATCAGCTGATGCGGGTCAGTAGGTTTGAAGAATACTTTGTAATCTAGATACCCAGTCGTTTGATCTTTATGGCCCTTAGTTATATCCAAAAAATTAACAGAAGTGAGATCAATAGTAGGCTGTAGATTAATGCTAGAAAATAATAATGCCAATAAAAAAATAAAGGTCTTTCAACGCGTGCTGGCATATGATTAAAATGTCACCCATATACAGTAGGTAAATAAAAGGATGTTTTTGACTTTTGCAAAGAATGTTGCTCTCCCAATCAGCCATAAAAATAGAGACAAAGTTTGAACCAGAATGTTTTCCCATAGAACATGGTTTAATTTGCCCATTGAATTCAAAATCAGTACCCTTTTAGGTAAGTTTCAACCAGGACGACGGTGGTCAGGATATCTTTGGAATGCTGGTTTTATGGAATTTAGACCCAAGTCTTTGGCAATGTTTGTATACATAGACTCCACATCTAGAGTGACCAAAATCGCATCCTGGGAGATTGATTTCTCAAATAATTTGACCAATAAATCATCAGTATTTTTGATAAAGCTAGGATACCGATTCGCTAAAGGTTTATAATAGCAATCAATTCTATATCTTGCATTACCACAATCTGAGATAATAGCTCGGCATTGAAGACTTGGACCGTTTTTCAATGGGTTTGTAGTTTTTTGGAAGAATATAGAAGACCCTGTTTTCTGTGTTAGATCATATTCCAAATAGAGATACTGTTTTTCATCAAGATAACCTTTTTTTCAATAGAATGAAGAATTTATTGAAATTTCCAACATTTTCAGGCCAAATTTCGTCGTCAATATTTTGGTAGTGAAGAGGGTTGCTTAGCTGCCGTTCCAGACATAATAACTGTTGCCGAGCCTTTACCAGCACGTTTAATAACTATGAACAATATCATCTGTGAGAAGCGCTAATTATTGATTTGATGAAATTTTCTCGATATAAATTAACAAAAGGAAGCTGGTATAAATTGTATTGCCGGTTTACAAAAACAAAAACACCCCTGCCCCTAACTCGACAATCGTTGCCTTCATGATGAGCATATTTCCATAGATATTTTTTTTAAAGCGTCACCAGAATTTGTTCCGTTGGGATTTTTTGTCATTTTACCGAGGAACCTTAAGTTTACATTCAATAATCAGAGGATACCATATAACAAATATCCTAGATAAAACAAAGCATACCGGTTTATTTACACAACAGTTTCCTAATAGCGTTTATATACCAATGATATTATGAATCGAGAATGTAAAAGTTGTTTCACCGTGTGTTCCTGTGAGAATGCAAGGCATCAATAAATCGAATCCTGTATCTAAACACGAGACTTGAAGCTTTCGCCTATCTAGGTAACTGGTAATTCGAATCGAGAATATCGTACTTTCTTCCAAATTTCAAAACTTTAATAACGAAATTCGAAAGTCGAACCATGTATCTGTGCTCACGGAATTCGAATCTGGTACTCAGGAACCGGGAATTGCAACTGAGACATCACATCTTGTAGTTTAAACCATGCGTGGAATCCCGAAGTTTCGTCCGGAATTCAAGACATCGATGAATCGAATCGTCATAAACGATCGAATCCAGTATCACATCAACATCCCAAATCCCGTATCGAAACACGGGATTCGAATCCCCAATCCCGATTCTGGTGCTATTAATGACAGACCCACACGTACATTGTCGAGTAGTTAAATGAATGTTTCAGCGTAGCCTATCATTGCAAACATTAGAGTAGCCGAGAAATCTGGGCTCTGCCGATTTATTTTTTAATTCGTCAAGGCCTAGATTACTTGAATTTTGAAACAACGCTATTCTGAAATCAATTTCTTAATAAATAAGCAAAGCACAGATTATTTACCACTACAGTCTATCAGACTTAAACATATTGGGTTAAAAGAAAATGTCCGCGGCTGTGCGCTTCAAGGAGTATAGTCTATAGATGTCCATCTATACTCCTTGGTGCGCTATGATGTTCTATTGGGACCACTTCTCAAGTCTCAATAACTATTTAAATCAAACGTCTATTTCAATTTGTAGGCTATTAAAAAATTAGCCGTCAAACCGCTATTTTATGGTAAGTCGTTTGTTTGTTTGTTTTGGAAGCAAATCAACTTTCATCTTTAAAAACTGAGAAATTAATTCTATAGGGTTCGTTCACAAAAAGCAAATTATATAAATATCATCGATCAGATTTATTCACTAAGCTAATCTACAATAATGAATGGTCCCCACACATGCGCAAAGGACATAAATCCCTGAACGTTCCAACTCGACGTGCAAGAAAAACGCGACGTCACGCTCAAAAACTCGACGTCGAGTTCACTGCCTATCTTTTAACATTGCCAAACGCGACGCGAAAGTCGACGTCGAGTACCTCGTCGCGTCGTGCGTCGCGTTTGCGTAAGTCGACGCGCGACGGAGAAGTAGGCTATCCCAAATAGAACACCATAGTGCGCAGTCAAAATCTAAAGTATGATTTCCCTGACTTTCTGTTTGGCATTTTCCACCATGAATACACGAGGGTCGCCTAATGTGTCTTTGGCCTGATTCGAGTCTTCCTGAAGTCCTCGGTGTTTCATTTCTTTATCTAAGCCACTATACATTCCTCTATTGATATTGACACTTTATTTAGACATCTTCTATGGGTTCGATGACATGGAATCTTTTTAAAAATTTCAGGACATTGCATGGGTGTGTTTTTCGGCCTAGCATTAGGACTACACACAGAACAAGTAGCCTTGTGATAGAGTTCCGGTGAAGATTTCCCTCGGTGCCATCTTTCTCAGTTTAGAAAAAGGAAATCATTACAATTTTCATTATTTTCTTGAAATTATATTGAATTTGAGTGAAACAATCAGGTATTTACATAAATCGTACAAGTCCTTACTACTTTTTACACTGATTCCGTAGTCAGGGGTACAAAACGCCATAACCACTTTTTAATATCAGTATGACTAGTCCCCAATATGTTGAGTGGATTGAAGTTATTCTGATTCGACCTTCTTCAATACAAAGAAGATAGTGTAGCTGTATCAGAATAACTTCAATCCACCCAACATATTGCGAACTACAGTATGACCAATACAAGTTTCGAGTGAAGTCAAACTCTGTTCTGTATAGGATAAATGCCGAGCTACTGCCGATTCTTAAAAAATAATCGGCGAGGCGCGGAGCGCCGAGCCGATTATTTTTTAAGAATCGGCAGTGGCGAGGCGTTTATCCGGCTTAAACGTCAGTCTCTTTGTTTTGCCCCTGCCGATTATTTTTTAAGAATCGTCTGGTGCAAACTGAGCCAGGTGCCGTGTTACACGAAGTTCACTTCAAGTAAGCTCTGATATGGTATGACTTGAGCTGTAAATATTGGGAAATAATTTTCCAAAAATGTCCAAAAATATTGCCAGATTGTCAGTTCATTTATACTTGTAAAGGTTATCAGATGTGGGAAAAAATAAAATATTTTTTCTGAATATTTTAGAGTGGGGATTCAATTTTACTGCAACCTACTCTACCCATTTCGCTATGATTTCGTTTGAATGGCGTCATGGTACAACGATTTTTTTTTAACGAAGGAAAGCATTTAAATGAGGTATTAATTTGACTAAAAAGTTAGATGCCCTTTCCCTGCATAAATCAGATTTTTTTCCCAATAAAACAGTCTTTGTTCCCCTACACACCATATAAAACAAGTCTGCTTTGTTTTAAATTTGACTTAAATCTTCACGTCTAGTTATATTGGCTTCTCTTAACTGAGCGATTTGATAAAATACGGTAATTTAAATATTTTTTTATTGTATTAAAAAATATTTATTGTATTAAAAAAATCTACAAATTGTGTCTCCAATTGCAAACAATCTGCATTTATTTACTCGTTTATTTAAAATCGTACATATCCAACAAACTGACTCCTTAAAGCGATCCATTAAGACAAACCGGCTGTGATCCCCTTTTATAAGGCAAACATCACTCCTCACTATGAAGCAGCTATTGTTCGTTTCCAATGCGCATGTGTGGTAAATGATTTACATTTGAAGGCCTGTGAAGCATGCTATCGTCTGCAGACGATTCGTGAAAAATAATCGTCCGCTCGAACAATAGGGTGACGTCACAGGAGACGTTTAAAATCCGAGAGGGGGTCGTCATTGGGCGTTTGAATGAATAATCGGCCATATGATATATGCGACCTTCAAATGCCCATTGATCGTCGGATGAGTGATCATACTATCAATGAGCCAAACAAAGAGATGCTGTTTATTTATTTGACCTCTTCCAATGACAGTTGACCTATCGAAAGGTCACTCGATATGTCAGTCATGTTGACAGAAAGCAATTAAATGAATGAAAAAAAGTTCTGTCAAATTCATGTTAAAGGAGGGGAAATCTCTAGAAATACACAGGGATTATCGTCGATAACAACCTTCAAAGTACTTAAAACATTTCACGCCAATTACCTCCAATGACCCTCAAGCTAATAAAAACAGACAGAAGTATGTCTTTTCAGTGGCTTATCTGTGTAGCCATTTTTTCCGTTTTAGGATGACGTGATGTTGGTATAGCTATTTTAAGATCAATAATGACGTATTTTTACCGCTCTCTATTGTATTATGGTAGATTTAGGTCCAAAAAACATGGCGACAAACTTGAAGTGGGACGATTGTCTCCGAGTATATAGGTCAGTATGCAACCGCACGCCATTTCTTAGCCAAGTGGCCCCAAGCCATTGGCTAAATTGCATCACATGACTACTCTATAACGCAATTTTTATTCAACAATAATTGGATAAAACTAATGAAAAAATGGTGGCGGCCTTGTGAATGGCCTATGCAGCTTATTCTCCATTGTAACGCCACTTTCAAATTTCAATTATTCACATACGAGGGGATAAAACATACATTGGACAGTTGTTTCGGACTAAATGAACTCTTTCCATCTAAACTAGTCTAAAGCTTAGATTTTCTTTCCCTTCAACGATATCTATTCGAAAGTTAAACCCTTGGATAAACTTGGTTTGGGAAACTAAATGGATTGATGACAAAGAGAGTTCGCTTAGAACAAATTTTATTCAGCTTTCAAATTTGATATATAGTTAAAGAAACAGACAATGGCAACTGACGTTTCTGATGGTGAAATTGTCAGATTTACTGAAATAGTTGGCGTTTTACCGATTCGTAACAGGCGTGGCATTACCCATTGACGACCTATATAGGCCTACTTGATCGATATTAAATTAACACACTCTTCGTTGAGAAGATTTAATATATTATAGCGATATAATGGAAGGCACGGATCTCTTATTATCTTGAACATCATGCAATTAAGCCTAATGGCAACACTACGCTCAGCATCAATATTAATTGTTGTATGCCTAATTATTGTAAATTGGACTGCTACATAATGGTTTGCTATGGAAGTATCCTGTTGCTGAGTTAAAATGTTTAGAGGAGTCTGTCGATGTAAACCAGCAGATCGAGTTCCCTTAACTGAGGTTAACCTATGCCAGCTGGCTTTACTATAACGTTGCTTCGAAGATGTAAAGAAGCAGTGGTTCTTAAAAAGGTCTAGAGAACTTCGTTACTTCTGACATGAGAACTAAAGTGTGAAAGTAGAAACTCTCCCTTAACTTGTTCAAACCAGGGTTGTGGATATAGCTATACGCTACTGTCGTGTAAAAGGCATCTCGTTCTGGCGTAGCTTAGATACAAAAATATACACAGCGTTTCTTACAGGAAAATGTAGGCCTAATGTCGATAAGGGTCGCTAGTTTGTATGCATGAATTAGACCGTTACATTTTGGGAACAGTTGCTCCGTATTGATGCATCAAGGGCAATCGGATTCGCTAAGTGGAAAAGGCGCTTTCTCCGTTATAAATGGAGGATTTAACGATTATTCATATTTCAATACAATGCGTTAGTAGGTTAACAAGTGGATACTTGTGAATCATCCATATACCTCTAATGACGGATACGAGCGATAGGATAATAGCAGATTTTGGCATGAAGACGTCTGTACAACACCGGGACATCGATCACGGCTGGGCTTGGGTTGTTCTATGTGCATCATGGCTGTCCCAGGTAAGTGAAGGAAGCAGACTGTTACAGCAATTCCAGAACTAGCCTATGTATTTCATTTGGGTTATCTGTATATCCTATTTTGACCTAGATTTAGCTATATCACCACACGTTTCCAATCGATCCACATCACAATCAGAGAAACATAACGTTTTATATTCGAACCGGTTAAGCTGGTATATATCTGATTACATAACATAAGAAGAAACAGTAGGCTACAATATTCATTAAATCCAACTGTTTTGGTCTTGTCCAAACATAATAATACCAACATATAGCATATATAGGTCGCAATGCTTATCTACAGAAGCGTTATATCGGTGATGTGCTGGGTTCAAACTTCCAAATGTGCAGTGATAACAAATATAGAACGATATTTGACTTTCTAGTGTTATACTAAAGCACAGGTACAGGGAAAATCTTCTTGTCTAAAATAACTAAGGCGACGGTTGTCTAATTGTGTTAAAAAGGGGTATATGATATCATTTAGACCGTTATAACCAATCATAAGTTGTAATAAACTATACTTTTATAATTGGTCTATGTACGTAATAGCGCTATATCACTTTAATACAGCGAAAGGATACAGACTGTATAATTACACGTGTCTAATGGATGATGTTCCCATTTAAAACATATGTACTGGCACAGAGAATATACAACTTTGGAGGCTAGTTTAATCACCTACTTATTTAATTCTCCAAAATGTCCTCAATGTGAACTCTAGATTGTATGCAGATCATGACGTCTGAGATTAATTTAATAGGGTTTAACTCCAAACCACGCGTGTGTAGCGAAACACGATGTAAGTATATATATAGGCCTGTGCGGGGAAAACCACGGTCTCATCCCTATTTCAAAAGTAAGGTGGCTGAAGTTAGCACTAGATACGAGAGTCAGGATCCCCTAAAGGTTACATGATACAGTTTCATTTCCCATTTGCGGTAATGTTAACGTTTTGATTTGTGGCTAATTACCTAAATCTCGTTAAGACTTTTCCTAACCATTTCCAAATAGATCAACACATGAGAAATCCTTTACAACCAAATAAAGTTGACATAGTGCATGCCGGTTTCAAGCTACACACAATTTAACATGGGTACCGCCATTTTGACAGTTTTAGGCTTACTTATTCTAGCCAAACTTTGGTATTTTCAAAATTGGGTGAACATTAAAAAAACACACACAAAAATCTGTTATCAGGCATTGATTGAAAGCTTAAAGTATGTACAGTAGACCTATGTTAGTTTCAATCCAATATTCAAATAACCCAGATACCAAACTATCACTATGTAGCCACCTTCTAGCTCCTGTATAACCGAAGTCAATTTTCATTGGCTGAGAAAACACAAACTGGGTGTTGTGACCTATAGTAATGGTTATTGAGCCGCCGTATCTTCAAGCTGAGGAAACGTTTTACTCAGATCATTTCCGCAACTGTACTTCACATGATAACGTATGTTTCCTATTGAATGGGAGAGCTGTGGTGGCTGCTTTGTGCCACTTCTTATTCTCGCATTTTCGTTTGGGTTTAAAACTAAAAGTCGTGTTTTCTTATTTTCACATTACGCCCTAGCGAAAACAGGAAATGCGAGAATACAACAAGAAAAATAAATACTGTTTTCTCACTGCGCAATGAATTTTTTTTACATTAACAGAAGGAAAATGTGTCAAAGATTCTCCAAAAAGAAGCTTAAACCTAAATCTATTTATACAACTGTATACAAGGATGGGCTGAAGTTTTAGTTTGAATGAGATCTTCTGTTTTTGTTAGTCGGCTATATAGAGGCTGCGAACCTCGTCAAAATGTAGGCCTATGTGTCTTGTTTGAAAATAAGATATACTGACATATGCGTTCTGCTATATGTAGCATTTTAATTAAGTATAACCTTTTTGAAGATAATTTAAGGAAAGGATAGCCGGTATTCATTGTGTGTATATATATGTCTGTATTATCCATTTTAGTTTATTTGGAATCGGAATGCTTCTCAATGAGATTATGTTTGATTTGTCAGGAAATTACAACCGCTTAAGGTCCGCTCACACAGTGCGATTTATCGTACCGACTTGTAGCATGCGATAAAAATGGATGTATTTGATTGGTTGACAAACCGGATCAACCAATTAAAAGCATCTATTTTAATCGCATGCTACAAGTCTGTACGATAAATCGCACTGTGTGAGCGGACCTTTAGCTTTTAACAGACTTTATCACCATTGAGAGAAATTTGTTTGCATTTGATTATTTGGTCGAAGTGCCCAGAATGTGAGTCTGCATCCGAGTGCTTTCCGTGTATATATTTGATTCTGTTATCACCCCGAAGTTAAGATCTCTGTGCTTCACAGAATTCTTTAGTCAAGATTATATAGTTCATTGCGAAATCCTATCGTGACGTCTGTTTAGAATGTTGTTTCGTTAGCATTGAACACAGCATCGTCACAATAGAATTCATTTGTTTCGCGACGCCATTTAGACCTGGCCCAAGCCTTATACACTTTTGAACAAGAAATGTTTGAAACTCTCTTTAAACGTGGGTTCCATACTAATGTCGGAACAACACAAAAACAACTGACGACGTGGTGATGTCTTAATTTTTTATCATTAATTTTGAACAACTTAGCCCATACATTTATTTAACTTATCGAAAAAAGAACAGCTGATTATACTCAGTTTTAAGTAAACAAGCTGCTCTGGATGGTGATAAATTCGTTATATAACGCCCTTGCGTGGGTATACGGGTAGATATTTGGTGTCTGACAACGATTGTGATCATAAAGGGCAACATTCTGGTGATAAGAAATCACCTTTAATGGCAATAAGCTATACAATTTATTCAGGATATCGTCAGCTAAATCAAAGTGTATTTTAGCAAAATAAAAAGATGCTTGTAAGTATGATACTTCAGATTCCATCTGGCTTCACAGGGCGAGCATATTGAAGTAAAAATGTCACTTAGTGTAGAACACATCCCTAGAGCTGAAGGTAAATAGCGCGTATAGCCTCCATTAGCTTTCAACCTGCGTCTCAACCCTCCAATGAGACGTCGGATCTGTTGAAGGGGTAACTGCCGCTAATACCGATGTAATTCAACAGATCCTTCAACAGATCCGACGTCTCACCTTCGGCATCGGTCAATATAAGTTGTCCAGGTCATTATAACATCATATTAACTGGCATGAGAGTCAATAATTGTATAATAGGGACTCCTATATGTGCCTTTGAGATAGGCCTATGTAAGTTGTATGTGAATTCTGGTTTGGTTGTAGGTTATATCAGGAGGTGCTGCTTCCTCTATTGGAACATTCCACCTGTTTCTCATACATGCCTTCCATCGAGGTGAAACACAGACCGCCATCATCGGATCTATCTTCTCTGGGCTCTCGTCATGTGCAGGTTAGCCTTCATATTACAATACATGGAAAATGAAGTGACGCGGAATATTAATTAAAAGTAATCGTTGAACAGATAGTTATCGAAGTTAAAGCAAGATTTACCCAACTATGCAACACGCATGTAAATTATGACGTAAAACTGTCTGAATTAAACATTGTTTTGAGTAAGATAATAGCTGATAACTGCTTGTCTTCCTGTCCCAAACTTCGGAATGTCACTTAATGTGTAATTAACGATTTATGCAAAATTGAAAAAAAAAAAAGATATTGGTCCTTAAAATCCACCTCTAGTGTTTACGATACATAATCATATATACAGACAAGAACAAATTCTAAGAAAAAAAGCGATTGATTATAAATTGCACTGTTGATATTATTGGACAGTTGTAATTTAACTTAATTGTAATGTAACCTTTTCTGCACATTGTTCTGCGCAGGTCTTCCCTGACCGAAATCTTCTATTTTGCTACAAGGTCCTTTAGCCAGTCTTATCAGCGATGCCACATCTCTACGATTTTGTATGATATTGGGCGGTCTCCTAGCAACAGTTGGTATGGTAATAGCGTCACAAGCCAGCAGTTTTACTCTCATCTTCATTGCTTATGGATTCATCTCCGGTAAGTGGAAATCGGGCCCAAATAGACACCCTTCATACCAATCTCATTTAGGACTAAAGTACCATAAGTATAACTAAACATTATATATTTTACAACAGGGAAAAGTGTTTTGTTTTTGTGCATTTTAACATTGATCAATGTAGAGAAATAAGCTCCTATGGATTGCTGTTATTGGGATCAAAAGGAAAGTGCAATTGTAGCCAAATATATATAGGCCTACCATAAGTTGTAAATATATGCAGTGTTTCTGGGTACTCAATGGCTTAGTTGGTCAGAGTGATAGTCCGATACATCGATGGTCTAGGGTTCGATTCTCACTCAGTCCAAAGAATGGATTTTTTTCTCACTGTATCGCCGTATGTGGAAGATTTGTCTTATACTCGCCGAAGGTTGAGACTTTCCTCTGGCCAAAGAGTGCCCCCCTCCCCTCAACCCCACACCCTCCACTAAACCTGGCAAAGCAGCTATTTAAGTAAAATAATCTTGAGTGCTAAGTGAACATCAATCAATTTGTCTGTGTTTATTTGAACTTTAAAACATTTGAAGGTTGTTTAAGGTATACATTGGCATGACAGTCATGTGTTCTTTGCCGTGAATTCGGTAGTTTTTGCTGGATTGGACTTTAGTATCTTACTGGGTCTTGTCCTCAAAGCTGCTTTGAATCATTCTATGTTTTCGAACCGAATTTACATATATGGCCTTGGAAGCATCTTGTTGTTACATGAGGTTCTGCAGATCTTCTTTACCTGTACGTTACTTTTGTCTTATGTAATTTTATGCATCATTTGCCAGTGTTAATATTTCAAATATCACTATATGTCACTCTTGTAGGTTTAGGATTGGGTCTAACCTTTACCCCAGCTGTAGTTGTGCCAGGATATTACTTTGTTAAAAGACGGAGCCTTGCTTGTGGTATTGGTGTCACAGGTTACTCATTTGGGATCGTTGTGATCCCCTTAATATTACAGGCGCTAGAAGCAGCGTATGGATGGAGAGGTGCTTTTCTGGGAATTGCAGGAGTTGTTCTAAACCTGTGTGTCTGTGGGATGGTCATCAAACCATCAGTTATAGAGAGGAATAGGGCTGTGCCACAAATGTCATTAACTGTCGATCCTAATGATGAAAGTTTACCAGAAAACAAAATGCCCAGAGCTGTCAAATCCTGTGTTACGACTTACTCGTTCCTACTCTACAAACGTTACGCCGCCTTGTGGTTTGTCTTCTTCTTCAGTAATGTTAGTATGAACATCATGTTCCTATATTTACCAACATACGCTTTTACTCTGGGAGCCGATTCCACAGAAATGGCTTTGTTATACGTAGTTCTGGGATTGTTCAATATGTTATCCCGAGTTTTAATTGGAATGGCTACAAACGATACCGGTCAAGGAACGGCCCTAGAGAAGATTACCATGTTATTTGGAGCGCTCGGTGTTCAGTCTGTAGCCATGCTTGTATTCCCTTGGTACTCAATCACTTCCGCAGGACGTCTTGTGTTTGCTGCTTTGGTTGGATTTTATTACGGAGTCCAACCTTCCGTAACCACACCATTGACTATTGAGTGTGTAGGTTTGAGGCGTATATCTTCTGCAGTGGGCGTTATTATGTTGGGCAAAGGGCTTGGCATGGCCGTCGGACCTCCTATTGCAAGTAAGACCTCATTATATTTATGCATCAGGGGTGCTGTAAGATTTAAGTCATAGAAACGTAAACCTTCAACATTGTAATGCGACAAGCCGGGAAATTTAGTGGCTCGTCAATGTTTTGTGAAACTGTCCATTGATTCATCCTACTTGAACTAACCCTGGAATTTAAACGCAACAATCTTCACATCTACCCAGTTAAATAAACTTTGGATTTACATCGCTAAAAGTTGGAAATGACTAAATGTTACGGGTTTTCAACTGAAAAGTGTAGAGTTTTAAAGTATGCGGCAATTTGAATTGCTACATGTCATGGATTTTCAACTTTCAATTAACCCACTTCAGTTTCACCGTCAATACCATGTAGTTTGAAATACTCTGCTCATATTATTTTTAAATAGCGAGAAAGCTATCGGCAACATTTTATCACCTATATCTTATTAAATTTTGAATTTGGTTTTCATTTGAGTGACTGTTTTCTCTGTTTTAGCGGCTGTGTTCAACGTTACTCAAAACTACACTGCAGTATTTATCTTAGGAGGTAGGCTATGTTATTGGGTTTTTTTTTTCATCTTTTCAACTTTGACATTGTATGTTTTAATTTAATTTTCCTTCTCTTTTACCAAACCTGTTGAAATAATATCATATTTCGGTTTAGGACGATTTCGAAATCATGCCTATTGAGAAAATGCCTCTTCTCACTTCCGCTGAAGATACCAAAACACAAACTTTTGGAAAGGGGAAGTTTACCCTTTTGGTTTGAACTTGGGCTCGAGAAGGTGTCTTGAAAAAAGTATTATACCATTTGTGTTTCAGTACAATAGCGCCCAGATTATACAAGAAGAAGCTCAACCTCTGAGCCAACGACCAGTCATTGCTTCTTAAGAGAACAAGAGTTTAAAAGATATATTAGTCCACACTAAACGTACTTTTCTGCCGTCTACCTAGGAACCAAATTCCATACTTTCTCTTTCTTATCCCATCACCATATTTTGTCCAATTTCAGCTTACCTGACTTCTTGCCATAGCTGAAGATTCGTACAATTTTGTCAATATGTAACAAAGTATTTTAGAAAATAAGTGCTGAATTAGGCCAAACTCTTGTTTGTCTTCAACCGAATTAAATATCACGAATTTGGGATTATTACAGCAACCTATGACGGGGTATAAAGGTCTAAATGACATACCCTCTTTTAGAGTGGCATGAGCTGCCAAAATTCACACTTTTTTCATAATTTCTGATCGTCACGAAAGTAAGAGGCTTTGAAGGCCATCAAAAAACTAAATGATTGGCGTTGGAATGAGGAAAATCCATACAGTATGTGGCCTGTACGAACCGAAAACGTGTTCGAAAAGTATAAACAAAATTTAAATAACCGGGACGACCATTCATTCATTCTAAGCCAAAGATAGTTCAAAACAATACTTTATCGTACATTTTCGAGACTAGAAGCACTACAAATTTCTGAATTATACGTCTTGAGAAAAATAGCCAATAATTTCAACATTCTGTTTTAACGTCAAAATATCAACATTTTGGCAGCTCATGCCACTTTAACACAACTAGAAACTTGTGTCCAGGGTTATCTGGGACAAGAAGAGTTTCCCTGTGCTCGTGTGTTTTAGTGTCTATAAATATATTTAAGAATTGTTTCCTTCTAATTGATGTTAGTATTTTATCTCTTTTGCTTGAAAATATCCTTTTGGCTATTGGCAAGTTAAGCAACTCTTTTCTAAAGACAAGAATTGAGTTTAAGATCTAGAATGGATACGACTTTGGTGCTAAGCCTGGTTGTCAAATCTCTTTCAATGAATTTAGGTTTAATATCGACCTATTCACCAGCATCCTCGGATGCCCCAGGGATAAATTCTCAACAAACTCACATTTTACCCCTTGACCAAATGCCATATAAAGCCTCGTTTTCTGGAAACGCCCATTTGCTGTTGGACCAATCAAAAGTTCTCTTATAGACGTTGGAAATATTTGGACACGCTGGACACGTGTATCGAATTGAAGTATAAACCGAACAATCGTTCATCATTGTTTTGGACACTGTATAGATGCTTACGTAACACGGATTCTGATTGGTGAAATTTCCGCCACAGTTTTGTAACGGAACCAATTCAAGTCTACATGCATATTAAATTAGAAACGACGGATTTACTTCCAGTAGTCCCACGGGTAAAGTGAGCGTGAGCTAAGTTTTAATCATGGGTTCCGACGATGATTCCTCAGATACTTTATAACTGTTCCAGCAATACTTAGGGGAACAAACTATAGTCTAGTTCTGGTTTAATGAAATCAATGTTATAGCTTTCACTTTGTATGATTTTATTTGTTTGCTTGTTTTAGGTTGCATCAACTTTCTGTCTGCTGTATGTTGTCTAGTGATGACGTCATGTCCGAAAGCTTCACCCGATTTCACGTCATTATATACCAAAGATTTGCAGCCTCATTTACCAGAAGAAAGAGAAACAGAAAACAAAGATTTCCAACTTCTCGAAAGCACATAATCTAACACCTGAACTTACATATCAAACATTGAAATATAATTGACAAAATTGTGGATTGTAAACTTTTGGATCCTTGTGAAAAAACACGGTATTTGATAGGGGAAAAGGATGTAGGTCCGGTGCTTTATATTTGTTGTACTTCGACTATATTTCACTTATTGTATCTACCGATGTTATTCCAACCGAAAATAGATATTACACAACCAATTTGATAATGCAATAAAAAATAAATTTATATTTGACATTAACCCGTGTTATCTATTTATCATTAATCAAAGTGAACCATTTTTAAATCCTTCTACATTCAATATGAATTACTGCAGCGTATGAGTTCACACAACCATCTCGGGTCAGCTTATGTGGGGTTGTCTTTCTCGAATAGACATATCGACAACTAAATACCTAAGTTTTCATTTAGGCCTTCTTCATAAATTGTCCTTGTTATTTGTCGATGACACCAGTGGAATTTGTTTATCCCGGAATATAAAGTAACAAGAATCTCGTGAGTTCGGTTTGTATACACAAAGAAAAAAGTTAAGCACGCCCCGCCCCCTCCCCCCGCTGGAAAGGCTGCACCAACCGATAAAATGATTGGTGTAGGGAGATTGTTGGCAAACTGATGTTGCAGAAACGATTGTGATCATAAAGGGCAACATTCTGGCGATAAGAAATCACCATTAATGGCAATAAGCTATACGCGTTATTCAGGATATCGTAAGACAAATCAAAAGTGTATTTTAACAAAATAAAAAGATCCTTGTAAGTATGAAACTTCAGAGTCCATCTGGCTTCACAGGTCGAATATATTGAAATAAAAATGTTACTCTGAGTGTGTAGAACACATCCCTAGAGCAGAAGGTCAATATCGCGTATAGCCTCAATTAGCTTCCAACCTGCGTCTCAACCCTCCAGTGAGACGTCGGATCTGTTGAAGCGATAACTGCCGCCAATACCAATGCAATGCGGCTTCCAATACCTGCAGATTTTCTACAGGACGCTCTAGGGCTTGAATATTTCTGCCCATCCTATCCCAAATGTGCTCTAAAGGATTCAAATCCGCGCATTGTTTATTTATAGGTAATTGTTTGGTGACTGCTTGTCTGAAGCATAGCTACATCAGACAAATTTCTTATATATTCCTTTAGCTTATTTACTTTATCATCTGTAATTCAAGTTTTGTATGTCTTTTTGTTTGGTTAATTAATGTTTTTATAGTGGCATTGTGTAATTGTCTTTATGGGTGGACGGAGACATAAATTTTGGTAGAAAAACCTTCTCTCCTTTTTCGAGCTACTTTCTCAAACGTACATTCAAATTCGAGCGTGAAAGTTGACCATAGTTGGACATATTATGAGACTTGAAAGAAAATAAGGAATTTCCGAATAACGTATCAACCAGAAACCAAAACCCTCTTTTGGTTTTCAATTAACATTAACGCTCAAAGTAAAATAAGAAGGTCTGGTTCAAAACATACGCTAAAATCCAGAATAATGTTTACGTAAAAGTGGCATAAGTTGCAAAAATGTTGATATTTTGCCGCTAAAGCAGAATTCGGAATTATCTGCTATTTTTCTTATTACGTTAAGTTGGATTGTTAACTTTTATTTTGATTGTCTACAGATCTTTCTCGATCTCTACCGTCTGTTCGCCGGCGCACTCAGATGACAGTGTACAGTTGGCCTTTGTAATACGGAACTCAGGAACTTTTTCAACACGATCCAAGATTCTAGCCGATGGCTATAAACGCTATGAATAGTGTGGCGATGAATAACATTTTTTATAAACACAAGAGAAAGATTTATGCAGGGAAAGGGTATCTAACTTTTTGGTCAAATGAATACCTCACTTAAATGCTTTCCTTCGTTAAAGGGACATGAGCTGCCAAAATGTTGATATTTTGATTTAAAAACAGAACGTTGAAATTATTGGCTATTTTTCTCAAGACGTATAATTCAGAAGCCCTTTGTTGCTTCTAGTCTCAAAAAATGTACGATAAAGTATTGTTTTGAACTAACTTTGCCTTAGAATGAATGAATGGTCGTCCCGGTTATTTAAATTGTGTTTACTTTTCGAACACGTTTTCGGTTCGTACAGGCCACATACTTTATGGATTTTCCTCATTCCAACGCCAATCATTTAGTTTTTCGATGGCCTTCAAAGCCTCTTACTGTTGTGACGATCAGAAATTATGAAAAAAGCGTGAATTTCGGCAGCTCATGCCTCTTTAAGAAAAATTCGTTGTACCGTAACGCCATTCAAACGAAATCGGTTGCAGTAAAATTGAATCTCCACTTCAAAAAGTAATATTTTATTTTTCCCACACATGATCCACTTTACAGGTATGAATGAACTGACAATCTGGCAATATTTTTGGAAAACTAATAAAATAAAATTATTTCCCAATATTTACAGCTCAAGTCATACCATATCAGAGCTTACTTGCAGTGAACTTGGTGTAACACGACACCAAGCTCAGATTGCACCAGACGATTCCTTAAACTGAACTGTTGATTCTTGAAAAATAATCAACTGTTCTGGTCCATACAAATGTGTTGTTTAAGTCGGAGAAACAACTCGTGCCGTTGATTCTTGAAAAATAATCAACTCGCTTCTTGCGGCGCTCGTTGATTATTTTTCAAGAATCAACGGTCACTCGTTGTTTCTCCTATACATAACAAGTCAGTAACAACGATATTCAAACCCGTTTTTCACAGATGGTTCTGTCCTAACCTGACACAAAACGTTCGCACGAGATACTCTGTGTGCCTCTCATTATTGGGCTCTGAGGTCTCTTTTTGAACTCAACATCCGCTTAAGCCGACCGAAGGACTACCTCCAAAGTTACAGCATTTATTGCAATTACGATCATCATCACATCGTACACATGCAGATCAAGAGTGATACTCCTGTCACATGGCCCATTGCTTGGCATGGAAAACAACAGTGTTGGGATATACAGAATCTTTTCCTGAAAACCTTCATAACCAATTTCGAAGTTTGTGCATGGATTAAATAAAGTAGAAAACACAAAGACGCTGCACTGCACACCGGCTGTTATTTCCAACTCATTGACAAGCAAAGGGAAAGGCAATTTTATATTATAAAATCATGAGAATAAAAACAGGTCATTAAAATGTACGTTAGGAATTTTTTCTCACTTCCGCTGCAGAACCAAACACAAACGTTTGGAAAGGCAAAGTTTCTGGATTCAAACCTTACAAATCATTTATCATTTGGGTTTGAACTAGGACCCGGGAAGATGTTGCGAAAAAACTATAATACCATTTGCGTTTCCGTATAACAATGCCAGCATCGTTATGGTCCAGATTATAGTAGAAGAATACAATCTACATGTACTTCAAAGCAAAATGGCTCAACCTCTGTCCCAAATGCTAGTCATTGCTTATAAAAAGAACAAGTGTTTGAAAGATACACTGGTCAGGGCTAAACTCCGTGACTGTCTTCTGCCTAGATTTTCCTGGGGAACCAAAATTTTCGCTTTCTTTTCCTATGATCATATAGGGTTCAATTTCAGTCTACCGATATTCTTCCCATAGCTGAAGATCCGTAAGCAATATCCATTTATTACAAAGTGTTCCAGAAAAATTCTGCTTACTAAGGCCAAGCTCCTGAAATATCATGGGTTTTAGTTTATTACAACAACTTATGATTGGGTATAAAGGTCTAAATGACACAAGCTCTTTTTAGCGTAATTAGAAACTTGTGTTTAATATTGTGGAGGTGACCGTTTCAGGATGAGATTGAGGACCCCTATATCTAACCAAGTACCATATTAGGACAATTTTAGACTTGAATTGGATCAATTCGACAAAAGAACTACGTTGGCACTCTGAAACAGACCAAAGGCGTTAACAGTGGGAGCTGCTGCTGCTTCGCTTGGCGCTCAGCAATAGGAGTTAGATCAGCGGCTGGTTGGCCCGGTGTCAGTATAATATGACTGGGTGAGGGGGCTTGCTGGGTGTCTTCGGCAAGTCGCCTCGGCAAGGCAGCACCAAATAAAAAAGAGCAGTGGAAATCTGCCCTGCCACAAGGAGACAACGTCTTCATATGACTGAAATATTGTTAAGCAGGACGTAAAACCCAAATCACTCACTCACTCCATGTCAAAGAGCCCTACAAAAGTGTCTGCGCGATAATGTAATGGACCGAAACACTCGGTTTGTTAACTTCCAGCTTCGATCAGTTATATAATTGCGAAAACTGCGTCTGTCGACAACATGTGGCTTACTGGGCTATATGAAATATATAAACAAATATCCTTCTAAAAGATATGAGCATTTACTAAATTCATTATAATTCTTATTTTCTTTTTTCGTCTGTAATAAAACATTTTGATATTTACTTTCGGTGCTATTTTTATTCAGCCCAAAAATACGGTGATTTACCGTATGAAAATCGCAGACTGTCCGATGCGTGTCAAAGCCGACCGGTAGCGAGCAAAGACAGCCGAAGGGTGTTCCGACTGCTACGTTTGGTCCTGATTTGTGGACTTCTGACCCAGTTAGGCGAACATTGTTTTTTCCATGGACAACTCGATAAATATGTACTGTTAATTATATCCATCGATCACATTAAAAAGTTATTTACTCTTTAAATGGTGATTTTATGTTTTCCATCTTTAGGTTTACCTTACGTCATTTTTCATAAATATTACGTCTTAATCGAGATGACAGCTATTGTACCCCGTATGATTAATGAGAACACATCACGTTAGCGGAAATACAGCAGCGACTTCTACCTCGGGTAAACTGAATCAAAACTACGTTATCAGCGGAAGTGAAATGTATAAAAGACTAAGTGTATAACAGAACCAATGGAACCACTCCCCAGGACAAACGAATGTTTATGGATTCAGTTAGACGTTAATTGGTAGTAATAAATGGATAATTATTCATTTTTTCCATTTTTTGTCATTCAAATAAGAGGAATCGATTTAAGCTTTTGTGCCAGCAATGGTAGAGAAATTCATAACTATACATATACCATCTTTGGTGAATATGTGTGTTCAATTAAGAGCATCTGGGTATAGCTACAGTTTAAAAATTGGGCTGTTTTAAACATATTTCCACTGAACGCCTGCCGACGTGGTCTTTAGTATGTATTCTAGTCTAGGACGTGCGATTCTCTTGTTATCGATTCTATGTTCCAACGGTAAGTTATGGATTGATTTCCTATATTTGATGACACACATCTCAGGTCTTTAATTTTAGTTTTCAATCTCAAATGTATCCAAATGCTGTATTGTGTCCCTAAAACTTTGCTTTTATCTCCCATGTTAAGTCCATGCAGTGGGTTAGGTCTTTAGCTCGTTTATCGTGTCCCTGACTTTGCTTTTATCGCCCATGTTAAGGCCTTGCAGTGGGTCAGGTCTTTAGCTCGTTTATCGTGTCCCTGACTTTGCTTTTATCTCCCATGTTAAGGCCATGCAGTGGGTCAGTCTTTAGCTCGTTTGGACGATATAACTGTTTGTGGTTTTGTATCATCCAGGCAGCTTATGTGGAAACTCTTAAGTTTTCGTTTGTCCGATACCTACAAAATTGAAATTTCAATTTCAAAATAAAAGGGACAACGATGGCAAAATTTATGAGTTTCAGTAAAATATAGATCAGTGATGTCCAGAAACACGACTAATTTGGGTAATAAAAGCAGTTTAATTGCATTTTAGTCGAGTGTACCTTTCATTGCACTTATAAATAACATGTATTTGTTATTTTCTCAACTGAGTATGTATTTACCGGTCGCCATTATGAGATTATCAAAGCTTGAATTAGCTAGCAGTATATTGGCCTAGGCTTTATCAAAACTAACTGAACAACTAACCATGGTACTTAGATTATATGTGAGAAACCACCCAGATTTGATTGAGCGTTTTAGAATTAGGTCATTTAAAATCCAAAACACAGGAACATTGATTCAATCTTTAATTCGGATAAAAAAGACAAACCTAAATTATACGCCTTACTAATGGGGATAACTTTATTGTTTACGGGTTTTTTCTCTAGAAAAGCTCAGCGAAAGCTAACAGATGGAATGTTTTATAAAATATGGCAAAACCCAAGCATTGAAAGCTTAGACCCATGTTATCATGTATACTGAATGTTGATATTAAATAATTCACACCTTGATCTTCTTGAACTTTGAAATGCTGTAATAAAAATGCTTAATTTTAGGACTGCGCTGTCCGACAAATTACCAACTGTACCTTCAATCATGCTACATGGTCTCTTCCAACACGATGAGTTTCGAGGAAGGATTGAAGTATTGTACAATGCAGTCCGGAGGTGTTTTAATGACTGTTCACAGTGACGAGGAACAAGTTTTCATGTCAAAACTAAGGTATTTCAACTTAATTTACACACTTACATCACCAATACATAGGGTAAAAGGTCATCAGTCTACGGATGACTTCTTTTTCCGAGAAGGATATGTAACATAGTTGATGGAAGAAACGGATGTTGGTTAGAAATTCTATGATCAGCATGATAGGAAAAAAGAAAAGTTGTATGTGAAACGCGGTTCAACCGATACCCAGACAACTGTTTATAGGGCAAGCTCAAAGTATTATAGCGCTTTGTTTCAGACATACACATGCAAGTTGAACATCGCTGATGATTTAACATTCCTCTTGGTCCAGTTCCATGTCTTTTTTAAACAATTCAAGGCTGAAATGGATTTAGTTTATCAGGGTGAACTGGAGATGAAAAAACGCTCACAGAATTCCAGAAACTGCGTTTCACATCTTTTTCCTAGTAGGCCTATCCTGATAATAGTATGGCGCGAGGATTGACTTTTGGTGGGAGCACCGGGAATCTGCCAAGAGGTAAGGGGATACTGCAGGAACACATATCCCAGCATAATTGCCAGTTGATCAAGGGCCAGCGAAGGGTTGGAGCTCATGGACAGAAGGTTTCGCTGAAGAATCCATGCTGATCCAGAAGTAAAATTACTCGAGGACCCAGCTGTGTGGCAGTCTCGGAAACTTCCTCTATCGTCCAAACGGTGTTCTTGGCAATTTTTGGAGATTAACAATTTTCAAACCAATGTTGACATAATCATGAGGAAAATGTTTAGTTATGGCCAACGCCTGAGTATTTACCAATTGCTACCCCATGCATAATACAAATCAATTTTGAATTTACTGTTCATCAATGCGTGTCATGTCATAGTTTACTTTTACCCAATATTCAAAGTATAGCATTTCTGTATTTATTACAGATGATTATTAAAGCTAATAGAAGGTAAAATAAATTAGGAAATGTTTCCATTACGATGGCGCATTCTGAAAAGAGCAGATGCTTTCGATAACCAGCCACCTTAACTATTTTTAAGGTTTTAAGCCATTATATAATACACAGAAAGTGCATTTTCAGCCCATCTATTTATTTATCTATGTATTTATGCCAAAAGTAAACAAATTGGATTGTTTTTCGGAATATGGCTGTAGGGTTGAGGGACCGCTATACTCGTGACGGTACCATGGGGCTCTACAACCACCGAAAGTCGAGAACGACCAAAATAAATGTCATTCAACTGTTGTTTATATAAAGATAAGGTTTCTATAGATGAGCATTGGTAACTTTCCATGCTCCAATGGCCCGATGGATAGAGTGTTGTTGTTTTGGGATTTTTTGGGGGGATGGAAGTGGGTGGTTGGAGTTCGGGGGGGGGGGGGGGGGGGCATTTGTCTTCTTTGTTGCTGTTAAGAGAATCGACCAGGGTTGTTTACTGACTGTTCCCTAGATAACTCTGTAAATGTACTTATTTTGGTGGAAAATTGTATTGCCGGCCTTCATCCTTCACCCTTCTGATTTATTCCATTAAGGTCAACAGAGAATCACAACTAACTTAAACGCTGTGGCCTTCTCTTGGGGCCAATCGGGCCTAAGAACGTCCCTCGAAGCTCGGGGGTTCTGGAAACATCCAGATCGATAAGTGTTTTGGTTTAATATAGTTCACATTACACTTAATTCATATTTTTTCTCCTCCCTTCTTTCCTTTTGATTTCTTTTCCACCCTCCCGCAAGTCTGTGACATCATCTATAGGCCTATGCATGTAATTGCAACGATTGTGGTTTGATCAGTTCGTATTTTTCTTAATCGAACTGTGTTAGTTCTGTTATAGATCCAATAATTTCTATATATACCTAATTAACCGTTTTTTATGCCACCTCTTTGTAGTGACGAGTACGGGCGACCTCCATCCTCTGTTTGGTTATACCTAAAGGATTCTAACTTGGAGGAGAAATTTGAGTGGTTGGATGGTTCTCCGTTGGATTATACAAACTGGGGGTCAATAGGTGCGTTATATTAAAGTGACACGAGCTGCCAAAATGTTAATATTTTTTGCGTGAAAACCCAAAATGAAATTGTCTTCTAAAAAGAGTTGATAAGCTACTAGTCTCGTAAATGTACGTTAATGTAGTGTTTTGCGCTAACTTAGGACTCGAATGAATGAACGTCCGTGCCGGTTATTTATATTACAGGATTGAATGGATTGTTCTCATTCAAACATCAATGGTTTAGTTTTCCTGTGACCTTCAACCCCGCCTATTGCTGGGTCAATCAAAATTTGTGAAAAAAAATTGTGAATTCAGGCAGTTCATGCAATGCACTTTTCCATAAATAAAACAGTGCTTGTGTCATTTAGATTCAATGAAAGACATATAAGTGAGTGGTGAATATCTTTTAGAATGGGGAGTAGCCCAAAACATCAATAATTGAAACGATTATTGGCGTCAGTTTTACCTTGTCGATGGCAGAAAAAAAATAAAAAAATGATCGGATCCCACATACAGGGGAGTTATAGCGAAGTGACAGGGTTATTTAAAAAATACGCCTTCGAGAGTATTTCGAAAGATTTACTGAAACATCTTTGTAAATTAACAGGTTTTGTATCTTGTTCTGCGTTTTAGACACAGAAGATACTTTATTTGCACAGTTGGACGATGATACAATGGACTGTGTTGTAGCTATTGGCGAGGACTTGACATGGCAAGAAACTTCATGCTTAGAAACGCATGGTGTTGTTTGTGAGCACGTTCTACTGGGTAAGTTATCATCAACACACTTCCTAATGAAGCGACCAGCCCTCCTCCCTCCTCCACCATACCAGCGAGGTTATTAAACCCAGCATATCAGCAAAATACTCAAGAACGGTCACGTAGCCAGTGATATAACGGAGTGAGTTAATAGTCGGGGTGTAAAGAACTTCTCAGCCCATTTACCCAAATGGGTAGCCCGAATAATCAGCCTCTGTGGTGCTGAGAATCTAACATACACTCCCTGACGTATGCACCACAGAATATAGAAATAAAGAAAAAAAAACCACACAGACAAGAATTCTCGGCTACCAAATGGGATATCTTTCATCATTCCAATGCATCAATAACGGAGAAGAAGGGCATTTTTCGCTAATGAATTGACTTGTGTATAATTAAGCTACTAGTTCTCCACGTTCAGCGAGATAAGGGGTTTTACAATCAATCCTCATAATATCCCATCAACAAATATAGATCGATCCGATAACTGATTCTTTGTTGACTTCTAGTATTGATCTGATGTTATAAGCCAGTTTTGATTGATCACTCATGGACCTTTTCTCTGAGTATAAAGTACACTTTCTGAAGCGTTTTCTTAATTGCCAATTTCACCTTCCAATTAGCTATGAGTAATATCAGGGTTTGCAGATGTTCTTGCTTTAATGGTATTTGTTTGAAGAAATTGTTTTGTTATTTTTATGACACCAAGAAGTCACATGTCCAACATCGGATGATCCCGATGACCTAAAATTAGTACGTCAAATAACGAAAGATGTGAATTCATTCGATCCTAATATAGTTTTTGCTATAGGGATTTAGACATTGTAAGTTGGCTATGGATTCTGACCTCAATAAATTATTATTTTATGTTTTTTTTTGTAAAAATATTGAGTGCGACATAAAACATCGATATCTCCCTTTTTGTAAAGTTAACATGTGGCTCTGTAAACCCGACTAAAAGCCCCGACCAACAATCGAAAGGAACGGGCAAAATCTGGTGTTAAATGTTAAAAAGGAAGTTGTTTTTAGCTCTGAAGTCTATAGGGATGTGGAAAGCATACAGAAGTCACATGCCGTTGATCAAATGCACTCCCAACTGAACTGTTCAATTTATAAGCTCATTTTAACCCCGTCTCGCTCATCCACGCAATCTCACCAAAAATATAGTTTTAGCAAAAATCTGACTTCATTGTGTCAAGTCCTATACATAACTAAAATACCCAGATTTCTCTAATCCTCATAAACTTAATGTGCATGTAGTTAAGATGAAATTTTAATTGATCTTATTACATTCGAAAACAATATATCTTGATCAGTCTCGGTTTAGGTCTACGTACAAGAAATTTCGTAAATAAATTCAATCCAAATTGTTTTGGCCCAAACATCACCTATTTCATGTGATCTGAAAATAAGAGAAATCAATCATATATGTTTATATGGGAAGCTACTGATAATGTGAAAAAAATGTTCGGTTGAATTGATTGGCTCTGTGTAGGGGGCTTCTGATAGGTTCTTACAATTTCTGCGGATATGGCCCTCTAGAGGAACATGTTCTCTCGCTCACCGACGGTTAAACATGCGCTATTTCATCGATTATTCCTCGATTTCAAAAGATACGGTTTAATTGAATTCCCGCGAATACCCACCAGTTCATGCTGTTCTAGCCTTTATAGCAAACTGAACAATCAGTGTTTTATATCGATTACGTTGCTATTCCACCCTCAACTACTCTTTCGTCAGGAGTTTTACAACCTTGTCAAACAAACATTTAGCCTTTCTGAGGAATTAAGAGACTTTATGATAGAATATTTCCCTGACTAAGAAAAACAAGACGTCATCCATTGATTGATAACTAATGGCTTGGGTTGGTAGCTAAGCCGGAAGAACGATAATGGCCCGAGGAGTAAATATTTACTCGGTTTTTGGAGCGTTAGAAAATTTCTTGTTTCCAAGAGCTGCTGTTGAGTTGATGCTAGGATTGTACACCTGTCAATTTACATTGTGATAAGGTATTCCATAAAGGTTCCAGGAGCTACACTCCACGTAATATTATTAAAATGGCAGCCAAAATGATGACACAACGTATCTGGATAGTCTGGGTCCTTTGGTGCCTAATGTTAGGTAAGTTTATTACATCATTATGATTTTCCTTTAGGGGCATTCTTGTCAAACAAATTCAACTATTTCAATGCATGCTTAATGTAGTTTCTACATCAATGTTTACTTGGTTTAAGCTATTTAATAGAGAAACACAAGGAATGGGATAGTAATGAGTCTATGTTGTCTTCCTCAAAGACAAACGACGAGTATGTGCGGTCCAGAAACCCTGGGAAATGCCCAAGTTCCCTTGCTAAAAAATTTGTCTATTCCTCAGAATACGACTATCGTAACTGACTGACTATTTTTATTAAAGCAATATTTATTTTCTGTGCTTTTTGTCTCATGTTCACAGTCACAATTTCAATGGCAGACAAACTTTTAACCGAAGAAAGGAAAAGAGCAAAGATGGATACGAAGGGTGCGATAGAAGATGCCGACAGTGAATTAAAATTGAATATAGAAAATAGTAAAGAGTCGAAAGACAATAGTAAAGAATTAAGCGGAAATAGTAAAGAATCTAAGCACAATAGCGAAGAAACAAAGGACAAAAGTAACAATTCGAAAGACAACAGTAAAAAAGGAAAGCGGAATAGTAAAGAAGAAAATGACAATAGTAAAGAAGTAAAAAACGACAACAAAGAAAGAAAGGACGATAGGAAAGACGGAAAGGACGATATTAAAGAAATAAAGGACGATAGTAAGGAAAGAAAGGACGATAGTAAAGAAATAAAGGACGATAGTAAAGAAAGAAAGGACGACAATAAAGACAGAAAAGAATACAGTAATGAAAGAAAAGACGATAGTAAAGAAGGAATGAATGATAGAAAAGAAAGAAAAGACGAAAGTAAAGAAATAAAGGACGATAGTAAGGAAATAAAGGACGATAGTAAAGAAAGAAAGGACGACAATAAAGACAGAAAAGAATACAGTAAAGAAAGAAAAGACGATAGTAAAGAAATAAAGGACGATAGTAAAGAAATAAAGGACGATAGTAAGGAAAGAAAGGACGATAGTAAAGAAATAAAGGACGATAGTAAAGAAAGAAAGGACGACAATAAAGACAGAAAAGAATACAGTAAAGAAAGAAAAGACGATAGTAAAGAAGGAATGAATGATAGAAAAGAAAGAAAAGACGAAAGTAAAGAAGGAAAGAGTAATAGTAAAGAAAGAAAGGACGATAGTAAAGAAAGAAAAGACGATAGTAAAGAAGGAAAAGATGATAGTAAAGACGGAAAAAACGAGAGTAAAGAAAGAAAAGACGATAGCAAAGAAAGAAAAAACGAGAGTAAAGAAAGAAAAGACGATAGCAAAGAAAGAAAAGACGATAGTAAAGAAAGAAAAGACGATAGTAAAGAAGGAAAAGATGATAGTAAAGACGGAAAAAACGAGAGTAAAGAAAGAAAAGACGAAAGCAAAGAAAGAAAAAACGAGAGTAAAGAAAGAAAAGACGATAGCAAAGAAAGAAAAGACGATAGTAAAGAAAGAAAAGACGATAGTAAAGAAAGAAAAGACGATAGCAAAGAAAGAAAAAACGAGAGTAAAGAAAGAAAAGACGATAGCAAAGAAAGAAAAGACGATAGTAAAGAAAGAAAAGACGATAGTAAAGAAAGAAAAGACGATAGCAAAGAAAGAAAAAACGAGAGTAAAGAAAGAAAAGACGATAGCAAAGAAAGAAAAAACGAGAGTAAAGAAAGAAAAGACGATAGTAAAGAAAGAAAAGACGATAGTAAAGAAAGAAAAGACGATAGCAAAGAAAGAAAAAACGAGAGTAAAGAAAGAAAAGACGATAGCAAAGAAAGAAAAGACGATAGTAAAGAAAGAAAAGACGATAGTAAAGAAGGAAAAGATGATAGTACAGACGGGAAAAACGAAAGTAAAGAAAGAAAAGACGATAGTAAAGAAAGAAAAGACGATAGTAAAGAAGGAATGAATGATAGTACAGATAGAAAGGGTGATACCGAGGAAAGAAAAGACATAAATAAAGAAACAAGAGCAAATGTTCGCACGATTAGAGATACGAGCAAAGAAGATAACAGTGGGAGTTTCATAAGTAAAACTCTTCAGTCCCTCAAGAACAGGTTGTGCAGTGCTAGTGTAAAGATCCGGTCTACTTCATTTTGTGGCTGGGCAGAAGATTTGGCAGACAAAAAACAACAACATCATCAAGCAGAGAAAAAATGCACAGACGAGAAAAAAGTGCTTTTAAGACCAACGAGCATGGCCTCTGTTGAAGAGATTAAAGATGCAATGAAGTCTATGAGCTCAAGGTAGGTGACTTGCTCTTAGTTTTTATTGCAAATCTACTTCGTTAGTGTATTACATGTAACACGATTAGAGAAACGTTTTATAAATGTATCTGAGGCACAAAGCAGAAAAAAACAACAATTAAGCAATAAAGTAAATAATGTGGTATAAAAACGAAGAACTCGTTTGACATTGTGGGTACCTAACAAATCAAATTTTCAATTTCAAATTAAAAATGCAAAATGATGCCAAAACTTTGACACAAATAGAAAGTTCTTTCTTTTTTTGTCAGGGAAAAATACAGAAAAGCGTCTGCTGTTTTTTTTATTGTAAACAATATAGTTGATTTTAGTGGCAAGTGTACCTTTAAAGGGGCATGAGCTGCCAAAATGTTGATATTTTGACGGTGCAACATAATGTTGAAATTATTGGCTATTTTTCTCAAGACGTGTAATTTAGAAGCTTTTAATAGTTTCTAGTCTCAAAAATGTACGATAAAGTATTGTTTTGAACTAACTTTGGCTAAGAATGAATGAATGGTCGTCCCGGTTATTTAAATTTTGTTTACTTTTCGAACACGTTTTAGGTTCGTACAGGCCACATACTGTATGGATTTTCCTCATTCCAACGCCAATCATTTAGTTTTTCGATGGCCTTCAAAGCCTCTTACTGTCGTGACGATCAGAAATTATGAAAAAAGTGTGAATATTAGCAGCTCATGCCACTTTAATAATTCGAAATATTGACTTTCTCAGAAAAAAAAAATTCAATTCTGCAGAAAATAAATCAATATTTGTTTTACAGGAAACCCTATGTGGTCGCCTATATTCCCATTGTTTGCCAATGTTTCTATGAGAGCATTATCATAACATAAAACGTGACTTACGATTTCTGCCTTACATTGTATTAACATCAAATCAGTTTTAATTTCCGCGTTTGTGGTTAAACAATGAAGATCTAACGTGTATTCACATACAAGTTATTTGTTTGTCTCTATGATTTATGGGTATCCAACATGGCAGCCGGATACTTCTGTTCGTGAACATTCCAATACAATAGTAGCAGTTCCATCTATCTTTCCTTCAATTTCACGATCTGACAAATATCTCATTATTGTACATCGCAACGCTAGGAGCCATATTCCAGTTGTTATGTCGACATGGAAAGTGGTTATTTTTTTAGGTGGGAGCTCATATTCGTTACTACATTGGAAATGTCTGCAACGTCTTTTAAGACAACCATTAGTGAAAGTGTAAAATTTAACTTAATCTTTTAACTTTTTGGACCTTTGTCATTGTTAACTTAAATGTCATAATCCCCCTAAATCGGGATAGAAACCAAAGAAGTGTATCAAAATATTGAACAGTCATTCATTAAGTATGTTTTTTACTAATTGCTAAACAGTCTTTCTTAGTAATACTAAAACAATCTAAATCAATGTGAATAGGGCAGCATTTAAGATACCTACTGTCTATTGTTTTATGAGAAATCTAAATACACACTGACACAGGAAATAACGGAGTCAAATAACCATAAAAATGAAACTAAACGATAGGTCATTTTTTGAGGTTTGTATCAAAAGCAAATGTGAGAGAGAATTTAATTGACGGCCGCAACAACAAAAAATGTAATACTGTTGTGATTTGTCTTTTCAGCGTTTCATCTTACTGGATAGACTTGACGAGGGAAGGTGACGAATTTAAATGGTCAGACGGAAATTCGCCATCTTGGACTTATTGGTCAACTGAGAAATCATCCAATGAAAAGGACGATTGTGTTATTGCCGTGGTGGAGGAGAATCACATGTGGAAGGTGGAAAATTGTCACCAGAAACACAACTACATGTGTCAGGATGGTTCAGGCAAGCTTTTACTACACATATAGTCCAAAACAGAGGTTCTTTGACTATATTTTGACGATATTTTCCCGTTAATTGTCGTCTTTTTTCTCAAGAATTACGAATTTGAAGCGTTTTAGTGCTTGTATTTAACTCGCACAATTTATTATATTCCATTGCTTAATGACAGGGATATAGGCTTCTGAAAACAGGACTTCTGACGAGGGACTGTCTTTAAAAAAAAATTCAAATTTATTGTTTACAGTTAATGAAAACTCTCAGCACATTTGTATATTGGCCTGGAAGTTTTTGTATAAAGTCTCTATATTGATTGTTGTCTTCAAGCGGCTTTTACTCAGTTCATTATATAGCAGATGAGTCATAATAGGGGTTTAATAAACGTTTGGCAAGTGCTGTTTACTTTAACTTAACTGTAAAAAATTTACAAGGCAGAAGGATATAACTAAGAAATAGGACAAAACACTTTCAGAAGTTCTCAAACAAACAAAAAAAACGGCACATTCAAGCGAAAAATCTAAACCGCATCCTTTAAAATAATGCTGTGGAAGAGTTGCCAGGGCTCGCCGAAGGTCGGGGGTTTCCTCCGGGCAAAGAGCTCGGTTTCCTTCCACACTAAGCCTGACAACGCCGCCATATAAGTGAAATAATCTTGACTGTGGTATAAAAACATCAATCAATCAATCAAAATAATGCAATCGTAACATTTATCATTATAGAATATCAATCGAGATTCTAGGTGTCCTTCTGTCCGAGACTAAGGTCTCAGCAGGCAGGGTCATCATATTCCTGGTTTAAAGAATGCATGTCCTAACTGGATTTCGTAGAAGCTTTCCTTGATATAATAAGATCCCATAACTAAGTACTTGAGTACTTGGAAGGATCAATATATTCTTAATAATGGTTCATTTCCAATGCACTTCTTTATTTATCGAATATGTTCAACAAAATCATATTAGGAAAACGGGTTTATCACTTCCCCTGGGTATAATAAGATGGCCACCATCTAGACTCGAGAACTCCAATATATACGCTACAACAATGGTAAGCAAACAGATGACTCACAATATATTTCAAGTTCAAAGTTGGTGGAATCCTTTCCCATTTTGACCTTATGGATTTATCGAACATCGATTCTAGATTCTAATGAATGCATCAAAGCTGTTTGGGAATTCAAGGACCTGTGTTGTGATACCGGGTTAAAACAAACTTAACCTGTATATTGTATTAGTGTTAGCGTCTATGTTTCCTTAACGTAAATATATTGCTGTTTTGATAACGAGTATATTGTCTGGTTAATACATTATAATGGCTAAGAACTTCTGTGCTATCAATACTCATTAGGATACTACAGACAATTAAAACTCCCTTGTATATTATTTCTAATTAAAAACTCATTGGCACGCATACAACGGATGTTTTCTTGACTAAAATATCAATAGTGGCGAGTTCCAAAATATCCAAATCAGAGATTCTCCATGTTGTGCATGATCAATATTCGGCAGGAATTTCATGTGGCCGTGTTATATTTAGAATCTGTTTTTAGGGCTTCTTTCTAAATATTGATTACACCCAAAACGTTTACCTTGGGGTAAAAAAATTTAGTACTTTTCTATACTTTGCTAAACCGAAAATATCTAGCATTTTGTCAGGGTGCATACTGTATGTTTCCGTTAAGTAAGCGTACTATATGTTTCCGTTCAATACAATAAATTTCCAAAAACTTTCTAAAAATAAAATTGAACCAATACGGTTAAAAAATGTCAAATATTATTAAAATAGTATAACAGTCCTATATGTATCTATCTTCCTGACATTTGTTACGGATTTCTTGAAAATCGATTTTGTTTGGAAATGGATACACGCAAGATCTGAAAGAAACCATGAGAGTATCGCGTGGTCTGGATCAAAGAGTTGCCGACCAAAAATAAGCCCATTCAGATCAATATATTGTTGGACATATTCAAATGTCATGTTATACCGGTATTGTATCACTTATATAACGAGACAACGTGCATTTGTACCAATAAACACATACAAGATGAGATTTCAATCTTTGGGGGCGACATAGGTTTCCTTGTCATCTTTAATAATTGAATGATGGTGGAGATAGATTAGGCTACCGGGTACGACTTTATTCCTTCTCAATATTTTTCTTGCTTTCTATTACAATAGACTTCGTTCACGAAAATGCTTTCGGTGTGAGGGTTTGTTGAGTAATAACGACAATGCGCTTCAAAGAGTGTAATCTTTTAGTCAATTTAATGAAATCATTACATTTTTGGTACTATTTTAAATCGTAGGCCCGCGATATCAAGATAATTTGAGAAAGGATACAAAAGACTGTAAACCAGATTGTAAATCCATAATTACGATTGATGACTTGACAAATATGATTGAACTCGGGAGTGACATGATCTATATTGAAAAGCTCATGATACGTCAACGTCTGTCTTAAAAAAACAAACAGAACCATTTAGTTAAAAACTTTGATGTTTTGTTTGCCATCTACACATGTCTGTATTCAGTTTTTGGGACCATTACAAACTAAAGGTTGTAGTCATATTGAAATAAATACAAGTAGTTCATTCAGTTCATCGAACCAAAATATATCAGGTAGATATTTATTATGTAAAAGATCCAACCGTTTGGATATGCTAGCACAGAGCTCAATATAAATCTACAAAAATTTATAAAAACAAGTACTGTATTTTCGTTTTGCAGTCGATGGCAACTGGTCAGAATGGGAGATGTGGTCTGGTTGTTCAGTCACGTGTGGCTCAGGAAAACAAACGAGAACGAGACTTTGTAACAACCCCACGCCATCTGGCGAGGGAAACGAGTGTACTGGGGATGTGATGGAAACAAAAACATGTACAGCAATAGATTGTCCAAGTAAGTGTTGATCAGAGAGATTTATATTTTAAAAAATTGATTTCGCAAAATGTCTTGTCTTTGGCTGTTGATATCCATGAATTGTCACCACACAAATTGCAGATGGGTAGATTGAGAGACTCAAGTAGTCATGAGGAAACGATTGACTCAAAAATAATTTCATTTGGATCCTTGGAGGAAAATGAACAGTTCCATGTGGGATCCGAATCAGATCGAGTAATAGGCTTAAATGTATGGTTTGGTCGTTATCTGTTATACTAGTAGGCCTAACCCTCCAGTATTATCATTTCTTCTTAAGTATTCCTGTTTTCTATAATCGGAAATTTTTAAAAATAAAATGCAGTTAGAGCTGAATAACCTCGTGTGTTCAGCCTATCTTTAAGCCACAAAGCTATACTTTCTATGTAATGAATGCTTTATGTGAGTCTTTGGGGTCCAAGACAAATCGTGCTGGTTTTATAAGAGATCTTGAATTGGTTTAACAGTCGATGGTAACTGGTCAGAATGGGAGATTTGGTCTGGTTGTCCAGTCACGTGCGGATCAGGGAAACAAACGAGAACGAGACTTTGTAACAACCCCACGCCATCTAGCGGTGGAACTGAGTGTATTGGGGATGGTGTGGAGACAAAAACATGTACAGCAATAGATTGTCCAAGTAAGTCAAAAGCTAATTATCAAAGAGAAAGCGAGTTTTTAGAAACGCATATCAACCATATTTTGATTCGTTTGTTTGTGTTCGCTTTCCAACAATCAGAGATGGCAAATTGACTGGAGAGACTGGGAAAACCAATTTTAGCGTTGTAAGCAAACTGGTGTCGACGATCTGCTTGAATCGGGAAACTGGAAAATCCAAGAAAGGTCCCAGATCGAAGGTCTTGGTGTTAAATGCCTCTTATAGCATTGGTAGTTCGTCAACGATATTTTTTTTCGACAATGAAACGGTAATAATACCCTCTGAGTATCATTGTGTATCAAATGTATCCCCAAATAACTGTTTTAGTTAAAAGCATTTGAAGAAGTTGTCGTCAACAGCTGCAACGTTGGCAAACGCATTTCTGTCTGATTATAATCTTTCCAGATGAGACTTTTGGGGTGGAGCTGAATTTTGATTATTTGTACATTTTTAATCTCTATGTCTCCCATAGGTTTTCTTTAGCTAAGGCTAAGTTCCATTTATTCTTCAATATATCAAATAATTGATGGCAATCATTTGAATCAAACGGAATTCTCATTTACAAAATTAGACTCAATTAAGCATAAGTCACTCTTTCGATGTATGGGGAAAAAACGTCTCGAAGAAACTAGATACTTTCTCTTGAAGAATTGTTTGGGAGATGAGGAAAGTTAGGGCAAGACATTGTTTTGAGTATTCCTGTTTTCTATAATAGGAAACAAGTAGAATAGCAATGCTGTCCGAGTTAAATAGCCTCGTGTGTCTAGCCTATCCTTAAGCCACAAAGTCTACTCTATGAGTAATGTATGTTTTGTTGGAGCTTTTTGTGTTGAGGACAAATCAAGTTGATTTTATGAGAGATCTTGACTTTGTTAACAGTCGATGGAAACTGGTCAGAATGGGAGATGTGGTCTGGTTGCTCAGTCACGTGTGGATCAGGAAAACAAACGAGAACGAGACTTTGTAACAATCCCACGCCATCTAGCGGTGGGAATGAGTGTATTGGGGATGGTGTGGAAACAAAAACATGTTCAACAGCAGATTGTCCAAGTAAGTCGAGACGAGTCATAAATAAATAATAATGAGGCAGTCTTCAGAAGAACATGTCAACCATTATTTGATTAATGGTTTTGGACATTGGCTCAGTCAAGCAAGCAAACCCACTTTTCCCAAGCAAACTGGCGATATATGTTACACAAACGTCCATTCCAAAGCCGAAAAGATCTTTTGAATCGTTGAGGAAAAGGGAAAATCCAAAATGGTCAACACCAATTGAACATGCGATGGGATGGGTGTTTTGTGTTTTTTTTATCTTAAATGCCTCTTCATGGGTCAATCGCAGTTCGTAAGTGCTTTATATTTATTTACGTAAACTAATATAGCGCCTTTTACATTGTTGTGGACAAAATTATTTGAACGGCCGTATTAATGAGGATTTTATTCTTTTTGGAACTGCATGCTCTTGATAAATAGAGGGATATTCCATTTATTGAACTTGGGCATGAGCTGCCAAAATGTTGATATTTTGACGTTAAAACAGAATGTGGAAATTATTGGCTATTTTTCTCAAGACGTATAATTCAGAAGGGTTTTAGTGCTTCTAGTCTCGAGAATGTACGATAAAGTATTGTTTTGAACTAGCTATGGCTTAGAATGAATGAATGGTCGTCCCGGTTATTTAAATTTTGTTTACTTTTCGAACACGTTTTCGGTTCGTACAGGCCACATACTGTATGGATTTTCCTCATTCCAGCGCCAATCATTTAGTTTTTCGATGGCCCTCAAAGCCTCTTACTGTCGTGACGATCAGAGATTATGAAAAAAGTTTGAATTTTGGCAGCTCATGCCTCTTTAACATAGCCAATGGAAATATCGATGCTCTGAGAGTTTGAAAGAGGCGTTTCAAAGAGACCTTACTTAAGCGGATAATAATATACCGAAAGGGATAAATTAATTGCATTGATTAGGGCTTTTCGTCGCCTTCAATATTATCTTCCTCATTTCACGGCTTTGTTATGTTTAGGGGGAGAGAAAACCGAGATCTTTATCGATGCGGTTTATCGATGAGAGGGTTGATTTTGAGCTGAGAGACCATAGCTCTATCAACTGAGTTACCGAAGTCCCCACTTGAACTGTAGTTAGAGATATCGTTTGATGTCAACTAGGCATTATGGTTCTTTCGTATACCATTTCTCATTTAGGTGAGCTTACCACAAATACCTGCAGGGTTATAAATGATCGACAATACACACCCTTAGGATTAGAGTCAATAATGTCCAAGGAAACCGTAAAACTATACTTGGGCAAGTCATTTGAGGATGTTGTCCTCTATAGAACAACCTTTTGAACAGTGGGTTTGGACAGAATAAGGTCGTATTTTACTCAACTAAGATGATGGTTTAAAGTGGCATGAGCTGCCAAAATTCACACTTTTTTCATAATTTCTGATCGTCACGACAGTAGGAGGTTTGAAAGGCCATCGAAAAACTAAAAGATTGACGTTGGAATGAGGAAAATCCATACAGTATGTGGCCTGTACGAACCGAAACGTGTTCGAAAAGTAAACAAAATTTTAATAACCGGGACGACCATTCATTCATTCTAAGCCAAAGTTAGTTCAAAACAATACTTTATCGTACATTTTCTGAGACTAGAAAGCTTCTGAATTATACGTCTTGAGAAAAATAGCCAATAATTTCCACATTCTGTTTTAACGTCAAAATATCAACATTTTGGCAGCTCATGCCTCTTTAATAATGACCATGTTCAAGTGTTTTCGTTTTAGTAGATGGTGACTGGTCAGCCTGGCAAGCTTGGTCCGACTGTTCTGTGACGTGTGGCGCTGGACAACGATCAAGAAAACGGATGTGTAATAACCCCGTACCATTAAGTGGTGGGTTGGAGTGTCAAGGGGATGGGTTAGAGTTGAAGACTTGTCAAAACAGACAGTGCTCAGGTATTTTGGAAACGGTTTGTTGATTACATTATAGTACGGCCTAACCATTTAAATACATATTTCCATTTAGGCCTATCTACCCAAGCTCAATCAAACTCAACTTTACTCAATACTGTTAGCTTTTTTTATTGATTATAAGTAAAGTGCCACTTCCGAGGAATACTGAAGAGACATTATACGTGATTCGCTATTTCCTCGGTCAGGGAATCAATCACACGGTTTGTTAGATTGGACATATATCTAAACATATTGGATCAACAAACGATCAGGGCCTGTTTCACAAAGCGGTGTGGCGTAAGTTTTTACGTAACTGTCATGGCAACCCATACTGTACAGGGCCTAGTTTCACAAAGCGATCTTCGCTAAGTGTGATCTTAACTACCATGGCAACCAATGTTAAAGGCATACGTTGCCATTGGTAATTAAGATCACCTTAAGCTAAGATCGCTTTGTGAAACTGGGCCCAGATGTGCTGCTAAGAAAGTTACGCCAAAAATACATCCAGGCCGTTTTGTGAAACAGGCTCCTGGTGCTCAGATGGTGACACTTTTCTAATTCATGTACTATTGTTTTTCAGATCTAACCCGATTGAAGGGTACTCTGTTTGAGATTTCTCCGCCAGAATTCGGCATGATTGGATACGAACTTATTCGGCTTGAGTCAACGTCGCTCGTTCGTTGTGCTTTGAAATGTGTTCAGCACAAGCTGTGCAAGTCATTTAACTTTGAATACAAGAAAACCGGTGATTTGGCTTTACATCGTCAGTGTGTTTTAAACTCCGTAACAAAGCGAGAGAAACCAGACGATTTTGTTACCATGGCGAATTTTCAGCTGTACAATATAGGCCCGAAATTGTAGAAAAATTATTATAAAATTACGTTGTTGGTGGTCGACTGACTAACTTATTGTGATATTTGGATGTAAATGAATCCGTCCATATATGCAGAGATATGTTTGGATATAAATATATCCTCAAAGGCCATTCATCTCTGGAGAGAACTCAATAGTGGGATTGGTATATTTGGGAGTAACACGAAATACGTGGATGAAAATAATATCGCTCAGTTTGCAGCTAAACAAGTTGAGTAACGTATATATTTTTGAAAACAGTACACAAGGACATCAATATGAATGACCTATTTTGCTAGAAAAAACTTTACAGACAATTATATATTCAATTGTCTTGAGTCCTGAAGCTGTGATATGAAGCGAATTAGTTTTAAGTTGTTGAACTTACGTCAGCGTACAGTTCGAGTAAATAGAGGTGTGAAAAAATGACTTTGAGAAGCGGCTTCTATAAAGGACATAAACAGCGAGAAATAAGCATGTTGACAAATTTAGAGATAAGAAGATGGAGAAGTATTTCCCAATTCGGGCCATTTCAGTCATGTGTGAATAAGAAAACAGCACTGCTGGTGAACGGTTATTATACAGAGTTCTGATGCAGTCATTCGGAAAAAATTGAAATCATTGGTCAGGGAGCAAAGTAAAGCATGCCAATTTAAACATAACGCCAAATCTGGCAGGCAATGCGTCGAAAGACGAGTGATTTTAAATTCTATACGATTGTATATAAAGTTTGATTAATACAATTTATGTGTAAATGTAATGTAAATAAGCCTTTGTAGGAAACTAAAAATTGTACAGATCCCCCCCCCCCCCCTACAACAACATCGTTTTGTGTCAACAGTGTGACAGATCATATCCCAAAATAAAGCAAAACGAGATTGTCAGTCATATATAGCCATTCTTCTTACAATATATATCGAACATCATTGAAAATGAAGCAGATCAAGTCATTTTTCGTAATATATAAATGACAATCAAGATTAGAAAGGTTGCAAATGCCACAGAAAACGGTGTACAAATAATGTTGTACAAGGAAGAGTGGAACGCTAAATTATCAAACACATCAGACAACAAACACAACTCCATGTACAACACACTAAAAGTCCATGCAAACAATATGCTGATAATGTATATAATGAGAAGGTTGGATTCAATAGCCGAATACTAAATATGCTGGCCGGCCCATTTTTTCGACTTGGATATATGCATCATTTCCAGACTTGGTCAAAATGTCAAATTTGAGCAAAACATTTAATTATCAAAGTGACAAGACAAATCAATGGAAAGTAATGGAAATCAGATTTAATGACTGAAGAAATGATGTCTTGCGCCGCACTCAAGATTATACTATTTCATTGGCGGTGTTGTCCACTTTATGGCGAGGAGAATTGGCTCTTGTGGGCAGGAAACACCCGTACCTCAGCCTCGCAACAATTCAATACCATCCACTCAGAATTGCTTGGAATCATTGGGCTTAGAGGGAATTTTAGCTCGAGACCCATGAATAGAATCTTTTTGTCCCCTGAGTCAGCCAGTTCAATTAGGTTCTTTTATCTCTAATTTGAATCAATTCTTTTTGTTTCCAGACATATTTTTCCTTTTTATCTCTGTCTCACTTTCCCAACTCCATTTTCCCTTTTCATCTAGTTAGACTAATTAAGTATATTGGCATTTAGGCAGAATGGCAAAACAAGGGTGTGGTAACAGAAGCAGGCAATTTTCAGTTAGCAATAGGCATGGAAATTCAAATTCAAAGTCCCCAATATTCAGAATTCTCGGCTCTGGTGAAGCCCTTTTCCAAATTTTACAATGTCTTCACCACATTGGCATCCTTGAGGGACATTTACGTGACCAAACCCTCGCAAATTCCTTAAATAATAAAATTAAAGAGCTAAATTATTTTCTTAAACCGGCTCAACGCAATCAGGAAGTTGACATTGCGTTTGACCATGTACACAAAAATTGGGCCCATAAGATCATACAAGAGATGATTTCACATTATGCGGCATGTTTAAATAGATTAAAAGCACAGGTGACTTCTGCCAGGTCATCCAATGGTCTAAACTTTGACAGTGCTTTCAATAATGCTTTAAAATGGGGCAAACAGAATTTTAAAGGTATTATTACAACTTTCGACCATTCAAATTTTTTATTCTTTTCTTTCCATCACTAAATCTGTCACTTCTGCTGCTACTACTCAGTTTAATCCACCACCGTTCAACCAAACCCCATCCGCCTGTCAGTCCGTCGACATCCGTTATCACACCTCCAACTCTGCAGTCACAGACTCCTATGTCTGTAACTTTACCTTCTGTTTCCCCTTCGCCTTTCATTACTGGTACTCCCTCCCTTAGACCTACTACCTCTGCCCCCTCTTTTTCATCCCCTCAGCCCCCCTCCCCTAGACCTAGTAGTACCTCTGTCCCCTTTCGTCCTCCGTCCTCCCCAGTTTCAACTAGGGTCACTTCTCCTAGACCTAGCACATCTAGCCCCTCTCCTCCTCCCCCATCCGCAGTTTTGTCAGTCCATTCTCCTATGAGATATTCAGATGCAGTAAGATCCACTCCGAGGGGTCAGCGCAACCCTCGGAATAAATTAGCTAATTCTAAATTTTGGAAATTTCGGCACACCTCCTCTAATTGGCACCTTCCTAATGTAACTAAGAAAGTTCTTTTACTTGGGGATTCTAATCTATCTAGAATTCAAAAGGATCAAGGTCCCAAACCTGAGAAAGTTATCTTGAATATTGGTATCAATAACAAGACAACTGCTGAGCCAAACACTTCGTTAAATCAAATGCGCAACATGATGACAGCGGTTAGGAAGACTTTTTCCAACTCGCTCATCTACTCTAGAGATCCAGTCATCCACTAAATTACCGGCCAGTGAAGTTTCGAACCTGAACCTATATAACTCTTCTGCTTCCAAGATGAAGAGAGTTATGGTCATACCAAAAATCCCCAATTCAAAATTTAGAGTATCCACGGACAAAATTCACTGGACCGAAGAACAGCAAATTGCTTGTATACCCACTGGCTTCAGACACTAGATTTAAGTGGGGTACGCATCTAAAAGCGACTATACACCCCCTTCTCACATGTATGATCCAGAAATAAACATTAGTCAGTTATTATGTCAAAACAGGATTATATTGAAGAGATAGAACGGCAGCTAAGCAACCCTCTTCATTACAAAACACTTGATAAGGAAATTTGGCCTGAAAATGTTAGGAAGTTTAATAAAATTCTTGTTTCTCTTCAAGATAAAGGCTTACTTAATGAAAAACAGTATCGCTATTTGGAATCTGATCATAACTCTAAAAACAGGGTTTTCTATATTGTTCCGAAAATTCACAAACCCATTGAAAAATGGCCAAAGCCTACAATGCCCCCCCCCCCCCCCCCCCCCCCCCCCCTGGGCGTCCTATTATCTCAGATTGTGGCAGTGAAAGTTATAGAATATCAGAGCTAATTGATTACTATCTAAAATCTATAGCGAATCGGCCTCCTAGCTTTATAAAAAATACGGATGATTTATTGGCCAAATTGTCTGAGAAATCCATCCCAAAAGATGTGATTTTGGTTACTCTGGATGTGGAGTCTATGTATACAAACATTGACATAGATTTGGGTCTTAAATCCATAAAATCAGCATTCCAAAGATATCCTGACCACCGTCGTCCGGACATTTTAGAATTGCTGGAACTTAGCTTAAAAGGTAACGATTTTGAATTCAATGGGGAGATCTTTCAGCAAATTAAAGGGTGTGCTATGGGGAAACGTTTTGACCCTAACTTTGCCTCTATTTTTATGGCTGAGTGGGAGAGTGATATTCTTCACAAATGTCACCAACAACCTTTTATTTACCTTCGGTATCTGGATGACATTTTTATCATTTGGCAACATACGTTGGAAGACCTTCATATTTTCATTGATACTCTTAATTCTCACGACTCAAGCATTAAATTACAGCCTACTATTGATCACACTTCTGTGGATTTTTTGGATGTAACTATTTACAAGGGTCATACATATCATACTACTGGGTATCTAGATTACAAAGTATTCTTCAAACCTACTGACACGCATCAGCTGCTGCATGCTGGGTCATACCATCCTCCTCACACTTTCAAGGGAGTCAGTAAATCTCAGATTTTTAGATTCTATAGAAACTGTAGTTCTTTCGATTTTTTTAACCAGGCTTGTTCTGTTCTTTTTAAAGCTCTCCTCCCTGGGAAGTATTCTATTAGATTACTCCGAAGGATCAAATCTAACACAGTAAGACAAATCATGTTTCCCCCTTCCTCCCCCGATACGCTTACCTCCCCTTCACGAGTGTACCATTACCTTCCAACATTTCTCTCAGGTACATCAATGAAATGCCTTAAGACGCGATGCAAACTCGGAGAACAAACTCGCGACAAAAATCAAATGGCAGAGAATCTTAATTGTCACTCCTCTAATATCGTGTATGTAATCACGTGCAAAAAATGTCGCAAACAGTACGTCGGAGAAACTCAGAATTCTCTACGACAAAGAGTAGCCAACCATGTATCTAGTATAAGACTTAAACATGATGTACCCGTGGCACAACATTTCAATACTCAAGGTCATTCGGTCAAGGACCATTTTGAAATCATGCCTATTGAGAAAATCCCTTTTCTCACTTCCGCTGCAGATACCAAGCACAAACGCTTGGAAAGGGAAAGTTTTTGGATTCAAACATTACAAACTATTTATCCTTTGGGTTTGAACTTGGACCCCGGAAGATGTCGTGAAAAAACTATAATACCATTTGTGTTTCAGTATAACAAAGCTAGCATCGCTATGGCCAAGATTATAGTAGAAGAATACAAACTACTTCAAAAGTAAACATTTTCTGACTGGGTTTTCACTCGAACGACCTATGTGGGATGGTTGCCAGTTACCAGCGGAAGGTCGTGGGTTTCCTCCGGGCACAGAGCCCGGTTTCCTCCCACAATAAAACTGGCAACGCCGCCATATAAGTGAAATAATCTTGAGCGCGGCGTAAAACACCAATCAATCAATCAATCAAAAGTAAACTTGCTCGACCTCTGACCCAAAGGCCAGTCATTGCTTATAAAAAGAAGAGTTTGAAAGACATACTGGTCAGGGCTAAACTCCCCTGTCTGCCTTCTACCTAGGTTTTCTGGGAATGTCGGGGGGGGGGGGGGGGGGGGGCATGACCCCATAATATATAGTCTGACGATATTCTTACTATAGCTTAAGATGCGTAAGCATTGTCAATGTAATACAAAGTGTTCCAGAAAATTCTCTCTACCGGCAATGGCTGACGAAATCAGATTGGCAACAATATAATTTGGCAGCGGTCGAAAATTTCGTCATTTGCTTATAATACAACACTAGAAGGTTCTTTCCAAAGGTTCAGAGGAATGCCTACAATGTCATATTGTATAACGACTACCTATCAGGTTTTGATGTGTGGTATTTTTATCAAGTAAAGAAAAGTTTATAACCGTAAGCTATACAGCTTATTTGTATATCAGATACATACAAAACATAGTTCTTGTTCGCACCAATTCTATCAAATGAGTTCATACCCAGACAGCAACAGAGCTGGAAATAAAAGTATCAGAGAAGAGACTATGCCTTCAGCAAATTCTTTAACAGCGGGCGTATGAAAAATACAAGATAAAAGTTTTCCGTTGATATGCCAATCTAAGGTTTCCAGGTACTCGCCGTATGTCGGGATTTCCTCCCGGCAAATAGCCCTGTTTCCATCAACAATAAATCTATGCGTTAGTCAAATCAAGCGAATTCATTGCCGGCAATAAAGTTCGCTCGTACAATACATACTTGTAGGCCTACATGGGCAAATGAATTTGCGAATCTAAATCGCTTGAAAGATTCGCGTAGTGTGCCCAGGCCATATTGGTAACCGTCTAGAGACATCATATGATTCGTTGATTAATGTTTTAAGCCACACTCAAGATTATTATACTTTTATGGCGGCTTTGCCAAGTTTAATGGGGGAGGAAACCGGACTCTTTTCAGGCCTGAATCCAGGTCGTACGAGTACGAGTCAAAACCCTGACCCCCTTCACTCATTATCCTAAGTATCCCCTCCCCCCCCCCCCCCCCACCCCCCTTTCCCACCGAAATAGTATAACTGAGGGGCTATAGTTTTCAGCATTACGACTGTTTTGGCCACCACTTTGTCTGGTACCACTTTGTCTGGCATTGAATTTTTCGACATGTATCCCGCTGCCCATGTGTCAATAAATATCATTCGATCACTGTGATCAGTAGCCGAATATCTAACTGGGAATAAAATTTTCCTCGAAAATATCAAGCATCGTTGTGCCAAGTAAATAAATCATACATGCAGGTAGTATGCTTGATATCGGCGAATGCATTCGGACGAGTTTCGGTCGAACCACACTGTCCCGGACAAACAATGTGAATTTACCACCGAATGACGGACAACGATGTAAAACTCGCCTGGAGTCTGTTTCACTATGGTGTGTTGGCACGGACATGCGTTAACGGATGCGATTTTCCCCAAAGAATGGGAACTACAGAAATGCGCTATAGTGTTTCCACGTTCCATCCGATAATCCATCCGATGTCCACTTATTCACATTCTTTCCCCAAACCGAAAAAAAATGTTGTCAAGGATATGACCTTGACTTTTGACCGTAACCTTATGACAGATCGCACTGTCGATCACATGCGTTAACGCAAGCCCGTGGAAACACTTCATCCTATCCGTTAAACAATCGCATCCGTCAACGCACGCGTTAACGCAAGTCCGTGGAAACACGCCATTCACTAAGCGGCGTAGTGGTAGTTTTTCCGTAACTGTCATAGCAACCCATACTTTTGATATATGTTGCTATGGCAGCTACGTCAAAACTTACCCTACGCCACTTTGGGAAACAGGCTCCTGAAGTGTACTATCCCCAATTAATCGGATATCATAAATAAAGCTGAAAAGGGAGAATGCGATGTTAGTAGACATTGGTGACAATAACACAGAAGTAATCAACGTACGAATCTGAATGTGCATGGTCAAAGGGTATAATGAATATTAGAGTTCATATAAATACAGCGGAATCAAAGTAAAAGAATTAGATTTTCTAGAATCGTATACAACATTCATGTCTGTCATTATCCGGCCCTAGGCCTTTACCAGTTAGCTTTTGTCACACTCTGTTCAAATTTTTCAAATATGTACCAGACAGACTAAATACTTTAAAGAGAATAAAAGTGAGGCTAATTTCTTTGATGGCTGACATGTGTGACGCCAAACTTAACAATGTTTCCCTTCTGACGGACAGCCCAACGTTATAACATAGATTTGGGTATTTTTAATTAGGCTAATATAAAGACAAATGCAGTAAAATGCTCTCCAGAGAAACCTCCTCGACCTTCTTACAGTCGATTGAGAATAAATACAGATGCTATATTTACAGGATATACAATGGTTTACGTTCATAACATCTATCAACAATGCTTTACGTTAAAAATCTTTATCAGACTAATCTATTTCAGGCCTAATGAAATACATGCCAAGCAGGTTTATTTTTAAACTTCATTTAAAATATCGCAATAATACATTATCTTGCATGACATAGAACAAGTTGCAGAACAGGGCCTGTTTCACAAAGCTGCGTAGATGTTTGTTTGCGTAACTTTCATACTAACGTATCTCTACAGTATGGGTTGCTATGGCAGTTACGTGAAATTTTAAGCTACGCCGCTTTGTGAAACAGGCTCCTGGTCTAAATTATACACTATTTTGTAGGACATTGAAGAAGTTGCAGAAAAGGTATAAATTATACACTATCTTGTAGGACATTGAACAAGTTGCAGAAAAGGTCTAAATTATACACTATCTTGTAGGACATTGAACAAGCTGCAGAAAAGGTCTAAATTATACACTATCTTGTGGGACATTGAACAAGTTGCAGAAAAGGTCTAAATTATACAGTATCTTGTAGGACATTGAACAAGTTGCAGAAAAGGTCTAAATTATACACTATCTTGTAGGACATTGAACAAGCTGCAGAAAAGGTCTAAATTATACACTATCTTGTCCTACCTTTAAACTGGGATTTCATATTCATCCCAGCTTTAAACAATAAAAGATGATTGTCTGGAGACAGATACATAATACTGATAAGGGGTCAACCTGATCTACACAATGTCGTGTTCAGCAGGTTCTTTCCTTTGTTCTGACTGGATCAATGAGCACTTAAAAATATAACTTAACTTTATGCTTTTCTATGCATCTTAATGTTTTTTGAGGGTTTTTTATTACTAACTATTACTAACTACTAAACAGTTCAGATGATTTGTTGCTTGCTATAATGTGGAAATGCTGGCAGAGTTGTTCAGGACAAAAACCTGTTACGGTTGTTTAATCATGGTAAGTGATCTTTTTCTCAATGGACCCCCAGGCCTCCACCAGAGACACACTAGGCCAAACGTTCAAAACGGTTCTGTGACGTCATGACTTATCTAACGTCACAGAGCCACCATGCAGGGTTTGTCTAACCTTTTTTAACGTTTGGCCAATACATGTGTCACTGACAGAGAGTCAAGTACTTTATAAAAGTACTCATATGGTGAAGATAGACTAGATACTAATTAACACATTGCAATTTAAACACCAAATAATATATGAAATTAACATATTGCTGTTCATGTGTTCATGTTAAAGGGGCATGAGCTGCCAAAATTCGCAGTTTTTTCATAACTTCTGATCGTCACGACAGTAAGAGGCTTTGAAGGCTATCGAAAAACTAAATGATTGGCGTTGGAATGAGAAAAATCCATACAGTATGTGGCCTGTATGAACCGAAAACGTGTTCAAAAGTAAACAAAATTTAAATAACCGGGACGACCATTCATTCATTCTCAGCCAAAGTTAGTTCAAAACAGTACTTTCTCGTACATTTTCGAGACTAGAAGCATTAACAAGCTTCTGAATTCTACCTTTTGAGAAAAATAGCTAATAATTTCAGCATTCTGTTTTAACATCAAAATATCAACATTTTGGCAGCTCATGCCCCTTTAAATATATTAACAAGGAAGTGACAGAATAATCAACACATTGGAAAATAAAGGCGAAAATAAAAAAAATTGGTTATTTAGACATAAAGTTATTTAAATTCTTCTTGACAAGATTTCAGTTTCATAAAAATCAATTCTTTTTTTTTTCAGACTTAAAGTGATAATGGTAAACTATTGACATTTTTAGCTTGGCAAGACCAGTCTATAATATGACTAAAATTCTCTCTGGAACAAGTCCATGTTATGTAATTGTACATTTTGACACCAAACATCTATCATATACAGCTTACAGTGATTACAATGCCCCTCTACATCATCACCTCCAGGCCATGACAAAGGTCAAAAGGTCAGACAAATCCAGAGCGTTATTTCCGTGCAGTTACAAACGTCATGTCACAAGGCCGTTTTTACTGATATTTAACCTTTTTGAAGGTTGCCTGTCCACGTGGCTCTGGTGTAGAAGGCAATTTGATCATTATCATCAAATATTTAGCTTTTCTTTCAATTCATTCTATCACAATTATAACTTCTTTCTACATTAAAATGCATTAACACTATGTACCTTTTGCTATCATCTATTTACACTATTTTCACATGCAATTCCAATTACAACATACAAGTATTAAATTTGTCTTTTTCAACAATGACAGTAAGTATGACAACATGGATCAAAGCAGTGGTTCAACTTCACTCAAGTGGCTGAAAAACGTGAAGAAAACTATGATTAAAGCCAGGTTAAAAAGCAGACGATTTCTATTTTAGAAACTCTTCAAAGTGGAGGTGCATTTGGTAGTGTAAATGGGACAACTTCATTTTCAATGTAATGTACAGGAATACAAGATACAAATAAAACAACGCCTTGCTAATATTTTCGTTTTGTTATGATCAGTTTTATTTGTAGATTTCCTGATGTATAATCTAAATAAATACTATGTCCCATTGACCCGTTTAGCATTCTTCTAATTATCATTCAACATTACAGTTATGTAGGAAATCTTTTCTTCCCTTCTCTCAGTAGAGAGTCCACCATAACAAGGGAGGTAATCTTCCTATGATGGAAATGGAGCATATTGGGGTATAATAATAAGCAAAGCTTATGACTCATTGGTACAGGGCCTGTGTACAATTATGGAGTGATTGTTTGGTATCTAAAGTTGCACTCTGGATTAATTTCCATATTTGATATAGTTTATTAGTGAATATTGCTCATACTCCCTTTAGCAACAGATTCAGCACACTGAGCAATCTAAACAGAGAAGTTAATCTTCACATGCGAGACTTAGTTCAGAAGATAAGGGGAGGTAAGCATATGTGGGCACGATTGCACACTGGGTGGAAGCATAAACAATTAAATACAGCTAACTTTATTTTATGATTCTCGAAACTGGGAAATAACAGAACTGCCCTCTAAATTCACAATAATATTGGCAAATTGAATTTAGAGAAGCAACTGATTATTGCAGGACTGATTTGTGATTCACAGTGCTCTTTTACCTTAATTTGGTCACATTTGGTAGAATATTAAACTTCTTAACGGAGATTTTGCAAAAACAAAATATCTCATTTATACCATCCAACACACCTGGTTCATAAATTATTATGATTTTTTGTACGATCAGACAGTGAGGAAATTTGTTTTGAGAATTGGATAAAATTAGGTAGCCTGCTAGCACCTTCATATAATACAGTATACAAGCCACAGTAACACTGACCGTATCAGGGAAAAGTTTTATATGACTAGTGTGATCAATATAAACAAAAAAAAAAGAGGACAATTTTAATATATTTGGCTTTGTATATATTTGAGTAAATTGTTCCCTGATCCACTTGGTGTCAGTCAGTTTCACTTGTATCCATGGTTTCTTAACATCATGAGTTCAGCTAATGGCCTTTCTTCCATTTCTTTGCTTTAGAAGTTTTCTTGGCAGTCTCTTTAGTCTTCCAGTTGCTATCAGAAAACTGTCCACAAAAAAAAACACAAACAAAAAAAGATTACTTAAAGAGTTGATTTCTAACCATGCAATATTATAAAATGTTCAATACAATATTTGGAAAGAGCATGGAAACTTTAGCAAAACAAAAGGGCAAAGGACATATTTGTATTCTATTATATTTTTGAAAATAAAGTCACACAGGGACAACGAGACTGATCTTTTTATCTAGAAGAGCTATATAGAGAAGTTTCTATAATCGTCTTATTCTGTTATATACAAATATTTTGACAATGACAAATCTGATTGGAAATTGTCCTTTGCAAATATATGTAGTAAGTACTATACAGAGTTCATTTAATTATACATGCAAATACTACTATTAAAACACAAAACCATTACCTATACATTTAAATGCCTTACTCAAAATTATATATTTTTTATATGCAGTCGTTGCCAATTTACATAAGAGTAGTCATGAATGCGACGGAAAAAAACATGGCTTGCTACATACACATTTTGGCGTGCTTTAAGCCATTCACATGCTGCCATTTGGAGCCCCGATTTTCCAAACAGTCAGTCATTATATTGTTAAAAACAGGTGCAAATGTCACCATTTCAAAAGAAATATTTTATTTATTTCTACTTGTATATACATGTATGTGGTTCCTTTGCTTTTGGGTGTTAGTTTTATCTTTTGAATGTGTGATGTAAAAACTTTCCTCTAGTTTATATCATATACAGAAAACTATATTCAAGTGCAATCCGAATTTAATACAGACTTACCTTGTTGATTGGTCAAGAAAGCATTACATCTGAAGAACCAAAATACCATACCAGTATTTAGTACACATGCACATGCAACATGCTAATTGCTACACATGTCTCATAAATTTATTCTACAAGATGTATTTACTTTACCAATTCAAATATTCATCAGAAATTTAGCATATTTTTAGAACAGAAGAACACGTTGGCACAACTTTCTAGTTTGAAATAAATATGGACATCCCATTCTGCTTTTTAATGACATTGATATATCCATATATCAGGTGGATAAAACAAAACCTACTGAATTGGAACCACATTGCAAGATAATGTATCTAGACAAAAATGTGCACATTTTATTGGACATTATTAACTATAAATAGTTGAATTTGGATAAGCGTTGTCAAAAGGTTGGACATTTATTAACTATAAATAGTTGAATTTGGATAAGCGTTGTCAAAAGGTTGGACATTTATTAACTATAAATAGTTGAATTTGGATAAGTGTTGTCAAAAGGTTGGACATTTATTAACTATAAATAGTTGAATTTGGATAAGTGTTGTCAAAAGGTTGGACATTTATTAACTATAAATAGTTGAATTTGGATAAGTGTTGTCAAAAGGTTGGACATTTATTAACTATAAATAGTTGAATTTGGATAAGTGTTGTCAAAAGGTTGGACATTTATTAACTATAAATAGTTGAATTTGGATAAGTGTTGTCAAAAGGTTGGACATTTATTAACTATAGATAGTTGAATTTGGATAAGTGTTGTCAAAAGGTTGGACATTTATTAACTATAAATAGTTGAATTTGGATAAGTGTTGTCAAAAGGTTGGACATTTATTAACTATAAATAGTTGAATTTGGATAAGTGTTGTCAAAAGGTTGCATGCTGAAACTTAAAGTTTCAGCTTGTATGACGCTCAGTGTTTTACATTGGTTCTTAGGCCATTTATGTCATTACTTGTGGCCCAAAGCTGACTGCAGACGATGGCCCAATATCATCTGGACAGCGTTCAAAGTAGACCCATGTAGATCAGCATAGGATAACAATCAATAATTGTCCAGATTCTGGTGACAGTAACGTCAGGTAAGCCAATAATTCTAGTCCTTAGCATCTGAAATTTCAGCCAAGATTTTGCTGTTTCAAAACTTTTCTATGAAAAAAAAATTGTAACCATAATATAGTTTAATAAGTGTCTGGTTTTAATTTAGTAGCGATCTTTTTGTCCGGGCCACCCAATATATGTTTATTTACCTTCAATTAGAGTGTATCAAGTAAAACGTGATAATCATGACCAAGACCAAATGTTCTTGTTGAAGTTAATGACATGGCATTTTTACACAAATTGGACAAATCAGCTTTAAATTTGCAAAACTGGCACTGAGAAGTGCCCTCCTCCCTTGTACTTTTGTTGCAAATATTCCATTTACTAGGTTATCGTCTTTACTATATGATTTAAATCAAATTTAGTATGAAGAACAAATTTATGAGACATGGTGAGCAATATCAGATAAAGAATCAACAGGAAAATAACAGAAAATGAGAAGTCATGCAACATGCAAAATAGGGCACCAGAAGTTTGTCTTGAATAAAAACTGTTAGAATTTAGTACATTCAGGACAATAACAGAACAAATAGTTCAGTACATGTTAACATTTATCTTAGCAAGAACATATAACTAAACAAAATCAATAATAACGGGAAAACAGGAGAAAGAGAGTAGGAAGATGATAAAGTATTGATTACATGTGATGGAAAAGCTGTTCACTGTCCCCAAGCAGATTTATCATCCTCAAACTGGTTAAAGGAGAAAAAGATGTCCTCATAATAAGTTTTATCATTGAATGGTTTGTATATGTGATAGTCACTCAAGCTCAGTGTAGAGAAGACGAAAGGATTCGGCTGAGCTGCAAGGCATGCATGGCAGAGGGAGCAGTTCTAAATTTTTGCTCAGACAGTGATCCTTTGGCTGAGGCTGACTAAGTTAAGTGACCTACATAAATGTCACTACCCCTGTTATGTAACATTTTATGTGGTCACATGTTTTAACACACTTGCATTCGCAATTGCCTATCACAAACGGCGAGATTCTTGCCTCACAGGGCAGAAAGTATCAAACATGCTAGATAGCCTCCACACTACCTTGCAAGGCGGATTCCTTGACAAAAGTTATGCCCACATGGGGGAAATGGTTTAGTTCTCCGCCAAGCCTGCCCGGCACCTCAGCAGAATCCTCTGATGTGAGCTAGGTTTAATGGGATTCTGTCTTCTATTGACCTCTCTGACAGCAACACATGGTCACCCCACACGTCAAATTGCTAGATGCATTCAGTGAAAAAGCTTGGTTTCCTTGTTACATTTGTAAGGTCCTAAAGCGAACAAGCTGGGTTTTTCTAACCTATTTGACAGTTGGCTAGGCCACCTGGTGGTGACGGAAAGGTCAATTAGTAATAAAATAACTGAGAGATGACTTTAATGTGCCAGCTTAAATGAAGGCAAGAATGTATTCTTATCTTACCAATGGAAATTCTACAAAGAATTTGGTTGTAACAGGTTTCTAATCACTTAATAGTCAATAGAGTACGGTCAATATTATATTTATGATCACTAAAACACACGGGCACAGGGAAAATCTTCTTGTCTAAAATAACCAAGGAGACAAGTTTCTAATTGTGTTAAAAAGAGGTATATCATTCAGACCTTTACACCCCATAAATTGTTGTAACAAACCAAACCTATGATATTTCATTAGGTTGGCGAGTAAGTATATGTAGTATCATTCTCAGAGAATCTAGATTCTACGAAGTTGTACCAGAACAGCCATTGAAAGTTATATGGTTGATATAGTACTGTGTGAAATAATTGCAGAATAAAGATTACTTTGTTTTTCTGTCCTGCACATAACGAACAGCAATAATTCAAGAAAAATAGAGCGACTTCAATTGAAAATCAAATTTGGACAGAAAACTAATGAGGATCAAGTCCCTTGGTTTTTAGCATCATAAATCATCAGCGTTAGAAATTAACCCTGTTCTGCCAGTATATAGAATATGTGAAACCAGGAATGAATAAGGCAATAAGGATTAAAAAGCAAATGTAATATGAGTAATATAAGGAATCTAGTGGATCAAGTATATATGTTGCTATATGAGTGTATGTATGTTTCAAGAATAAAGGTGACCTACCTTATTGGGACTAAAATCAGCAAAATTGGCAAAAGCGTCTGTAGTATTTGTTGTTGTTGTTGTAGAACTGGCAAAAGGGTCTGTGCCTGCAAAAGGGTCACTTCCAAATGGATCCGTACTTGTTGGTTTTACAGTTGCAGGGCTATTTTTGGGGCGTGGTGGAGCAGGTCTAGGAGGGGGGTGTTTTTTCTGTTTAGGGGGAAGAGCTGGGGTAGGAGATTCTGTCCGTTTAGATCTGGATTTGGGAGAAAAGGGATCACTACCAAACAAATCAGCTCCTGGTTTCTGGAAGAAAAGATGGATTAATTGATTTAAATTCAACATAATAAATTATTTCCATTCATATCGAAATGCTGTCAAATTTACTGTCGGGAAAGAAACTGGATCGAGCGACAAATCCATAGAAGGCAAGTGAAGTTGTGAGTCTAATAATGGGGCAATAACTAAAACTTCTTTCTATGCAAACTGCAGCAATATTTTACTGTACAACATTGTATCAAGTGGTATGAGCTGCCAAAATGTTTATATTATTGACTCTTTTTCCCAAAGACGTACAAGTCAGAACTTTTTTAGATTTTCTTCTCTTGAAAATACATAATATAATATTGTTTTGAACTATCTAAGGCTCAGAGTGAATGAATGTTCACCTATTTAGGCTGGTGGCCGAAGCTTCAATTCGATCAGTCCGTAGCCGATCTCAAGAATATACGTTCCGATAGTTTTTAAATAGTAATGATTAACTAAAGAACATATAAAAAAAGTTCGTCCATGCAGAACCCCGGCGTTTATAAGATATCTTCAACTGAATATCGATTTATGTTTCTGACCTATCTTTAACCTTTGTGGCCTACTTACCCGTTTCTGGCGGTATAATTTTTGAACAAGCCAATCAGATCGCTGAATTTTCTACTTCGATATAAACAATAGTTTGTAAACATACAGAATGACAGCAAGATGGCAGAGCGATCGGATGGAAAATCAAGTATTTATTCCTGTATAGTACACACGCAAGGCAGGGAAAATGAAATTGAACTGCCTTTCACTAGAACTAGATGGAGCAGCGTCAAAAGATGTACGATAGACTTCAATTTAAACAGGATACAATAAGTCCCTTGGGGTTTTATTCCCGCCAGACCACAAATATATTATGAATATACTAATTGTAATATTTCATCTGGTGAATAAATCAAATCAAATCAGAATGGGTACTTTTAGACACAGAAGAATCAATTGCGGTCAGAGAGAAAAATTACATATTTAACAAATATTGGGTATCATCGATCCTGTTATAAGCATTTCACAAACAATTAACGACTGTAGGCTGCCAAAAAAAGAAAGTCTGAAGCTCCTATTAAAGCCCCAACACCGAAAAAGTTACGATCGAGAAAAAGCAGTCGAACTGCTACACGGTCTTCGGCAGTGCTGCCGGGACCTCAGTGGGATAGGGATCGTCACTCAGTCCCACACAAACCTTCCATCGATGCGACGCGGGCTCGAATCCGACTCAGGCCAAATACATATTTAAAAATTTCTGAGTGGATTTTTCACTCTATCGCCGTATGTGGAAGAGATGCTAAGTACTCGCCGAAGGTCGTGGGTTTTCATCCGGACAATGCGCCCGGTTTCCTCTCCCACTAAACCTGGTAACGCCGCCATATAAGAGAAATAATCTTGAGTGCGGCGTAAAACTTTAATCAATCAATCGGTAGTGCTGCCAATGCAATGCATTACATGTATATGCAAGACAGATGTAGAGAAAAAGATTACACTTCCCCACAAATTAGTTTGAGATAAACTTCTTCAAGTCGAAGACGGGGGTTTGTATTTTCTATTATAGCAATTTTCTGTGTAAGCCTAGTTCTGTAGTGTAGTATGGTGCCCTAGTTTAAATTATAACGTTAAACTTGACAAGGGGGGGGGGGGGGGGGGGGGGTGAATTAAATAATTTTTAATACCCCTATGTTTAATACAATAATTCGATTTAGTGTGGATGTACTAAGTAGATGTCTTTATTAAATAATCCGTAGGTAAATTCTCGATCACTCAGGGGGCCATGAACGATCTAAGTGCATGGTCACCAGGAACCAGCGAAAGGTCAGGGTTTCCTTGGGGGAGGGGTATAGATTAAGCCTGGTTTGTCTGAGTGTCCTCCAATAATCCTGGCAACACCATCATACATGCGAAAAAAATTGGAGTGAAGTGTAAAACGTCAATCCATCCATCCCACTACCTTTGAGGATGAAAATTCTATTCTCGGTTTTGACACCATATTTGTTGACAATTACTTATCGCTCGGCCTCAAGTTGAACGGTAGCCAGAAACCAACAGAAAGAACCTTGGGGTGTCATCTGACATTGAGTTTCTTCTGATAATAATCCTGACAATGCCACTATATAAACAAAATAAACTTGAATGTGTTGAACAACCAATCAAAAAGTATATTCCTTACAGCGCAAATGGTTTCTATGGGTTGCTGGGTGTGGGAGGAGCTCTTAAAAAGGTTTAATTGCCCCCCCCCCCCCCACCCCCCACTACCGAAAATTCGTAGATTAAACTAATATCACCAAAGCTGGCATTAAATTTTTAATGCATTTATTGTATCTCTAACTTGAATTATATGTTGTCTGGCCCATATGTCTGATTTTAAAATTACATTATTACTATATATATTTTGCAGGTTTGTTACGTGAAGCAGCAGGGGAAAATCGGATAAAAATATAGTGTTAAAAATGTATAGTGTTAATAGATTGCATAAGCATGTTGATCCTCATACAAATCTGTTTATTTTGACTTTTCTCTCATATACGACAGAGGAATGTAAATAGTGTCTACCTTCAATCCTATGTCTATGGAAACGACCAAAAAAGGTAGCATTGGTGGAAAGAGTAATAGCCAGTGGCCTGTTTCACAAAACGGAGTAGATGTATTTTTTGCGTAGCTTTCGTAGACCGTATCTCTACAATATGGGTTGTCATGACAGTTTATACGTAAAAACTTACGCTACGCCGCTCTGTGTATTACGGGTCCATGTGTCTATATTATATGTATTAGATAGAGGTAAGGGGAGAGCACTCATTTTGCCTATGGCCACTGTATATGCGAAAAAGTGTTCCTTTCACATGGCTTTTTTGCGAAAACGCCGGGGTTTGGAGTGGACGAACTTTTTTTGGTGTTAAAGTATGTTCTAAGGAATATAAGAAAACATACAAAAAGTATATTCCAGAGATCGGCTACGGAACCCTATTTATAGCGACTGTTCAGGTTACAGCCACCGGCCTAATTGTTTACTCTTCCGACACTATCTCCGTTTGTACAGACTGTCTCCTCATTCCAACGTCAATCAATTATTTTTTTTTTAACTTCAGACCCACTTACTGTATTGACAATCAGAATTTATAAAGTGTGAACTTTGGCAGCTCATGTCACTTTAACAAGATGCCGGCCCTCGCCTTTGTACGGCAAAAATATTTTAGAGAATTTGAAAAAAGGCTTACCTGAGTTGTTGTGCTCCCGGAGCTACCCCCAAATGGGTCGAATCCTGAGGGTTTAATTTTTGGTGATGAGAACGCCCCACCAAATGGATCATCGCCACCAAATGGATCACTCTTAAATGGTAAAACAAACGCACCATGACTGATACAGGATCAGACATTTTGTATTTTATTGCTACCAAATTCAACAGTATGGTAGTTAGTAAACACACTGTATGACCAATCAAAATACTCAAACATTTCATTTTCAGTTCCTAGAAAACCTAAAAGATTGTCCTTAAGAAAAAAAATATTAATAAAGATAGTTATCCACATGAATCAAAAATGGGTCTAAAAACGGACAAAATTCAAATAGCCGGGATGCAGGCGTATAGTTCCTTTGTTGCTTATACTACCTTAAAGGCACACTTGCCGCGAAAATCAGGAATATTGTTTACATTAAAAAAGAAAGTCCGTTTTCTGTATTTTTCCCAGACAATATAAGTTAGGAACTTTCTATTTTTACCAAAATTTAAAAGTTTGGACGTCACTTTGTATTTTTAATTTGAATTTGAAAATTTGAATTGTTACGTACCCGGAACGTAAACAAACCAATCTGCCCCCTATTGGCGATTTTATGTTTCAGTCGAGTGAGTGAACTAACGGCACAGTGTAATTTTACGTAGGCCTATTTATCTGAGAAATACAGACTGACGATCGGTTAACAGCGACTGGAAAAGCCTGCTGATAATTGTTTGAGTGTAAACCACAGATACAAAGGCCTGAAAGGAGGGTAATCCAACACGAAAGTTGACCGACACTGATCGTTGTTGTTGTAATCAGGCTTCGATTCTTCGTTTGTTTTTCACCCCATTTTTACAGTCTAAAGCTAACTAGACATGTTTTATGTGTCCTATGTTTAAGTTTAGTGGTATTAGTCGTAGTAAGCTCATGTAAATTGGTTTTCTTAGCAAATTTAAACAGGCTACGGCGGCAAGTGTGCCTTTAACATACATATCCTCTATTTTTGTACTTCTTGCAATTTCAGTAAAGTAAAATGACAACAAGTCTTTCAAAGTTTAGAAAATCTCAACAGGCAGGTTTGGAAAAGTAATAGATTGATAGAAGTTTTACACCCCACTAAAGATTATTTCATGGTGACGTTGCCAAGATTAGTGAGTGAGAAAACCAAGCTCTGCAAGGAGGAAACTTTGGCAAGTACCTGGCAAGGCCTGTAGAGGACTGAGAGAATCACTCTGCCAACATTAAAGCCAACAAGGCCCTCATAGGTTATAGAAATAATTGTCAGCTGAATAAAATTATGTTGTTGTTGTATGTATAATTACCTGAGCTGTGGAAGTAGCTGATGGGAATGCTTCTTTAAATGGGTCATCAGATGCAAATGGGTCAGAGGTAAATGTGTCAGATTTAAAGGGGTCACCTGGAAAATGAACAACAAACCAATATCAAATCCAGGGCAAAAATATATAAGTAAAAAATGAAGAGCTTTTTGATATAGAGAGAAAGAAATCCAAAAACCTTCTCAGTAAAATATAATACAATTGAGGGCAAACATATAGTAGACAAAAAATGACAGATTAATAGTTCAAATATAGAAACAATTTTTTTTAAAAACTTACCGAGGTAAAATACTATAAAAAATGACAGAGATTTATTCAGATATTAAAAAGTGCAAAGCCAATTAGAAAAAAAAATTCCAATATAAAATACTATGGATGTTCTTACTTTCTTTGAATGGGTCTTGGTTATTGAAGGGGTCTAGAGATGATGCATCTCCACTGCTACTAAAAGGATCCTTCCCTTTAAATGGGTCTTCCTTAAAATCATCCACAGTAGATCCCATACTAAAGTTACTCATTGTACTAACAGGACTGCTGCCAGCCTGGAGGAACAAAACATATCCACTTGCTGTTTAATGTGGTACTCAAGATTATTTGACATGGAAAGCATAATTGAACTGGGTTTATAAGGGAGGAGGAGGAGGGCATACTTGTGTAGAAGGTAGCCTTACAAGCTGGTTTACATACAAGTACGTTTAATTCATTATTCTGCCACCATAATGCAGTCTTCGTTCAAGTTTCATACAGCAATAACAATATAACAATTGCAATTATGTAATCGGTGAGCTCAACATGATCGCTGGAAAGTTTTCTCCACAGAAAAGTATATATTAAACCTGCAGTCAGGCCTATTGATGCAAATTTAAATATCACAAGTTGTTTATCCAGATTCATATTAAGAAGAAACTCATTTATTAATGAGATTGAAATATCTTTGTTAAAAGGTTCAAGGTGTCTGGATACTCACAGCTTAATTCTCCACCTGATAATGTCGCTATACAGCTGTGTACATTGTCTGACCCAATATGGGGAAAATCTATAATCTAAACTCTCAAGTACCTAGCATTTATAACACTTGAGAACATTTGCCTATAAATAAGACCAGTAACTAAATAAATCAGACCACTGCAATGTTGTAAACCACAGAACAATAACACAGTGAAATGTTACAGAGAGTATGTTAATCAAAGGCCAGTCAATCCATATCTGATATCAGCAGATAATAACTGTGGTACTTTACAGATCAGTACATTGCAACAACGTTGATGGTGATAAACACAGACAAATGGGTTAAGTTTATCAAAACATAAAGTACAAAAAGCAGGGGCTTTAGTTAGGGCTAAGAAAAATTATTTTTCTTTCAAATATAAGGAATCATTGATGATTGATTTATTAAAAACTTTTACTCTGAGCAGGCTTTCAAAATTTTGAATTTCCCTTTTTCACACACATATTGTAACTGATGTAACAGGGTTGGTATAATAGGTTTGTTTAGAAAATCCTTTGTCCAGTAGGACAGGCAGCCGCATACACCAAATGTAAGTAAAAACATGTAATGTTTTTTAATGGGTCCTTTCTGGTGATTATTCCACATATTTGGATCATATAAGAACACTTACAGTGGCCCTGGTACTCATGAAATCTGAGTCAGCAGACATGGGGTTAGAGTTGAGATCTCCATTTAACTGGCCTGTATAAGAACCAATACTCTGAGCCAGTGCCCTTTGTTGGTCCTGGAGATGCTGTACTTTTGTCTTGGCCTATTCAAAATAGCATTATATATATATAATCTCTATTTTTCTAGGGTAAAAACCCACGGCCTTCCGGTGGTAACTGGCAACCATCCAACATAGGTCGTTTGAGTGAAAAACCAGTCAGAAAACTTTTTTTGGACTGAGTGGGATTTGAACCCTCGACCCATTGGTGGAAGGCTGTTCGGGTGGAGCCTCCAACGCTCTACCTACTGAGCCACAGAGTCCCCGATAATGAAATAGGAGAACGAAACATATTTTCAAAAAAAGGAGAAATTTGTAGAATTAAAATAAATAAATAAATAAATAAACAAGAAAACCATCTGACAAACAATGGTAGGGCAGATGCTATTGACTTAGATATGGTAGATTTCTTATGTTTGGAGATTGATTGATGTTTCATACCACACTCGATTAATTGACGTTTCATGTCACACTCAAGATTATTTCACTTATATAAACGCGTTGCCAGGTTTGGTGGGAGAGAAAACTGGGCTGTTGGGCAGAGAAACCCACCAACCTTTGGTGAGTACCTGGAAACTCTCCCACAAACGGCGACAGAAGTATAGTTTCAGATATGGAAGGCTCATATTATTAAGTATTTTATACATAAAGATGGCTGTCTGTTAGTTTGTGGATTATAGATATTCAGTTTAGCTCATTTAGAAGTTAGAGTAAGGTAGTGTTCATGAACAGTTATTCTTGCAGCTTTGTATATATTGAATTTGAACAATCAAAACCATATAATACCAGCAAAACCTTTGTTTTTACCTGATTAAGTTGAAGATGAATGTCTTTGTGAGACTTGGCCAGTAACTCTAACTGTTGTTTTCCAGCTTCCACTTTCTGTTCTAGCTGAGACTCAGAATCATGTAAACTATTTAACTCCAGACGTAGATTATTTAGCTCTGCTTCTTGGTCCTTATAAACAAAATGAAAAGTAAACTGACAGTTCAAACATAAAAAGTCTCATAGACTTTAAAATCCCACAGCAAAAGACGTAGGAACAATCAAGCGTTCCTGGCTAGAATAGTTGCCTAAATTAACAAGTTTTTGTAAATGGCACAGGAGACATACTTGACATGTTCTTTTAAGTGGAGATCCAAATGGGTATTTAATGTTTCTGAATTCGTAAAAAATCAGTCTTTGACAATTTGCGAAAAATGTCTGTTACTATGAAACGTAGGCTACTTTAAAAATGTATCAATCAGACAAGGTACTATGTAATTCTTAAAACAATTTCTCTCGGTCAAGGTGCTATGAAATTCTTAAAACAATTTCTCTTGGTCAAGGTACTATGAAATTCTTAAAACAATTTCTCTTGTTCAAGGTACTATGAAATTCTTAAAACAATTTCTCTTGTTCAAGGTACTATGAAATTCTTAAAACAATTTCTCTTGTTTAAGGTACTATGAAATTCTTAAAACAATTTCTCTTGGTCAAGGTACTATGAAATTCTTAAAACAATTTCTCTTGGTCAAGGTACTATGAAATTCTTAAAACAATTTCTCTTGGTCAAGGTACTATGATTGATTGATTGTTTGGTGTTTTATGCCGCGCTCAAGACTATTTCACTTATATAGCGGCGTTGCCAGTCTTATTGTGGGAGGAAACCGGGCTCTGTGCCCGGAGGAAACCCACGACCTTCCGCTGGTAACTGGCAACCATCCCACAAAGGTCGTTCGAGTGAAAACACAGTCAGAAAATTTTCCAATTTTTGGACTGAGTGGGATTCGAACCCGTGACCCATTGGTGGAAGGCTGTTCGGATCGCTCTACCTACTGAGCCACGGAGGCCCCCAAGGTACTATGGAATTCTTAAAACAATTTCTCTTTGGTCAAGGTGCTATGAAATTATTAAAACAATTTCTATTGGCCAAGGTACTATGAAATTCTTAAAACAATTTCTCTTTGGTCAAGGTGCTATGAAATTATTAAAACAATTTCTATTGGCCAAGGTACTATGAAATTCTTAAAACAATTTCTCCTGGTCAAGGCCTATGTGGGATGGTTGTCAGTTACCAGCGGAAGGTCGTGGGTTTCCTCCGGGCATAGAGCCCGGTTTCCTCCCACAATAAAACTGGCAATGCCGTCATATGACTGAAATAATCTTGAGCACGGCGTAAAACACCAAACAATCAATCAATCAATCTTGGTCAAGGTACTATGAAAATTTTAAAACAATTTCTCTTGGTCAAGGTGCTATGAAATTTTTAAAACAATTTCTCTTGGTCAATTTACTATGAAATTCTTAAAACAATTTGTCTTTTGGCAAGGTACTATGAAATTCTTAAAACAATTTCTCTTGGTTAAGATACTATGAAGACAATCAGTGTATAGTAAATTGAAAACAGTGTAACCTTCTTACCTTAACAGATTTTTCTTGATTTGTTATTTGGCTTTTAAGTTTAAAAATCTAAAACATAATATAGTACAACATTTGTAAGAAAGAAATAACAATAATTCAATAGTACATGTACAGCATTGTCAGGTTTTATTCATTGGGCTCTTCGCCCTTAGCGAACTCTCGATCTCAGATAGGTACCTTTCTCGAAAGACTTTAGATTGAGCATCAATACTACCTCCTGAGTTGTAAAAGCACCACTGAAGATTTATTGGCTGAATAATTATGTACAGCAACCTAACATACATTTCCCACATTGAAATAGGGTGTAAAAGTAAGAACAGAGATAAACACTGGTTATTGTTATAGGAAATATGTGCTTTGGGATTTCATTTAAAGTTTTCTTGTTATACTAACCTCCTGCTCTTCTTCCTGACATTTCTCCTGATATTCTTTCACATTTCTCTCCAAGTTAGAACGCTAAAAACCAAAGTTATGTTTTACAGCATATAACTAAAGAAAAAAAAGTAAAGAAGTTTAAAATGTTAAAAAGAGCTACACCTTTTCCAAAAAAAAAAAGCCTGGTTATACTCGGTTTATGATTTGTAATTTTAATCATTTCAATCAAGTTGCTCAACATCATGTAGTAAACATGCTTTTGATCTGCAGACTATACACGTAGCCAGATTTTGTCCCCCTTCCCCACACACACTTTACCAATTTTGTCCCCCCCCCTCCACTTTACAGCTATTACATGAAAAGCATTTAGTCCACTAATACTAATAGACGATAGCTAAGTGTTAATGTTAAAGTTTGGCAATTAAGCTGTCTAAACAGTGTTATGAAATCAGCACCAGAAATCAGGTTGGCAGATTATCAGTTCCCATCACAGCTTTGAATAATCCTGATACTGAAAAGAATAAGTTTACTGTAAAAGTAATTTCTCACCTTAAAAAAAGTTTGACATGATTGATTGAGGCTTAAAGTCATACTTAACAGATTATGTCATATGAAGTACCCACCGACCAAAATAACAAATACATTTATAATACCTTATCATCCAGCTCATCAAGCCGTTTCTGGGCCTCTTTTTTCTGGTTTTCTAGTTGTTGTAAAGTAGCTGTTATAGCGTCCAATTCTTTCTGAGCAGTTTGCACTTCTCCGTTACGTATCTTAATATCAGCTTCATACTGAGCTCTGTTCTTTTCTTCTTGAATCTTATCTCTATTTAACAACAAAAAACAAGAACTCCTTATAAAGACAGCTTTTCCAAACAAGAAACAAACAGCTTTTCCTAACAGTCTTATATAGTATTGCACACCCCATTTAACTAGCATTTGCAGATGGGTTTTTTTCCAGAAAAACAAAACACAAATACTTTTTTTTTTATGTGTGTGTTTTCTAGGTTTAAAATATATAGCTGATCTTAAGATAAACAAAATCGGCAAAATTCTTACCGTTTTATATCATCAATTTCTTTGGCAATTTGATCCAGTTCTTTAATGGCTGAAAAATCTGCTACATGACTGTATGGACCAGAGTTTGTCCCATCCTGAAAATAGGTATAAGATAACAGTTACATGGTCATTTATATTTGGGAGGAAACCACTTACATGTACATGTATATGATGGCTTTGTTGGATTTAGTTGGCAAAGAAACAGAGTACTATGCCCAAAAGAAACCCCTGACTTTCAGCAGGTACCTGCCAACCATTTCATATAGGTCAATGTAAGAAATGTTTGAAACTCTCTTTAACTCTTTGCCCCATGCAGTGTTTTATCCATTACCCCATAATGACGCTATATGACGCCGTGCTCTGATTCATAGACAGTTAACCAGGTCAACCTTATTTTGTTCTAAATATTTATTTCACAAAAGCAAAGGCAATAAGTGAACAAAATATTCATTTACATTCTTCTAAAGATTATCTTTAGTAAGTTATTACAAAAAAAAATTTCATTGAAAAAAAATAAAATCTGGTTTATATTAATTATGCCAAGGCGTCATATAGCGTCATTATGGGGTAAAGAGTTAAACGTGGGTCCCATACTAATAAGAAAAAATTACGATTACGATCAACAATTACGGCCCTAAATGGTACACCGGACAAAGCATTCGTCTTTTTTTAAATCAAGATTTTAGGAAAGAAACCTGATGTTGTGACAGTTTATGTCTGAAATAATCAAGTAATCCAAAAAATATTGCCTGAAACGTGAGCTCGGCTGAATATAGCTGAAATTGAATTGGAACCTGGGCTTGTCCGGTCTAAGATTGCTGCCACAACGTCATGTTGTTGTTACAAAAACAATGGACACTTCCTTTTTTCTTGCAGTTATCACAGCGTATACGCAGAGAATCAATCCATTATTTCTTAATCAAGAGTCATCAGAGAAAAAAGAATGAGATCACAGTAAAAAGGACGACGTCACAGAAACAAGAATAACGTCACAGTAAAAAGAATGACGTCACAGTAAAAGATCGACATCACAATAAAAAGAATGACGTCCCCCCCAAAAAATGACATCACAATAAAAAGGATGTCACAATAAAAAGAATGACGTCACAGAAACAAGAATGACGTCACAAAAAAAGATGACATCACAGTGAAAGAATGATGTCACTGTAAAAAGAATGACGTTTCCATGGAGTGGTTACCAATACCAACAGAATCAACACTGCCCTTTTACACAGAAACAACAGACACAAATGGCAGAATGTCATACTAAAACTCCTGACAACACATTGGTGTAGCCTTGGATAAAACAGTCAGGACACATCCTTGACTTCCATTAAACAGAAAGCCAACGGAGAGATGCGATGAAGCACAGGGTAGTACTGCTGATGTTGCTGGTTTTATGTCCTGGTATAAATGCACTGGTGAATCTCAACAACTCACAAAAGACAAATTCATATGTATTAGATTCTGATGATATTACAAATGAGACTTACGGCTTTAATGACAGCCAACATTTGGATCAAATCCTAAAACACCATTTTAGGATGGCTAGGAGTGGTGGTTCTGTGACTCCAAGACAAAGGATAATATTGAAATTTAGAGAATACTATGACTGCATTCGTCAGAAAAACAAACATGTCCGAAAGTCAGACGCTTTGATGATAGCCAAAATCTTTCAGCCAGGAGAAACAGTAAATCTTGATTGTAATTTGTGGTAAGATAATTGAATGTCTCAAATATCTCTCCTTAAATTTGAACAGTAAAGACTGTACATTGTAAGTTGTGTAATTTATTATGATGGTACTTTTAATTATATTGAATTCTTCTATCTCAACCTTATAGTTTGTTTAAAAGTCTGCATTATGCAAGAAATGTTTAAAACTTTCTCTTTTGCAAGAGGAAGTGGAATGTCCCAAAGAGAGTGACCGTGAGGTGTCTTTTGCTAATAATTTCTGAATTTCACCCCAGCCTTTTGGTTCTGCAGGATGCAAGTCAGGTCAATTTTTGGCTTCTTAATATAGGAACATCACCATTTGTTCCGCATCACTCCATCTCAAGGCCTATAAGCTTTTACTTCATATCCACGCGAAATCTGAGAAAAATCGGCTGTAACTTTTTGGGCAGTTCTAGCCCCTTTTCCATACAAACTGAATTTTTTTTCTTCAGTTTTCATTTGTTTTGCTTTGTAGCAAACGACCAGATCAGGATGTAGACACCTACTCTATTTACTGGAGACATTGGAGAAGATGGGACAGTACCCTAAGGTACCTTAGTAAGAGTGAGGGCCGATTTAGTCTGAATCATGACCATAGCTTGACCATTAATGGGATCGACTTTAAGGATGTAGGTTATTACACATGTGTACGAGTATACTCTGGATTTGATGAAATCTCATACCTGGTGGACGTCTTACAAGACGATGCTAAAAAACGCACAGTAAGTACAAAGTGTAATTACAGAGCCTCAAGACATTGCCACAATATTTCATCAATAAAAGTCAATTAATCAGCCATCAAATGCCAGTATTTTATAGGTTAATATTATGATTCTGCTACTGCGCATTGCCCTGATTTTATTTTTTACTGAAGCTACTTGCATATCTGATTCTCAAGAAAATATAAGATTTTCAAACAAAATTAATGATTTAAGTTGAAATAAAAAATATTCATGGGTTCTGTAGCCTGAGCTAACAGAAGATGAGTGTAAAAAGCATGCAAAATTTAAAAGATGGGAAAAATCTAGAAATACATACTGTTTAACTTTGATAACAAGCATCAAAATAATGAAAACATTCCACACTAATCACTACTAGTGACCTTCAGGTAAATAAAAAGAAATTGAAGAATGTTCTTTTCAGTGGCTTATCTGTCCTCAATTTCTCCGCTTTAAGATAAGTTGTGATGTTGCCTCCACTATTTTAGATCAATAATATAATATATTTTAAACTTCTCTAATCCATGACGGTACATTTAGGTCTAGAAACATGGAGACGAAACCGAAACTCGAAGGCTGATTTAGAATAAGTAGGTCAGTGAGGCAATTGCACATAATTTTTTATCCAAGCCATTGGCCAAGTTAAATACCGGGACTAGTCTGCAACACAGTTTTATGTTAAAATCTTATTTCCATTTATGTAACAAGACTTTTGTTCATTCATTTAGGTACAAACTTACTTCTTAATTTTCATGTACATTCTAGGCACAACGTGACAAGTGTTACTACGATATTTCTGATTTGCACTTCTTGAAAAAAATCAGCCAAGAATTTTCCTTTTTTTTTCAACAAAAAAATATCAACATTTTCACAGTATAAGTCAACCTTTTGATTTGAACTTCTGGAGAAAAAAAGGCCAAGAATTTCAGAATTTTCTTTTTAACAAATGAAATATCACCACTTTATCAGCTCATGCCACCTTATTATTGTTTCAATTTCTATAGTTTTGGAGGAAGGATCCCAAAGGAAGGGTACCTCTTCAAGGGGTAATGTTAAAGGCCTATAACCTGCACATATTCACAACATGGTCTAAGTGGAGTGAATGTAGCAAGTGCGATCAAAATGGACTGATGAGAAGAATAGGGATTTGTACATTGAAGGTATTGTTTATTATATATGTTTATGGAAACTAAAACACACGGTTCATTATATATTTATATCATGTGTTGCTTCTATCCTTATATTGTCATACAGAACTTGTCTATTTTTCAAACTGGGTTTTTATCTAGTGCAGGTAATTATAATTGTTTGTTAATAACAAAAAAGTCTGTATGTTGTATGATACAGGGGATTGATCATTTTGTCATTCCAATCATTGTAATCATTAATGACTATTAATTGACATTCACATAGTTTTAAATATTGACCAAATTTCTGTGCCAGACAATTGTGTTGCAACCAAAGACCTTACTCCTTAGATTGAAAATGTAGATAATTCTCTGTCACTGTCTCTACAGTATGTGTCTGAGATAGACAAACAAACCATTCTTCAACCTTGAATCTTAATCAGACCAAAGTGGAATTTTCACTCAATCACCATGTGGAAAAGTTGCCAGGAACTGACTTAAGGTTGGGGTTTCCTTGCAGGAGAGAGCCCACTAAGTCTGTCAATGCCGCCATATAAGTGAAATAATCTTGAGTGCGGCGTAAAACATCAATTAATCAATTAACCTCTGAAATCTTGCACTACTTTTGGATATCAGATTTATTTTGTTTTGCTTCTTCGTTTCTAGAAAATTTACATACTGGAGGGCACCAGGCCTGCAAATATTCTAGCCCTTGAGCACTTAGAGAACGAAATTCCATGCCGATCTGTAATGGTACCTAGAGCTATTCAAAAACTTCCTTACATCGCTGATAGGCCAACTGAGGCTATGATTGCCACATGTGTGGTGCCATGTCCAAAATATGCATCCAATGTTGTCACTGACAAGAACGGGTTTGTTGTAGCCAAAGTGGAGGTGCAATACTTTGATATGGGTGCCACACCTAAACTACAAGGGCTAGTCAAGAGAGACATCACCTACAAGTATACTGGTGAAAAGATTGAACTCAAGTGTCCTGTGCAACTGTAAGTTCCCATTAATCTCAGTAGATGCTTTGAAATATTCTCAACATCAATAATTTAGTTTTTCTAGGTACTCCAGACGTTCCACTTCTCTGGACAATCAAAAATTATGAAGAGACATAATGAAAATAAAAAGACACCATGCATTTGATTTTGTTCATCTGTTTAAGAAAAGACAAAGATGTGCGTGACTTGATACGATGGCAGAATGGAACAAGATCCATCAATCCACTTACGATTCGCCGCAAGTCTCGAGGAAGAATTCGCATTGATCAACAAAACCGTCTATTCATTCGTAGACTAAGACTTAGTGACACTGCTCCCTATAAGTAAGTACACTCCACAAAATGTCAATATGTTTGATAGACTATAAACTAAATCAATGCATATTTCGTTTTTTAAAGAAACTAACAAAAAGTTAGTAAATTGAATGAGTTTAGAATATATCTAAGTTACTTAGGAATTTTAAAATGTTATTAAATGTTTATTTACAGTTGAAGTCCTTGATTATATCTATATCATTATTTTATTCTTAGTTTTATTGAAGTGTGTGTGTTTAGGGAGCGTAGCCAATTATCGCGATCACTTCAATCGTGAAATTGACGTCTGCTTCACGATGATTTCGCGATTTACCCCACCCCACTAAAGCACCACGCTGTGTTTTTCGCGATTGGTAGCTGGTCTATTGTTTCGTCGGCTAACGAGACATGCCTCCTCTCGAGCAGTAATCCACAGACACTTGCTGTGAACGGCTGCGTCATAGCCAAGCTTAGCCGCATTACTCACCGACCCATGCAAAACAGACTAATTTACGCTGCAGGATGTAGTTGTAGTTAGTGAATTTTTCTCGCACCTTTATCAGCTACAGTCCCACTCATTTAAGCTGGCAAATTTTCAGATGACCAATGCCCAAACTAGTATTCTCCAGCATGATTGTTAGCATGGCGGATTTCGCTGCAGAATATAATTCCTCACAATTATTCATTTTACGGACATGGTTTGAATTCATTTTTGCTGAAAACGTTTTATGTTTTCCTTTTTAGATTTGGTAACTTATAATTGGATCGGATGATTAATGTATGTGTTTGTTTAATTGGAATCCGTCGGAAACACGTACGTTTACTAATAGTAATAGACGGACTTTTTAGAGTGGGTTTGTGGATTACGACACCGACTGTTAATTCCACCTGATTGTTTGGTAGGGGTTGATTATTGTTCAGCACTACCCAGACCCTGCTTCTTCCACAAATGAAGACGCCAATCAAGCAAAGGTGGTTATAGAAAGGCTGCTGGTTATGTATAATTACCATAACTAATATCAACAGTGTTGATCTTTAGATTTTGCTTTACTGTTCCCCAATCAACCTCCTGTAGTTTGAGCTCAGACCGTGAACATTTGTTATATTGACACTCAAAGTCTTGTTTTTCTTTTGGTTTGGTTTTTAAATGCATGGATATAAAATAAAAGCATAGGATTATATTTAGACAACTCAACGAGTCAATCGATGAATTTTTAGCAATGTGTATAGGACAATGTGAAAATAAAAAATATATATTTTCTTTCCGTTTAGTCTTTAAATTATCATTTACCTAAAAAGTTGTTGTAGAAACAAACTGCACAGGAATGGTTACTCAGAGTTTATGGTAGGCGTTCGCCACCTAGCTGTTGAGACGTACAGACGTAAACGAAACATCTCTGCTGGTATTTCTATAACAACTGTTTTAGCGTATACATCTTTTCATTCGAGGCCTTCTTCCGAATTTAAATTCTAGTTTTGGCGAACCAGAAAGTATATAAACACAGCATTTATTTCAAGAGTCAATTACGATAAACTTAAGTGGAAGGAATCCGGGAGAAAGTTGATGTAAAAGTTTCGAATCTTTCAAATAACCCATGTGAAGTTAAACGTCAGAAAATCAAATGATAATCTTTTGTGTTTTTCTCAACAGGTTGTGTTTATCAAGAAGCAGCTCAATAATTCATCCAGAGTTATTCTCACCGGACAGCAGCTTAATCTAAAGCCTCAACAGCGTATACCTACCATAATTCTTTCTTCTTCATATAGCATTCTTTTCACTGAAGTTGTTGATTTTCTTCGGCTTTTCACATCAAAATACTTACTGTTCCTGGATTCTTCATTATTACAAGGTCGGCATTTAATATACGCCACGCCTCGTAATGTATATATATATATATATATATTTATTTGATAAAACACTAGCATGTACATATTCTTTAAATGTTTATTTAATTTAAGTTTATATCAATAAACAACAGATACAAAAATCTTGCTGTTATATTTTGTTTAAATCCAGACTCTTTTCCATAGCTGGCCACAGCAATCGTTACAGCTTCTACAATCTGCAAGTTTAGACTCCTCCAGAGGTACGTATTTCAAGAATTAGTTGCTCCTGTTTGTCTTCCATGAGGACACGGACTGGAAATACAACCAAATATTGTTAAATTGCAGAAGATTAAATGGAAAATACGGAACAAACAAACGAAAGGTCAATATGTCAGCACTCCTGCTCCTGCCCAGGATATTTTGGTACACTTCCGAGTCCATCATTCCCATAAAATTTCATATCTGCGTAGCACCGTGCAGGATATGCCACCTCAGAAATTGACCTAAGAAAAACAAAGCAAATAAAAAGAAATGAATAAATTAGAACACGTCACCTTCTTGCGAGTTGACTTTTTAGAGAATTACTCACTGAATGCCGAAAATATGAAACCATAACCAAAGTTAGCGTCCGGATTAGTCCCTTGAATACGTTTACAGGCCCAGACCACTTAAGGCGTTAAAAAATGTAAAAGACCATACTATAGATTTGTTACTTATTTCAAAATGATGAATATTAATTGTTCAAATGTAAACTAAGGCTTGACAATATCCGACGTAAATTCTTTGAATCCACATGTACGAAATGAGAAAGCCGATTTTAACGAAAAAGGCAAACTCTTAAATATAGATTAATCATAAAAGTATACATTTGTTTCAAACCTTGCGTGGTTTGATAACACGAAACTACCTGCATAGTTGTACACAACTGATAACCAGGAAATGTTGCCCGCAACTCGGACGGAAGTAAAGCCCGGCCTGAATAAATATAAGGAATCCTCACGGAAAGTAACACACCGTCGAACGGATATTGAAATACATTTAATATTATAAGGATCATTTTTTAGATTGAAGGAATAAAATATATCCCCCAAAACCCAATCCGTCATATTCATTTCGGAATGAGAAAACACACGTGCTTACATACGGTACTATTCTGTAGTCGTGCAATAAATTGTTAGCTTACGGGGGAATATTTCCATACATCTCAGGTCTGTAATTTTACTCAAAACAAAATAAAACTTTTCTGGTCATATAAAATGATTGTATGTATAATTTACATCGATAAGATAAGAACGGCAATTCATTAAACGGGTTAGTCTAAACAGTAGGCATTAGAAGCAAACAATCGGCGATCGCATGACGTCAACTTTTAACCACCGAAGCGGACAGAGACACAGTTCATTGTTGTTGTTGTTCCTCGATAAATGAGTACTTCCTCGAAGATATGAAGAATTGACTGAAACACGTAGAAACATTATAACGAAAGCATATAAGACCTCTATAAATGTAAAGTCCTCCTAAATAATGTATCTATACAATAGACACAGCTTTCAACTCGCGCGAGACTCCCCGTGAAGTCCGTCAGCACTACTTTTTATCTCATTCACGAACGGTTTTGCGATTGCAGTCAACCCTCCACGGGGTCCCCATTCATAATCGTTAATGATCGCGAATTTATGGGGAGTGAGGGGAGAACAAAAGAATACTTAAATCGCGAAATTTTCAATTCACGAACGATTGATTCGCGAACGATAATTGGCTACGCTCCCTTAGGGGGGTATATGTTTATATATTACATGGCCATCTAATCAGATCTCACCCCTTTTTCATGTTTTTAAAAGTTGCTGGGTCGGAGTACGACTGATTGCATCCCACAAAGTGATTGTTACAAAGCGACCAAACAAGATGCTAAAGAGTTACATTTCCTTGGCTGGTTTAGTCCTCACTGTGGCCTGTGTGGCAGCCATTGCATTCAGTATTTGTTGTAAGAAGAAACCCAGAACAGCCCGATGACATCAGGAATTCAAACAGAACTATGATGGAAGGGACTTAGCGTGGTTTACTTATTATGATACATCATACATTCAGAAATACCTCCACATACAGGCGTTGAATATAGGGCAATTTGTGGCACCTGGTTTTGGGGTCACTATAGTGACAGATGCTAATGGATTGATCCTTCGCTCAAGACTTACACTTATAGTCGGCCTCTGGTCTTCCAGGTCTATATTAAATACCTGACTGACTCAACCAATCAGATGGGAGTAATCTGCGTGATAACGGATAATAATAATAATCACTAACCATGACTCCAAATGCCCCTGGGTCTGATCCTGGTTTTGGTCGTAGGGTTGGGGGAATCATATCAGTAGTCAACTGTGTGGGTGGTTCTATACCTTTGACCTTCTGATGGATAAAGTGCATGGCTAATGCAAACTGTTCACTATTCAACTTGGCCGTCCCTTTCATATCACATAATGTCCTGCAGATATAAAAACAACAATAAAATCAATATATGTAATGTCCAAAACCTTTGTTTTAGTCATTCAAGTGGCCGATAGCTTGATGACGTCACTTGGAATTTACGTGCAAAGCATTTTGGGAGATTGAGGGATGCTCATATAATTTTACAAAATGGCGGAAGGAATACTGTATTGAGAAGATGTAAAAGGGGAGGAAAGTTAACAGAAAACATGTGTTTTAAAAAAAAGTGACATCTTGTTAAGTACTGGTAAACAAAATGGCAAACTGAGGTACATAGTTTACCCAGAAAGCTTTGCGTTAATCTATGTGACGTCATCAGGCTAGGCGATAATCAGTCACTTGTTTATAGGGTTATTAACAAGAGATCCCTTAAAGGGATCTTAACGCCCGCCGTCATCTATCCATATTACAAAATTGTTACAGCAATAACTGGATACAGGAATTGGGGATGCAGTGCATTTAATGTATATATTATGTAAACAAAACTCACCATATATGAGCAAGTGTTGTATTTTGTAGCCCACTCTGTAGGAAGATCTCTTTAACGTCTCCACCCCCAACAAAGCCATCGTTATCTGTGTCAATTTTCTTAAACAGTCCATCATAGTTCACCTTATCAGCAGCACTAACTACCCACGCAGCAGCTTTTGGGACATTCTGAAAATGTTATCAATGGGGATAGTTATCACCGAGTACTAAATAATTCTAAATGCTTATTCATTATTGTTTGGTATCTAAAGCCATTATAAAGTACCTTCAGAGAGGCACTTTAGAAAGTTGATATTTTTCTTATTTAGCCAACGTATCAGGAAGATATATCAATCTTCATTCAATATACAATATTCCCCTTGGTCTTAATTGGGCTTTTTTAATTTTTTTTTATAAGTAAGACAATTTCACAGAAATGTTTGAACTCTTTTCATCAAAGATTATGATTGGTTTATGTGACCTGAACACACCAGCATGAGCAGAGTGTTTCAGCTAAACACAGGTTTCTGTGCCATCATCAATCTCACATGACCCCTGGGAATAATCAATGAGAATTCCTCTCATGAAAGTCAAAAGAAATAATCAAAGCCTATCTTGAAACCAGACGGAAATAAAGTATAAAATATTTATTCCAGAAGTATTCCCTTTAAGTTAAGAAATTGCAGTTTGTAAATATTCAGAGCACACATAAGGTATTGCACAGTCAAAACAGAGTAAAAAAAAAACGAATTAGATGGTACCTGCTATTATGATAAAATAAACAGTTGATTGAAATAGAAAAGAAATAGAATGTACACATTTGAATTAATTGCAGGAGTAAAGTCATGAAAATTAGAATGCGGAGGAAAGAAAATCAGCACCAATCACTGGTCGCCATACAAGTCAACAAAATACTTTTAATAGCATAAATGTCATGAAAGTTGACAAATGCAGTAAAAATTTACAAAATTCATTTATTGAAGTGACAAGATGTGTTTCAAACTATCAGGAGACTGTTTACAAAGCCTGTTATATGTCAGCTGTTAAAACAATTGATATGAAGAATGCCCGTGTACAGTACGGCCCTGATAATTGTTTAGAATAGAACACTCACCTGGTTATCAGCCTGTAGAGATGGACTGTTTCTACCACCAGGGACAGGTAACACAGGAACAGCTCCAGGTAGTGGTACACCAACACCCTTCCTCTTTGACGGGGGAATAAGACGGCCAGGCAATGCTGTAGGGACTGGGTCGTTCTCCAGAGCTCTATAAACTAAATGCATGGCCTACGGAAAGGAAAAGATGTTTTAGTTGAATAGGATGGGTACCTGTTCAGTTGATCGTTTGTCGTTTGATCATGCACACAAATTCTACGGATATTCTTTCTAGATAAGTGTATGGGAAAAAACGGAATAATTTAAATATTAAGTGGATGGTTTGACATGGTTTATATTAGTATGTATACAAGTAGATGATGTACATAAAATCTTAAAACGTATGACATCCATCCTTTGATGAGGACCAGAAAAGGTTCATACATAAAGCCATACTAATAAGGGGAGACAATCCTGCTTACCACAGCAAACTCATCTCTGTCCAGGAAGCCATCCTGGTCAATATCACTCAACTCCCAGATTCTTCCCAACACATCCACAGGAAGTTTAGAGTTCATTAATACCTGGAATTGAAAATAATTTTTGATAATTCTGCACATGAAGTGTTCAAGATGTTTAACATGTACTGTGGCTATCACATCTTTATTGAAGCTGATGATAATGATTTTAATAATAAGTTTAATGCTCCATATTTCAGCATTATCAGTAGAGTACTTCTCTCTAGATTGCTCCAAAAGTAGAAAGGTCTATAAATTATATTATATGAGGACAAATAAAGCTGTAGGACTGAGGGCTACAACAGGGATAAAAAGTTTGAAAGAGCAAAAAAAAAAACAAAAAACAAAGGCTAAGATATTATTCTAGATTATGTATTTTGTAGAGCAGATAATCCCCGTTTTTTTTTATTAAAGTCACTGGGCAGACTGAGATCTGCTTTATATGGCTGACATTAAGTTATCCATAAGATGCATTATCTAGGATTAACTTTGCACCATGTATTAATTACCACAGGTGAAACTTATACTGACCAAAATAGAATCAAGCCCTGAAGTTGAGAATTTGTTGGGTAGGCCTGTGCAATCTGCTAATAATTACACATGTGTACATGTATTTGTAGGGAAATCAACCAAAACCAAACCCATTAATAATTCAATATACCGTATGTATTTACTTACTGGTCTGACTTTATCTCCACCGAGCATCCCATTAACTGGCTGAAGACTTTCAAATACTTGGTCATATTTGGATTTCTCTTGAGCCTACAAATAATGTAGAATATAAACATAGCTCAATGACATTTACAAATGGAGTCTTTAGAGTAATACTGAATGTTAGCCACAGCCTATCATCAACATCCCCTTAAATAACCAAAAACATGTACATGACCATAGACAGTTGCACAAAAAATCCACAAATTTTATGGACACAGACTGTTTTTGTCCAAATGTGTTGCTGGATTTTCATTTTATGGAACAGAGAGCCTTAAATGGAAGAAACTTCATAAATATCTTAATTAAAATCTTAATGTCTTAATGTAGAGCAAAATTCTGAAGTGAAGATAGAGGGCCTTTGATTGCTACAATAAGATTCAAAGCATACCTATTTGATTGACTGATGTTTTACACAGCCAGATTATTTTACTTATATTGCAACATCGCCACATTTAGTAGTTAAAATCCCCTATCTTTGGTAGGTACATGTAGCTGGAAAACCAGGCCACCTAAAACATCCAGATTTGTTTGTTTGACTAGGAGGCTTATGTTTCACGCGTGAAAATCATTTTCTTTATTGACTGAGCCACTAAAATGCCCTAAGTTTTTAAAAAGGTGTCAAACAATGACACCATGGGTAATCAGCTAAATTAAAAACAAGATTTGAATACCTTAATAGTCCAAGGAATATTAGAAGCTGACATCATGGGACTGGCCTCTTTCTCCGGTACTGGGCCCTGAAACACAGAAAAACACATCAATATCTTGAATTCTTATTACCGTCTTTTCCAAACTTTTCCAAAAAAATATTAATACATATCATGGGCATAGAGAGACTAATAGACTCCATTCTAACAGATTAAACATTTATATTTCTTCAAACAAACCATACATTTTGCAAAAAAGCAGAAAACAAGAGTAAAATAGGGCTAAAAGAATATAAACCTGGACGTTAATTAATACAAGCATACGGCTGTTACTGAATACATTGTTTCCCCAGTCAAATAAAGCATGAACATGAAACTCATCCAGCGGCATTCATTTTCAATATAGGCTTCCTACTAATACTGAGTTATAACACCTAAGCATGTTTCATTCCGGTAACAGACGTACATGACGACGACAACTTTTGGCCGAGGGGTAAAAACCAATGATACTTACCAAGTTTGGAGCAGGACTCTCAGTAGCCAGTTTTGACAGATTGAGATCCTGACCAGATTGTACAAGGGAGATGAGTTTTAAAGCCACAAAGAAGCCTGTCTTCTCTAAGTAACCTTTACCACTGGGGTCTGACAAATCCCATATCTGTGACAATACAAGGAAAAACAATGTACTAAATAACTGAATAACATTAAACAAACGCTTTCTGGATTTACAACTTCTGTTAAATGTTGGTGCAACATTTCAATGTCTATTCAAACATCATTTTCATATGCTTGAAAACGATGTCGGAATATACATGTATTGAACACATTTAACACTTAACAGTGTTATAAGCTGTAGGTGGTTAACTTGGTGTAAAATAAGGGCCATTTCTTGTATGTTGTTCCCCCGAACATGTACATGTAAAATATGAGAATGAAAGGAGTATATTATTAACTTCATACCTGAGAGAGTACAGTATCATTTAGACCAGACTTCTTCAGGAACATGGCAGCGTCCAGGGCCCCAATACTGCCAGAGCCATTAGGGTCAGCCTATGATGTAAAAACAAGAAAAAAGTGAAATAGTCAAGAGTGTCAGCATATAACGTAAAACTGAGACTTCCTGGGTCCATCAGAAGATGACACCCCTTGGGTCCATCAGAAGATGGCATATCCCCCTGGGTCCATCAGAACATGCCATATCCCCTTGGGTCCATCAGAAGATGGCATATCCCCCTGGGTCCATCGGAAGATGACATACCCCCCTGGGCCCATCAGAAGATGGCATATCCCCCTGGGTCCATCAGAAGATGGCATACCCCCCTGGGTCCATCAGAAGATGGCATACCCCCCTGGGCCCATCAGAAATGGCATATCTCTCTGGGCCCATCAGAAGATGTCATATCCCCCTGGGTCCATCAGAAGATGGCATATCTCCGTCGGTCCATCAGAAGATGGCATATCCCCCCGGGTCCATCAGAAGATGACATATCCCCCTGGGCCCATCAGAAATGGCATATCCCCCTGGGTCCATCAGAAGATGACATATCCCCCTGGGTCCATCAGAAGATGGCATATCTCCGTCGGTCCATCAGAAGATGGCATATCCCCCCGGGTCCATCAGAAGATGACATATCCCCCTGAGTCCATCAGAAGATGACATATCCCCCTGGGTCCATCAGAAGATGGCATATCCCCCTGGGTCCATCAGAAGATGGCATATCCCCCTGGGTCCATCAGAAGATGGCATATCCCCCTGGGTCCATCAGAACATGCCATATCCCCCTGGGTCCATCAGAAGATGGCATATCCCCCTGGGTCCATCAGAAGATGGCATACCCCCCTAGGTCCATCAGAACATGCCATATCCCTCTGGGTCCATCGGAAGATTGCATATCCCTCTGGGTCCATCAGAAGATGCCATATCCCCCTGGGTCCATCAGAACATGCCATATCCCCCTGGGTCCATCAGAAGATGGCATATCCCCCTGGGTCCATCAGAAGATGGCATACCCCCCTAGGTCCATCAGAACATGCCATATCCCTCTGGGTCCATCAGAAGATGGCATATCCCCCTGGGTCCATCAGAAGATGGCATATCCCCCTGGGTCCATCAGAAAATGACCTATCCCCCTGGGTCCATCAGAAGATGGCATATCCCCCTGGGTCCATCAGAAGATGGCCTATCCCCCTGGGTCCAGCATAAGATGACATATCCCCCTAGGTCCATCAGAAGCTGACATATCCCCCTGGGTCCATCAGAAGATGGCATATCCCCCTGGGTCCATCAGAAGATGGCATATCCCCCTGGGTCCGTCAGAAGATGGCATATCCCCCTGGGTCCATCAGAAGCTGGCATATACCCCTGGGTCCATCAGGAGATGACAAATCCCCCTGGGTCCATCGGAAGTTGACAAATCCCCCTGGGTCCATCAGAAGATGGCATACCCCCCCCCCCTGGGTCCATCATAAGATGACATACCCCCCTGGGTCCATCAGGAGATGATATACCCCCCTTGGTCCATCAGAAGATGACATACCCCCCCCCCCCCCCCCCCCTGGGTTCATCAGAAGATGGCAAATTCCCCTGGGTCCATCAGAAGATGGCATATCCCCCTGGGTCCATCAGAAGATAACATATCCCCCTGGGTCCATAAGGTGACATATCCCCCTGGGTTCATCAGAAGATGGCAAATCCCCCTGGATCCATCAGAAGATGGCAAATCCCCCTGGGTCCATCAGAAGATGGCATATCCCGAAATGTAAACAATGATTGATGCTTTATGGCACGCTCAAGATTACTTCACTTATATGACGGCGTTGCCAGGCTAAGAGGGGGAGGAAACCAGGCTCGTTGCCCGGAGGAAACCCCCTAAGATCTTCAGAGAGTACCTGACAACTCTTTGACATACATGTACGTCGATCAAGAAAACAATCCACTTAGGAATTTTTTATTTTTGATATGGTACGAGTGGAACGCCTGTGTTGGCCTAATGAACTATCACTCTGACCCACAGTGTCACAGAGCCCCCTCAAAATGTAAAAAACAAATGAGTCAGGTTATGTCAGATTCAATGACTTGAATCACGACTTTTAAGCCAGTTGGCAGTTGACCCAATTTATGAAACCAACTTAAGAATGTAATCCAGCTTAGAACTTACATGCATTCTGATCAATGGTTGACATTACATAAGCTTTTAAGAAATCCTTAAAAATCAAAAATGGGAAAAAGTGTTCCTTACCTGGCTAAAGTAGGCTTCATACACATGGCTATGGCTTCCCACAATCTACAAGAGTTAATTCAAAGTAAAATGGAAGCAACATAATCATAGTATTGATCCCTCTTAAAACCCAACCATGTAGTTTATTTTACTCTAGTGGATGTCAGATGAATGTGTCACTTCAACGTATATCAGGCTAAACTTCAGTTTCTAGCCATACCAAAGCAGAAGTACATTGGTGGTTACTTGGCTGCAAAGAATACTGTGCAGAATGCTGCACATACAAAGAATATATATATACTTAATTAACAGTTCTTAATTAACATTAACAGTTCTTGTCCGATCTGCAAGCCCACACAAGTGTTTCAAATGTAAAGAGAGGGGCCAAAGTCTCAGATTTAGGTGGAATACTCTAACTCAGCCAATATCAGTGTTCCAATATCAGCTAATATAAAAATGTTCCAGAAAATTGTATTGACTGAAGCCAAAATCATAAAATATACATTAATATAATTTCAATAAGAAATTTCCCAGAAATAAAGTAAGGCCAAATTTTAGAATTTAACTTGCCACAACCTTTTTGGATGAGCATTCTGATGTTATTGGAATAGCTAAAAACATGACCTGGTGTTTTGAGGCAGATCAAGCTAACTTTTTTCCAACAGTGATTTCTTTTTTAGATTGATTTGAAATTTATGCAAAATATACAGAATCAGTAACTTTTGTGAATGAAATTCTGTGGCCCTATTTTGGAACAGTTGTCTTGTTTTAGGAGAACTAGTCCAATTTTTGAAGATGATTTTTCAAGAAGAAAGCTGCTTAAAGAAACAAAACCATTGAATAATTTAGTCGTTTATAAATGCTTTAAAGTGGCATGAGCTGCCAAAATTCACACCTTTTTCATAATTTCTGATCGCCACGACAGTAAAAGGCTATGAAGGCCATCGAAAAAAACTAAATGATTGGTGTTGGAATGCGGAAAATCCATACAGTATGTGGCCTGTACGAACTGAAAACGTGTTCAAAATGTAAACAAAATTTAAATAACCGGGACTACCATTCATTCATTCAAAGCCAAAGTTAGTTCAAAACAATACTATATCGTACATTTTGGAGACTACAAGCGTTGAATAGGTTCTGAATTATACGTCTTGAGAAAAATAGCCAATAATTTCAACATTCTGTTTTAACGTCAAAATATCAACATTTTGGCAGCTCATGCCACTTTAAACTTCAGAAGATCAATATTTAAACTATTTGTTTTATATTTTTAATCCTGCTATGAAAAATAAGTGTTACACGTATCCGATCAGTTACCGTACAGAACCAATTATCGTACACCCAACACTTATGCTTGTTTAACCCAAGCTTTCCCGCTGATTACTTCCAGCTTACTTATCGAGGCATCTTCTTGCAAAATTTCAACCTCCAAATATAAATAAAACTTTTTATGGAGTTGCATTTGTCAGCTGACCCAAGAATAGTCGCCTTCGGCTGTGTCGGGGACTTTTCGAACATGAGCAATGACGTCACAACAGCTTTAAAATTGGATGTACGATAACTGGTTTCTGTCACTCTACAAAAACATGCAGACGAGTGGGTGAATGTCCGGTCCCTAAAACTTCATTTCAGAGTCTTTGGTAGCTCTGGTATGTAGCGTTATTGTGAAGCCCGATGGGCTGAATGCTACGGGAGCAGCCATTTTTAAATTTAGTAAAATAACCAAGATTTTACAAGCACACGGAGTGCTCTCCCATTATCACACCATATAATAAGTAGGGTAAGGGGAGTCTCCGAGAGCACTACTTGTGAGATTACTAAATATGGTTCATGCGGAAACGATATTGATGTAATGCAATAACCCAAGCCTATACAGATATAGTTCGACAAAAGGGAAATTAATATTAAGACAGAAAAGGTTGGTCATTCATTTTAAGGCATTTATTGCATCGGTGAATGGTTTTTTCGAGGGAAAAAAAGGACCAGACTTTTAAATTAATTATTTGGAAGGACTTTGGATTTCAGATTTAAGCTAAGTCTTAATCTCAACTACCTTTAGGCTATTACCGCCTATTATATCTTTGAAACATTCCTCTTTTCACTGAATCAGTTATGTTAATCCCTCTTTGTAGCATAGCATAAAAATTGGCCCAATGAGGTTACACGAGTTATCTCATCCTTATGATGGCGGTTTAATGTGTGGCTCTACCTGACCGGCAAAGTAAGTAAACCAGGATAGAGACACACGAGTGCGACTAGGCTGAGCCCAGCTTTACTTCTGTGAAATTTCTTGTCAATGCAAACACTGATGTAATTTTTAGCATTGAAAACCCGGCAAAAGTGTACGATAACTGATCAGATACCGGTACGATTTAGGGCGAGTGACTCACAGACTGTACTCCAATTTCCACACTGTTTATCAGAACCAAACTGAAGTAGGAGGTACTCATAGATTAACATATTAATATTTTCTTGGTTGGAGATCATTATAATGATTTTAGTTGCAAATGACACCGAATATAGTCGGTTCGGCTTTACTCAAATGCTAACATCTGTCAACAGGATTGACTCCTCTTTATGTTCCGGTCAGCATCCTCACTGACTTCGCACTGCAGACAAACTGACATTTGTTTTCAAATGATTTGTAAGAAAGCTCGACGGGATACATCACATAATTTATTTTTTGATATGCAAATAAATCTTGTAGCCAAGCGAGACCCTTCCCGCTATAAAAATATTTTAATGAAAGGGATGGAGAGGCGAAATACGTCTTTTTCTGTCCACTTACCTGGGGTAACGGTGGAAAGGCCGCCATAGTGTTTGGACTGAAGAATCGACAGCAGTTGAATTTGATTGGTTAAAACTACAAGAGTGACGTTTGATACGGGGGAGGGACATGGTCAAAGGCCATGTGCGTCTTATAAATACCAACTCCGCTCATAAATATGTCAATGGTTGTGTTGACACATATAATTTATAAACATGACTAGACTATAATATGTGGGTAGCTGATAAGTGCCATGATGTTGTTCTTTTTAATGTTTAATTTTATGTTAGTATTTTGGTTTAGAAGTTTGACTTTTCGACTGAGATCAAAATATTTTAACAGCAGCGAAAATAATTTCAACTGAAGTCTGAAGATGTCAGCTATAGACTAGTAGGCCCTATATATAATATAGTATGTCTATAATAAGTATATCACACTCATTGGGTTTTACATTCCAGCGTAATACTAAGTTGTTTTGCACTGTGTTGTACGGTACAATAAAATCTTGAGTGTTGAATTGAAGAATAAAAATTCTTAAAGCCAAACTCTTTCTGTCTTAATTCAACCTTATGAAATATCATAGGTTTTTACAACCTATGACTGGGTATAATTTATAAAGGTCAAAATGACATACCCTCTTTTAACACAACTAGAAACTTGTCTCCATGGTTATTTTATTCAAGAAGATTTTCCCTGTGTCGGAGTATTTTAGTGTCTATAATTATAAATACAATTCCAGTCGGTCTATACCTTCCATCCAGTCGGTCAACATGCATATACTTTCTTTACAATTTGATGAAGTCGAAACTAATTTGACAAAGGGTGAAACATTTTAAGGGGGGTCAAAATAATTTCAAGTTGAGTTGAAATCATTTTGACAGCAGTTAAAATGTTTCAACCTAGGTCAAAATAGAAGGAATGAAGGAATGAACCAATTACGTGACTTGGTTGTAAGGGCGATGGGCAATCCCTCCAATGGTGGGTTTTCAAGCAATGGTTGACCAGACAATTGCAGAAGCTCGGGAGCGAGCCCCCTCTCCTCAAAGTGGAATAATTTTGATTGCGCCGCAAAAATCAAACAATCTTAATTGAAATCACTTATCAGCAATATTGCCTGCTAGAAAATAGGGAAAAAATTTCCTTACAGTAGGATCAGTCAGAGTGATAGTCCCTAATGCAGTACAACACAACCCTTCCATCAAGGCAGCACAGGATCAAATCCCCCTCAGACCAGCGGATATGTGAAATAATCAATCAATCAAACTTACAGTAAGCAGTAGTTCAGCTGAACCAAACACTTGGTATATTAGGACACACACATTTACGTTTTTGTACCCTTTGGTTAAAGGACACAATTACATACATCATATTTTTGTCTTTCAAAAAATAAATGACTGCATATATTCATGTGAAACATTTTTTTGTAATACATTTATGTACACTTTGATTAAGGAACACACTTGCAGCATTGTGGCTCTGCTTTATCCAAGTATGCTCACCCAGCTAAGACGAACATAAAGTTTGCCAAATATATTGGCCTTCCTGACGTTTTATGGTGTGTGGAGCCTAATGTGGAAGGATGGGGAGGTTGATTTTTTGGTCCCTTGGTACTTTTGTCGCCATATAACCTTAACTGTTGAGTGCGACGTTAAGCCCCAATCAATAAATCAAAGAAAACACATAAAATAAATATCATTCTTGCAAATTCATTGCCAAATTATTGCGGCAATGTGATTTGCTATTAGACTTAAGTCTTACTTGAAGATGTTTTGAGGATTCTATGGGGATGTTCTGGAGTTTACATGGTGATGTTTTGGGTGAGGATGTTTCGAAGCGAACGTTTTGAGCAGTTCTCGGTGAGGGGTCCCTAAAGGATCATGCATCAGCAGATTTATTTTCTGTCTAGGGCCCTGAATGTGTATCAACTAAAGATGAACGAACATACCATGCAGTTCAAAGATATGTCCTTACTTCCTGGTCCAATCTAGGGTTCACTCTAGTCCGCAATATGTTGAGTGGATTAAAGTAATTTGGATGCGCCAATAGTATGGGCTTCTTCTATATAATAATATGGCATTGAAGAAGGCTGTGCGGCCGTATCGAATACGTTCAATCCACTCAACATATTGCGGACTAGATTTCCTCGTGTAAAACGAAAGAGCACGTATTATAAATTATATTTCATTTTTTAGCAGGTACAATGAATACTATATCACACGTTATATATATATATATATATATATACATATAAATATACCATAGGTGTGCATTATGGTATGGTCGTCAGACGGGAAGCACAGTTTCCTGGACTCCGCAGGGTCAAGCAAGCAGTATCATAGCAAGGGCAAATTGGCCAATCAGAATCCTGCAAATTTCCCTGAGACATGTTAAAAATGTATATTGGAACAGTTTATGCCATGCTCTATATTATGTTATTTAACATATGAAATAAATATAAATACGATAGACAAATCATTTGCCATCTATATATCTTTCATTTGTTATGAAGGCAAACCAACACATAATTTATCAAATTCATTTTCTTGGTGTATTAGTCTACTGGCAACCATCCCATCTAACAGTCACAAAATGATGCAGAGTTTTGGTTGTTGATTCCCACTCATTGGACCACCCTTTGGTCTAATAATTAATTTAGATCTACAGATCTGGGTGGACGTTCGATATGAAACACATATATCGTTATAAGTCTTCTTAAAAAAATTTGCCGGTGAAAACATTACTTTACAACCAAAATAACTGACAAAAGAAAACAGGTGGAAACTTTAATGGTTTATTATTCATATTGAAATGGTAATATACCCATGGAAACATGTGGAATCATTTCAGCTCCAAAGAGTACACAAATTCCCAAAACTTAACGGTGAGGCAAATGCAATTATTTCTTTTCACAGTCTTTCCAAATCAGTAAAAATACTTATTTGTCACCCTGGTGCCTTCATACCGTTAAGATTGCAGTAAAAAGCAAAGTTCCACCTCTTCTTATCTCCCTTACAGTGATTAGACATCTTTATTTCCAAAGTCAGTTTTAACCAGGTTTCATTATATAATTCTTTAGTCAAGAACAATCAGTCTTATTATCATGTTTCATCTCACTTTCTATTAAATGGTAATATAGAAAAACCTTTCGGGCACAGAACCAATAAGAATTGAAGACAGAAACTATGCATATCTTCGTTAACCATGTATATTCCGTCAGAATATTTTTCCCAATTCCAATTCAGAGATGGTTGAATAATTCATGGGATAATCCTGCAGGTTTACACCAACAGTTTCCAAGTGTAAATGTATATACATTAAGCACAGATCAGTTTTTGTTGCGAATATGAGCACCCATTTCAATGAGGTCATCTTTTTGATTTATGACTCTTACTTCCACCTTCTCGTCTTCTCTTTGTAAGGGGGTTTCTAGGATCATATATTTCATAACGATCAACATCTGTTATGTTAGCATCTAGCACTTTGTGTAATTTCTCATCAAACTCAAGCTTATGATTCATCCTGGAATACAAACAACATACAAATAATGTTAAAATCATTGAGACTGATTAAATCAACTATCAATTTAGGTTGGGGATTGTTGGTCTGAGCCAACATTCGCTGCGCATGTCATAGGTTTGGGTCAAAGGAACTTATCTCTACAACATTGGACTTGTGACTAAAATCAGGAGCTGCAATAGCCAGGGGCTCATTTCACAAAGCAGTCGGATCACAAACAAAGCCTAGATGCCAATGGAAACCATACTGAAAAGATACTGAAAAGTCATGGCAACTGCGATTGATCGCACTGTGTGACGGCTTCATGAAACGGCCCCCAGGCTCCGAGAGTAATATGCACTTTTATATATTATGCCAAAAAAAAAAAAATGCCACAACCTCTTAAAAGATGTACCATGTACAATACTTCAAAAAAAATATTTCAAAAGAAACAAATGTTTTCATTATGAGAATACTCGAACTTTGATTGGGTTGGAAAACACCTGGGTGTATCAGGAAATGATATATTGTCATTAACAATGTTGTTTAGTAAAGCTCACCATGATGTATCTGAAGGGTCATCGCTATCATGTTTATCCTCATCTTTCTTTTTAATCTCTGGCTCTTCATCAGCATAATCATCTACCACGCCACGAGCAGAGTCCAGCTTGGACTGGAATTTTTGAAGCAATAATAAAGTAGCCTTTTCCCTATCACTGCCTTTTTTCTTCTGTTCTTTACGTAAATCTTTATATTTCTGTCTTTCCTGTCGATAAGCAGCAATGGCATCATTTACTGGTTCTTTGTTTTTACTTTCTTCGTCGTCTTTAGGCTTACTTTCCTTGACTGGCTCCTCCTCTTTCTTCCGCGAGTCTTTGATTTCCTTCTTCAACTGCTTAGCCTCATTTCGTAATTCTTCACTGAAGCATTAAGTATCAAAAATAAGAAATTTATTTTGCTTAATGCTTTATAAATGAGCCTTAATGCTTTATAAAGAAGTAAAATAAAGAAGTATCAAAAATAAGAAATTTATTTTACTTCTTTATTTTACTTCTTTATAAGTTATAAGATATTTAGCAAATATGAGTAGATATGTGATTTCCAAAAGTGGATCAAATCCTATTTGATCAATTAAACCCTATGCTGTTTTGGGTTTAGTTCAAAGATAAATGCTCAAATTTTCTGATTGATGTTTCACGCCACCAAAGACTATTTCGCTTGTTTGACAGGGTGCCTAGATTTGGTGCAGGAGGAAACTTACTCCCAGGAAACCCTCGACCTCCAATGGGTACCTGGCAAGCCTTCCAGACAGGGGAATCCAGTGAAACACTCTCCTAAATCTTCAATCTATGTAAAATTAATTTTTTAAGTTTTTTCTAATAACTTTAATAAAATACCTTCTTGTAAGAGGGGCCTCTTCTGCTTTTATTTCCACTTCTTTAACAGATTCAGTCTTGGTCTTTTTATCATCACCATGCTTTTTTAACTTTTTCCGAACTTCACTCACATTGGCTTCTTTCTCAGCTGTTTTCTGTAGAATGTAAATAAACAAGTAGATATTTATACACCAGAGCCCACTGTAATTAAGTCAATATTTTGAAACTATGTTATTCGAAACTAGGTATGTATACACATAAATATAAATTTTGGGGTGCATCAGTGGCTCAGTCGGTTGGATTCGCATATATTCTACCATCATTAATGGATTCTAAATAATGTGGGTACACAGTTTTTACAGATAAGCATTTTGTTTGGACAAATTCTTCACTATGAGCTTTAATTCGCATCTAGTCCCTAATATTTGTTCCATTAGTGTGGGTTGGACGGCGCTGGGTATACTGTCCATCTCGTTAAAAAAATCAAACAAAAGATACCCCGTCCCATACCAACCTTTATCTTAGTTTCTTCATCATCAGAGTCAGATGCTGGTCTTTTAATGGACTCCCTCTGTTCTGGTTCAACAACAGGGATAGAACTAAGTTTAGGGTCATCAGCAAGGTCATGGCTGCTCTTACTCTTAACTCGTATACCCTGAAATCAAAGTTAACCAAAGTTCATAAGGTTGAACAAGTCATCGGAAGAAGAAATATCTCTACATACTTTAACTGTAGATGGAATTTCTTGTACAATCATCCAACGTCTATCTTTCTTTACTGACACAAAGGGACAATGACACGGATATTAAGGATATTAATCAAAGGAGGTCAATCAATTACGGAGTTTACAAAACACATACAATTAAATTCCAACTGGCTATTGTGGGGGGAAACATGATCCATCAGTGGTTTTCTTATAAAATAGTTAAGAAAAAAACCCTACAAGGGCACTGTTCTGAAAGAGTTACCAGGTATTCACTCAGGATTTTCCCAGTGCAAAGAGCCTGGTTCCCCCCCTTCATTAAACCTCGCAACGCAGGTACAAGTGGAATAATCTTCAGGGAAGCGTAAAACAGAATGATCAAATCAATCTTCTAAAATTGTCTCTAAACAAATGAACAAAGATAAGGTGATGATCTTCTCCCTCACCTCTGTTGCTTTATTCACTTCTTCTTCATCTTCCTCTGCTTCCTCACCAAATGATAATAAACTGAAATTTCTGCAGAAGATAAAAGCATGTAAAACAACTTAAAAAAACTGCATTACGGAAAAGGACCAAAACAAACTACAATAACAGCAGGTAAAGATATATGCTTGTCCCTCTAACGCTGGGGGCTAGAGGTGCGACAACTTAATAAATGCATTATGGAAAAGGACAACAAAACAAACTACAATAAAAGCTGGTAAAGATAAATGCTTTTCACTCTAACGCTGGGGCTGGAAGTACATGTACAACAACTTAAAAAAACTGCACAATGGAAAAGGACAAAAAAAAAACTGCAACAAAAGCCAGTAAAGATAAATGCTTTTCCCTCTGACGCTGGGGGCTGGCAGTATAACAATTTAAAAAACTGCACTATGATAAAGGACCAAGAAAAGCTACATTTAAGCACCGATTCATATTAACAAATATGAAGTAACAAGCAATGAAGAAAAACAGAGAGCTAAATTACAGAAACTTTCCTTCAATTTTATGCTAAATGTGTAGAAGATGGATTAACCCATATAACCTATCAAAAAGATGCATCAATATATTCAACAATATTGCCTAACATAGTGAAGGTCTGGATACCAGCTCCAACAATAATGTGAACAAGGACGCCTATCATGAATATACCTTTATAAATTTAACTCTCCATAAATATCCAGCGTTTTTTAGAAAATTCCTTTCTTCCTTTGACAGACTTAAAGAGAAGTAGAAATAGATGGATCATCTTACTTTGTTGCTTTGGACTTGCTTTTGTTTTTTTTGTCACCTTTGTCTTCTTTTTTAGCCTTTAGATTTTCCCTTGGGATGATATCAGTGAAAGGATTGGATAGGATCTACAAGAGACAAATCAACTTATGATAAAAATGACTATGTGTGAAAGAAAAGAGTAAAATAGAACCCAGGAGATGGGCATATGTGACATGCTCTTTAAACTCCAGATTTTTAAAATTGTATTTACATTTTAACTGTTCCGAAGCCTGTTTCACAAAGCCGCGTAGCATAAGTTTTTACGTAACTGCCATAGCAACCCATACTGTAGAGATACATTGGTATGAAAGTTATGCAAAAAATACATCTACACTGTTTTGTGAAACAGGCTCCCGGGGCTCGTATCACAAAGAAGTTGTATCGCAAACGAAGCCTAGTTACCACTGGATACCATAGTGAAGAGATACGATGTCATGGCAACTGCGATTGGTCGCACTTTGCGACCGCTTTGTGAAAAGGATCCTTGCATAAATTACAAGGTAGATAAACAGCGTATCATATGTATCAGTATATAAACAGGTTGTTGTCGATCATAACAAACAGTCCTGATTTATGCAATCAGGTGTGGCTAATATGAGTAGGTTGGTTGATAGATGTTCAATGAACTCCTAAATGATATGGTAACTATAAATCAGCTGGCCAGAATTTTTTTCTGGGTCAATCAATGTCAGTTAATTTACTAAAATTAATAAATCACCTGAGTCCTATGTATTTCACAGGGAGCCGTTGGTCGATCATCTTCACCTATCTCACAGTCCCCCAGCTTTATCATGTTATACACTGTATTTCCAGTCACCTGCAGAAACCAAACAGTGGACACTAACAGTCAAGATGAAAATCAATTGTAGCAAACAAATCATGTATACAATTAATGTATTTCATCAGATACATAATGCATCATTCCATAATTAAGCAACACCGTTGGACCAACTTTTGCATAAAGATTGATTGCACGCATGCACTTTGGATTAATACTGGATGATGTCAGACTCCAGTCTGATAGTCCTGATTGGGGTTTGTAGCCATCTAGATTCATTCAATCGTTTGAATTTAATTACACAGACAAGGTGCAAACAAGGCTTAATAGTAGCCACTGTATCACTTTTTTAAGTGGATTAAAAATAACCCTATCAGTCGGGCTGTACTGACTAGCAAGTGGCTTCAAACAAAATACTCCACCTGATTATCTGCAAACCAAAGCAATATAGCCAGTTTAACTTTCCCGATTAACTTTGGTCCACAAAAAGCAACAATATTAAATAATTGATTGATTGTTTGGTGTTTCACGCTGCGCTCAAGATTATTTCACTGGCTCGTTGCCAGTTTTATTGTGGGAACTGGCAACCGGGCTCTATGCCCGGAGGAAACCCACAACCTTCCGGTGGTAACTGGCAACCATCCAACATAGGTTAAATAATTGAAATGTCAATGTTACCTTTCCAAATATAGTGTGTTTATTGTTGAGTTCAGGAGAGGCTGCCAATGTGAAGAAAAATTGACTTCCGTTGTCATGTGCACCTGCATTAGCCATGGCAACCAAACCCCGTCGATTAAACCGGAGCCTGGAGTGAAATTCATCCTAAGCACATGAAAAAAAAAGACACAGAAATTGATAAACACCAATAAAATATTACCTTGAAATGTGTCTATTGGATCAGTTGTTTATTTTCAGTATCTTATTGTCCAGATAAAAAGTGTCTCAAAGGCTTAAGATCATTTGTCATATATCACAGTTGTTGGACGTTGCTACTGGTATGTCTGAGCACATCCACCAGCAGGCTCTGTAAAAGGTGATCACAATACAAACGATTTCAGAAAGAAAGTATGACCTGAATGATGATCAAAACCTGCATATGTTGATATTAAATTTCTGTATTTGTTAGGTAAAATTACCTTAAATGTATGGCCATATATAGATTCTCCACCTTCCCCTGTTCCTGTGGGGTCTCCACCCTGAACAATGAAATCTTTGACCACACGATGGAAGATCGTTCCATCGTAATACCCCTCCATACACAGCTGGATAAAGTTCCGACATGCTTTTGGTGCTTCTTTTGACCATAACTCTATGTCAATATCACCAACGGTTGTCACCAATAGAACCTAATAACACACATTTAATATTAAGTGTATAAAGCTTGAAAAAAATGATCTAGATATCCTTATATTGCAGTCACTGTAGTGTATTATATTGCCTCAACCTACAATGTAATTGGATTGTTTTTAAAGGTGTTCCTACACCTTATCAGCATAGTACAAACACAAACTAGTTGGACCTGGGTGAGTCTTAAAGGTCACTGGAAAACATCTTCTTTAGACAAGTCAATAGTAAATGACAGGCCAAATAACATTTTGCAAACAAATAGAAAAAAAATGGTTCCGCTGGTTTTCCCATATACAGTAATCTGTAAATCTCTTGTATTTGTGTTTCTTTGTATCTAAGCAAAGAAACAGCCCTCAGGTGGCTCCGTCAATTGATATAAGTACCTATAAAGAATTAGACTGAAACGGCCCTATCCACGTGTAGTGCACATACTGTAGTTTACAAAAATGACCACGAGGCGTAAATTCATGCCAAAGTAAGGCAGAAATTGTTGAAGAACTGGAAGAGTGCAGTTCTAACTTGGAACTTCATGTCACTCTTCTGATTGACCTCAGTTGACCTTTGCTGTACCATTTTTGGTAGATGTCATTTCCAGTTCTTCCAACAATTTCTGCATTACTTGGGTATGGATTTACGCCTCATGGTCATTTTTGAAAACTACAGAGCGTGCACTACACGTGGATAGGTGAAGCATGTGAGGAGATATTTCAGTTTATTTTAAAACACATGCTTAAAATGGAGCAATTTTTTTTAGACTTTTAAAAAATAAATTTCACCCGCTTTGGCGCATGCGGCGAGTTGACTTTGAGTTTGAAGGTAGAACTACCATGAACAACAAGCTTGGTACATACACTGTTGTCGTAGAAATCGATAGTTCGGTGAAAACGCGAATGGGGCCAGATAGAGAGGAGATTGTCATTTTTGTCCAAACTTTAACCGCAGATTGACAGGGTCTATTCTCCGTCGTTCAACGGTTTATCTGTCGATCAATGGACAACCCGCTGATCAGCGACTTTCCCCAACCTGTTACAGTTCGATGGCCAGCACAATATCGAAATATATTTTGTATATTGAGTGGAATATTTCCATCTCGGAGCAAATGTCAATGAGTTTGTCTTTTAGTTTACCTGCTGGTGAGTTTACTAATTACACTCACTGACTCGGTTCTGTTTGCAAATGCAATTCTAATTTTTTGCATGGACTATTGAAGTTGACAAATGAAATGAAATGGCATTGATTTGACATGGCTTAGTACTGTACGGTAGTTTTAAGGAGACATACAAACCTTCCCGTTCGTAGGGGGTTCTTGAATGTAAATATTACTCATAACGTGTAAACGGGGTTTTAATAACAGGGGTTATATTTGTTAAGATATTCAACCGCCTGGCATGATAACGAAAATTGGCTCTTCTCAATGCACCGGCACCTGGATTTTATCACAGGCAAAAACAATGCATAAATAAAGTCATTTTATTTACTTCTTAATATCAATTGAAATTAACTGAAATGAAATAACATCATTGACTGAAGTTGTTTTTCTTTTCAATACTTTTGAATTGAAATTGTCTAAATATGTTTTTAGAATATTGCAATTAAACTCTGGCTATGTAATTTATTGGCTATATACAGCCATAGCTGGACCGTAACCGTTGAAATTTAGAAATTGACACATATGTGAAATAATATATACGTTTCATTTTTGTTTTTCCACATTCACGTTTTATAAGTGAAACCTACATTTTACCAGAGGTAAAAAATACTGTTTAGTATTTTAAATAGAATTGACGATCAAATTTTCGATTGAAACAAAATTATCTTACATTTAAGATATTTCGTATTTAGTAAACAGTTTGACTTTTAAACGAATCCATGTTCCTGCGAGTAGTTCGATTTTTTAAAAGGAAAACTTCTATTGTGAAATTTTTATTCCAAGATATCTAGACTTTATTATGTTACCATTTTCATGCTAATCAGAAAATGCAACCCAACACTCAAGGTGATATATACTGAAAATTCTCTCTTGCAAATGTACAGCTGGTCCGTTGCAGAACTTCAGGACAAATGCGCCGTTTCTGTCAAAACTGCTTTGCTAAAAAAAAAAGGCTATAGTATACAGTCACTCGCCCTAAATCGGGACACTTTTCTATATTTCATCACAGGATTCAAAATACAAAACAAATGGTTCAAATTTTTATATTCTGAAGTTTATAGACTTTATTTAATGATTAAATAATCCAATGATTTTGTTTCTCTAAGCAGCTTACTATTCAAAAATCGTCTTAAAAAATTTGACTATTTCCCCTAAAACGGGACAACCCTTCCTAAATCGGGACACGGAATTTCACTCACAAAAGTTACGGTTTATGACAAAAATGAAATTTCTTTTTTGCAACTTCGAATATTTGCATGAAACCGTAAACATTTCTAATCTATCTAAGAAAGAAATCACCAATAAATTCGAAAAAGTTAGCTTGACCTGCCTCAAAACACTGGGTCTTGTATTTAGCGATTGCATATTTCCAATCACTGCAGAATGTGCCGTTTTACGGCAGTGTCGTATGTTGTAAAATGATTGTCCCGATTTAGTCGCACTTGTGTGACTCTATCCTGGTTTTACTTACTTTGTCGGTAAGGTAGTCCCGATTTAGGAAAAAATCATGTTGCACAAATTTTGCCTGTGTGGTTTTAATTCGGTAGTATTATTTGTAAATGGCACATGCTTTGGCAGATAAAAGATTAGTAAAGCAATATCTGAAGAAATTCAAGACAATTTTAAGAAGCTGACAAGTTTTTACGCGCGTCATTGCCGTCAATGCTTACAGACGATAAATCACGTGATCCGATTGCATAAGCTACAGTCCCATATGGGGACACCCCGGATCTGAAGCACCGGATCTATCACGGACTGCCGGGACCTAATCCGGGATGATTTTCGTCCCGGACCACGAAAAAATGCAAGATTTCCTCTCAGTTGCATACCGGCCCGGATAGTCCCGGTAGAGTAACGGGCCTTCCAGGCAGAGTCCAGGATCATCCCGGACCATCCAGGTAGAGTCCAGGATCATCCATGCAGAGTCCAGGACCACCCCGGATGTGACCCCGGACCGTCCCGGACAGGCCCGGATCATCCCGGTTCATCCCGGCAGAGTCCAGGACCATCCAGGCAGAGTTACGGATAGTCCCGTGACTTTTCCGGCCTGTAAAACATGAAATTCATTTAGAATCCGTATCGGTCCTGGAAGGTCCGTGAAGCCGCCGGCATGGTCCTGAACATTCCGTAACAGTCCGTATGTCAAATGGGATGATCCGGCATGTATTTTTCCTTCCCGGACTGTCTCGGATCGTCCAGGACCATGCAGGCGGCTTCACGGACCTTCCAGGACCGATACGAACCTACCCGGCGGATTCCAGGATGTGTCCCGGTTTTGTCCAGGATGACTACGGATGAACGCTCGTCACGGATCATCCCGGAAGTTTTTGACAGTCAAAAACTTCCGGGACTACCCCCAGGACGTTGGCGGATGCCCAAGGATCATCCCGGACATACAAGGACCTTTCCGGACCATTCCGGCCAAGTAACGGATCTGAACCCGGATCGCTACGGACTAATCCGGGGTTATCCGGGGCCTATATGGGACTGGGGCTATAACCTCTATTTACTTTGCTTCAGAAAACGGATTACAACGCTAAAAAACTTGATGCAAAATGTTTTAAATTTTTGAGGATGAAAGTCTAATGCTACAGCAACAAACAGTTGATTTGTAAACTTAAACCATCAAATAAAATGCTGTAAAAATAAAGTAGAAGTCGTAACTGTCCCGATTTAGGGTTGTCCCGATTTAGGGTGAGTGACTGTATATCTGATATATTTAGGAGCCAATTTTTCGGTTTGTTAAGTTCGTTTAATTGAAAAAGCCAAAAATCGGAACTGGTCCGTTACTTTCAACATCAGTAAATTTTTATATTTGTACTCGGTAATTTATCAGCTGATTTATGGCTTTTTTCAACTAAACAAATTTGTTATACCATCAAAATTCATCAAAGCAGTTTTTTAGCAACTAATAAATTAAATTTTTTAAATAGAAACGTTTTAAGTAACGGACCAGTTCTAAATTCGCGTCAAATCGACTATCGACCTGAGTTTAGCTGCGTGTCTTATGGCGATTGAAAAAGACTATAAAGTTTAACTTTAATGAATGTTGAATTCAATTTTACATTTTTTAACAGGTTTAATTACTAAGGTGGGGATAGGAGGTCAGACAGCTGAGAGTATAAGAGCAGCTTGTAGAAAATGTGGCTATGGTAAGACCAGCTTAACACTAACAGTATTCTCGTTACTTTTTTTGGGTTTAGACTGTCTGGAAAAATGGCAGAAATTCTTCTACCAGTACCAATTTGGGTGACACCTGAAACGAGAGTCAATACCTGTTCTAGAGTATGGCACCTATGGCCAGCTATGAATGATGGCTGTCTTATCCACACAGCAGACATTCAGTAGCCCTCTGGTAAAACAATCAACACAGCACCATTGCTGAATGCATGAGTTTAATTAGTGTCTTTTCGAAACTGAGTATAAAAGTTATTTTTTGGAGATAAATTTGTGTGTGTTATAAAGAAAAGTGATGAGTATAATTAGTTGAAATTATTGGTCTGGTTCACAGCTGGTCACTTGACATATCAGTGTCGTAACTTTATAAAGGCTGATCCTAAGAAAGATGTTGTTCTAGATGTCAGCAGTACCAGCTCCGAGTCTGAGGAGGAATTTGTCTCCCCATTAACTCAGCTCAATCAAAGTAAGTTGTAATATGTTGTATTATCCCCATACAGGCAGGTGTGTCCAAATTGGCCTTTTTAAAGCAATTTGTCCCCATTTGAAGCCATTTTTTTTAAAGAGGGTGTCCAAGTTTTAAATTAATATCCTCCTTCCATCTCAGACTTGTTGAAAGAGAGAAAGAAAAAAAAACAACAACATGCAATGGTATTAACTGTCTCCCATTAAGCATCATATACAACATATACATGTGTGTAGATCTTATGCATGCTTTAGGGATTTAGAGAAACCTGAAAATAAATCTGTCAGACAAGCATTAACAATTAGAAATATTTGTGAATATCCCCCTTTCGATTGTACCTATGCAGCGTGTCAGGTGTTCCCAAAAGTTTGATTTACAAACCAGCATATATTTAACGGAAGCTGGAGTGATTGTATTTATTTATTTATCAGGGTCTTGAAATGGGCGAAATTAACCCAGGTTTAAATGCCAGACTTTCATAGCTGACCAATTATTGTTGTGCGTATAGTGACTGATGAGATATACGTTGGCTGATTGGCTGAACGAGACACCCTTCCAAGCAGTGTTGTGAATATGGCTACCGAGTCAGTAAGCCACTCTTCGATAACGCTTTGCAACTTTCTTTTAGCACAGTTTTTGCAAGAAAAAATCCTAAAGATTTGGTTTTGGTAATGCTGGAATGGAAAATTTACTGGGCCTATACTGTATTTACTAGTTTTTTTTCCTTTTCCTATCATTTAAACTGCTGAAAAGAGCCCATCCAAAGTAGTCTAAATATCCCAGCTGCACATGAAAATATGAACTCGTAGCTTGCTAACCCCCGGTTCACCATTAAAAAAAGGAGAAACTATTAGAATCTTTACAGTATTTGTTTTGGTATAGAAAGAATGTTTGATATAAGTATTTTTATATTCCTATCAATGGCTGGCTATACGAGTTTTAACATCATACACTTTTACATGAATCTTATTTGAGGAGTTCCGCTGACTGTTGAATACATAGACTGAACTTGAATATTACATTCTTGAATGACTCTGAACCTGTATACAATTAACTGTAGAAGGAAGACCTTTAAGGGGGGTTAATCCCATTGTCATTGTGAGGATTGTCTCCCTTTGGCCAATGGGAACTACATGTATACTGCTTTTCTGAACCTTTTCCCCATGTTCATAGATATCACCAATTAAGTAATATATCATGTTGACTGAAATTATAGCACACATAGTGAATGTCCATTATTTAATTTCTAATTGCATAATGAATTTTGTGTAGGAATAAAATATCTTAACATTTGTTTGCTCAAAATGTTTATTTCCAGAAGAGACAAAACAGAAAGAGAAGAAGAAAAACAAGCAAAAGAAGAAACACAAACACAAAGAGTAAGATTATAAATATACCATTTTTCTTTACCCTTTTAGTGTTGGGAGCTGTCAACATGGGTATTTTCTATGATTGTAAGAATTTAATTTTTTATTCTGGGCTAAGCTATTAGGAACTGACCTTCTACTGTCCAATCCATTGTGGGCCTTTGTGGCTACGTCATGGTTGCCATGACTACTTGTTTATCTGCATATGAATAACATGGGCGCCATCTTAAAATCCGAGTGCACCCTGGCTGCTTGGGTCGTTCAGTTTACAGTTCCCTGTGTTCGACATACGCCAAATTCATAATCGAACTCGACCTTAGATTCTGAAAGTTATTGTCCACGGTGAATAGCACCCTGCTGAACATATGGTAATCTAATTAAACGCCTCTCATTTTCCTTATAGGAGTTCACGGGCAAGGTCCAGATCACCTATTCCTCGAGATTCTAACAAAAAGAAGAATAAACGCCGGGGTCACAGTAGCGATTCTTCTGATGCTGATTCAGAAAGTGATTCAGACGAGGAAGAAAAAAGAAGTAAGAGACATAAACAGAAACGAAGAAAGCATACAGGCCGAGACAGAAGTCCTTCTCATCCAGATACAGATGAAAGTCAAAACTCGGCCGTAAAAAAGAAAAGCTACAGTTCTGATTCACCAACGGACTCAAGTGATTCTGATACGCAAAGACATAAACATAAAAAATCTCATAAGAAGAAAAAGTCAAAGAAAAAACATAGGAAGTAGAACTTTTAACACTCATTTCATTTTTGTAAATCTCGTCTCCATTTGTTCTGTTTCCATTCTTGAAAAACTCTGGATATTTATAGTGAAGTTTGTGGAAGACATTTTAAACAATAAAAATGTTTTTACAACCATATTTTTTGAAATTCAAAAGAATAATTGCATTTTCAAGGACATAAGAAATAGTACTTTTAACAGTCAATTCATCTTTGTAAATCTCATCTCCATTTCTTTTATTTCCAACTACTTTTATAGGGTGGATCCTTATAGTGAAATTCATAAAAACTAATGCATTTTACAGGAAATGTTTCGCTTTTAACCTGAAGAAAACTTTCTTAATATTTAAACCAGACTTTAAAAAAGCAATTGAATTGTTATTAATGATAATAAGATTTTTAATAACAAGTCGGTGTGTTTGTAAAACATGTCTTCAATAAAGTCTTTTAATCGTTTATGATCAGTAATGTATTTTACCTGTAAACATGGTTTGGAAATGCAGGAGATATCACGTTACACTTTGAATGTCTTTTTACAAAAGTTCCCCGAGCATTTAGTTCCTTCAGATGCTATGGGCTGCCAAAATTCACACTTTTCATTAATTCTGATTGTTTGTTGGAAATAAGAAAATCCATACAATCTGTGGCATGTATGAACTAAAATAGTGTGGGAAAGGTAGATAAAATGTAAATAACTGAGATTTACGATTATTCATTCTAAGCCTAAGTAAATTCAAAACACTACGTAAGCGTACATTCTCAAGACTATAAGCACTTAAAAGCTTCTGAATTGTACATCTTGAGAAAAATATCGGACAATTTAAACAGAAAAATATCCACACATGGGTTTATTTAGATGCTAATGCTACTGTAGTTTCAATGTTAAATCAATTAAATTTTGTGTACATCCTGTCCATGTGGTGCAGTTGAACTTTTTGTTCGTTTGAAATTTTCTTGCAATTACCCTGGTGTAAATGATCCAATTTACATGAAATGTTTGATGTTTTAAAGAACATATCACACATATTTTTCGGAATCCATTCCAACTGAATAAAGAACTTCTTACATTTTTACTGGAGTGAGCATTGGTTTTGTGTGACAACCTTTTAAACATCATCTCGATTTGCAGGGAAGTGGGTATCTCCACTGAAATCTTGCAAAAGTCTCGTAAATAACATCATTCAATCTAACCTTGATGGATTATTTGGCGAGGGGTTTCCTTAACCTTGGTGGATTATTTGGCGAGGGGTTTCCTTAACCTTGCTCAGTAATGCTGGATTATTTCCTTAACCTTGCTGGATTATTTGGCGGGGATGTTTCTTAACCGTGCTGGTTTATTTGGCAAGGAGTTTCCTTAACCTTGCTGGATTATTTGGCAGGGATTTTCCTTAACCTTGCTGGATTATTTGGCAGGGATTTTCCTTAACCGTGCTGGATTATTTGGCAAGGAGTTTCCTTAACCTTGCTGGTTTATTTGGCAGGGATTTTCCTTAACCTTGCTGGATTATTTGGCAGGGATTTTCCTTAACCTTGCTGGATTATTTGGCGAGGAGTTTCCTTAACCTTGCTGGACTATTTGGCAAGGAGTTTCCTTAACCTTACTGGATTATTTGGCAAGGAGTTTCCTTAACTTTGCTGGATTATTTGGCAAGGAGTTTCCTTAACCTTGATGGATTATTTGGCGAGGAGTTTCCTTAACTTTGCTGCATTATTTGGCAAGGAGTTTCCTTAACCTTGCTGGATTATTTGGCGAGGAGTTTCCTTAACCTTGCTGGATTATTTGGCGAGGAGTTTCCTTAACCTTGCTGGATTATTTGGCGAGGAGTTTCCTTAACCTTGCTGGATTATTTGGCAAGGAGTTTCCTTAACCTTACTGGATTATTTGGCAAAGAGTTTCCTTAACTTTGCTGGATTATTTGGCAAGGAGTTTCCTTAACTTTGCTGGATTATATGGCGAGGAGTTTCCTTAACTTTGCTGGATTATTTGGCAAGGAGTTTCCTTAACCTTGCTGGATTATTTGGCAAGGAGTTTCTGTAACCTTGCTGGATTATTTGGCAAGGAGTTTCCTTAACCTTGCTCGATTATTTGGCGAGGAGTTTCCTTAACCTTGCTCGATTATTTGGCAAGGAGTTTCCTTAACCTTGCCGGATTATTTGGCAAGGAGTTTCCTTAACCTTGCTGGATTATTTGGCAAGGAGTTTCCTTAACTTTGCTGGATTATTTGGCAAGGAGTTTCCTTAACTTTGCTGGATTATTTGGCGAGGAGTTTCCTTAACTTTGCTGGATTATTTGGCAAGGAGTTTCCGTAACCTTGCTGGATTATTTGGCAAGGAGTTTCCTTAACCTTACTGGATTATTTGGCAAGGAGTTTCCTTAACCTTACTGGATTATTTGGCAAGGAGTTTTCTTAACCTTGCTGGATTATTTGGCAAGGAGTTTCCTTAACCTTGCTGGATTATTTGGCAAGGAGTTTCCTTAACTTTGCTGGATTATTTGGCAAGGAGTTTCCTTAACCTTGCTGGATTATTTGGCGAAGAGTTTCCTTAACCTTGCTGGATTATTTGGCAAGGAGTTTCCTTAACCTTGCTGGATTATTTGGCAAGGAGTTTCCTTAACCTTGCTGGATTATTTGGCAAGGAGTTTCCTTAACCTTACTAGATTATTTGGCAAGGAGTTTCCCTAACCTTACTGGATTATTTGGCAAGGAGTTTCCTTAAACTTGCTGGATTATTTGGCATGGAGTTTCCTTAACCTTGCTGGATTATTTGGCAAGGAGTTGCCTTAACCTTGCTGGATTATTTGGCAAGGAGTTTCCTTAATCTTACTGGATTATTTGGCAAGGAGTTTCCTTAAACTTGCTGGATAGTTTGGCAAGGAGTTTCCTTAACCTTGCTGGATTATTTGGCAAGGAGTTTCCTTAACCTTGCTGGATTATTTGGCAAGGAGTTTCCTTAACCTTGCTGGATTATTTGGCAAGGAGTTTCCTTAACCTTACTGGATTATTTGGCCGGGAGTTTTCTTAACCTTACTGGATTATTTGGCAAGGAGTTTCCTTAACCTTGCTGGATTATTTGGCAAGGAGTTTCCTTAACCTTGCTGGATTATTTGGCGAGGAGTTTCCTTAAACTTGCTGGATTATTTGGCAAGGAGTTTCCTTAACCTTACTGGATTATTTGGCCGGGAGTTTTCTTAACCTTGCTGGATTATTTGGCAAGGAGTTTTCTTAACCTTGCTGGATTATTTGGCAAGGAGTTTCCTTAACCTTACTGGATTATTTGGCCGGGAGTTTTCTTAACCTTGCTGGATTATTTGGCAAGGAGTTTCCTTAACCTTGCTGGATTATTTGGCAAGGAGTTTCCTTAACCTTGCTGGATTATTTGGCGAGGAGTTTCCTTAAACTTGCTGGATTATTTGGCAAGGAGTTTCCTTAACCTTACTGGATTATTTGGCCGGGAGTTTCCTTAACCTTACTGGATTATTTGGCAAGGAGTTTCCTTAACCTTGCTGGATTATTTGGCAAGGAGTTTCCTTAACCTTGCTGGATTATTTGGCAAGGAGTTTCCTTAACCTTGCTGGATTATTTGGCAAGGAGTTTCCTTAATCTTGCTGGATTATTTGGCAAGGAGTTTTCTTAACCTTGCTGGATTATTTGGCAAGGAGTTTCCTTAACCTTGCTGGATTATTTGGCAAGGAGTTTCCTTAAACTTGCTGGATTATTTGGCAAGGAGTTTCCTTAACCTTGCTGGATTATTTGGCAAGGAGTTTCCTTAACCTTACTGGATTATTTGGCCGGGAGTTTTCTTAACCTTGCTGGATTATTTGGCAAGGAGTTTCCTTAACCTTGCTGGATTATTTGGCAAGGAGTTTCCTTAACCTTGCTGGATTATTTGGCAAGGAGTTTCCTTAACCTTGCTGGATTATTTGGCAAGGAGTTTCCTTAATCTTGCTGGATTATTTGGCAAGGAGTTTTCTTAACCTTGCTGGATTATTTGGCAAGGAGTTTCCTTAACCTTGCTGGATTATTTGGCAAGGAGTTTCCTTAACCTTACTGGATTATTTGGCGGGGGGGGTTTCCTTAACCTAGAAGGATTATTTGGTGATTATTTGTTAAGGATTACCTTGTAGGATTTATTGCGTTTCCTAACCTTTCAGGGGCCTCGGTGGTCCAGTGGGATAAGTGATTGTCCCTCAGTCCCACACAGATCTTCCATCGGGTTCGAATCAGAACAAATAAAATTGAAAAGTTTCTGCGTGAATTTTTCACTCGCATGTGGAAGAGTTTGCAGGAACTTGCCGAAGGCCGGGGGTTTAACCCGGGCAATGAGACTGGTTTCCTTCTCCACTAAACCTGTTTGCGCCGCCATATAAGCGTGAAATAATCTTGAATGCGGCATAAAACATCAATCAATCTTAACCTTGCATAGCTTCAAATCCCTCCTACCAAAGAGAAACTGAAAAAATTCTTGGTGGAATTTTCATTTTATCACCCTATGTGGAAGAGTTGCCATGTACTTGCCGAAGGTCAGAGCATGGTTTCTGCCTAACTAAACCGCCATGTAAGTGAAATTATATTAACTGTGATGTAAAAAATCAATCAATCTAATCCTTGCAGCATTATTTGAGGTATTTCCTACATGTGAAACCTTTCAGCATTACATTCGTTATTTTTTGAAGAGGAGTTTCCTGAACCTTGCACCAATTTTTTTATAGACGAGTATCCTAAACTTTGCATCATTATTTGAGAGGAAGGATTCCTGAAACTTATGAAAGCTTCTGTTGATATAGTAAGCCTTATTCCGGGCAAACAGCTCAGTGTTCTCCCCCGCTGAACCTGGCAATGTCGCCATATATGGGAAATAATCTTGAGTGCAGCATTAAACATCAATCAATCAATCCATCGATAAGTCGCGGGTTCACATCCAACTGAATCCAAATATAAATTGACAATTTGGGGATTTCATTTGATCGACCAGGGTGAAAAGGTTAGTAGGTACCTTGTAGTATAATTTGAAGTAGAATTGAATGAACTTGCAGGGATATTAGGAAATCCTTAACCTTCCAAGGCTGCGGATAGAGTAAGACTATTTCACACAAAACAAATAAAATAAAAAAAACATATTTTAAAAACAAAAAAAATATATTTTAGTTTAATTTTTGGCTTCATACAGATAGGCTGCAATAAAAAGGTCTGAACATTATTTACAGTTTTAAAGACTGTGTTTAGTAATGTTTGTTATCTGTTTATCTGACACAATGTCACAATATACTGTGTGATAAGTATAAACGGCTATGGTTTACAAAGTTATTTTGTACAATAACAATAAATGAGAATGATTAGAATTTTCAATCATGATCCTTAAAAAATGAAATTTCATTCTGTATCTAAAATAGGTAAACCAGTCCAACACACTGCTTGATTTTAGAAAGATCGTTGATTAATTGTTTGTTGGGTTGATTAGTTAGTTTTTACACTTAGCATTATTTGAGCTGCACTCAAGATTATTTCACTTATGTGGCGGCGTTGCCAGTTTTATTGTGTGAGGAAACAGGGCTCCATGCCCGGAGGAAACCCACAACCTTCCGGTGGTAACTGGCAAGCATCCCGCATAGGTCGTTGGAGTGAAAGCCCCGTCCGAAAATTTTCAAATTTTTTGGGGGGACTGAGTGGGATTCGAACCTGCGACCCATTGGTGGAAGGCTGTTGGGATTGAGTGTCCAACACTACCTACTGAGCCATGGAGGCCACCTTATTTCATTGAAACCGCAGTGTTGATCAGGGACCATGGTATCAGCCAGGTGTGAGCTTTCTAAATCTTTCTGGTCATTACCGGGTAAAGACTCTTCCAGCCAGATCACAGCCCTGTGCTGGTAACAATATCATGTCTGTTGATCACATAAACCATGTATTATTTTCACAGTTTGTTTCCCTGAGCATTATGTAAAGGAAGAACGTCCAGCGTTTCAACCAATTCCACAGCGAACACCGCTTGTACACAACTTTCACCCTATAACACAAGAAAATAAATGATCTTTTAGCATAATTTTTTTCATTAGTTCAGTATCCAACATCAAAAGCAAAAACAATGCTAATTTTTATGTTTATTTTTATGTAAGTATTGATAAACAATTTACTTTTAGAAAACTATGTTAGGGCAGGATACATATCAACATTATCTTGTCAAATCTTAAAGGATTTATAAACAACTGTTTTATCAAGGCTTGAACTTGTTTCTATCTGTAAATCAATAGAAGATAATCATAACAAGCTTTGCATAAGCTGCCTGGTAGTCAAAGAATAAGTACAGAGAAAATTTGTACGTGCTGAACCCAAAATTTCATTGTGTTTTTGGTCAGACTTGTTAAGTGCACGTTCACACTTAATGCAAATTAGAAAATATTGCCCAAAGTTGTTCATAAATCCTTTAAAGTGACATAGGCTTTAACGTACATTTGGAGACTGGTATCAATAAAAAGTCACTATTTTTTATTACTTATAGCTGATAATTTCACAATTTTGTCATGACGGAAAATATCAACATTTGTCAAAACCATTACCTCTTCTAGCTTTGCTTGCTGTAATGGGCTTTCCACCTATATATAGACCATTAAGGATTGGAATGACACGTGCCACATCATCCGGTTTATAAAACTGAAATAAGATAAGAGTTGTCAATAAGAAGTATTTTGAGAAATACAGGAAATTTGTAGTTCCTCATGTTCATCTCGACCACAGTTTGATTGATTGATTGATTGTTTGGTGTTTTACTTATATAGCGGCATTGCCACTTTTATTGTGGGAGGAAACCGGGCTCTATGCCCGGAGTAGTCCGGGGTTCTGACTCCAAAATTACTATTTTTTTTATACTGACGGCCGTATTTTGGAGTCAGGGCTCATTGCAATCAAAAAGTCGGAGTTGGCTGCCCGCTTCTGATCGGGCAGTTTGCGGTCTGATTTAGATAGTAAATAACAACATAACTAACTCAAATAGTGTCAGTGCGACATTCATTAATAATTTAGCATTTTTTAAAGTGAATTTAACGTTTAAAAACTGCTAAACAGTGTTACGTCATCAATGGTGGAGAGTTTGAGACTTGGGGAAGGCAAAAGTAAATTCAGGGGAGGAATAATGTTTACTGACAGATGCTACTCCATATCCATATCAGGCACTGGAAGGTAGCGAAATTATCCATGAACGTGATTATGACCGTTTAGACACGATCTGAGTAGGTTATATTGCTATTTCTTTGTCTAAATCAGACCACATACTGCCAGCTTCTGAGCGGGCAGCCAACTCCGGCTTTTTGATTGCAATGAACCCTGACTTCAAAATACGACCGTCAGTATAAAAAATAGTAATTTTGGAGTCAGAAACCCGGACTATGCCTGGAGGAAACCCACGAGCTTCTGCTGGTAACTGGCAACCATCCCACATACATGTTGGTTGTCGATCACGGTTTGAGGAAGAGTAGCCAGGTACTCGCCAAAGGTCGGGGATTTTCTTTGAGGAAAGAGTCTGGTTTTTACCTCAACTAAATCTGCCAACGCTGCCATATAAGGGAAATGATCTGAGTGTGGCGTAAAACATCAATCAATCAACCTTATGTTCATACTGGCCTTAACATTTATAATGTTATTGAAGACAAATCGTTCATTAGCGTTTTATTTCAGCTAAGATTTACCAGATAAATTGACAGAGGGAATCAAGCTATATCATCAGAGAAACAAATTATAAAACAACAATTTGACAATATCTGCAGATAACTACGGTAAAACACATAAAATAAAAGTTAAGTATTTTTAACAGACACACACAGTACATCACAACTACAAAAATCTTATTATGCAGAAACCAACAAAAAATGTTTATGGTGAATCAGATAGTATATGCCTATTACAATCCACCCAAATTATGACGATAAACCATCCATATTTATACTTATGTTAAATATAAAGCTTGTAGTCGAGATGTTTTAACTCCCAGTTTGTGCATGTGCATATTGCTGCGTTTTTATTTCGGACTAAAACAATACAGATGTCAATCCCATGTAACAGCGGATTCGTAGCAATCACACTCAATGATATGGACACAGCAAAGCGTGTGTCGGAGGGAATAAGGTGCTTTTGGGGGTTCATGCAGAATTTTACTTCCTGTGAACCTTGTGAATGCTTGACAGAGTAAAGGTGCCCCCTCCTCTACCCAGAAGTGTTGTGATGTTTTAATTCACCTTCTTAACTACTATGACTTATAAGGGGAAGAATTATTTACTTATGGATAACAAATAATCTTTATTATGACTTACGTTAACATATTGAAAGCACCTGTCGACTTCAAATCTGTAATAATGTATAATAGTTTCTTCTGGTTTACATAGATTGTTATCAATCAACGCCTCTTCAATCTTTATTATGACTTACGTTAACATATTGAAAGCACCTGTCGACTTCAAATCTGTAATAATGTATAATAGTTTCTTCTGGTTTACATAGATTGTTATCAATCAACGCCTCTTCAATGGCAGTGGAAAATTCCCGCTGAAAACACAAACAACAATTTCATAATGAGGCTTTATCGAGGTTAAAATTTCAAAATATTTGCAAAAATTTTCTTTCAATATTTTGCATCTATCATGCCATATTTGTAAAGGTGTCAATATCAGTATTATTGTGTGAGAAACTGACATCAATTTTCCCACTGTTAGTTTAACTGGTCAGTTTTATCCATTTATACCAATTAAATATCATTTAGAGAAGATATATATACAACCCCATACAATGTCTTTGACAGTTTATACAGTGACACCAAAAACAAATAAACGAACAGTCAAAAAACTGTCCAGTCTTTGGCCCTTAAATTATTAAATACAATATCAAAACTGATGAATATAAAAAAAACCCAAAAAACAAGTACATTATTTTTCATAAAGCCTTTCGTTATTCCCCAAAAGGAAAACTTTCTTTACAGGTCCAATGTGGGGTGTAGATTAATCTTTAAAAAAGAAGAAGTTAACATGATGAAATATGTATTTAATGGGAGCCCAGTTAGAGGAATGGGAGGAAATCCATGTTACGCGTGTAAACCAAAGGTTTTTGATTTAAACGTTATCCATACAACTAAACATAAAGTAGTAAAGGCCAACATACCAGAGTAATTCCCTTTGGAACTCGGCCAATAAAGACCTCAAATCCAGAATTCTTAACTGTAAAAAATATAAAAAAACCTAAATATATATCTTTATTCTTAGTAGCATTACTGCTGAACTGGTTGGTTATAAATCATAAGTCCCAAATGGCTGTATACTTGTGTTAAAGCCTAGTCCGGGTTTCTGACTCCAAAGTTACTATTTTTTTATGCTGATGGCCGTATTTTGGAGTCAGGGTTCACTGCAATCAAAAAGCCGCTCGCTGCTCGCTCAGAAGCGTGCAGTATGTGGTCCGATTTAGACAATGAAATAACAATATAACCTTCTCAAATCGTGTCTAAACGGTGATAATCGTGTTCATGGATAATTTCGCTACCTACCAGTGCCTGTTTTGGACGAGCAGGATCGGCCAGTAAACATTATTCTCTTTTGCCTTCTCCAGTCTCAAACTCTCCGCCATTGATGACGTAACACTGTTCAGCAGTTTTTCACAAAAGGCTAAATCATTACTGAACGTCGTACTGACACTATGTGAGTTAGTTATGTTGTTATTTACTGTCTAAAACTGAAGGCAAACTGCCCGATCAGCAGCGGGCAGTCTACTCCGACTTTTTGATTGCAATGAGCCCTGACTCCAAAATACGAACGTCACTATGAAAAATAATAGTCATTTTGGAGTCAGAAACCCGGACTAGTTAAAGCCTTGTATGTGAGACATTCATTTAAGTCTAACAATGACAACAGCATCCACAAATTGTGGACATTTTTACTGGGGCAAATCTGACAAGTTGCAACCTCAGGTCTTGTTATTATTTTCTTGCTTTAAGTGTCATAAATACTATATTTATTTTTTATTTCTTTCCAAAAGTTTGACTTTTAAAAAGCAACAATTCATAAATCTGGTCTTAAATATGACAGTTTCATATGGTATTCAAAAATTAGCCAGCGTTATGGAAATCAACAATGGAAAGGTCAGTACATCCACGCATATAAATACTTACCTCAGACTTGTCTCCATGGTTATTTTAGACAAGAAGATTTTCCCTGTGCCGGTGTGTTTAGTGATCATAAATATATATATACTAACCCCTATAGTAATTTTCAGTCCTGGAGGCTATTTCACTAAGCGGCGTAGCGTAAGTTTTCACATAACTGCCATAGCAACCCTTACTATAGAGATACGTTACTATGACATTTACGTAAAACTTACGCTACACCGCCAGAAGGTATTCCCTGTGAGTTTTAAATTAGAAAATATAGAGTGACTGATTGATGTTTTACGTAGCACTCAAGACTACTTCACTGGAGATGTTGCCAGGTTTAGTAGGGGAGGATCAAACAAGATCAAGTAATAAGTAATCCATCTAGCCCTGATGTCCAAGGCATTAAATTGAGGAAAATCAAAACCTGTTTTGTAAAACTTGTTAGATCACTTCTCAAACTTACCTGGCTTGCTTTCTGAAACTGGTTCTGACATCTACAGAAAAGAATGACAGGTAACCATTAAGTAGTTTCAAAGAATATATATATATATTAATTAGAAAGTTGTCTCCATGGCTATTTTAGCCAAAAACATTTTCCCCGAGTCGTCTGTTTTAGTGCTCATTAATACACGTAAATAGTAATTACAATAAGCAGAGTTGTTGGATTCAAATCCAGAAAATACGTACAAAAAATTGACATATTCATTTATATTTTATGCCTCAGTTTAAATGGGGGAAGTAACCAGGCTCTTTATCTAGAGGCAACCTACGGCAAGTACCTGGTAACTTTTCCACATCGGTGATGAAGTGAAAAAAAACCCACAAGTTTTATTCTTTATTTGACCTAGCGACCCATTGATGGAAGGCCTGTGTCAGACTGAGAGACTATCACTCTGACAACTTAAAATAATTTTGCATGCAATTGTGTATAACTAACTAACACTTGGACAAACAATCCAAAAGAAATGTTATTGGTAATACTGTCTTGACCACATAGTATTTGATGTATAAACCCTATGGAAAATAATTGATTGATTGTTTGATGATTTACCCCGCGCTCAAGGTTATTTCACTTATATGGCGGCGTTGCCAGTTTTATTGTGGGAGGAAACCGGGCTCTATGCCCGTAGGAAACCCACGGCCTTCCGATGGTAACTGTCAACTATCCTACATAGGTCGTTCAAGTGAAAACCCAGACAGAAAATTTTCCAATTTTTTGGACTGAGTGGGATTTGAACCAGGGACCCATTGGTGGAAGGCTGTTTGGATTGAGTGTCGAACGCTCTACCTACTGAGCCATGGAGGCACCTATGGAAAATGAAGAGTTTTAAATAGAGCACAGGTTTCAGTTGTGATGATTTATAAAGAATTTAATACTCACTTGAACTTTTATATTTTTCCCTTCAAAAGGAAGACCATCCAATATTGGTACAGCCTTTTTGGCGACTAGGTAGGATTGAAACTAAAAAAGAAACAAAATGTGTATCCCATTAGCCTGAATTTATTGATTGAAGCCTTGCCTCCACCACAGATGTTTTATGAACCCACTGTCTTCTCTGTCGCAGCTAAGAGCCATGACTAGGGTAAAGCCTAGCACAAACGTGGGGATTCGGCTGAGCTCCAAAGCACGCACGGCCGAGGGAGCAGCTACAGATTTCAGCGCAGACGATGAGCTCTAGGCTGAGGCAAGTTCCTGGTCACCCAGTTCAACGACCTACATAAATGTCACTACCGCTGTTACAGGGAGGAGGCACTCACTGTTGCAACAATGGAAGTGCTTTTTTAAATTTAAATAGTTATATTGGAACATTTAATGTTTTCATACCCAGACCCAGTTCTCTCACGCATTGAGTGATCATTGTATCAATGAAATTAATTTGTGGCATCAAATTAAATCACACAGAATTTCACTTGTTCGACAAACCCAAGTAAACCCAAGTAAACTTTTCTTGCATCAAATGAACATTGATTTTTAAACAAATTTTTCGCCACACAAGTTAAATATGTATGGTATGGGAGTCTATACCTATAGTCAAACTACATGTTGTTAGTGGTTCCTTCAAACTACTTCGGTCTCATTTTATCAGTTAAATTGACATAAAATCTTTGTATTTTCAACTTTATAGGGAGACGCACTACCGGAAATAAGCTTTGCTTACTGAGAACCTCCTTACCAATTAATATATTTAAACCTAACAAGTTTTGGTAAATCTTGAGCTGTCCAACTAAACACAACTCCCTTCAAATCAACTTCTTTTTTCTCCATGCCCTCAGGCTTGAGCATTGTGGCTCTGCTTTAGCCATGTATGCTGACCCAGCAAAGAGGAACATTAAGTAAGTCAAATACATTAGCCTTCCTGACGTTCTATGGTCTGTGGAGCAGTGATGTAGGTCTCGAGACTGGTCTTGGTCTCGAGACCAGTCTCGAGACCAGTTTGGCTAGGTCTTGGTCTTGGTCTCGAACCCTCTGGTCTTGGTCTTGATCTTGGTCTCGAGCCTTCAGGTCTCGGTTTTTTAGGCCGAGACCAGCACGAGACCGGCAATATAAGTAATATGCGCAACGCCCGGACTCCCGTCGCGATTGGCCGTTTGCTCTGCGTATAACGAAAAACCTGTCTGGCAGCTTTCTAATTTAAAAGGCAAGCCTAGCCCTTAGCTCCCTAGAGTCAAAATGCGTTGTTATTTTTCTTTAATAGAAAATTAACAATTTTTAAAAACTTTTCTGGAATGTGGATAACATGACATTCTCAGCGTGATTCAGCGCCGATTTTTTGGCATCCTCTTGCCGAGAACTTGAGCGGCATGTTTTAGGCTGTCTCTTGCCGAGTGACGCAGAATACACATGCTTCCAGCCGTATAAATTTCCATCGATTTTCTTGATGGCAAAGTCATAAAAGTGTGAAAACTTGGTTTCAAAATGCTTTTCCTAACTGTTCATTCCGTTTGTCCCGAAAATTAAAAAAAACGGCTTTTTAGAAGACTTTGAAAACCGGATGGAAAAATTCACTTCAGCGAGTGACCGTCCGACATACTTCCTGCATTTACACGTTTATATTGAAGACAAAATTTAGAAATTATAAAAATCAGACATATTAGTGCCTTTCTTTACCTTTTCATACAATTTTTTAAATAAAAACGGTAAAACTTTCTTGTGGAAGACTTTGAAAAACGTGTAAAAATAATTTACTTTGGCGAGTCATGACTTGATACATTTGATACTACAGAAAACATCTACTGGCTGTCGTAATATCAATCCATAATCTCAAAGCAAAAATTATTAAAGTGTAAAAATGGGATTAATTAGTGCTTTTCCTTTCTTTACATATTTTATTTGTGGATAAAAACAATCAAAAATCTCCTTTTGAAAGTGGAGAGAAAAAACAAAGCTGTTTTCGGATGCAAAATGGCGTCCCGTAATCAAGTGAAGTCATTTCAAGAGAATTCACTGCAGGATAGCATTTCTGTCCGAAATGGTGATTAAAACTTCGAGTTTACCATTTCTGATACGGATCAAACGATTACAACATTCCACCAGATTTATTTGGGTCCATATTTTCTACTGAGACAGAAAACAGGAGCGAAAACTCATCGGTGAAAACAACAACAATGTTCAGAACTACGATAAAATGAGAAAAAAACTTTGCCTGCTAACTTGTTTTTGCAGCTTTGTGAATACTGGACCTGTGAATTGATTACACCCACATGAGATTGGAGATGTTTTCTGCATTTTTTCTTTGTTTTATAACTATGAAATTTTTTTTGTCATACAAAACTTGATCTGTCAAAATATAGGCAAATTGAAATTTTAAAATCCATTTTTATCAGTAGAAGAATTTGAAAATAATTAAAAAATGTAGATATTATAGGCAACATTGTCAATACCCCAGTAAAAAGAGAATTTATAAAATCACCAAATGAATTAGAAATAGTAGAAATGAAAACATTACATCTACTTAATTGACTTTTGTTATAGGCCTATGTCATTCTTGTGTCATACTATTCATCTCAAACAAGTTATTCAATGAAATATAGCGTTTATTACTTTATTAATGTCAAGTTATTAAGGCACACTTGCCGCGAAAATCCAGAATAGTGTTTACATTACAAAACAGTGAACGGTTTTCTGTACTTTCCCCAGACAGAAGAAGTTAGGAACTTTCTATTTTTAATAGAAATGGAAAGTTTTGGCATCATTTAGTATTTTTAATTTGAAATTGAACAACAGATTTTTCAAGTACCCACAATGTAAACAAACATCAAACCTGAGCAAGCGCCCTTATGTTTTGAGTCGTGTGGGCGATTTAACGACACAGTGTAATTTTACGAACTTTAACTAAGAAATACAGACTAACGATCGAGTAAGAGACACTATAAAAGCCTGCCCAGTGCAAACCACAGACAAAAAAACCTGAATGAGGGTAGTCCAACACTAACTAACACTGATCGTTGTTGTTGTTGTAATCGAACTTCGATTCTTCGCTTGTTTTTCACCCTCATTTATATTCTAAACCTAATTGGACATGCTTTATGTGTGCTATGTTTAATTTTAGTGGTTTTAGCTGTAGTAAGCTAGGGTAAAATGGTTTTCTTAACAAATGTCAAGCCGGCCAAGGCGACAAGTGGGTCTTTAACAAATCCTGGTCTTGGTCTTGGTCTCGGACAATAGTGGTCTTGATCTCGGACGCCTGGTCTTGGTCTCGGACCCCAGGTCTTGGTCTTGGTCTCGACCTATCAGGTCTTGGTCTTGGTCTTGGTCTCGGGTGGCCTGGTCTTGACTACAACACTGCTGTGGAGGCTTATGTCCAAATTTAGATGTGGGTGGGTGAAGAGGGTGATCTTTGGCCAAATAACCGTAGCTGTTGAATGTGACGTTAAGCCCCAATCAATCAATCAATCAATCTTTTCTCCATGGATCCGAGTTTGATGAAAACCTGTTTAGAGCTGACATCATTTTAAGTGTAACCATTGCTTAAGGTCTGCAAAAAAGCATGTCTTGGTGGTTAACAAAACAAGCAATAGATACTTTCTGTTAACAAAACGACCATAAAATAAGTTGCACGGCCCTAAACATATATTAAGGACTTAGAATTCTGAAAGTGTCAGAGGCTATTCTTACCAAAAAAATGCACTGCAGATGACAGTTACTTACCGTGGCCAGTTGATAAGGTTTATTTGGGAAAACCTTCATAAACAGGATGGGTTTTTGATCTTTGGAACATACACCATAATTGACCAACTCGGACTCCAGCAATTTCTTCAACTTATCAGACTTGATCGCCAAACAAAACAAAAATTAAGATAACAACAGTGATAGTTTCAAAGATTGATTGATTGGTGTTTTACGCCGCGCTCAAGATTATTTCACTTATAAGGCGGCATTGCCAATTTTATTGTGGGAGGAAACCGGGCTCCATGCCCGGAGGAAACCCACGACCTTCTGGTGCCTGGTAACCATCCCACATAGGAATAGTTTGAAAGAAGTGATATCCTAAAATAATTTTTCAAGAAGATCTTTAGCCAGAGAATTTTCAAGCTTGTCTTCAGCAGGCATATTTACCCAGGTCAAATATCTTAAGATTAATTTGATCACTTCCATATAATAAAATATGTAAAAATCGATTGCATATATTGGGGTTAAAATGTGAGGTTGTGAGCCTTATTCTGAGAGGAGACCAGCTTACACATGACATTCTAAGGCATCATGGAACAATCCTGCCTGAGTAAAAGATACACATACATGGTTATCCTTCTATTAAAGAAATAAACATTAATGCCGTCAAGGACAGTGTTGTTCAAATAACTTTAAAACATCTTTTTTTTTTACTTACATTTTTCTCAGCTGTCAGAGGTAGATTCCCAACATAAACATTTCTCAAAGCATGATATCCTAAACAACCACAAAATCACAGCAATATATAAAAATGTCAATTGAATGGAAACTTTTTGATCATAATGATGAAATAAACAAACAAACAACTAATGTTTTCATGCTCACACTTGTAGAATTTTCTGTCGGACGATGTTAAGATACACTGGAAAAATTGAAATATTTCTAAGTGTGTTTTTCACTCTGACGTGTTTCGGTAATCACAAAAGAGGCGTGCAAAGAGTCAGTTTCCTCCCCAACTAAACTTTGCAAAGTAAGGGAAAAAATATTTAGTGCGGCAAAAAAACATCAATCCATAAATCTTTATTAAAATGTAGTCATGATTTTAAACAAATCATTGTTTCAAAAGCATACCTCTCATTTTATCAGCTTCACCCATAGTTGGATCTTCTTCACGGAACTAAATAGAAATAGAAGAAATTCATTAAATGTCGACCAATGACGACCAATGGCGATCTACACCAGCCAAAAACATACATTGTAGGATTTTTAACACTAAAACAGGGAAAATCTTCTTGTCTAAAGTAACCATGGAGACAAGTTTCTTATTGTGTTAAAAAGGGGCATATCATTTAGACGTTTATACATATCAGTTGTCCTGAAATACAGATTTGACAAAACTGGCCACCTTTTCAATTACAGTGTATGATTAGTTACCAAAGCAAGGAAGGCAGACTTGCTTACGACTAACAACTTCTTTAATTATTGTTACATTTTGGCCTTGATATGTAGACTGTTATATAAAGTAGACAAGTTATTTTTCATGGGGATGTCATTAATACCAAATTATAAGTATCAAGGTCAAAAGAAAAACCCTGCCCACTTGTCAGTGGAAACAAGTTGTTGCATACATAGATTGTTTATTTATGTTTGGTTAGATCCTATTGCAGTACTTTACATTTGGCTTGCCGAAGAAATGTTTTTATACTTACGTTCGGTTTCAATTCATATCCATAGAAATGTATCCCTTTTAATGCTTTGACAGCCTCTCTAGCTTTGTCCGCTGAATCAAACTAAAACAGATGATAGATGTTAAACCAAATGATGTGAGGAGTTTGGGTGTTAATGGCCTAACAAACAACTTAACATCCCTCCACCGCCTACAACCTAATAACTTTCATTAGATACACTAACCTGTTCAAACACAGCCCTAATAGTGTCAGTGTATAATTAATCATGTATTTACGTTCATGTATTTTTCCATTTACCATATATATATTTATGTATTTTTTGTATATCATGCATTTTTTATTCTTTACCAACATTTTGTTTTTCTTTAGCTTTTCATGTACTTTATGGCGATTTTTACCAAATATGTCTGATTTTACTCATTTTATTTGTTTATTTCGTGTGCTTTTTGTATATTTTACTACCACTTGCTTAACCATTCTGCATCATGTATATACCATTTCCGTCATCTATAATTGACCTAATGTATGTTGATCATCAGCATAAAAAAATAAATCCAAAAATAAACAAATATACAAATTACAATTACATACGCCCTATGCTATGACTGATTAATCTACATTATGGAACCTATTTGTTTAAATTTCAATAATTGAAATCCTTTGTTCATATGAAAGATTTTCATTTCTCTATTCGATTAACATACATGTACAGTATATGGATGCCGTATCATGTAACCAACAATATCCTAAATTGTTCCTGACACACCATCTACCCTTTAGGTATATATACTCTAAAAATTGTCAGGATCAGGTCAAAACTAAAGTAGATATAGACTAAAACAGAATATTACATAATCTAATATAGATGTTATATGCAACAAAAATTTTCATAAATGGTTGACAACACACCATGTATCCATAAGGTAAATGCTGTGAAAGAAGTTATGGAACGCAAGCAACCAATACATAGACTAAAAGAGAATATTACTTAATCTGATATGGATGCTGTATTATGAGACCAGGGATGCCTTAAATAGTTCCAGACAAACCATCTACCCATAACTGTTATATTTACACTTAAATTTGTTTCAAGATCAGGTAAAAGCTAAAGAAGATATGGTTTAAAAGAGAATATTACATAATCTAATATAGATGCCGTATTATGTATCCGGATATTCCTAAATGACCGACAACACACTATCTACACAAAAGGTATATGTGAATTATATATGTATATTGTGAAAGAATTGTAAAGATTGGATCAAAACTCTTCAAGATATTGAGCGATAGTGAATGAAGATACATACTAAAGAGATATTACATAATCCAATATAGATGCCATGTTATGCAACCGAAGATGTCATAAATGATTTGTGGCACACCAGCCACCCATAAAGTGTATGTTGTGAAAGTATTGTAAAAATTGGATCAAAGCTCTAAGTTATGGAGCGGAAGGGAATGAAGATATACACTCAAAGAGAATGTTACATAATCCAATGTAGATGCCATATTATGCAACCAAAGATGCCAAAAATGGTTCTACCATAAGGTATATGTTGTGAAAGTATTGTAAAGATCAGATCAATACTCTTCAAGTTATGGAGCGGAAGGGAATTCGGGACGGACGGCATTGGTGATACCATAATACGACCGACTTTTTTCAATTGACCTCTGCCAAAAAGTATACTTACCGCAACAAATGCATATGGTTTATTAAAAATCATTTTAACTGCAAGAATGGGATCAGTCTCCTGTGTACAGACACCTTTCTTTATTAACTCTCTCAGAATAAAATCCTTTAATTCAATAGCCTAAAAAGAAAAAATTCTTATTTCCATAAAATGTGTTAAAATGAAGGAGTATATTAATAAGAAACACTAAAAACTACCATGAACCATGTTTGATAATTTAAAATCTAATTTAAAAGTATCAAACAATTTTGAGTAACAAAACCCTTCTAACTGTAGCAGTAACAAAAATTGTGAGTACAAATCAATGAAAAAGTTACAACCTGAAGAATTGGGGGGTAATTCTCATATTCCCCCAAGATATACTTACCTGTGCAAACACTTGCCTTTCGACCCTAGGAGAGAGAGCAACATGCATTTTACACACTAAAATAAAAAATCTTGCCCTAATGTTCTGTATATACTATCCTAGTCTAATACCCTGTACTGGCTGTCCATTTGTAGGCACTGCGCATGCGCAACCCTTCCTCTTCAACTTCCTCTTTTTCAACGCTCGCATGCGTAATAGTGAGGGGAGGTTGGGCCGGGCTTAACTGTTTGCACAGGTAAGTATATCTTGGGGGAATATGAGAATTACCCCCCAATTCTTCAGATTACCATAGATATAACTTACAACTGTGCAAACACTTGCCTCGAATCCCACAGTATGGAGGCGGGACTAATACGCAGTACAGAGCATTAGAAGATTTTCTTCCGGTAACATACTGTTCATTGACAACCAGCTTTAGTCACTTCGGGGCTGTTACCGCGGCCCTGGAGTGACAAAGGTAGTAAGTCTGCCGCCAGAGCAATAGGGAGCGTAAGTCTCATAAGAATTATTACGAGATTTTGTGATATTCGGTGACAGATGACGTCATTATGATTAAGACCGTTTTTGATGACGTTGCAATTCCATTTGACGTCTTTTGTTCCATAACGTCAGATTTAACGTCATTTTGGAACGAAAAACGCTCAGTCACATGCGCAATGCAGTGCCGGTGACAGGAACTTTGTGGAATTCAAACGTGACTGGCGCTCCCTATAGGCACATATACGTTGGCGGACGGTTTGAAAGCGGGTCGAACCTGATCCGCGTTCGATATTATCTGACGTGACGATTCCAGATAAAGTGGAGTTTCCTTAGATAGTTTGTCAAAAACTACGAATGAAATTCCACTGTAGATGAGGACGTCGGTATTCCATATGGAATTAGAAATCCGCCCAGTCCCCAAAGGACTGTGGGATGTTCGATCCGTTCGCCTAAATCCTCGTTCTGCCGAAGACATTGTGTGGGGGAATCATCGTTTATTAAGCCGCTTGGTAAACGAAGATTGCACAGGAAATATATTCTCTATTAGAGAAATGTGTTTTATTTCATTGATTTATTTATTTCTTTCGAAATAAACTTCACTCGGAACGGAGTAAACAACATTCCTGTGTCGGCTACGAAGACCGGTGGTCTTCGCAAAGGTCCGCGCTCAAATCTGCAGCCTTTCTGCGGGTTGACAAACAAAGTCAGCACCCAGGCTCAAGTGGCCGTACATACTAGGAATAACGGCTGTTCGTGTATTTCTTACTACGGTAATATACACAAGCACTGCAGGTTTCGGCGTTCACATCCCGTCCATCCGTAAGGGCGAAAGGGTGTAACAGTAGTCTATCCAACAGGCCTATCAACCGAGTTGTTACTGATTAGCCAATCACCGCTCCTTTCTTTCCCCGGCATGGGAATTCATGAAGATGGCGGAAAGAGGACAATTCCAGCAACTGTCGAGAGAAAACATCTCTAGTATGGTTTACGTCCGAACTTAAGATCTGTAGTCAGAACAGGTACGGTACTTCTTTCTTTTGCTCGTTTTGAAAAAAAGAAGAATTTACTTGAAACCCAGTTGGCGAGAAGTTTGTCTAAGATTTGAAGGCAACGATATTCTAATGAACTAGGAGCTCGGTCTTGTAGATTGACTGATTGGTCTTCGCGCCGCACTGAAGCTATTTCACTTATATGGTGGCGTTGCCAGATTGTGGGGGAAGAACCCGGGCCCAGTGCCCGGAGGAAACCCCCGACCATCGGCATGGCCCCGCAACTCCTCCGCATACGGCAACCGCCATAATATCGAGGAGTTGACATTTTGCAACGGTAACTGAGAAAAAAAGGTCAGGCCAATAAGTAATAGTAAGCTGTCTTGAGGCAATGCCACAAAAACAAACAGCGCATCATTTTAAACTACGAACGGTCTGTTATTAATTTACAACCGCGTAGTAGTGACATAGTTTATCGGTCAGCCTTGAAATCTGAATGACGGCCGAGTGCGCAGTCCAACCTGACGACTGATTAATCGATGAATTACGCTGCACTCAAAAGCTATTTTCCTTATATGGTGGCGTTGCCAGGTTTAGTGGGGGAGGAAAACCAGGCTTATCGTCCGGAGTAAACCCCGAACTTCGGCAAGTACCTTTGGAGTCTTGCACATACCCATCTTGACGAAGACTGCACGTGTGTCCGACGAGTGCAAACCTCGCCCTGCACTAGTGTAGTCTCCTTAGTAGTATGGTGCGAAGGTCATAGGGGACCCCCAAGACCAAACCTCCTAACGCCCGATCCCATAAATTATGGATGAGGGCTCACAATACTGCCAAGAGCCTGAATCCAAAAAGATTAGTCCTCGCCAAGGCTGCTCGTTGACCATGGAAGATTTTTGTATGAAAACAAGATGAGGGGTACCTAGATATTACCAGTCGTCATGATTGGTTAATGGTCTTCTGTTTACGTAAGTAGGCCTAGGATTGACATGCACCCCAGGCCTGTGTACTTAAACTCGTTGAAGGGCCTTGGTTTTGAACTAGGTTTTCAAAATCAAAGGCAACCAGGTGGGGTCCAGAGCCTAGCTTAGCGGATGGGGAGACTCCCATGCTTGGGCGATTTCCCTCCGGTAAGCACAAGGCGAGTGTGGGTGACACTCGGGAGAGGTCGAACCCTGCGTTAATCCTGTTAACGACCCCCATCACCCCGCTGATAGGGGGGGGAGCACCACTGCTTGGATGTGGCGGACATCCCCGTCATGGGGGGGATCCTAGTGGACCGCCTCTCAGGTGGCGGCTCTTAATTGAGCAGCCGTTGATTGATATAGTCCAGGAGTTCAGAGAAAGTCAAATATTGACCGCCGTCTCCGCTACAGACACCGAGACAGAGCTTTCTCCCCGAAAATCAAATCTGGGATAGGGGTGTCTGGTTGGAGGTGGTCCCTTGATCAAGTACTATAAAGTGGATTCATTGATTGTTTGGTGTTTTACGCCACGCTCAAGATTATTTTACTAATATGGCGGCGTTGCCAGTTTTAGTGTGGGAGGAAACCGGGCTTTATGCCCGGAGGAAACTCACGACCTTCCGCTTGTAACTGGCAACCATCCCACCTAGGTCGTTCGAGTGAGAACCCAGTCAGAAAATTGTCCAATTTTTTTTATTTTGGATTGAGTGGGATTCGAACCAGCGACCCATTGGTGGAAGGCTGTTCGGATTGAACGCCCAACGACTCGTGTACATGGACGTACAGACGTGGTCGAGGCCGCCGTATGCTAAGCCCCCTGGTGGGTCGACAAATCCAGAGTTGGGGTGACGCCCGTAGGCCAACCAACCGACTCCTGTTGTCAGGCGGATCGACTCGTGTGTATGGGCGTACAGTCGTGGTCGAGGCCGCCGTATGTTGAGGCTCCCTGGCGGTTCGACAGATCCAGAGTTGGGATGACGCCCGTAGGGTAACTAACCCACTCCGGATGTCAAGCAGACCGACTCGTGGACCCGGGCGTACCATGGTGGTCGAGGCTGCCGAATGTTTAAGCATCCTGGCGGCTTGACCGATCCCGAGTTGGGGTAACGCCCGCAGGACTCGCCCACTCTGGTTGCCAGGCGGATCGACTCGTGTACATGGGCGTACCTTCGTGGTCGAGACCGCTGTATGATCAAGCCTCCTGGCAGTTCGACAGATCCAGAAGTTGGGATGACGCCCGAAGGCTCAAATCACTTCAGTTGTCAGGCAGTTCGACTCGTGTACCTGGGCGTACAATCGTGGTCGAACTGCCTTTGTTCAGGTCGTAGCGACCTGGGACCCTCCACTGCCTTGCTTCCCGAAAGAAGGTTAGCAATGGAGACTTTAACGCCCTGGTTCGACAGATCCAGAAGCTGGGATGAGGCCCGAGGGCTCAAACCGTCTTGGTTGTCCGGCTGCTCGGCTCGTGTACCTGGGCGTACAGTCGTGGCCGCAGCTGCCTTAAGTTCAGGTCGTGAAGACCCGGGCCCCTCCATTGCCTTGCTTCTGCGAAAGAAGGTTAGCAATGGAGAATTTAACGCCCTGGTTCGACAGATCCATAAGCAAGGATGAGGCCCGAGGGCTCAAACCGCTTTGGTTGTCCGGCTGCTCGGCTCGTGTACCTGGGCGTACAGTCGTGGCCGCAGCTGCCTTAAGTTCAGGTCGTGAAGACCTGGGCCCCTCCATTGCCTTGCTTCTGCGAAAGAAGGTTAGCAATGGAGAATTTAACGCCCTCAACGTTTGCTCCATGTCACTCAAACGTTTTGTATCCGACCCGCGGTTGTGCTCCGCTTGGTGGGGGGTCGGATCGTCTGGCATGGGAACCGGCAGGTTCCGTATACAGGACAGTCATGGTCAATGAACGTCCACCGTCCGGGACACTCGTCCGTGTGACGACGACGGCTTTATATGGGTAGATACAGACGACGCTCAGTCGCTCATCTGTCATCAACTGTTGAACAACAAAAAGAAATACATGTGGTGACAACCCCAACCCTAATGTATTCATTTAAAGTAAGCAACACCAGTGTACCCGATTCCGTAGATAAAATCCCGGAAACACATACCGCCGTCCGAACAAATCAAAAGAAAAACAATAAGAATTATTTCAATTTTATTATTTTTTTTTCGGACTTGCCCGATTACTCCCATCTGCCGAATCTGGAGATATTTCAACATCGACTTAGATGATTTGCATCTCCTGGTGGATGTAGAACTCTTCTATCGAATAATCAGCCACTACACACACAAGTTCCCATAGTATTTCCAACAATCTAAAACATAATGGAAAATATGGATTTAAAATCCGGGAGAGCAGAAGTTTGGAAAAAAAACAAACAAAACGAGAATATTATGTGGGAACACAATCTCGCTAAACAAACCCCGTAAGGGTGTTGAATTATGCCTCCCCCGCTGTACTTAAGGGGTTGGGTTGGGAAGCCGACGAACAACACAACACGACCACATGGCGTGGTGAAAACTGGACCAGCGTTGGTACCCGAATCGGTTGAAACGGTAGAGTCCAAAACCCCTCAAATATCCAAAAATAGAACATTTTGTGTGGCCAGAAAACCTTCCGTAATGTAAAGGAAGGTATCTAGCCGCTAGGGACAGATACATTTCGTACTAAAAACGACTTAGAAAGAAGGATTTAGTAAAAAGGTATACTCAGTAAATTTTAGCTGTTGCTTCATCCCTTGCAAGTTGAAAAAGAGGAAGTTGAAGAGGAAGGGTTGCGCATGCGCAGTGCCTACAAATGGACAGCCAGTACAGTGTATTAGACTAGGATAGTATATACAGAACATTAGGGCAAGATTTTTTATTTTAGTGTGTAAAATGCATGTTGCTCTCTCTCCTAGGGTCGAAAGGCAAGTGTTTGCACAGTTGTAAGTTATATCTATGGGAATATAGATACTTTCAAGAAATTTCGATGTGTTTAAATACATATCAACTTTATTTGCATGCCCCACATACATGTAGTTACACAGATATTGTAGCCTGGAGTTAACTTCCCTTAACAAATATATCCAACCTTGATATCATTGATGATCGCAGTAACATTTTTCTCATTTAATTCTTTAACCTTTTCAGATGATCCAAAGCAATTCAGCGAAAATGCTAACTTATGATGTCATTATCCCTGCTGTATGTTTGTTGTCAAATGTCCACCCTCTTTGTGTGAAATTTTCTGAAAGATTTTTACAGCCAACACAGACAAGTAAAATAGTATTCTCGTTATTTTGGGATTACACTTTCTTGAAAAATGGCAGAAATTCTTCTACCGATTTTGGGTGAACCCGGGTCCCAGGGTATGGCACATTTTGTTTAGAGGAGGCCGGTTAGCTGAATGGATAAGAGAGTCGTCATTCAGTTCTGGCAATAGGTGCCATACTCTGGGACCCGGGTTTGATTCTGGTTTCGGGCGTCACCAACAATCAGTAGAAGAATTTCTGGCATTATTCAAGAAAGTGTAATCTAAAAAATAACGTGAATACTGTTAAACTCACTTTCTAAATGACACTAATTAACCTCAAGTAAAACCGGCTTGTGTAATTGTAACTTACAGGTACTGACACAGATACATTCCCAATAAAGACAGTGTATTCAGCTGGGCCTGAAACACATAATTAGCATGTGTTAGTCAATTCTCACATAATATTCTGAAATATAAGGGGACAACATTTGTAATTTCGTCATATCATTTAGACCTTTATGTCACTCTAATCTGACAATGATTACATGGAGTCTTAATAAAAATATACACAAAAACATACTCTTGATGTGACAATGCTCTTAGTCCATTAACATTTATACATTGATTACAACCCATCTATCTTATTCTCAGGGAAATTTTCAAGTTCATTAACATTCAAATATATCACAATCAATAAATCTTATTCTCAGGGAAATTTTCAAGTTCATTAACATTCAAATATATCACAATCAATAAATCTTATTCTCAGGGAAATTTTCAAGTTCATTAACATTCAAATATATCACAATCAATAAATCGTATTCTCAGGGAAATTTTCAAGTTCATTAACATTCAAATATATCACAATCAATAAATCGTATTCTCAGGGAAATTTTCAAGTTCATTAACATTCAAATATATCACAATCAATCTGTCTGATTCTCAGGAAAATTGTCAAGTTCATTAACATTCAAATATATCACAATCAATCTATCTTATTCTCAGGAAAATTTTCAAGTTCATTAACATTCAAATATATCACAATCAATATCTTATTCTAAATAGAATCTTCAAGTCCATTACAAAACACATAGCCTCCTTGTGATACTTAAAGACCCTTCCTTAAAGGTGAATCAAGATAATTAAGAGTAAATAGCAAATTATAAAAAGGGGAGATAATATTTATGAATAGAGATATCTATACAGTAAAAGCAGGAGTTATAATAACTGTTCACACTTACGCGATGGTTCATTTTTTGTAGTCTGAATCTACAAAAAAATGATGACACATCAATTCTTTATTTAATTGTCTTTATTAATTTATTTACAGGTTTTTTAACATTGTAGCATATTGTGTGAATAACATATCACTTCCTCTTCTTTAACATTTCATTGCGAAAAGAAAAACGAAAGACATTCTCAATAAGCCTCTTTTGAGTTTGGCTAAAACCCCGCGAGACCACGTGAGAAGTGAGTTTAGGGGTATAACTTTCACTGACTAGCCGTTCATTTAACATTAGCGTCTATGGTGATCGGCGGTTATCGTGTGGTTTTGTCTTTGATTCTTTATTTCTAAATCATTCCTTTAATCCAATTTTTTTTCTGAAACACACTAGAAACTATCAGTTGCGTTTTTGTCAGTTGACTGTCAATACAATTATTTATATCGCGTTGATACGCTTCGAAGTTGTCAGAAATCAACAGTGAAAACACAACTACGACGTGTTATTTTTGTGTTAGAAATAATAATATGTTTTTGTCCGTCAAAAAGAAGTATCTAATGGCTTTGTTATATATCTTGATATGTCTCAAAAAAAGACTTTTGTAAAAAGTATAGATTGTAAGCTGATAATCACAGATAAAACAATAGGGTGACAGCCGATCTCCATAAGCACTAATGTTAATCGGACAGCCGATCAGTGAAAGTTATACCCCTAAACACGGGTCTCGCGTGATCTCGCAGGGTTTTAGCCAAACTCGAAAGAGGCTTATTATTTGATAATTTTCAAAAGTCAAAATATATCAATGCAGGTAAATAAAATGGCTGAAAACTTACTGAAGCTTTTAACGGTTGACCTGCAATATTGACCCCATGTAATGCATTCGCAGCTTTATTTAAATCAATTTCTTTGAACAACTGCAAAACCAAAAATATGCATGCAATCTCACTCAAAACAAAACATGGTAGCAAATAAATTATGCATGTACTTTCATGGAAAATTAGCTACATGTATATCATAAAACTACATTTACACAAAAAATAACTGTCATATTATAAAAGACCTGTCAAGCGTTTTACAGATGATTGATGAATAACATGATTTTTTTATGTCTAACACACATATAATTTTTTCCCCTTACATGCCAACACTTATTGTTTACTTGGGGCAGGGGGCCTCAGGAATTCTGTTGGTACCAGCTGACAAACATCCACATAAGTATATCACCAAAACCCAAGTCAGAAATATTTAAATACTTCTAGACTAAGAGGGATCAAAACTATTTGTTGAAGGCTGTTTTGAATGAGTATCTTATACTATCCCTATTGATGTATGGATTGAGTGATATGTTGATTATCCCACTTATATAGTAGGTTTGCCAGCTCTAGCGTGGGAGGAAATTAGGTTGTGCCTAGATGAAACCTTTGCATTTGGCAGGTAACTAGCAAGTCTTCCACATAAGGTGATCGACATAAAACCATTCAGTATTACAGTAAGGTCTCAGGCTTGATGATACAGTCATAACTCAGTCAGAAGGCACATTGAAAAATAATTACACGTTACTATGTAAATTCAGCTGCAAAGATAGACGAAGCAGCAACTAGAAACATACGTTTCAAGTTAATCAAGAGTAAAGAAAATCTGACCGTAAGAAACTGGAAACTGCGTTCACTCTCAAAGTGAACCCGTTGGATAGGATTTATGTTTTCTGTACAGACGCCTTTGTTCAAAAAGATGTTGACAACATACTTCACCAAGTCCACCTGAAATTAAAACATGTACAAATGTACTGAAATTAAAACATGTACAAATGTACTGAAATTAAAACATGTACTGAAAATAAAACATGCACAAATGTACTGAAATTAAAAACATGTACAAATGTACTAAAATTAAAGCATGTACAAATATACTGAAATTAAAACATGTACAAATGTACTGAAATTAAAACATGTACTGAAAATAAAACATGCACAAATGTACTGAAATTAAAACATGTACAAATGTACTGAAATTAAAACATGTGTAAATGGACTGAAATTAAAACATGTACAAATGTACTGAAATTAAAACATGTACAAATGTACTGAAATTAAAACATGTACAAATGTACTGAAATTAAAACATGTACAAATCTACTGAAATTAAAACATGTACAAATGTACTGAAATTAAAACATGTACAAATGTACTGAAATTAAAAACATGTACAAATGTACTGAAATGAAAACACGTACAACGCTACCGAAATTAGAACATATACAAATGTACTGAAATTAAAACATGTACAAATGTACTGAAATTTAATCATGTACAAATGTACTGAAATTAAAACATATACTGAAATTAAAACATGTACTGAAATTAAAACATGTAAAAATGCCTACTGCCAAATCTGAATTCTGCTAAAAAGTAATTAGAACATATCTCCACTAATTGGAATTAAATCCAAGCAATATACAAAAGAATTTCATTCACTTTACTTACTTGTGATAGATGCTTCGGTACATTTTCAAGGTGAATCTTACTTTTCGCTTTTTTCTGACCTGTTAAAAAATAGTTTTGAAAACAATTCCAATGTAAAGGGACTTGTCATTAATGATCGGAATGATTGGTTTGGTGTTATGAGTTGTAACCAACATTGTAAATGTCATAAGCTGGATTTGAGGGCTTTCACTGGAGGAGGAAATACGACTCTGCAGAAAACCCTAGATCTGGTAAGTCTGGTAACTTTCATCTGGGTTTTCTTCTTCTCACATGTCCACTCGAGAAATAAGGTTAACACAACTATTTTCTGGCCAGAGAAAATACATTAGGAATAGTCTGGAGATATTCTTTTCAAACTACCCTGATAGGGAAAGTTATCATTTGGGTGAGTTAGCGTTTGCAGGCCATTAGGCTTTCAGGGTAACAATTGGTTCAGGTAGCCTGTTGTTACTGTTGTTCTAAACCTACAGAAACGAAAATCTGTTACCCATCATGAAAGGCAGTATGTGGTATGATATATAACGAAACTAGCATCGGTACCGGCTGGTCCCCAGCCTTTCAATATACGGAACCTATTTAATGTTTGCGAAATCACTGAAATTACACGGCCTGCGTTTGACGTATACGTATATGACAATTTTTCTTACCATCATCTTTCAAAGGCTTCACATAATCTTGAAATTGAACATTGCCTATACAATCTGCGTATTCCTTTTAAAATAAAAGTTAAGCATTTTTACAAGATGCAACATTTGTCAGTTTATATCTGAGTAGTTGTTGATCACATGATAGTAGTTTGAGTAAGAGAGGAAGGTTGTGAAGAAACGTACTTAGAAATGTTTTGTAAGAATCCACTACGGGAATCCATTAGTTCAACTGATCAGTTTTGCGGAATACATAAGTGTTGTTACAAGTGACAAAAAACCCATGTCAACATTCACCTCTCTATTCTATAATCATTTAGTAACATTTTCAGTATATATCATGTTTTAATGAAAACAAATACGGTAAAAAGAACTAACGAAAACATATATAAGACAATATTTTGTAGGAATCCAGTCAGAGACCAGAAGCTTGAGCAAAAACCTAGAGAAGTTTGAGTATGGACCCAGTCAGAGAAGTTTGAATATGGACCCAGTCAGAGAAGTTTGAATATGGTCCCAGTCAGAGAAGTTTGAATATGGTCCCAGTCAGAGAAGTTTGAATATGGACCCAGTCAGAGAAGTTTGAGTATGGTCCCAGTCAGATAAGTTTGAGTATGGACCCAGTCAGAGAAGTTTGAGTATGAACCCAGTCAGAGAAGTTTGAATATGGACCCAGTCCGATAAGTTTGAGTATGGACCCAGTCAGATAAGTTTGAGTACGGACCCAGTCAGAGAAGTGTGAATATGGACCTAGTCAGAGAAGTTTGAGTATGGACCCAGTCAGAGAAGTTTGAATATGGACCCAGTCAGATAAGTTTGAGTATGGACCCAGTCAGAGAAGTTTGAATATGGACCCAGTCAGAGAAATTTGAATATGGACCCAGTCAGAGAAGTTTGAATATGGACCCAGTCAGATAAGTTTGAGTATGGACCCAGTCAGAGAAGTTTGAATATGGACCCAGTCAGAGAAGTTTGAATATGGACCCAGTCAGAGAAGTTTGAGTATGGACCCAGTCAGAGAAGTTTGAATATGGAGCCAGTCAGATAAGTTTGAGTATGGAGCCAGTCAGAAAAGTTTGAGTATGGACCAAGTCAGGGAAGTTTGAGTATGGAGTCAGTCAGAGAAGCTTGGGTATGGATCCAGTCAGATAAGTTTGAGTATGGACCAAGTCAGAGAAGTTTGAGTATGGACCTAGACAGAGAAGCTTGGGTATGGATCCAGTCAGAGAAGTTTGAGTTTGGACCCAGTCAGAGAAGTTTAAGTATGGATCCAGTCAGAGAAGTTTGAGTATGGAACCAGTCAGAGAAGCTTGGGTATGGATCCAGTCAGAAAAGTTCCAGTTAGAGTCCAGTCCGAGAAGTTTGAGTATGGACCCAGTCATAGAAATTTGAGTATGGACCAAGTCAGAAAAGTTTGAGTATGGAACCAGTCAGATAAGCTTGAGTATGGACCCAGTCAGAAAAGTTTGAGTATGGAACCAGTCAGATAAGCTTGAGTATGGACCCAGTCAGAGAAGCTTGAGTAAGAACTCAGTCAGAGAAGCTTGATTATGGACCCAGACAGAAAAGTTTGAGTAAGGACCCAGTCAGAGAAGTTTGAGTATGGACCCAGTCAGAGAAGTTTGAGTATGGACCCAGTCAGAGAAGTTTGAGTATGGACCCAGTCAGAGAAGTTTGAGTATGGACCCAGTCAGAGAAGTTTGAGTATGGACCCAGTCAGAGAAGTTTGAGTACGGATCCAGTCAGAGAAGTTTGAGTATGGAATCAGTAAGAGAAGTTTGAGTATGGATCAAGTCAGAGAAGTTTGAGTAAGGAACCAGTCAGAGAAATTTGGGTATGGATCCAGTCAGAAAAGTTTGAGTATGGACCAAGTCAGAGAAGTTTGAGTATGGACCCAGACAGAGAAGTTTGAGTATGGACCCAGTCAGAGAAGTTTGAGAATGGACCCAGTCAGAGAAGTTTGAGTATGGACTCGGTCAGAGAAGTTTGAGTATGGAGCCAGTCAGAGAAGTTTGAGTATGGATCCAGTCAGAGAAGTTTGAGTAAGGAACCAGTCAGAGAAGCTTGGGCATGGATCCAGCCAGAAAAGTTTGAGTATGGACCAAGTCAGAGAAGTTTGAGTATGGAACCAGTCAGAGAAGCTTGAGTATGGACCCAGTCAGAGAAGTTTGAGTAAGAACCCAGTCAGAGAAGCTTGAGTATGGACCCAGCCAGAGAAGTTTGAGAATGGACCCAGTCAGAGAAGTTTGAGTATGGACCCAGTCAGAGAAGTTTGAGTATGGACTTGGTCAGAGAAGTCTGAGTATGGACCCAGACAGAGAAGTTTGAGTATGGACCCAGTCATAGAAGTTTGAGTATGGACCCAGTCAGAGAAGTTTCAGTTAGAACCAAGATGAATTCAGCAGAGTACTTACTTTTTTACCAGGAGCTAATCTCAGTCTTCGACCATTGAACATAACACCATCCAATGCAATCATAGTCCTTGTAGCCACAGATTTCTTCCGAAACTGTCCAATAAAACATACATCTTTAAATTTGTCAAATAAAAGCAAATACCTATCCCAATAGATACTCTCTGTTGAGACTTTCTTCACATATTTCAAACTACACAACTGAGAAACGAAAACAGTGAAACGACTATCTTAAGTAGCATACAGGAAATTCACTATGGTTTTGTAAATTAATATAAAAGCTTGTCTCAAAGGGCAGCAAAAATGATTAAGATAAATACAATATACCTTAGCAAAAGCAAACCCCTTGCCCCAGAAATGAAGGACTTCAGAGATTGGATCACTTTCTCGGGAACTTAAACCATGCTTCACCATTTCATCCAACAAGAACTCCTTTAAGTTCTGAAATAACAATAACAATAGAAGACAATTAATGATCATAGTAAGAATGCATATAAACATGACAGATGTGTGCAGCGCAACAATACACTGCAACAAATTGCTGCTGCTGACAACTCTTCCACAAAGGGCGATAAGAGTGGGAGAGTTTTTTGGTTAATTGGAGGAGGAAACCAGGCTCTTGACTGCAAGGTTGATTGATTGATTGTTTGGTGTTTTACGTTCGCGCTCAAGATTATTTCACTTATATGGCAGCGTTGCCAGTTTTATTGTGGGAGGAAACCGAGCTCTATGCCCGGAGGAAACCCACGACCTTCCGCTGGTAACTGGCAACCATTTACTGTAAGGAAACCTCAGATCATCAGTCAGTACCTTCTTCCACATACATCGATCAAGAGAAAAATCCACTCAGACATTTTCAATCTTTCTTTGGTCTGATTGGGATTCAAACTGACGTCGATGGAAACACTGTGTCGGACTGAGGGACTATCACCCCGCAAAGAAACATTTCTGAGTGGGTTTTTAAATTGATTGCCTGATGTTTTCATTGATGCTTAAGATTGACAGGTTCTTGCCGAATGTCTGGTATGAGACAGATGTCTTTTCCCCCACTTAGCCTGGTCGCCTTATGAGTAAAATAATCTTGAGTGCCGGGCCAATCATCAATCAATCATGGTTAACCAAGGAGACATTTTGTAATAGTTGACATTTTACCAGAACTGTTAATATTTAAAAGCAGTAGAATTACCTGAGTATCCCCAGTAAGATTGGAAATGTGTACCTGGGTGGCCTGAAAAGCTTAAAAAAACACAAGACAATATATAAGTCAAATACAAATTCATGTGAATTGAAGAAATTGCATGTACAAATGTATATAAAAACAAACTTTCCAAAATTGCATCCCATCTGTCCCAAGAAATGTGCATGACGAGCTTTAACATTCTGGTAAATTTAACAATAATTTACTAAAATATATTTAAGAACACTAAAACACATGGACACAGGGAAAATCTTCTTGTCCAAAATAACCATGGAGACAAGTTTCTAATTGTGTTAAAAAGAGGTATATCATTTAGACCTTTATACCCCATCATAAATTGTTATAATAAACTAAACCTATGATTTTTCATTAGGTTGACAACTGACAGGAGCTTGGTCTTAGTAGAATTTTCTTTGTAATACATTGACAATGCTTACGCATCTTAAGTTGCAATTATATGGTGGTGTTGCCAGGTTTAGTAGGGGGAGGAAAATCCTGACCTTCGGCAAGAACACACTAACACTCCACATGGGGGCTGAGTGGGATTGGAACGGATCAATTGAAAGTCTGTGTTGGACTGAGAGACTAATGCTCTATTGATTGATTGTTTGGTGTTTTACGCCACGCTCAAGATTATTTCACTTATATGGCGGAGCTGCCGGTTTTATTGTGGGAGGAAACCGGGCTCTATGCCCTTTGGAAACCGAAGACCTAATGCTCTATTGAAGATCAGCTGAAGTCTTCTTTCGGCTATAAACCCACATGTTACATTCATACAGGCTCAGCTGATAGATGTTTTTTATTTAGAAAAGGATGAATGAATTTTATGAGTATCGGAAAATTCCAATATTAATCTGCAGATGAAATAATAAAACACTTACCTTCAGAATCACTTGTTAAATGCTGAAAATAAAATGCTGAAGATTACTCTTCTGACTGATTCTAGACAGAAAATGATATTTTTACACTTAAATCTGACTGTTAAGTACACAAAGTTACAAGCTGAGGTCTGATGTAGGATGTGAGTAAGACAACGTCTTATAGATTTTGATGGTTGAAACCACTGGTTGAAGAATACATTAAAAAGTAACCATAAAATACCATTTAATATTAAAACCGAAAATCCAGTGAAAAACTCTAAATCTGGACAGATAAGATTAAGTAACAGTATTATTAAGCCTTTTAAGAAATGGTTAATATATTCTTTGGTTAACTGAATAATTAACACTTACATGAACTTTTACCGGAAGACCATCAATAGAGAAACCCGATAGAGCTTCTGTAGCATCCCGTGCTTCTATTTCATTGTAAAACTGAAGCAAAGTGCAGAAAGATGTTATTTATCTTCTGTACAATACATTACAATACATATATTGTTACTACTTAAAATAGCACTTTTCTAAAATTCTAACTTTGAATTAAACGGACTGTTTTTTTTCATTTACTATAAAGCTTTTAATATGCAGGTACATGTAACGAATAAAGGGATTTCATTTATTTTAAACAGTTATAACAATAGTAGGCCTACATCGTACATTTCTGTAGTCCGTCAGATTTGAACACGCTAGAAAAGATACACTTCCTCTAACAGCTGTTTAATATAAGTGGCTGTCGCCATCAGGACCCCTCGGGTCTGGGCCAAAGAAACCGAAGATATATTTATTTTCCAGACAATTTGTTGTGAGTGAAAAACTACTCTACATGCATCACATTTACAAGGAGGTTTTTGGCTGATAGTCATGTAAGGGGCATAACTCTTGAAAAACATGTCCGAGCACATCGATTTTAAATAGGCTTTTTGTACTTGCTGTATTGAACAAATGTAGGAAGTTTCAAAGTTGTAAATTAAAGACTTTTTTGGATAATGTGTTTACAAGGCTTTTTATAGCAGAGGTAATAAAAGGGGCATAACTCTTGAAAAAAAAAACATCCGAGCGCGTTGATTTTAAATAGGCTTCTTGTACTTGCTGTATTAAACAAATGTGTGAAGTTTCAAAATTGTAAGTTAAAGACTTATTTAGATAATGTGTTTACAAGGCTTTTTATAGCAGCGGTAATAAAAGGGGCATAACTCTTGGAAAAAACATCCGTGGGCGTTGATTTTAAATAGGCTTGTTGCACTTGCTGTATTAAACAAATGTGTGAAGTTTCAAAGTTGTAAGTTAAAGACTTTTTTAGATAATGTGTTTACAAGGCTTTTTATAGCAGCGGTAATAAAAGGGGCATAACTCTTGAAAAAAACATCCGAGCGCGTTGATTTTCAATAAGCTTCTCATACTTGCTGTATTAAACAAATGTGTGAAGTTTCAAAGTTGTAAGTTACAGACTTTTTTAGATAATGTGTTTACAAGGCTTTTTATAGCAGCGGTAATAAAAGGGGCATAACTCTTGAAAAAAACATCCGAGCGCGTTGATTTTCAATAGGCTTCTTGTACTTGCTGTATTAAACAAATGTGTGAAGTTTTAAAGTTGTAAGTTAAAGACTTTTTTAGATAATGTGTTTACGAGGCTTTTTATAGCAGCGGTAATAAAAGGGGCATAACTCTTGAAAAAAACATCCGAGCGCGTTGATTTTCAATAGGCTTCTTGTACTTGCTGTATTGAACAAATGTGTGAAGTTTTAAAGTTGTAAGTTAAAGACTTTTTTAGATAATGTGTTTACAAGGCTTTTTATAGCAGCGGTAATAAAAGGGGCATAACTCTTGAAAAAAACATCCGAGCGCGTTGATTTTAAATAGGCTTCTTGTGCTTGCTGTATTGAACAAATGTGTGAAGTTTCAAAGTTGTAAGTTAAAGACTTTTTTAGATAATGTGTTTACAAGGACCAATGGAAAATATTAGCTTTCAAGGGTTAATAAATACAGAATTTAAGTTGAAAGTAAGGAAGACGCTTAAAATAGTACATAACAATTCATAACTGACAATGGGAGAAGAGAGGATTTTTAAATTCGGTTCAAACCTCAGACAAAGAAACTGTACCTCAATGTATTGAAAAGATCGGCCTGGCTGAAAATGACTTTTCTTGATCGGATTGTGGCCAAATCGAAAAAGATCCATGTTGACAAGCGCTTCATAAACATACAAGTCTAAATCTTCCTGAAATGACAGCAAAAAAAAGAGACCATTAACAAACTTGTATATCTAAAGCCAAGCTTTACTGTGAGTCTGACTAACTAACATCTACGAGATTCAACCCTGCCACAATTTGATGGAACGCTTGTACATGTATAGGATGAGACACCCACATCCAAAAAGGTGCTTGGCATGGAAGGAAAAAAAAAAAACACATTTTCATTGAAGATAAATTATAACATTAGTCTTGTGAATAAATTATAACATTAGTCGTGTGAATAAATTATAACATTCGTCTTGTGAATAAATTATAACATTAGTCTTGTTAATAAATTATAACATTAGTCTTGTTAATAAATTATAACATTAGTCTTGTTAATAAATTATAACATTAGTCGTGTGAATAAATTATAACATTAGTCGTGTGAATAAATTATAACAAGTCTTGTGAATAACTTATAAAAGTGCTGAAAATAAATTATAACATTAGTCTTGAATGTGGACAAAAAATTGATTGATGTTTTACGCTGCAGTCAAGATTATTTCAGGTTTAGTGGGGGAGGTAACAGGGTTCTTTGCCCTGATTAAACCCTCAACCTTCAGTGAGTACCTGGCAACTGTTCCACATATGAAATTGAGAAAATTCCACGCAGAAATTTTGTCATTTTTGTATTTGGTCTGAGTGGGATTTTATCCCACACAGCATTGATGGAAGGCCTGTGTCAAACTGACGGACTATCCCTCTAACATACTGAGCCACCGAGGCCCCCGAAAAAAATGATAAATGCTCTTGCACTAATGTGAGGGAAGAAACACGATAAAAGAGCTTTTATAAATACAACTCAGAATCCACAAAAGATTGATTGATTGTTTGGTGTTTTACGCCGCGCTCAAGATTATTTCGCTTATATGGCGGCGTTGCCAGTTTCATTGTGGGAGAAAACCAGGCTCTATGCCCGGAGGAAACCCACGACCTTCCGCTGGTAACTGGCAACCATCCCACAGGAGGAATCCTGAATATTGTACTCACTTGAGAGATATTTCTTGATAAATTCTCAAAGGCCACTTTACATCTGTTGTCTTCTTCTTTTGGTTCTTCTTCTCCAAACTCTAACAAAAATTAAAACGAAAAGATTTTAAGAAAGTTTAATGTATCTACCCAAGTGAAATTTCACAGCTGCGTACAATTATATAAAAGTGACCAAAATGGCAAGTTTTGTAAAAATAACATTGTAAGTTACATATCAGTTAATTTTATCAGAAGGCTAAATTCAAAAGTTTTTGAATGATAGGAATCTCTTCATTTGCACAGGTCACAGATATTCTTTGTTTCAGTAACTATCATGTAGTTTTTAATAAAGCCCTCAAATTTTCTTCACAATTAGCATTTGGACAAATTTATTTAAGCTTGGCAGCACTTATCTCTTTAACATTAAAGGATAAATGTCAAGTTCTTTCTTATCACCTAGCAGTGATTTGTTATTGTAAATTGAGTAAATATGTCTCCAAAACATAATACTGAAACAAAACGAGCTTCCTGTAAGGTCCCAGGGTGCCAAAGAATATGTCATTGAAAATATGCATATCTTCAATCGCAAATCAGACATATCTTAGTATTTGATGCCATAGTCAACATTTGAATGCTTTCGTCGTCATTTCAACCAACCAACGCCCTGGCTCAACATCGTTTGTGTATGATGTCACAACAATAGTAACGTACATATCAGATGTCAACTAGGACGTCAGAGCGCTAAAAAGTTTAAATAACTTCTGAAGCCCCAAAACATATTCTGATTTTGTAGCATATCTTATACCTGAATCAACCTAAACACTATTCCCAGAATATTTTCCTATATACAAATATGGATAAACTTTTATTTGGCCAATAAAGATTTCATTGCGACACAAACTGGCTGAAGACAAGAAAAAACTTCTTGAGTGTCAGAAACAGAAAACCACCGATATGAGTAAAATATCTTTAAACAGCTTAGTAGGTACATTTACAATGTACATGCAGCTTTGATAACCAAAACAGTCACAGTTTCTGACTTTCAAGCGCCTCTCATCATAAGTAATCTTACTTGTATACCAGAAGGTTTTAATTCTACGTACCTTTTTCAGCTCTGGAACATTTCAACTGAAATTAATGAATAACAATACTTACAGGAATGATTGCTAGTGATTTCTAGTTAAGTTTGTGCAATAAACTAATACAAAGGTAATGTTTAAAGTGGTATATGAGCTGTGAGATTATGGATAATTTTAGTTTAAATAACATTTTACTTTTTACTCCCACTAGATGTCGCACTGACACTGAAATTATGTTAAAAGCGTCGTTACAATCTTCCGTAACTCACCCATTTCTTCCCATAATCCTTAAAACCTTTGCCTTTTCTTGTCAATCAGAATAAATTGATTGATTGATGTTTTACTCCGCACTCAAGATTATTTCACTTATATATCTTCACTCCTTATTCAGTTATAGACTGACTTGTTAGAAACGGAGATTACAGCTTGTAATTCACATGGTTAACCTCTCAAGATGTACTTTAAATTTGATGAAGGATTACTCTTAAAATTCTACTTTTCAGTGCAGTGTATAAACATGTAAAACTTACAGTGATTTCAATCTCTTGCCAATTAACTATAGCCCCATCCATTGCAGTAATGGCCTTCTCCAAGTAGGCCTCATTGGAAAACTGCCAAATCAAAAATTAACAAATAGAGTGTTACATGTAGTTATCAAATATCTTCCCAACAATTATATCCTAAGTCTAGTATCCATATATTGGGAATGAATAGCCTGGCTTTCTTTTTACATGCTGGTGTTTTGGAGTAATTGGTTTTGTACCCCTGTCTATGAGGACTGTATGGAGTTTTATCACACCTCACACAGAATACTTCATTTTGATTGGTTATATTTCCATATGATGTCACCATGCTGATGGATAGAGGGCGACCACCATATATGGGTTGAGACGAGACACTTTGCATTAGAAAATAGTGTTCCTTTCTGGCATTTATGAAACAGCCTGAATATCAAACAATTTACCTCTTTGGTAGGATCATTTCTTTACTGGATTTGCTAACGGGGGATATTGAAATTAATGGATATAATAGTATATCATTGAGTCTACCTTGGAGTAGAATTGCTTAGAATTTCATCCTTAACTTAAAAGAGACAACTGATCTGGGCACTGATCAGTCATATGAGCACAGTGGACTCAATCAAGTCTTATAATCCCAGCCAGATTTTACTTATATGACAGCCAGCAAGAGACATGGCTCTAGGTTCTACGTCTAAGTCCCTATGGTACTACCAAATCTCTGCCTAAGAAAACAGTTGCAAAAAATATAGAAAAAACTCTAACCATAATAAATTGGGAAGTTCGACCATCTTTAAAAATAAAATGCTGGATAGGGTTGTCCTCTTTTCCACAAACACCTTTTTTCACAAGCAGCTCAACAATAACACTCTCAAAGTCTTCCTGCAATGTATAAAAATCAATTAACAACAATTCATTTCATGGAAGGCCTGATATTAATTTTCAGTGGATAATTTAATTTTCAGATTGTTTACGGTGAATACTGCAATTTGATTCACACATGAAGGCTTTTTCATAAGCAGCTTCATGGATTTATTCAGTTTGCACACACATAAGTTCATTTAAACCTCAATGAAACGAAGAAACATTAATGTGAATAGCATTAATGTATAGCATTCAATTTTAGTAGTCAAAACTTCATACATTGTAATACAAATCTGTCTACTCACAATTGAATAGCAACCGTTAAATAGATTATAACTTGGTCAATACAAAACAAATATATCAATGTTTGATTCATGTTATATGCAGCACTCAAAACTATTTTACTTAAATGGCAGCATTGTGGGGAGGAAACCAGGGCCTTTGCCAAAAGGTAACCCCCCACCTTCGACAAATACATGGCTACTCTTCCACATATGGCGACCGAGTGAAATTTTTTTTCATTTTATTTGGTCTGCGTGAGATTAGAGCCTGTGTCCCATTACTAGAAGGCCTGAATCGAACTGAGAGACTATCACTTTGACGACTGAGCCACTGACTTCAATAACCGATAAGTCTGATAGGGATATTAATTGTACTCGTCAACGTTGGAAAGTTCATATAGGGAATAGACCCTTTCGGCTTAAGGATTGACGCTTGCGCAAAAGCCTCGTTGTATGGCAAAATGACGCTAAATTGAGTTTTTGGATCAATCTGACGTCGGAATCGTGTTCATTTAGTCTATGACGCAATTCAAAAGAGGCGTGTCCCAGCGCCCACAACAGAGAAATGACGTCGATGCCATACAATGTCATAAAAACGTCATTCTAAGCCGAAAGGGTCTATTACGCCTCTAACACAACAGTGGCTCGTATAATAAGTATCGATACCAGTTGGCATAATAATCTCATTTTAAAAGGGATTGGAATCCAACATGCACCATGTAATGCAAACAATATACAAAAAACACTCTTTAAAATATGTTACGAACCTTTGGCATATCAGATGGTATTCCTCCAACAAAAAGTGTCTTTCTTGTCCTTTTTTTCTGACCTTGTAGTAGAAAATATCGAAAGTTTGTGATAATAGAGCAATTAAACCAATGTTTGAACCAAACAAACATCAAAATGAGCAAACAGTCAGTATAAAAACAATGTTCAGTGTTTGCCAGGTACTCACAAAGGGTTGGGCATTTCCTCACACACTAAACCTGGCAATGCCGCCCATAGAAGTGAAATAATCATGAGTATGGCGTAAAACATCAATCAATCCTTGTTAGAGGACTTGAACTGCAGAGTTCAGCTCAAAAGAAAATTTAGAATTTGAGAGATGGGAAAATTTAAAATGAGAGAGATTGGAAAATTAACAAGAGTTTTAGTAAACTCAACATACGCCCGCCGTGGCAAAGTCGAACCGCTACGATTAACAACTTTACATTTAATATAACATTTGTTTTAATTTCATCAATTCGAATTAGAAGATTTTCTTTTCTGAATTTGATGAAGTTGCAACTAAATACCAGTACGTTACAGTACACATATATTATCTGTTCAGCTAATTTCAATCACATTTTAATTGCAAAAACTGAAATATTGTGGCTGTTTTGACATTGCTGTTATGTTCCATAATTGGGAAGGGGCAATCAATACAATACATGTAGCTTACAGTTTTATTACAAAGCAAACAATCTTCAGGCTGACCACTGATATGATGGTGTGTAAATATACAAAACTTGTGTGTGTACTTCAGTTCAGATGTCATTGTCCCTTTATCTCTATTTAAACAGCCACTCTGATAAATACCAGATGGGTAATAAAGTGGGAAAATGGTCTTTTTTTTTGTTATTACAGTGCACATTAAACTACCCAAGAAAACAGTCTCAGAATGTATAAATTAAAAGGCTTCCAGTACTACTCTGGACCAAGTGTACTAAAAAAAGCATTGATATATATATTAATATATATATATATATATATATATATATTAAACATCAGGTACACATTTCTGATAAAAAACACTTTTGAAAACAGACAAAAAATATGTGTAACAAATCAAATTTGGTATGCGACACATCATCTACCTATAAGGTATATATACTCTAAAAGAATTGGAGAGATTATATCAAAACGAAAGGAGTTCTGGAGCCGAAAGGGAATATTACATAATCCAATAGGGCTGCCATATTATGCAACAGGTGATGTCATAAAGGGTACGTGAAACACCGTCTGCCCATAAGGTATATACTCTGAAAGAATCGTCAAGATCGGATCAAAACTCTTCAAGTTATGGAGCGGAAAGGAACGAAGATATAGACTAAGACAGAATATTACATTATCCAATGTAGAAGTCATATTATGCAATCGACAATGTCCTAAATGGTTCATGACACACCTTCTACCTCTAAACTATATGTTGTAACAAAAATTGTAAAGATCGGATCAAAACTTTTCAAGTTATGGAGCTGAAGCGAACGTAGATATAGACAAAGACAGAATATTACATAATCCAATGTAGAAGCCACATTATGCAATGGACAATGTTCTTAATGGTTCATGACACACCTTCTACCCCTAGAGTATATGTTGTAAATTTTTTTTAAAGATCGGATCAAAACTCTTCAAGTTATGGAGCGGAAGGGAACGAAGATATAGACTAAGACAGAATACTATATAATCCAATGTAGAAGCCACATTATGCAATCGACGATGTCATAAATGGTTCATGACACACCTTCTACCCACAAAGTATATGTTGTGAAAGAATTGTAAAGATTAGATCAAAACTCTTCAAGTTATGGAGCGGAAGGGAATCCGGGACGGACGGCCGGACGGCGCTGGTGATACCATAATACGACCGACTTTTTTTAAGTCGGGCGTATAAAAATTGCAGAGATGCTTTTTTACGACACACTCAAGATTATTTCACTTATACGAAGACATTAACGAGTTATTAAGTTCGGGGAGAATACCAGGATAGAAAACCCACCGAGATTAGAACCTGTGATAGAAACTAAAAGGAACCTATACAAAACAATTGTTTCCTTCAACCAACTTTTTGTTACGAAAAAAAAATATTATGAACTTAAACAAACCCAGGTTATACAAACATGGTTAAGATAGAAAAAACATTTTTTTACCACTTATTTCAGTAGCAAATGGTTTGAGAGTATCACAAACTCGGCATTTATTTCTCACTGCAAAGTTAAGTTTATTGCACGATCTGAAAACAAAATGCATCAATAAGACATGGCATACCTGAGAATCTAGAATTAATTCTTAGAAATTAAAATTCATGCAACTTGTTGAATTTAAATTTCCAGATATTTTTCCTGGCTTTTCAAAGTCCAAAAGAACCATTTTTTTCAGATTTACAACACCATTATAACTGCTTATTCACTGACGACTATGTTCTGAGGTAAACACATCTTTATAAACCAAATAATTCTTATTACTCCAGGATTTAACATTTAAATGTAAAAGATTTACGTTTTACACCACACTCAAGATTATTTGACTAGTCAGGTAACACAGAATGGCGATAACAGATTGTGTGGTTTAATTTCCATAAATAACTTGTACATTTAACTAATATAAATATTAGGAATCGCCTGTTTCAATATAAGGGCACCATGCACCAATACTTCATATATTCATATAATGTATATAATTCAAGATGGAAATTCAAGATGGAAACCTATTCTCTATGACAAAAAAAAAAAGACTCATCGTCGACTAAACTGAAGACTGAAGGTCCGATGTTATTTAAATGTTTGTTTCTTTGAAAAGGTTAGATTTTGGAATTACTTTTTGTTGTAATTTGACCAATATTTGTAAAAAAACATTATTTAAGCGAAGCTGTTACGGGTATCCGATCAGTTATCGCACAGAACCAATTATCGAACCCAACACGTATGCGCGATTAAGCTTTCCCGTCGATGACAACAGGCTTACGTATCGAGGCATCTTCTCGGAAAATTTCAACCTCCAAATAAAAATAAAACTTTTTATGGAGTTACATTTGTCCGCCGATCCAAGAATAGTCGACTTCGGCCGTGTCGGGGACTTTTCAAACTTTCCGTCACTCTACAAAAACATGCAGACGAGCGGGTGAATGTTCGGTCCCTAAAACTTCATTTCAGAGTCCAGGGAGAAATTAAACTATTTCAACAAAAGTCGGCTGAGTTCAACTTCACTTCTGTGGAATTTCTTGTCAATGCAAACACTGATGTAAATTTTAGCATTGAAAAACCGGCAAAAGTGATTACCGACGATAACTGATCGGATACCCGTACGGCTCGGCGTTGAGTTTTCTAAAAAAACAGCGTTTTATACGTCCTTTGGGAAAAATATGGCATGTGCAAACGGCTCAAACGACAAAGTTCTACGAGAGAATCATTTACTAGAATTCATATAGAAAATAATGTCTTACACTGGAGGGAGGGGGGGGGGGGGGGGGCGGGGGTTGCCGGCGAAAATTTTTCCTTATAAGTTATATGAGTTTGGGATCGGAAGCTTGAATTTTTTTCTAGAAACGGCCCTGATTCTATGACAAAAAATTGAGTGGCACACCATCTGACCATAAGGTACAGATTCTAAAAAAATTGTCTGTTGTACAAAATGTAGGCGAAAAAAGATCTTACGGACAGAACCAGTCCACTTTTTCTTTGTGTTCAATCTTTTCCGTTTGATTACCTGTGAACATCGCAACAACAACAAAATCCATAATTAAGAAAACATTGAATTAGACGAGACTGATTACTAATTCTACCCAAAGTTCTTGTACCTGTGTCCAAATCTGAATTCATAATCAATAGAATTGTTCTATATGCACATCAAACAAGTAATGGAAAATAAGGAAAGTTTACCACCACAATAATCCCAATGTGGATTGAAATCCAAAAGCCTGTGGCATTGTGGGATGGAGGTGATTGAAGCTAAATGAGTGCAACCCACCAATGAATTGATTGATGTTTTACGCCGCACTCAAGATTATTTCACTCATATGGCGGCATTGCTAAGTTTAGTGGGTGAGGAAAGCGGGCTTATTGCCTGGAGGAAAACTCGGACCTTAGCAACTCTTCCACATACGATGACTGAGTGAAAAATCCAATAAGAAATTTTTCAATTTTTTTCTTTATTTGGTCGCGCCGCATTGATCGAAAGTCAATCAACATTTAGATGTTTGTATGATTTGTCTCTGCTATTAAAAACCATTTTATGAAATAACCACTAATGACCAGTTCAAGATTATTATCTTTTTTTGCTATAAATTGTTATAAATAATGTAAACAGACTAATTACAAACAATAATATAGTTAGAACATGATCTAGAATTATTTCCCAAATTTCAACAGTTTCAATAATTCATCATTATATAGTTGTAACTTGTCAAAATGCTTACCAGTCATCCATTCACTATTGGGGTTAGGAGTTCTACAAATTCTACATCTAATCATATCTCCTTTATTCGTCTTACCACAAGATCTGTGAAAAAAATGTTCCACAAAAATATGACATTAATAGAGGAACGGTGGCAAAATGAAGCTCTAACAGGTCATATTTTTGATACAACTGGGGGCTGTTTTTCAATACCGACGTAACTTTGTACCTGGTTGTAATGTAAGGTTGAAGGTAAATGTTGATATGACAGTTACGCCTTGCATTGGACTTACATCGGACGTAAATATCTTGAGAAACAGGCCCTCTGTACCATATTTTAAAAGTTAACAATAACGAACAATATAGCCATGTTCTGGAAAATATAGCCATGTTCTGATTTTTATGTCCACTCAGGTTTTTTCAGATGATCAGATTGCTTGGTATTTTAGGCCACAAAGGATTGTTTCACACATATGGTGATATTACCAGGTTTATTGGTTGAAGAAACTTGGCATAATACCCATGACCCATCAAGGAGTTTCCTGAGATTGACTAAACATCCTATCTATTTAGTTTATTAGGTGTTAATAGGTTGATACTGTGACGGGAACTGGCCTTGGAGGAAACACGACTATCCATTGACACCTGGTAAGCACTCTACATTGGTGATCTTATGAGAATTCAGGATTAAAATCTCCCCATATTGCCAATTGACTTTTAAATGTCCAGTTCAAAAGTTAGACATGCTCAGCAAATAGCTTTGTAGCGTTGTGATATTTGTAAGGTCACAAACACTCTCAGTTTGTCTAACATTTTGGAACGATTGGCACTGGCCCAGAGGTAAATTTGCTGAGAGGCAGTTTGTATTGAGTGTTTAACAAGATTTGTTTGTTTGGTGTTTTATGTCGGGCTCAAGATTATTTCACTTATATGACTGCGTTGCCAGTTTTATTGTGGGAGGAAACCGGGCTCTATGCCTAGAGGAAACCCATGATCTTCCGGTGGAAACTGGCAACCATCCCACATAGGTCATTCGAGTGAAAACCCAGTCAAAAAATTTTCCAATTTTTTAGGGGCTGAATGGGATTCGAACCAGCGATCCATTGGTGGAAGGCTATTCAGATTGAGCATCCAACGCTCTACCTACAACGATATGAAAATATATATAACCTGTTGGGACACAACCAGTCAACTTTTGTATCTGATTCACTTTGGTCTCTAGTCTTCTCATCATCTTTCTCGAGGCTCTTGTTTGTACTACCTACAATAAACAGTCCCAAAAATATATAAGTGCAAAAAATGTTTGCTTCATCTTTTGAAGCACATCAGGGAATGGCTAATCGAGAGATAAGACCAATTTGCACAGATATTTTCAGGATGTTTAAAATTGGAGGGATGGGAAAATTGACAGAGAATATTAAGCTCTTTGCCAGGAGGCATTCCACAATCTTTGATGACACTAGTTTGGGGAATGTCACCAGAAATAATCAAAACCTTTTTGGAAACGAGGTAAAACGTTTCCTAAAAACAAGGGCCATCAAAAGATGTCATATCCAAATTCATGATTGATTGATTGATTAAATGGCGGCGTTGCCTGGTTAAGTGGGGGAGGAAACCGGGCTCATTGCCCGGAGGAAACCGCTGACTTTGGCAAGTACCTGGCAACTCTTCCACATACGGCGGCCGAGTGAAAAATCCACTCAGAAATTTGGGGATTGGAACCCGCGTTGCATCGATGGAAGGTCTGTGTGGGACAGGGATGATCACTCTAACCCGCTGGACCACCGAGGCCCCCATATTTAAATTAATAAATTGAGAATAAGGTAAATTGGCTACTCTGTCTGTAGTAAAATTCACAGAATCCTGAAATTGATCTTTAAAAGTAGTTTTTCAAATTATTTATTATCCCTCACAGAAGTCTCTCTGTTATCAGAAAGGTCAATTGCTTTCTGATATGGACAACTCCTTACTTCAGTTGTACGAAATTTATATTGAAGTCATTTGGTGACGTTGTAGTGAGTACTTTTGATTTAAGTAGCGATATTAAAGCTCTCAGAGATAATGAATTCTTTATCTTGGTTCAATGTTAATACTTCAGTTCTTCAAACGCTCAACTTCTCTTAAAATTCGGTATTTACTAAGAAAGTCTGAAATGTGACTGCTCATGCTCCTTTAAATGACAACAGGCAGCACTGTGATAAACTATAACCTGTTTTACAAGAGGGAAGGACATTGGCCTCTATACTCACCTACAGATGTTATTTGGTCAGCTTTTTTATTTTGGGAGGCCTGGAAACATACATATACAAAATATAGTTGGTAAAAATAAGTTAGTAAATTGCATGTTTTACAACAATTCGGTAATGGTTGGCAACAAGCAGGGTAGATGACAAACCAAAAAGTCTGTTATCTGTAAGAAATTCTTCACCTTATTCTAACCTTTCAACTTCTAAATGCCATTGAAATTTTAGATGTCAAAGGTAAAGAATCTGAACTTCTTATGAAACATTCTATTGACCATATGATTGGACCAACAATGATTAGTGCTCTTGGGGGATTTACTTTTATAATAAAACTCGCAAAAAAAGACAATTCACCATGGTAATATGGTACACTGATTGCTGCTATCAAACCAAATTTACACATTATTATGTGCATAAAGGTACCATCCATTGGTATGACAATCAAGACTTAAGATTTATACATTATATAAAAATGTTGCAGAGAGTTTGTCAATAGCAATTTTTTGTCACAGTGAAAAGCTGAGTGATAAGAGTTGAAAAGATATTTACATAAAATCCTTACCTTGGTGAATATTTTTGATCCTTTGAAAACTAATCCATTGAGCTCTTCTACTGCAGCAATAGCATCAGATGGGTAACTAAACTAAAACCAATTAAAACACAACTGTTTTGAATTGTAAACTGTGCACGCTTGAAATCTCTTCTTAATTAAGTACAGATATGTCAGTCAAAATGGGAATATAAAACTTACCACAGCATACTGGTGATCTCTGTTGGGAACGAAGTCGAGTCGCTTTACCGGGTCTTCTGATGAGTCACATAAACCCTTATTACAGAATTCCTTTTTTATAAAATCTATAAGTTCAGACTGAAAGAGACAGAGAAATGTTTCCATTAGCATACAATATGAAAAAAAATAGACATTGTCAGAATTAAGCAACTATTTGAGAATAAAAACATGGAGATGAATATTTGGTAAAGGGTACATTGTCCCCGACTGTACCAGAAAGTGCCATCATATTCTTGTGCTTGTTGGATAGAGCATGTCGTGAATTGCCTATTCTATTTCTGGTTCATTTTCATTCACCCTTATACACAGGTTAGTCCTATATTTGCAACTGCCTGTCTTTCTGCTAAATATTTTGTGTGTTTCATTAATCTTATCATGTGTTTTTATTTGTACAACAAAATCTTTATCAAGTACAATGGCTTTTAACATGTGTTTATATTAAAACCAAACCTTAGAGCGGAGTTGATATACATGTAGAACGTCTAATTTTCTTAGAAATAAACTATTGTTTAAACTAGACTCACCGGTTGGCAGACTGGTACATTTCCAAAGTACACATATTCTTCAGGATCTTCTGGCACTGATAAACAAAAATAGTTATTGATAAATAATTGATGAGAAGTCTCCATAGTGGTTACTTTCTCCATGTGACTGGAGACTGTGCAGTTCTTTGGTTTCCCACAGAGAAGCTTTTGACTTTTAAATCTAACTTTCCAGGAAGTTTATCCTTTTATTAATAAGTGTTTTAGTAGTCATTTCAACTAATATGTGATTTAATGGAGGGAAATACTGAACGTTGCTTGATGACAAATCTTTTGTTTGATTGAATGATTGTTCAGTGTTTTACGCCTCGCTCAAAATTATTTCACTTATATGGCGGCGTTGCCAGTTTTATTGTTAGAGGAAACCGGGCTTTATGCCCGGAGGAAAACCATGACCTTCCGGTGGTAACTTGTTACCATCCCACACAAATCTTTTGACACTCAATAAGGTCCCTTTACTAGTTACTGATTAGGGGCGAAGAAAAAACTTCTGCGTGACTATACAACCATACCATAAACTCATAAAACTTGGGATTTGAACCGATGAAAGTTTGTCACACAGGGTAGTCCTTTGAAGATTGCCTGTCTGAACAATGCCAGTAACGTCTACCTAAGTTTCATTTAAGAGGTTGTATGTATTCATTTTAAAATGATATTTTTGATCGTTTAAATTTGGCACAAAATAATATAAATACATTGTATCAAACTGTTGATGAAAGTGGACTTGTTATTTATCATATTATCTCACCTTTCTGGTGTTTTTCACTTTCAGTAACATCGTCTATTTTGGATGGTGAAGTTTTTAACTAGAGGACAAGGAAAAAACATGATTGGTCAGTCAAGTCATTGAATAAAATAAAGATGTTAAGAAACAAAGTATAACGTATGGATAAACAACTTACTTAATATTGTAGCAAGTAACAATTCAATCTGATTTAAAACATACTTTCAAGCCTGAATTTGATCTTTGGAATATAACTGTACCAATGTTAATCTGCTTTAGGTAATTCAATGACAGGTGGTTATAAAAAACATGATACAGGTTTAATGAACAACCTTTGCCAATACTTTGTGTGTTATAGAACATGTACTTTACGAGTCTGACCAAAAATAAAATAAAATTTCCGGCACAGAACATACAAAATTCAATGCCCCATTTGTCGATCTACAATGCTCATGAAATTTAATTATCTCAGTGAAATATGACATCAAACACAGCCTCCATTGTGTATGTAACCTTACTGTGATGACGTAACACATAATCTCTGCAGTGTCAGTACATCTTCGTGGCAGTTTGTACACATCAAAGGTTTGACGTCCCTTTGATGAGTTTTTCAGGGTACATAATTCCTGCTCACCTTTTTTTTAGGGAACTAATGGAAAGGTCGTTTTGTTTTTCAAATATACATTAAGTCGTTAAACAAACCAAAACCAGCTTTACGCCCTCTTCAGAAATCCTTTAATATCAAGAACTGGAAATTGTTGAAGGTCTTCACAAGAGACCACAAAATTAAATTTGTGTCGGCCATGTGCAAAGTCCCAAAACGTAACATAAAAATAGAATTAGAAAAAACGTTTCAAAGATAAAATCTCTACCTTGGTGATAATTTTTGATCCTTTGAAAACTAACCCATTGAGTTCCTCTACTGCAGCAATAGCATCTGTTGGATATGTGAACTAAATACAAAATAAACATTAGATGTTTTCTAATTAAACAGCACTGAAAAAATGAACCTATTTTGAAACCAGGTCAAGTTGATTAGGTTAATAAAGGAAAGAAAATTGCAGCCAAAAAATGGTCTAAAGCCTAGCGCACACGAGAGGCGCCAGCTGAGCTGTCGGCCACGCGTGGCTGAGAGCTAACTTGTTTTCCCCGTGTGCGCATAAATTTTGATGAGATTTTCGCGGTGAGGAAAGTATCTAGCATGTTTAATATTTTCTGCCTCGCGTGGCAAGAATCTCACCGTGTGCACACAACGTGAGCTGCCAGCTGAGCTGAGATGAGGGAAAGGCCAATCATGTGTACCTATTGAAACACGTGATCACTTAGAATACCGTAAATGCCCGACCCTTTCGTCGATGCCAGGGGGGATTATCGCCGAAAAGCTAGAGAGCATATGACAGAAACTACAATGGGGAATGTGGGGATAATCCGTTTCGCAGACTAGATAAAGTATAATGGCCTACCCACAGGTGGTAAATTGGTGTTGTGCGCCTAAACACACAATACACAACCCACATGCGATATTCAGAGCGCCTGAGCTCACACAGTGACAACGGACTAACCTGCAAGCCAGTCCATTCGTTCGTCAATGTACCTGTTTGTGGCGTGAAATGAGAAAATAAGTTCATCTATTTTGTTATAAAAAATGAATCTGAAAAGATATGCCGATTAACGTAATTTTCTTTTAGCTCGTTTTCGATTTTCGATTTTAACGCATTTTAATCGATGCTGTTGTTGCTGTTTTTTTTTCGATCTAGGCTGTGGTTTTACAACCGTATCGGAAAGGAATTTGGACTAATCTCACAAAGTCTGGGGAAAATCGCATTTGGTAATGGTTTTAGAAAAACAAAAGGCTATGAAGATTTTGATTGAGGAATGAATTTGAGATTTGTCCCCGTATTAAATTATAACTGTAGTCTGAGTTACCGTTACCGACACGGCGATAGTAATTTCACCTCGGTAGGCCTATGCATATTACCATATGTGGTTTTCAAATAAAGTCATACTCGTGAAATTTGTTGGTGTTTTTATTAGCTTTAATTTTCAGAAAACACAGAATCTGTCTTATAGGGCCTATTTCATACAATTCCAAACCCTACGTTATTTGGTTGATTGATTGTTATGCAAGTCATGGTTATAAGCCTAGGTCGGTGGTTCTACAAAAATTCAAATATTTCTTTTATTATCAACAATATACTCCGTTGTGTTTTCATGGGAATCGATAATCATAACTTGTGGAGTATTTTCAATATCGGCATAATTAATGAGTTTGATGATTACAAGGGCCTTCAAATACTACACCCTAAATTCGAAGCTGAACACTTTGAATAAGCCTATGTAAATATATCTATTTGTCCATTATGAGAAAAGAAAATTGAAGAGCATAGAAAGAGGATTTGAATAAGAAGACTTGGAATATGGTAGGTAAAAGGTTAGCATGAAGAATAAAGGATAATTTTCCTTAAAAACCACGTTCAAGAATAGCTTTTGAAGGCCTCCTAGCTTGTGTTTGATGGTTAATAATATATTATTTTTTTCAAAAGCAGACTATCCTTAAGATTAATAAGCCTCTTTCGAGTTTGGCTAAAACCCCGCGAGGTCACGCGAGAAATGAGTTTAGGGTTATAACTCTCACTGACTAGCTGTTCATTTAACATCAGCGTCTATGGTGATCGACGGTTATCGTGTGGTTTTGTCTTTGATTCTTTATGTCTAAATCATATCTTTAATCCTTTTTTTTTTGTGAAACACACCAAAAGCTATCAGTTGCGTTTTTGTCAGTTGACTGTCAGTAAAAATATTTATATCGCGTGGATACGCTTCGAAGTTGTCAAAAACCAACGCTGAAATCACAACTACCGTACGACGGGTTATTTTTGTGTTAGAAATAATATTATTTTTTTATCCGTCAAAAAGAAGTATCTAATGGCTTTGTATATATCTTGATATGTCTCACAAAAAGACTTTTGTAAAAAGTATAAATTGTAAGCTGAGAATCATAGACATAACAACAGGGTTACAACCGATCTCCATAAGCACTAATGTTAATCGGACAGCCAATCGGTGAAAGTTATACCCCTAAACACGGGTCTCGCGTGATCTCGTGGGACTTTCGCCAAACCAGAAAGGGGCTTCTTGGGTTGTTGGATGCAAATCCCAACACCTGGTAAGGGGATTTCAGAATTAACTCACAGTATAAGTTACACGCAGAGTACATGTAAGCCTCCTCCAATACCCACCCCATCGCTAAGGAACACAACAAATGTTTTGTTTACAATCTTTTTTTTCTAATTTTACTTCTCCAGCGCACGTGGTCAAAAGAACGAAGAAAATATCAAGTCACCCCCTCTCCCCTCCAAAAAAAACAAAAACAAAACAACTAAATATAAAGCCGAGTATTTAACCGACAGTAAACTTTTATTTTACAAGGGGGACAGACATGTAGCTTGACTATGGACTTCGACGGAGACATGGAGTTGTGTTCAAGGATAACCATTTTCACACAGGAACTCGGAAACGAAGATTACAACTGGAAGAAACTATTGTCTTTAGTCGCCGATGATTCGTTTGGTTTTTAATAATTTGCAATTGAGAGCAAAATAACGAAGTACAAGCGGTTTATAAAATAGTCAGCAGTTCACGCATCAGACAATTTGCCGCCTTGACTAGAGTTGAACTACGGGCCGCTTTATATGGATAAAGTAGGCCACTCAATGTGCAGCTTATAGCCCACTTTAATATGCTTGTTGAGGGGCGCGCTGTCAGCTCGCCAATGGAGCTTGTGTGAAGCCAGCAAGAGATCGCCTAAACACCAGTCAGAAAATATATCGGATATATTGTTTTCGGTACAGCCAGATTGTAAAAACCAAACAAAAGTCTACACCAGATTCATAAGTGTTTATCCAGTTTAAATTTGGACGATGTCATCATTTGCAAATATCGATAATATCTCTATGAACATGACCGTTTTACCGTGCAACTTTAGTCATATCGGCAGTAAACAAAATTACAACCCTTACGTTTTACGTGATTTCTCATCCTTTTTACGGGCAAAACTTTTACATTTAAACGAAAAAGAATGTTTCCAACATATAAAAAAACACAATAGTAAATATTTATTTGGTTTATTAACGGGTAAATACGAGATTTTGCGGACTGAAAGAGTCAACTGGAGGCTGTCGCCAAAAGACGTCAGTGGGATAGAGGCAGTTGATATCGATGACTGATATTAGCCTAGACCAACACGTGGCTCTCAAACTGGTGCCGCACATACCCCACCTGGCGCGATGTTTGTTCTTCTACCCGACACAGGCGTGAAACCAATTACCCACCCCTCTCTAGTCGGCGTCATTGAAGTTTTCGTCGATCAGGAGTAAATAGAAGACTTGAGCTGTCAGAGTCACTCCCCCACCTCCCCAGAAAATCGCTGAAAGGGTCGGGCATTTACGGTAGTACATAACACGGGTAGTGACATTTATGTAGTTTAGTGAACTTGGGTGGCCAGGAACTTGCCTCAGACTTGCCTTAGTCTGCGCTGAAACCTGTAGCTGCTAGGCTTAAGAGTGACACAATATATCGAAAGCCAGTGCTTCTTGACAAGTGCCAAATCTATGAGGGTGATGAAGTAATCTGAATGGAAATCTTACCAGAGCATACTGGTGATCTCTCTGGGAAACAAAGTCAAGTCGCTTTACAGGGTCTTCAGTCATGTCACATAAACCTCGACTACAGAATTCAGTTTTTATAAAATCTAACAGTTCAGACTGAAAAGAGACAGAAAAAGACGTAGATAACATTAACAAGATTAAAAAGATTTAAAATAAACTAAAAATAATAATTTAATTCCCAAAATCTATAGAAAATGAAAACCGACTTCCCCCTACAAACACTTACAAAAAAGTACTCATAGAGGAAGGGGGCAGTATAGTTATTCTAAGAATAAAAATAAATGAAACGATTAGGATGGATTAAGTTTTGTTTGCAAAGGAAAATTTCACCATTTTTGTAATGAAGTATTGAGGTAACGGTTTCGTTTTGTTCAAATCTAACTTACAGATTGGCAGGCTGGTACATTTCCAAAGAACACAATTTCCTCAGATTCTTCTTCTACAGGTTCATCTGTTAAACACGAAATAAAAAAAAACCATGCATGTCAGTACTAAGAACTGTTTCAGTGATATCCAGTCACCTGACATCTGAGAATAATTAACCATAGCTTCTTATAGGAAAGTCATAAAAAATAAATATTCCATGTTTTGGGACCAGGTAGATATTGTCTTTAGAATGAAGTATATTGTATTTTACCTAAAGTGTTCACTTTAAGCTATTGCCTTTGAGATAAGATCACACATAGAGTTCCTTCAAGAGTTGTTTCCCATTTGATATTTCAAGAGAAATGGCCACTTAGTGATCTGGGCCTCGTTCTACTAAGCGGGCATAAGTTGCGCCAGTCACAAACACACGTTAAATTATATGAACTTGTGCATGGTTGCAAGTCTGGCGGTCCAACTCTATGCTGTAAACATATGCGTAACTGCGCCAGCTTAGTAGAACACCCCTGGGGCAGTTTCTCAACACATTTACGCAAAACATAAGGTCTGTCATGGCAGTACATACATTCAACATTACGTTACAACCAGGCACAAAGTTCCGTCGGGTGGTAATTTGCTGTGAACCAGCCCTGTGACTTGTTGTCACATGATAATGTAATCTCATCTAGGGCCTGTTTCTCAACATATTTACGAATGACATACATGTAAGTCCAATCCAAGGCCTACTTGTCATGGCAACATATAACTTCAATATTACGTTACGACCAGGCGCAAAGTTATACGCCAGTGTTGAGGAACAGCCAACAGAAGTCCAAGTTCTGATTTATAATTGGTATTGAGAATGAACTACCGTAAATGCCCGACCCTTTCGGCGATGCCAGGGGGGGATTATCGCCGAAAAGCTAGAGAGCATATGATAGAAACTAAAATGGGGAATGTGGGGATAATCCGTTTCGCAGACTAGAAAAAGTATAATGGCCTACCCACAGGTGGTAAATTGGTGTTATGCTAAACACACAATACACAACCCACATGCGATATTCAGAGCGCCTGAGCTCACACAGTGACAACGGACTAACCTGCAAGCCAGTTCATTCGTTTGTCAATGTAGGCCTACCGGTTTGTGGCGTGAAATGAGAAAATATGTTCATCTATTTTGTTATAAAAATTGAATCTGTGAAGATATGCCGATTAACGCAATTTTCTTATATATAAAGCCGAGTATTTAACCAACAGTAAACTTTTATTTTACATAGCGCACAGGCATGTATAGCATAACTATGGACATCGAGGGAGACATGGAGTTGTGTTCAAGGATAACCATTTTCACACATCAACTCGGAAACGAATATTACAACTGGAAGAAACTATTGTCTTTAGTCGCCGATGATTCGTTTGGTTTTTGATAATTTGCAATTGAGAGCGAAATAACGAAGTACAAGCGGTTTATAAAATAGTCAGCAGTTCACGCATCGGACAATTTTCCGCCTTGACTAGAGTTGAACTACGGGCCGCTTTATATGGATAAAGTAGGCCACTCACTGTGCAGCTTATAGCCCACTTTAATATGCTTGTTGAGGGGCGCGCTGTCAGCTCGCCAATGGAGCTTGTGTAAAGCCAGCAAGAGATCGACTAAACACCAGTCAGAAAATATATCGGATATATTGTTTTCGGTACAGCCAGATTGTAAAAACCAAACAAAAGTCTACACCAGATTCCTAAGTGTTTATCCAGTTTAAATTTGGGCGATGTCGGCATTTGCAAATATCGATAAAATCTCTATGAACACGACAGTTTTACCGTGCAACTTTAGTCATATCGACAGTAAACAAAATTACAACCCTTACGTTTTACGCGATTTCTCATCCTTTTTACGGGCGAAACTTTTACATTTTTACGAAAAAGAATGTTCCCAACATATAAAAAAAACACAATAGTAAATATTTATTTGGTTTATTAACGGGTAAATACGAGATTTTGCTAACTGAAAGAGTCAACTGGAGGCTGTCGCCAAAAGACGTCGGTGGGATATAGACAGTTGATATCGATGACTTATCATAGCCTAGACCAACACGTGGCTCTCAAACTGGTGCCGCACATACCCCACCTGGCGCGATGTTTGTTTATCTACCCGACACAGGCGTAAAACCAACAAGGCATCGCAAACGATACAAATCCCCTCGCGTGCAAACACAAGAACTCTGATGCAAAATGGGGGCTGGGGTTATTGCAGGACATTGAAATAACATCAGTTGTCATTTGCACTAAACTGCAATAGACATGTTATCAGGCATGGGCTAATTGCCTGATAAATATGGTATATATTATTATTCATTCAACAATATCTGGTTACGCATCACACCAACAGCTTGATTTCCTGAAAGTGATTATAATTATGCATGTATCTAAGTGCATTCTCATTTGTGCAGAAGGTGTAATTGGCATTCTACATGATTATTTTCTTGGATGGAGACCCATTAAAGAAAAATATAGAATGCAATATAGTCACATACAATGTATATGAAGTTTGGTCACAAACCGTTTCGGGAAACTCAAAATACGCCCGGAAAGGCAGTCACTGTAGCCATACCAAAACAAATCCTTCCATATAAATATTTTTGAATATATGCAATGGGTCCTTCAAATATGAAATCTCATCTGGTGTTAAATGTCCAGGTCTTCAGCTTGGAGTCCAGCTAATTCTGACTGGTCAGTGGGTTCAATCACTGACCAGGATGTTTGCCACATTTAATATAGCTATATTTGAACAGAGCCTAATCTGGGAGATGGTCAATGGTGTGTAAATATACAAGTCTTATCTGTTTACACTTACAACCTTGTCAAACATATCTTTAAGCAGCTATATTTGCTTTACCATATGGGTAATAAAACTGAATTGAAGAGCCTTTAAAACAGAGAAATAATTCTAATTCTAAACTTTTTAGGTTTTGGCCACCATAGCTATCACTAAATTATCCAAGGAAGCTGACACACTTTCTACCCATAAGCTATATCCTCAGAAAAAATTGTCCAGATGGAATCAAAACTTTGAAAGTTATAAAGCGGAAGGGAATATTACATAATCCAATATAACTCCCATATTATGTAACCAGTGATGTTTAAAATAGTTTGTGACACACCTTCTACCCATAAGGTATATACTCAGAAAAAATTGTGCAGATGGAATCAAAACTTTAGAAGTTATGGAGCAGAAGGGAATATTACATAATCCAATATAATTCCCATATTATGTAACCAGCGATGTTAAAAATAGTCTGCCGGACAGCTGGACGGATGGAGATAATACCATAATACAGCCCGCTTTTCAAGCCGGGCGTATAAAAAATGAAGTAGCTAGAGCGCTGACAAAGATTTTCTATAAACAGTAACGGTGACCTTGACCTTGGCACCCTGAAATACGAACTTGTTCGAGGTATTCCCATGCTGGACCCATATAGGAAGTTTGGTCAGAATCCGTTCAAAAATGAAGTCGCCAGAGCGCTGACAAAGATTTTCTATAAATAGTAACGGTGACCTTGACCTTGGCACCCTGAAATACGAACTTGTTCGAGGTATTCCCATGCTGGACCCATATAGGAAGTTTGGTCAGAATCCGTTCAAAAACGAAGGCGCTAGAGCGCTGACAAAGGGTGAACATACGTACGTACGTACTTACGTACGTACGTACGTACTTACGTACGTACAAACGGAACGCTATATCCCCTCCCCGACTTCGTCGCGAGTGGATAATTACCCACCCCTCTCTAGTCGGCGTCATTGAAGTTTTCGTCGATCGGGAGTAAATAGAACACTTGAGCTTTCAGAGTCACTCCCCCCACCTCCCCAGAAAATCGCTGAAAGGGTCGGGCATTTATGGTAGTTATTATATGTATGTCAAACCTTCAACTTTCTGTGAATCCACTTCGTCACCAACTGTAACATCTTCTACTTTAGATGGGGAAGATTTTGAATTCACCAACTAAAGAAAAACAATTAAAGTGGAACAAATCAATAAATTTGATGAGAAGAAAACATTTTTATTCAGTTTATTCTATGTTTCCTCACAAAGCAAGATAATATGTATCCTTTGTTGAAAAGATGGATACAAACTCTATGAACTACATTGATTTGTTGATTTTTTACATCGCAGTCAAGATTATTTTATGGTATTGCCAGTTTTAGTGGGGTGGGAAATCACAGCTTTTTCTCAAAGGAATATTCATGGACTTTAGCCACAAATGAATGACACATGGATTGATTGATTGATGTTTTATGCCACACTCAAGATTTTTTCACGCAAATAGCAGCGTTTACAATGCAGCCGAAACGTTAAATTATGAAATACTTACCTTGGTGATAATTGTTGATCCTTTAAAAACTAACCCATCGAGTTCCTCTACTGCAGTAATAGCATCTGTTTGATGTGTGAACTAAAGACAAAAGAAACATTAGATATTTTCTAATTAAAAAGCACTGAAAAAAATGAACCTCTTTGAAACCAGATTGAGCTGACGAGGTTACTGTAAGGGAAGATTGGTCTGCAATTGGAGGAAACCAACATTGCAGCTGCTATCCTCTTCAAACTACTGAAAAGTGCAGCTAACAAATGGCCTAAGAGTGACTCAAGTGCACAATGCATTGATTGAGAGCCAGTGCTGCTTGACGAGTGACAGGTGCTTGAAAACAGTCAAATCTATGAAGGTCAAGTAATCTGAATGGAAATCTTACCACAGCATACTGGTGTTCTCTGTTGGGAACAAAGTCAAGTCGCTTTACAGGGTCTTCTGATATGTCACATAAACCTCGACTACAGAATTCAGTTTTTATAAAATCTAACAGTTCAGACTGAAAAGAGACAGAAAAGGATGTGGAAAATGTTAACAAGATTGGAAATTTTTTATTAATGAAACTAAAAATTTCATTCCTAAAACCTATTCAAAATAAAACCCATTTTCCCTTAAAGATACCAAGCAAAAAGTATTCATAGTTATTGGGGGGAGTACCACTCATCTAAGAAAGAAAATAAATGAAACCATAAGGGTGGATTAGTTTTAATTTAGGTAGGGTTTCATTTTGAATTCAAATCTAACTTACAGATTGGCAGACTGGTACATTTCCAAAGTACACAATTTCCTCAGATTCTTCTTGTACAGGTTCATCTGTTAAACACAGAACAAATAAAAACCATGCATGTCAGTACTAAGAACTTAACAAAGCAGTCAGTTCAAACAATTTCTCTCTTCCAAATCATAATTTTTGTCAAGTGACATAATTAAAGGCACACTTGCTGCAAAAATCCAGAATACTGTTTACATAAACAACTGTAGGTGGTTTTCTGTATTTTTCCTAGAGTCGTGTGAGTGATCGAACAGCACAGTATAATTTTACGTACTTTATCTGAGAAATACGGACGGGCGATTGGGTAAGAGTGACTTGAAAAGCCTGCCGAAAATTTTTGGAGTGTAAACCACAGATAAAAAGGCCTGAACTGAGGGTAATTCAATCACTAAGTTAACCGACACTGATTACTGTTGTTCTAATCAGGCTTCGATTCTTCGTTTGTCCCCCCCCCCCGCCCATTTCTATATTCTAAATCTTACTGGACATGTTTTATGTGTCCTATGTTTGATTTTAGTGGTTTTAGTGGTAGTAAGCTCATGTAAATTGGTTTTCTTAACAAATGTTCAACAGGCTACGGCGGCAAGTGGGCCTTTAAGCTTTCATTAAGCTATTGCCTTTGAGATAAGATCACACATAGAGTTCCTTCAAGAGTTGTTGCCCTTTGATATTTCAAGAGAAATGGCCACTTAGTGATCTGGGCCTCGTTCTACTAAGCAGGCGTAAATTGCGCCCGTGACAAACACGCGATAAATTATAGTAACTTGAGCATGGTCGCAAGTCTGGCGGCGGAACTCTAGGCTGTAAACATATGCGTAACTTTGCGCCAGCTTAGTAGAACGAGCCCCTGGGGCTGTTTCTCAACACATTTACACAAAACATAAGGTCTGTCATGGCAGTACATACATTCAACATTACGTTACAACCAGGCACAAAGTTCCGTCGGGTGGTAATTTGCTGTGAACCAGCCCTGTGACTTGTTGTCACATGATAATGTAATCTCATCTAGGGCCTGTTTCTCAACATATTTACGAACGACATACATGTAAGTCCAATCCAAGGCCTACTTGTCATGGCAACATATACCTTCAACATTACGTTACAACCAGGTGCAAAGTTATACGCCAGTGTTGAGAAACAGCCGACAGAAGTCCAAGTTGTGATTTATAATTGGTATTGAGAATGAACTAGCTATTTTATGTATATCAAACCTTCAACTTTCTGAGTATATACTTCGTCATCAACTGTAACATCTTCTACTTTAGATGGGGAGGATTTTGAATTCACCAACTAAAGAAATATGATTATAGTGAAATAAATAAATAAATTTAATGAGAAAAAAACATTTTATTCAGTTTATTTTATGTTTCCTCACAAAGCAAGATAATATGTATCCTTTGTTTAAAAGATCGATACTAACTCTATGAACTACATTGATTTATTGATTTTTTACACCGCAGTCAAGATTATTTCATGGTGTTGCCAGTTTTAGTGGGGTGGGAAATCAAAGGAATCCCTCCTTCTGATTAGACTAAATTCGGACATGTCTTCATATATTGGAATATTCATGGACTTTAGCCACAAATGGATGACACATGGATTGATTGATTGATGTTTTACGCCACACTCGAGATTATTTCCCTCACAAGGCTAGGTTTACAATGAAACAAAACAAAAAAGTAGCCAGAAAAAAAGTTATATAATACTTACCTTTGTGTTAATTTTGGATCTTTTGAAAACTAACCCATTGAGCTCCTCTACTGCAGTAATAGCATCTGTCTGATGTGTGAACTATAAACAAAAGAAAAGCACTGAAAAAATGAACCTCTTTGAAACCAGTTCAAGTTGTCTGAGGTTACTGAAGGGAAGAGATGACATCAACACTGCAACTGCTATCCTCTTCGGACTGCCAAAAATTGCAGCAAAAAAAATAGCCTAGGAGGGACTTGAGTGCACAATGCATTGATTGACAGCCAGTGCTGCTTGAGGGTCAAGTAATCTGAATGGAAATCTTACCACAGCATACTGGTGATCTCTGTGGGGAACAAAGTCAAGTCGCTTTACAGGGTCTTCAGTCATGTCACATAAACCTCGACTACAGAATTCACTTTTTATAAAATCTAACAGTTCAGACTGAAAAGAGACAGAAAAAGACAAAGATAACATTAACAAGATTGCATTCCCAAAACCTATTCAAAATAAAAACCCACTTCCCCTTAAAGACACTAACAAAAAAGTACTTGTAGGGGAAGAATTAAGAAAGAAATGAAACAATTAGGATGAATTATGTTTTGTTTGCAAAGAAAAATTTCCCCATTTTGGTAATGAAGTATTGAGATAAGGGTTTCATTGTGTTCAAATCTAACTTACGGATTGGCAGACTGGTACATTTCCAAAGTAAACAATTTCCTCAAATTCTTCTTCTGCAGGCTCATCTGTTAAACACAAAATAGGGGCATGAGCTGCCAAAATGTTGATATTTTGACGTTAAAACAGAATGTTGAAATTATTGGCTATTTTTCTCAAGACATATAATTCAGAAGCTTGTTAGTGCTTCTAGTCTCGAGAGTGTACGATAAAGTATAGTTTTGAACTAACTTTGGCTTAGAATGAATGAATGGTCGTCCCGGGTTATTTAAATTTTGTTTACATTTAGAACGCGTTTTCGGTTGGAACAGGCCACATACTGTATGGATTGTCCTCATTCCAACGCCAATCATTTAGTTTTTCGATGGCCTTCAAAGCCTCTTACTGTCGGGACGATCAGAAGTTATGAAAAAAGTGTGAATTTTGGCAGCTCATGCCCCTTTAAGCAATAGAGAAGCTTTGTGTATAAGTATTTCATCATGTCAACATTACCTTTGTATGTCAGTACTTAGACCTTAAAGTGGCATGAGCTGCAAAAATTCGCACATTTTTCATAATTTCTAATCGTCATGACAGTAAAAGGATTTGAAGGCCATCGAAAAACTAAATGATTGGCGTTGGAATGAGGGAAATCCATACAGTATGTGGCCTATATGAACCGAAATGGTGTTCGAAATGTAAACAAATTTAAATAACCGGAACGACCATTCATTCATTCTAAACCTAAGTTATTTCAAAACAATACTTTATCGTATAACTCGAGACTAGAAGCACTAAAAAGCCTCTGAATTATACGTCTTGAGAAAAATAACCAATAATTTCAATGTTCTGTTTTAACGTCAAAATATTAACATTTTGGCAGCTCATGCCACTTTAACAAAGCGATCACTTCAAATAATTTCTTTCTTCCATAACATAATTTTGTCAAGTGACATCATTAAGCTTTCCGTCTATTGCCTTTAAGATCAGATCACACATAGAGTTCCTTCAAGAGTTGTTTACCTTTGATATTTCACTTGACCACTTTATGACCGGACTTGCATGTGACATGATAAAATAACCTTATCAGAAGTCCATGTTGTGATTTATAATTGGTGTTGAGAATGAACCAGTTATTATATATATGTCAAACCTTCAACTTTCTGTGAATCCACTTCGTCGCCAGCTGTAACATCTTCTACTTTAGATGGGGAGGATTTTGAATTCATCAACTAGAGAAAAACGATTAAAGTGGAACAAATCAATAAATTTGATGAGAAGAAAACATTTTAATATGGTTTATTTTATTTCATTTTTCTTCACAAAGCATGGCTATATGTGTTCTTTGTTGGAAAGAATATAAACTCTATTAACTAGATTGATTGATTTTCTATGCCGCACTCAAGATTATTTAACTTATGTGGCGGCATTGCCAGGTTTAGCGAGGGAGGAAACCAGGCTCTTTGCCGCCCGAATGAGTACCTAGCAACTCTTCCACAGACTGCGATCAAGTGAAAAATCCACTCAGAAGTTTTTGAATTTTTATTTTTTCTGAGTGGGATATCGATTCCATGCCGCATCTATGGAAGGCCTGTGTTGGACTCAGGAACTATTGAGGTCTGTATGAACTAGAGGTTTGTTGAATTCGAATGATGATTAACTTAAATCACACAAAGAAATTCAACCGTTCCGATTAGACTAAATCTAGACATCTCTTCATATATTCGTCACATTAATGGACTTTTTCAGTCCTAAATGGATGGCGCATAGATTGATTGATTGATGTTTAACGCCGCACTCAAGCTCATTTCACTTGTATGACCAGGTTTAGTGGGAGAGCAAACCAAGATGACACATGAACATTTACTATGAAAGAAAATAAGCAGCTAGAAAAAAGTTAAAACCCTTACTTTTGTAATAATTTTTGATCCTTTAAAAATTAACCCATTGAGCTCTTCTACTGCAGCAATAGCATCTGCAGAATGTGTAAACTAAAAACAAAGAAAACATCCATTCAGATACACTGATGCTATGAATCCTTTTCCATAGATAAGTTTCAAAAGTAACGAAAAGGTCTGCATTCAGGGCTCCTATATTCAATAGGAAATGTCTGAAAACCAGACCGTAAGCAGGGCCAAGTCATTGAGAGAATGAGACAAGATTTCACATGGCTTTCAGTATCATTTCTATGTTACTGTTACGGCTGAAAATAAACAAAGCAAGATCAAACTTACCACAGCATATTGGTGATCTCTGTCGGGAACAAAATCAAGTTGTTTTACAGGGTTTTCTGTTATCTCACATAATCCACGATTGCAGAATTCAGTTTTTATAAAATCTAATAGTTCAGACTGAAACAGTATAATACAATATACCTGATCAATCAAAGATGATTGATTGGTGTTTTACGATGCAGTCTATATTATTTCACTTATTTGGTGGCGTTGCCAGGTTTAGTGGGGGTTGGAAACTAGGTTGTTTGCCTGGAGGGAACCTTCGAGCTTTCGTAATTACCTGGCAACTCTTCCACATAGGGCATTAAAGTCTTGAGGGAACACCCTAGACTTCCATTGCTATCTCACAATATGTGGCTCTTCAGGGATTATTTGTCTTGTATTAAAATCTAACTTACAGGTTTGCAGACTGGTACATTTCCAAAGTACACATATTGCTCTGGGTCTTCTTCCATAGGTTCATCTGGTAAACAAACAGTGCAGCTACAGTTAGAAATATTGAAAACACACAGACTGCAGCCTTTATATGATCTTTGATGTTAAATTTCAAGAGATCAGGAATAGGCATGAGTGGTATGAAATAAATATGTTTTTATATTTGTTTAAATAACATATTCAAAGACATAGATTCCTAAAGTTTTCATTGGTCCTTGAGAGCAGTTTATGAAAATAACCACCAATCTGACTTCAACTGCCATGGGCTCGTTCTACTAAGCTGGCGCGATGTTACATCATAGAGTTGTGCCTCCAGACTTGTGACCAGGCACAAGTTCCTATAATTAACATGCATTTGTGACTGGCGCAACTTACGCCAGCTTACATGAAGTAGAACTAGCCCCAGGTTCCTTTTACATGTAAACCTCCAGTTAAAACACTTTTTCTAATGATAATTCCGTGCATTTCAGATATATTAAGTAAAATCCTGATGTGTTATCAAAACCATTGTCAAACATATAAAGGTCTATCAATATTACAAAATCTAACATTGTAGAATAAGATGCAATTTACCTTTCTGGTGTTTCTCACTCTTAGCAACAACAGCTTCAGTTTCAGATGATGTGGATTTTGAATTAATTAACTGGAGAACAAACCAATTAAGAGAATAATAAGACAATGGATTTGTTTTTATCAAATGTGCGGCCTTTCAAGGTTGCTGGATATGTGTTCAAAAATGTACACATAATCGCAGATTGAAAGCAATTTCTGATTCACTAAATGATTTTAGAGTTACAGTGACAATAAATAGGAATTTTGTTTTAAATCAGCCGGACAGATTGCCAAATACGACAAAGCATAGGCCTCAAGTTACAGGCTGGAGTAGTACATGAGTGGAGAGACAGACTGATAAACTAATCTCCAGATTATTTCACTTGTATAGTGTATTGCAGGATTAGTGGAAACCAAACTGTTCATACTGAGAAAATTCAACTCTTAGTGAGTACCTTGGCGGCTAAATCAGAAATTGTTTGTTACTTGGGGACTGAGTGATTGATTGATTGTTTGGTGTTTTACGCCGCGCTCAAGACTAGAAATATGGCGGCGTTGCCAGTTTTGTTGTGAGAGAAAACCCACAACTTCCCGGTGGTAACTGGCAACCATTCCCACATAGGTCGTTCGAGTGAAAACCCAGTCAAAAATTTTTCCAATTTTTGGGGACTGAGTGGGATTCGAACCCAGCGACCCATTGGTGGAAGGCTTTATCGGATTGAGCATGGTGACTGAGTGAGATTCATAAAAAAGCCTTACCTTGGTGATAATTTTTGATCCTTTGAAAACTAACCCATTGAGCTCCTCTACTGCAGCAATAGCATCTTCAGGATAGGTAAACTAAAAACAAAGGAAACAATTTACATTTTCTAATTATAAAACACTAACATTGCAAATCGCTTGTTAACTTGCCAGAGCCAATCAGATCCATAACAGATAAAGCAAAATTCAGAAATTCATTAAAGACTATTTTTCCATTATCAAAAGTACCATCTTGACACTATTCTGGACCTCGGAAAAGCGGTATCATATTGTGCAGGCTGCGTAATGGGTGTAGCTCTCTCAATGACGATTTGTACAACTACATTTCCGACTCCCCAAAATGTTGGTGTGGATCTCCGATGGAGACAGCGTCACACTTTCTTTTGGAGTGTCGAAAGTTCCTCTTGCCGCACACGAGAATGATTAGGCAGATAGAATCAAACGAATATCCAATGGTTATCTCCACGACTCTCCTTCTTTGAGGATCACCGGAGGTGAATGGAGAAATGAACAAAGTTATTTCTATTGCAGTCTGCAACTACATTGACAAAACGAAACGTTTTAACTGACGCTGCTTGTTGGACCGCTCGGGTGTCACGTTTTGGACGGACGCCTCCATGTCATTCTTTATCTATGTTGGGGTAAATAATAAGATAAAATGTATCCTGCGTTTACAGTTAAATGACTACTCTTACTCTTTTTCTAAAAATCGTTATATATTTCATATACGTTGCCAATATCTGTACAAATTGTTACACGCAATAAGCTCTTAGCTTACTGTGCACAAATAAATATTATTTTAAAAAAAAAAATTTTTTTTCAATTAACGAGACCCCATTAATAAGTTACAAATATTCGAGAGACATAATGTAGAAGCCATAGAGAAAAAAAAACAATTATTTGTGGAAATACCTGAGACAACATCAAAAAATCTTGTCTGTTTAAAATTGTTATCAAAAATGTTATTTTTGCCTATGGAAAAACCAAATGAACACTAACTTTGGTTTGGGGCTAGAAAGACTAACAAATTTGGGGGTTATACAGAATACAGTATTGAATTTAAAATATTTTTTTAGTAAATCACCACAGCACCACTGGAAATGTAGCTTTACACCTGATAAAACTTACCACAGCACACTGGTGATCTCGGTTGGGAACAAAGTCAAGCTGTTTTACCGGGTTTTCTGTTACGTCACATAGACCACGATTACAGAATTCATTTTTGATAAAATCTAACAGTTCAGACTGAAATAGAAACACAGAGAGATAAAATAAACAATCTTAGGCTGTTTAGAGTAAAAGTTTGGGCACCCACAGGCGATTTTGACTAAGATATCCTAACCATTAAACACAGGTTCAGGACCTAGCCCCGCAAAACCCCAGAGTTCAAATATTGTAGTTGGAACTTAAAGAAACGATTCAATAACCTGTTCTTATATTTTCGAGATTTTTTCGCAATTCCGGAGGATAATTACTAACAAACTCACATGTTGACAGACTGGTACATTTCCAAAGTACACATATTCTTCAGGTTCTTCTATAACAGGTTCATCTGCTGAACAAAAACCAGACAACAAAAAATATGAAATTCTCAACATTTGAGCACACAGTTTGTAGTTTTCTACTTATTCGATTTAGGCTTGTATCCTCAGTTTGCTTTAAACAGGTAAGTAAAACCTTAAGGCTATTTCCTTTTGTGAAACAGGATTTTGGTATCCCCTGACATTCATATGAATAACATCCTTTAGATGAATGAAAAAAGAGGAGCTATCCTAAAATGTTATATCTCTGTTGGGACCCTGGGTTTTATGCAATTAAAAATAATTGATATCTCCACCAGGGCCCCATGCACAGGCCTTATATAAGAAAAGATTAGATCCTATCCAGCATTGGGCCTTTACAAATGTGATGATGTCACAGAGCCGTTGTGCTGAATTTGTCTCACCGTTTTGACATTTGGCCTGGCAATGTGCCGCTGGTGGAGAGGTAAATTGGTCTCTCCTTTCCCAAAAGCTTTATTATCACCAGCCATACCCAGATATTTACACTGACTATGTATTCTCATTGTTTAGGGGATTATACTTCTAGAAAAATTATGGATTCAGGGTAACGCCCGGCTGCAAATCAAAACCAGTCCACACTATAACACATACATGCCAGGACCCTGTTTCACAAAGCAGCGTAGCGTAAGTTTTCACATAACTGCCATAGCAACCCATACTGTAGAGATACGTTAGTATGAAAGTTATGCAAAAAATACATCTACGCCGCTTTGTGAAACAGGACCCAGGTGTCTTATCCATTCAGTCAAGCAGCCTCCTTTAAAAAAGGACTTATATATTATACAGACTGATTGCAGACTGATATATTATACAGTAGACATTTAGTACCCCTCTGGTAATGAAATGGACACATCTCCCTTAATGCGAAAGGGCAAATACACAAATTAAGTCTTAAATGAAGTAGGAAAATAAAGAAGCTAGACCTGACTTCATTGATATTAGAAGTCCTACAATTATAGATCTGACACATTGATATTAGAAATCCTACAATTATAGATCTGACACATTGATATTAGAAATCCTACAATTATAGATTAAGGTAAGTTCTTTCATCTCACCTTTAGGGTGTTTCTCACCGTCAACAGATATATCTTCTGTTTTAGACGATGAAGATTTTGTATCAATCAACTGAAGGAAAATAAAACACAGTAAGATACATTGTGTAGCTAAATTACTAATAGTTTGATTGATTTTTAAGGCTGTCAACTTCAAGGCACACTCGCCGTAAAAATCCAGAATACTGTTTACATTACGCCAGACAGAGGAAGCCAGGAATGAACCATGTAAGCCATGGGGCCTAATGAGCCTTGTAAGCCATGGGGCCTAATGAGCCATGTAAATGACATAATAGTAGAATTATTTACAGACTTTATCCGGATTTATCAGGATTTAGTATGGGGGACTGGCTCAACAATGTGTTTTTTTAAGTGAACCTGCCCTTTTAATGAATACATTAAATTAACCAAATCAACCTTTTGTAGTTAGAATAACTTAAGATTGAGTGATGTTTTATGGTGCACTCTAGATTTATCACTTAAAAGGAGAGGTTGCCAGGTTAAGTGGGGAGAATTATGTCATCATAACAGAGAATACTGTCATGATCCATCGCATGGAAAAAGATGAATAAATTACACGAGACTTTGGATTCTCAGGTAAAAGAATTTATAATTTTTTCATGCCTTTGTTGCACTCTTAAACATTTGATTACAGTACTTTGTTCTTCGGCAAGCTAAATAAAGTGAAGAATGAAACGATTTAAAAAGATAAATTTGACATAATTTTGTTGCCAATCCTTTTAGCAATAACTTAACTTCCTATAAACAAAGTTTCAGACATTATAAATCCTTACCTTGGTGATCATTTTTGATCCTTTAAAAATTAACCCATTGAGTTCTTCTACTGCAGCAATGGCATCTTCAGGATAGGTAAACTAAAAACAAAGGGAACAATTTATATTTTCGAATTAAAAAATAAACAAACAAGAGATCCCTTAAAGGGATCTTAACGCCCGCGTTTATCTATTCATATTAAATTGATTGATTGATTGTTTGGTGTTTTACGCTGCGCTCAAGATTATTTCACTTATATGGCGGTGTTGCCAGTTTTATTGTGGGAGGAAACCGGGCTCTATGTACAGTACACAACAGGGCTATAGGGAGATAATGTGAGCCAAGTTTGGTGAAAATCGGACTGGTAGTTTTCTTGGAAAAAAGTAACAAAAAAAATATATCGCCCCTGGCAGCCATATTGAATATGCAAATGAGATGAAAATGTATGGTGCACAACTAGACCATAGGAAGATGTATGTTCAGTTTGATTAAGATTGGACTGATAGTTTTATTGGAATAAAGGTAACAAGCAAAAGTTTTCTTGCAATAAACGAAAAAAACAATATCGCCCCCGGGTGGCCATATTGAATATGCAAAATGAGATGAAAATGTACGGTGCACAACTAGAACGTAGGGTGATGATGTACGTTGAGTTTGATTAGGATTGGACTGATAGTTTTCTTGGAATAAAGGTAACAAGCGAAAGTTTTCTTGCAATAAACGTTACAAAGAAAAACAAAATCTCCCCCTGGCGGCCATATTGATTATGTAAATGAGATGAAACTGTACGATGCACAACAAGACCATAGGCTGATGATGTATGTTAAGTTTGATTAAGATTGGACAGGTAGTTTTCTTGGAATAAAGGTAACAAAGAAAAACAATATCACCCCCTGGTGGCCATATTGAATATGCAAATGAGATGAAAATGTACGGTGTACAACTAGACCGTAGAGTGATGATGTATGTTGAGTTTGATTAAGATTGGACTAATAGTTTTCTTGGAATAAAGGTAACTACCGAAAGTTTTCTTGCAATAAACGTAACAAAGAAAAACAACATCTCCCCCTGGCGGCCATATTGTTTATGCAAATGAGATGAAAATGTACGATGCACAACTAGACCATAAGGTGATGATGTATGTTAAGTTTGATTAAGATTGGACAGGTAGTTTTCTTGGAATAAAGGTAACAAAGAAAAACAACATCGCCCCCTGGTGGCCATATTGAATATGCAAATGAGATGAAACTGTACGATGCACAACTAGCCTATATGGAGATAATGTCAGTCAAGTTTGATGAAAATCGGACTAGTAGTTTCCTTGCAATAAAGGTAACAAAAAAAAACAATATCGCCCCCTGGTGGCCATATTCAATATGCAAATGAGATGAAAATGTACGGTGTACAACTAGACCGTAGGGTGATGATGCATGTTAAGTTTGATTGAGATTGGGCTAATAGTTTTCTTGGAATAAAGGGAACTACCGAAAGTTTTCTTGCAATAAATGTAACAAAGAAAAACAACATCTCCCCCTGGCGGCCATATTGTTTATGCAAATGAGATGAAAATGTACATTGCACAACTAGACCATAGGGTGATGATGTATATTAAGTTTCATTAAGATTGGAAAGGTAGTTTTCTTGGAATAAAGGTAACAAAGAAAAAACATCGCCCCCTGGCGGCCATATTGAATATGCAAATTAGATGAAAATGTAGGATGCACAACTAGACCATAGGGTGATGATGTATGTTAATTTTGATTAAAATTGGACAGGTAGTTTTCTTGGAATAAAGGTAACAAAGAAAAACAACATCGCCCCCTGGTGGCCATATTGAATATGCAAATGAGATGAAACTGTACGATGCACAACTAGACTATATGGAGATAATGTCAGCCAAGTTTGATGAAAATCGGACTAGTAGTTTCCTTGGAATAAAGGTAACAAAAAAAAGCAATATCACCCCCTGGTGGCCATATTGAATATGCAAATGAGATGAAAATGTACGGTGTACAACTAGACCGTAGAGTGATGTTTTGTTTTAAACTTATTTTATTGCAGCAAAGCAAAAGGATCGGGGGACAAGTTCTTACAACTTAGATTACCCCTTTCCGTACTTTTAAATCATAATTCAAGGAAAAGGAAGTACATAATACAATTCTTAATTACTGCATAAAATTTGAAAACAAAAGAAATAGAGCATTTGGATAAGTGCATGAGTGGGGTATATATGTACAATATACAATATACAAGGTATAAGAAACAGAGACGACCGTATGAGCTAGATGTTAGGTATATTGACGTTTATTGAATGAAGTCATGGAATCTTGAGCTGTTTTGTATGAATCTTAAAACAGAAGCGAAGATAGCTTCATTTTGAGCATTTGTTAGCATAGGATTACCAAATAGTATGTCATTTAAGTTGGATGTGGTTGGTAAGTTTGACAAGAGTTCTGCTCTGATATGATCATAGAGAGGACAACGGAAAAAGAAATGATCGGAATTTTCATCAGAACTACCACAAACACATGAAGGACTTTCTACTAGATTAACTCTAAATAAATGAGAGTTCAAGGAGCTACAGGAATGTCGTAGTTTGGTGAGAATAATGGTAAGTTTTCTGTTTCCTCGCAGAATATAGTCAGGGGGCCTGTCTAGGTCCGGTACTACCCTGGATTTGAATTTTTTAACAGTAGGACAGTTACGGGTTTCGTCGTCAAGATTGTTCCAAGCAGCAAGAGCGGACGGTAAAAAAGAGTTTTTATATAAGGTGAGACTGCAGCGAGGTGTGCGATAATGTTGAGCGTTTCTAAAATTGTAGGATGTAACCTGGCCTACTTGATTTGGGATAATATTTTGTAGGTAGGCAGGAACTTGTTCATTGTAAATATTGTACATGACTTTTAGTTTTGCATGCTGCCGTCTGCTCCGTAGGTCGTGCCACCCAGTCTCCAAACTCAAGGAGTTTTTACTTGCGTAGATAGGAAGTCCTGTTACAACGCGCGCAGCAGACTTCTGTACCCTTTCCAATCGCTCTGCTTGTGCTAGGGTACAATTATCCCAGATCACAGATGCATATTCCAGAATTGGGCGTACATAGGTAATGTAAATTTGTGACAGTGCTACACGTCCAAGTTTGAATTTAAGTTTTCGCATAATCCCAATTCTTTGCGACGCCGATTTTATGATATGGTCAATGTGAGTGGCCCATTTACAATCACTCTGCAAATATAAACCCAAATGACGATGGGAAAAAGTTTCAGTAAGAGGCGCACCTGAGAAACTGATGTTAGTTACATAAGGTGTATGGTTTGAGAAGAACATTAGAACCGTTTTAGCCGTGTTAAAGTTTAGATGCCAGGTATTGGACCATTCCTGCAGTTCATCTAGATCACTGCTTATAACATTTTCAATGTCACGCAAGTATTTACCGTTTACATGCAGACAAGAATCATCTGCAAAAAGTCTAGCAGTACTTCTAGTTTTGTCCGGAAGGTCGTTTATGTAAATGAGAAAAAACAGGGGCCCAAGTACCGAGCCTTGTGGAACGCCTGCTTTCATAGGTATAGTGTTTGAGTGAGAGTTTCCAAGAACCACTTTTTGTGTCCTGTCAGTCAAGTAACTTTTAATCCACTTTAAAACTTCACCCTTCACCCCATACTGTTCAAGTTTGAAAAGCAATCCACTGTGCCACACTGTGTCAAAAGCTTTGGATATGTCGCAAAAGACAACACAGGATAATTCGCCCCTGTCAAGGGATTTGCATAACATATCGTAAAACTCCAGCAACTGATAAACAGCTGAGTGACCAGGGAGAAAACCAGCTTGAAGGTAATAAAATAGTTTGGTCGAGTGGAAATGATTATATAAATATTTAAACATAACTCTTCCAAATAATTTCCCTACACAGCTTATTAGCGATATTGGTCTATAGTTAGACGGCAAATTTGGCTCCCCTTTCTTGAAAATTGGGACAACGTTAGCAATTTTCCAGCTATTTGGGAACAGTCCATGTTTTAGAGATTTGTTAAATAGCAAAGCCAAAGGTACGCTAATTGACGGTGCAACGCCCTTTAACATTCTGTGACTGATGAGGTCCGGACCAACAGCTTTGTTAGAGTCGAGAAGTTTGATCATACACCTGACTTCCTTGTCAGTGATAGTAACTAAATTGATGATAGATTCTGTTTTTTTCTCAAAGTCAGGCAAGGAAAAATCCCGGTCATCAATATCAGCGACAGAAGAAAAGTAAGTATTTAAAGCATTAGCTTTTTCAAGTTCAGTAAAACAGGTTACATTGTTTTGAACAAGGGGTGGAATGTCAGTCGCTTCATTTTTCATAAATTTTCCAATAGTTTTCCAGAAGAACTTAGGATTCGAAGATTTAGCCTTTTCCAAGTTCGTCTCCAGATTATTAAAATATTGTTCGCGGGCAAATTTTTTCATATTATTAATCTGGTTTCGGATGTTCTTGTACGCTTTCCAGTCGGTGGGCTTCTTACTTTTACTAGCTTTTCTTTTTAGTCTATCACGTCGGCGAATATACCTACGAAGTTCGGAGTCAAACCACGGTTTATCGTTGGGACGAATTGTGACATTGTGGTTTGGTATACACATTTTCGCAATTTTAGTGAAATGTTCCGTAAATTTGTCAGCCGCATTGTCAACACTACAGTGATCAAAAAGAGATACCCAATCGAAGGCTGAGATCAATTCATTAAATAAATTATAGTTGGCGTGTTTATATAGCCACACCTGTCTATTATAGGCTTTCTTAATCGTGTGGTCAATACCTATGTCAATATACGTGGCCTTATGGTCACTGATCTCACTGTCCACACTTATCACATCGCAATCAGTAACTTTTATGCTGTCGCTTATGATCACTGGGTCCAAGAGGGTTACAGAATGTTGAGTGATTCGTGTAGGTTTGTCAATGACGTTACGTAAATTGCAGCGTTGTAAAATGTGACCTAGGTAACGAGAATGATGATTGTAGAGTGATGATGTATGTTGAGTTTGATTAAGATTGGACTAGTGGTTTTCTTGGAATAAAGGTAACTACCGAAAGTTTTCTTGCAATAAACGTAACAAAGCAAAACAACATCTCCCCCTGGCGGCCATATTGTTTATGCAAATGAGATGAAAATATACGATGCACAACTAGACCATAAGGTGATGATGTATGTTAAGTTTGATTAAGATTGGACAGGTAGTTTTCTTGGAATAAAGGTAACAAAGAAAAACAACATCGCCCCCTGGTGGCCATATTGAATATGCAAATGAGATGAAACTGTACGATGCACAACTAGACTATATGGAGATAATGTCAGCCAAGTTTGATGAAAATCGGACTAGTAGTTTCCTTGAAATAAAGGTAACAAAAAAAACAATATCACCCCCTGGTGGCCATATTGAATATGCAAATGAGATGAAAATGCACGGTGTACAACTAGACCGTAGAGTGATGATGTATGTTGAGTTTGGTTAAGATTGGACTAAGTTTTCTTGGAATAAAGGTAACTACCGAAAGTTTTCTTGCAATAAACGTAACAAAGAAAAACAACATCTCCCCCTGGCGGCCATATTGTTTATGCAAATGAGATGAAAATATACGATGCACAACTAGACCATAAGGTGATGATGTATGTTAAGTTTGATTAAGATTGGACAGGTAGTTTTCTTGGAATGAAGGTAACAAAGAAAAACAACATCGCCCCCTGGTGGCCATATTGAATATGCAAATGAGATGAAACTGTACGATGCACAACTAGACTATATGGAGATAATGTCAGCCAAGTTTGATGAAAATCGGACTAGTAGTTTCCTTTCAATAAAGGTAACAAAAAAAAAACGATATCGCCCCCTGATGGCCATATTGAATATGCAAATGAGATGAAAATGTACGGTGTACAACTAGACCGTAGGGTGATGATGCATGTTAAGTTTGATTGAGATTGGGCTAATAGTTTTCTTGGAATAAAGGTAACTACCGAAAGTTTTCTTGCAATAAACGTAACAAAGTAAAACAACATCTCCCCCTGGCGGCCATATTGTTTATGCAAATGAGATGAAAATGTACGGTGCACAACTAGACCATAGGGTGATGATGTATATTAAGTTTGCTTAAGATTGGACAGGTAGTTTTCTTGGAATAAAGGTAACAAAGAAAAAACAACATCGCCCCCTAGCGGCAATATTGAATATGCAAATTAGATGAAAATGTAGGATGCACAACTAGACTATATGGAGATAATGTCAGCCAAGTTTGGTGAAAATCGGACAGGTAGTTTTCTTGGAATAAAGGTAACAAAAAAAAACAATATCGCCCCCTGGTGGCCACATTGAATATGCAAATGAGATGAAAACGTACGGTGCACAACTAGACCATAGGGTGATGTTGTATGTTAAGTTTGATTAAGATTGGACAGGTAGTTTTCTTGGAATAAAGGTAACAAGCAAAAAGTTAACGGACGGATGACGGACCACGGAAAAGCGATTTGAATAGCCCTCCATCAGAATGATGGCGGGCTAAAAATTGAAATGAATAGAAAATCTGTTCAGAACTTTGGTATGCTCCATCAAAAAGATGATTTTGTAAATTTTTGTCTGAAATCAAATAAACTGGCCTAGGCAATAGACATAAGCTTTGTAAAAGCGTGATCTATTGTAAAAGTTCAGTAAATTTGTACATGTTCCATCCTCTATATAAAACATGGCCACTGTTTGTTGGTTTTCCATTTGAAGAAACAGGGACATAGAGATCACTTGGCAGAATGTTAAGCCTGGGGCTTACCAGGATTGATGCCAAATCAAGATTTTTTCCCCAGGTTAAGTTGGAGAAGAAACTCGAACTAAAAACTGATAAATTTCAAAATTTTTCTTTAGACTGAGATTTGAAGCCATAGCCTATCGCTAGATGCGTTTGCGTCAAACTGAGAGACTATCGGTCATCCGGCTGAGCCAACGAGGGTGACAATAACCAGTCTATCAGGAAAATGTGTCAAATTTCATTGGTCCTTCATTTTTCTCTCTCGACTACTTCAATAACGGTAAATAAGATGGGTGACAAGAAAAAGGTTGAGAGTTGCCTGAAGATTTTGACATCCAAGTCAAAAAGTCTAGATTTAGAGCAGAAAATAAAGTTTGTTTTGAGCTTTTGAGGTTGTGACATTGCAAATATCATAATGCACTTGTTGAGAACAAATGTCATGAAGCTCTAACAATTCAAATTCTTGATGCAAAATTGTTTTCACCCACAAATGAGATTTCTTTACAGCATTTTTACACAATGATCGAAGACCATGATCCCTAGTTTGTCTGAAGCATTGTTTTTGCTGTGATTGGTTGATTGTTTGGTGTTTTACGCCGCGCTCAAGATTATTTCACTTATATGGCGGTGTGCTGTGATAATTCTATTTTACTAGATGATTATCACAGCATTGATTATTATTGCAGTGAATTGTGAGGACTGGTTACCCTGAAGAGAAACCTACTCATCACCTGAGTTATAAGCCACAGGTAGATAAAAACCTGACAGCACTTACTGGGGTGAATTGTGAGGACTGGTTACCCTGGAGAGAAACCTACTAATCACCTGAGTTATAAGCTACAGGTAGATAAAAACCTGACAGCAATTACTGTGGTGAATTGTGAGGACTGGTTACCCTGGAGAAAAACCTACTAATCACCTAAGTTATAGGCCACTCGTAGATAAACACCTGATAGCACTTACTGCAGTGAATTGTGGTTACCCTGAAGAGAAACCTACTAATCACCTGAGTTATAAACCACGGGTAGATAAATTCCGGACAGCACTTACTGTGGTGAATTGTGAGAGCTGGTTACCCTGAAGAGAAACCTACTCATCACCTGAGTAATAACAGCAGTAAGTGCCAGAGGTAGATAACAACCCGACTTACCACAGCATACTGATGATCTCTGTCAGACACAAAGTCAAGCTGTTTTACAGGGTTTTCTGTCATGTCACATAGACCAAGATTACAGAATTCCTTTTTTATAAAATCTATTAGTTCAGACTGAAACAGACAATAAAGGATTCATCTAAAGTCAAAGGGATAAAAAAAAAAAAAAATCAGAAATTTACTTTTTTTGAAAGATAAAAAATCGTAAAGACTGTAATAACATTTCCATTTTTAAAGGTTTTTTTTTTTTCTACATGACCTAAAATGTAAACTTTGCAACATAGTTGACAGGCATTGTATTGATTTTGATTTTTTTAAAATACTACTTAAAAATGATAGGGCTCTGTTTATTGTTAAAATATAACTTACAGGTTGGCAGACTGGTACATTGCCGAAGTAGACATACTTTTCTGGGTCTTCAACATGTGGTTCAACTGATGAACAAAGAATGTACAGGTATACATAAAACTGTATGAGTATACCACAGTATTATATATTAACAATGTGACAATGGACAAAACTAACAAACACACTGAACCTTTTGTTTCCGTATTTTAGAGCTTGACTAAAGAACAAAATTATTTTTCTGTAAGCGTGCTCCAAACATTAGGGTGGGAAGAGGCTCTCGGACGATAGGCCCTCTTGACCCTCACCTGGTATCCAGTTAACATCTATTTTGATTTCCAGATTTATCATAGTAATAATAATAATAATAATTTGTAAACAAAACAATTGATAAATGTGACTGACCTTCCTGAAGTTTCTTACTGTCAGATACATTTTGTATCTCAGACGAGGAGGCTTTGGTAGTTATCAACTAGAAGGAAAATACAAGGAAAAAAGCTGGATTTTTATTGCAATAAAATTGGTCATTTTTCATTTATACGTATTGTGTCTCACCCAATGTTGTCAGTTTTCAACTCATATGACATTATGCAGAACAGAGTTTAGTGGAAATAAACATGCTATTGGTATTGCCAGTGAAGTGGTACAATGGTTAGCAGTTAAAGAGGTCTTCAGCAAGCAGTGTCAAGTAGGTCAGCCTTTGTACCAACTACTGTTTTAATGTCTAGTTTTCAAGGCTAAATGCAAAAATCAACAGTAGCAAAGCGTAAAATGGATATGTAATATATTATGAAGAATCCAACTGTAGGTTAGGGAAAGGAGGGGATATGTTTTGACTGAGACATTTACTACACAAGAAAAAAGGTACAAAGATCAAAACTTTACCTTTGTAATAATTTTTGATCCTTTGAAAACTAACCCATTGAGCTCTTCTACTGCAGCAATAGCATCTGCAGGATGGGTAAACTAAAAATAAAGAAAACATGACTATAATTTTTTAAATTTAAAAGCAATAGACATTATTAAAACTAAAATGCAAAGTGTTTTTGCTAGACAAAGTGCTGATACAGTAGAACTTACACCGACACATATACAATCTGACATATTCACAATTCTGATCGCTTCAGGCAGCCCTAAAATCTTAACATTTGTTCTTGCCAAAGATCAAAACATTGTTTTAGACAATGCTGCTCTGAAGATTATTTCACTTATATGGCGGTGTTGACAGGTTTAGTGGTTGAGGAAACCGGGCCCTTTGCCCAGAGGAAACTCTTGATCTTCAGTGAGTACCTAGCAACTCTTCCACATACATCAATCGAATGAAAAATACATTTACATTTTTTAATTTTTATTAGGTCTGAGCGTGGGAAATAGCTTCTTTGGGGAAAGAAATTCCAAAACCTCAATATGTTGGTTACCCAATAAACTTATATGTCGCCCAAATATTGCCTGCTAAAAAGGTATGTTTTTTCACAAATATGTGTATACTAGTTGAACTATAGCTACCTTGTAATGTAAACCAAATCTGAAGTGCTTTTACTTACCACAGCATACTGGTGATCTCTGTTGGGAACAAAGTCAAGCTGTTTTACCGGGTTTTCTGTTACGTCACATAGACCACGATTACAGAATTCATTTTTGACAAAATCTAACAGTTCAGACTGAAAGATAAAACAGACGAGAATTTGTACTGAAGATGTAACCACGGCAATGTCTAATATTTTGGTTTTTCTTAACTGAAAATTTGCTTGAAAATATTAGTCCTACCGTGAAACTTTATATTAAACCTACCAACAGTCATTCCTTTAGATTACTGTACTTGATGCCAAAGTCATGTTACCTGTTTTCGTCTTCACTAAACATAGATCCCCCTTTAGTTTCGTTATTTGGTTATATAATCTACCTACATTAAATATGCTGTATTACAACAATTTATGGGGTATAAAGGCCTAAATGATATACCTCTTTTTAACACAATTAGAAACTTGTCTCCACGGTTATTCTAGACAAGAAGATTTTCCCTGTGCCCGTGTGTTTTAGTGTTCATAAATATATTAAATAAGCTACATTTGATAAAGTAAAAAACAAATCCATGCAATTGGGTAAAATTTAAAGAGCTAGAATCCAGAGAGAGAAGAGTTCTGTCCTGGGCTAAGAAATAAACTCACTGGTTGGCAGACTGGTACATTTCCAAAGTACACATACTCTTCAGGATCTTCTTCACCAGTCGCTAATTTATGTGATAAGGATTGTGCAGTTATCAACTGGAAATAAACGGAAAGGAATACCTTCCAGACTAAAATAACTATGGTGAGGAATTTGTATCAAAAAGTACAAAACAAAAGCTTTCTGGTGATACGAAACTTGGGATGTATATTAAGGTAGTTTTTATAAGCAACATGTACTCATGCATCCTGCCTATTCAAATTTTGTCTGCTATTAGCACATATCATCGTTTCATGCAGGTCACTCAATATACAATACTGATATTTTTTATTTCAACGTCAATCCTTAAAGGCACACTTGCCGCTGTAGCCTGTTTAAATTTGCTAAGAAAACCAATTTACATGAGCTTACTACGACTAATACAACTAAACTTAAACATAGGACACATAAAACATGTCTAGTTAGCTTTAGAATGTAGAAATGGGGTGAAAAACAAACGAAGAATCGAAGCCAGATTACAACAACAATGATCAGTGTCGGTCAACTTTCGTGTTGGATTACCCTCCTTTCAGGCCTTTGTATCTGTGGTTTACACTCAAACAATCATCAGCAGGCTTTTCCTGTCGCTGTTAACCGATCGTCAGTCTGTATTTTTCAGATAAATAGGCCTACGTAAAATTACACTGTGCCGTGAGTTCACTCACTCGACTGAAACATAAAATCGCCAATAGGGGGCAGATCGGTTTGTTTACGTTCCGGGTACGTAACAATTCAAATTTTCAAATTCAAATTAAAAATATAAAGTGACGTCCAAACTTTTAAATTTTGGTAAAAATAGAAAGTTCCTAACTTATATTGTCTGGGAAAAATACAGAATACGGTCTTTCTTTTTTAATGTAAACAATATTCCTGATTTTCGCGGCAAGTGTGCCTTTAAGTTTTCCATGGTACTTTAAATGCTTCTCGTAACAAGCTGAATTCAGGAAAAAGCTCAGGCAAGTTTAAACGATGTGACCAAATTAACGACAAATTCAAATTAAGACTTCTTTTTATATGAATTGATTGGTGGATGTTCTTTGCCAAATTCAAGATTAGTTCACCAGGCTTGGTGGGGGAGAAAAGCGGTCTCTTTACTCTGAGGAAACCCCAGACCTCCGGGGAGTACCGGGAAACTCACATACAGCCAAAAAACCCACTCAGTAATTTTTTCATTTTACTTGATCGAATTGGGGTTGGAACCCACGACACATTGATGGAAGGCCAGTGTCGAACTGAGGGACTATCCGTCTGCTGACTGGGCTTTTAAATTTAAAATAAGATCTACCTTTGTTTGAATTTTTGACCCTTTAAAGATTACTCCGTCAAATTCCCGTACAAAAGTTTCAGCAAAGGAAAGTGTCTGGAACTGGAGAAAAAAAAAGTGTCATTTTATTTTCACAAAATGTACCTACTTTTGAAACTTACATTAATCATTGTGAATTGCATTATTCTTGTCTAAAATCTGTACAAATAATTTTTAACATAAAGATATCTCACATGGATTTATGTTCAAATGAGCATTTGCAATCTCCAATTATTTGAGATAATCCAAATTTTGATACTGTCAAATTAAACACATCAGATATTTCAGTTTGATTTATTCTTTAACCCAAATGAAAGTTTGTGCAGTATTTATATATTTTATAAAAAATGTCTGAGTCAGGGATAGTTTTCTTAAGCCTAGAATTACGAATAAATTGATCATCACTGACAAGATTCTCAATTTTACTCACCACTATGAACTGAAAGTTTCTTCCCAGCTCAAATTTGAATTGGAGCTTAGGATTTTCATTTGGCTTACACAAGCCACGTAGAATCAATTGAACTCGGAAAAATAATTCCATGTCTGCCTGCAAAAGGAAAAAGATTGATAAAAAAACAGCCAGGATTGAGGTGTACCTTGTTTGTGTAAAGGCTCATCAACACGGTTAAACTTTGGGTGACATTTGTTTTATCGTGTAGACCACACCATCACGCAGTGTGGAATAGCAAAAATCATCGTTAAACTTGTTTGGTTGTGTTAAATCATGTTTCTATTTTCCAACAGCCTGCAACTTGGTTGGGTATCACTTATAGCTCGGACAAACCAGTAACCAGAGATGTTAACATAAGACATTGAACATATCATGTGACGACATGAACCATGAAGTATTAGTTGAATGACAAACATCGTTCAAAATAAACTATGCATTGGACATTGTTCGTAATACTTCTGATAAGTTATTTAGTCCATGATTGGGATATTTTCCCTCCCTTGAACAAATTGAAATTGTTGTAGCTTGTGTAGATGGTGACATGCAACACTGCAAAATGTTATACATGTAAAACAAAAGTTGTATATTGTCGTTCGATAAAAGTTCTTTTCTTTTGTCTTATGATCAGACAAGAAGATTTTTAGACAGATAAGAAAAAAAAACTGCCATGTTGTCGGTTGACCCGAACTCTCAAACATTACAAATGTGCAAAAGTGAAAATTTACATACAAGGTAGAACTTTAAAGGTTGAGTGGCCTCAGGTGGCTCAGTCGGTTAGAGTGATTGTCACTCAGTCCAACCAAGCCATTCAGACCGAATAAAAATTGAAAACTTTCCGAGTACAGGGCCATCTTCTTTAGCCAAGTTAAAATCTGCATGTCCCCATTCCCTGTTTACCTTGGCGGACTACTCCACTCAAACACGTAAATCGAACAGCTCGTTTTGATTTGATGCGAGTAAAACTTCTCGCATCTAATCAAAACATCAGGCACTTACACTGAAAATAACGTAATGGCGGCTGTGCACACCTTGAACTTTTGTTTAACGAGTGCTGATTGGCCAAGACTTTGTAAGTATAGGAAAGACAACTCTTACATTCCCACCAGTGGGCGCTGTGCGATTTACGGGTTAGAGTGGAGTAGTCCGCCAAGGTAAAACACGGAATGGGGACATGCAGATTTTAACTTGGCTTGCGAAGATGTTGCAGGGCACCAATAGCTCTCTAGATATATTTCCCTATTCAATAACTTACCTTCTGTGTTTCCGGTAGATTAGAAACACAGACTTGCCATTCTTCAGACCCCACTTTTGAGTTTCTATTAACATCTATCAATGAGAAAATCAACAAAATAAGGAACCATCTTTAAATAAATGCAGTTATCTCTCTGTGCAGAGGATTTTGAATTAGTAATTGACAGAAAAAAAAAAAATTGCTGTTTTAGCCATGAGAACTAATAGTATCTTGAAGTCAAATATCGGAAACCACACAATATGTAATTCAGTAATATCTGTGTCACATAAAACCCAAATATATTTTTACATATGCATTTGGGGGGGGGGGGGGGGGGGAGATAAAGGAGGGGCTCTAATTCCATCAGCTTGTCATTTTTAGGCAAGTATTTGAGGCCAATGATTTTTTAGAACCAGCTACATGTAGTTAGTGTTCATTTTCAATGAGTGACTTCCTACTATTTCACGAAATTTTCGGGGCCACTTCGGTTGGTTCCACAACTCCTCCACCCATCCCCACAATTAACGAAGCCATACAGTACTTCATGTACAGAATCTGACCAAAAATGCATACCAGTCTGACCTCGTGAACGAAAATCAGGATTTTATACATTTTTACTTACTGTGACTTGTCGGGGAAGATCTGCTGACTGAAGTGCCGTCATCTTTCCTGACTCTCTTTATTCTTAATGACTCCTCTGTTAAATATTTTCGTTTTTGCTCTCCAGGTTTTCGTAATCGCCCTTGTTTTTCATTCATATCTCGGGTAATAGTTTTGTTCTATATAAAAGAAATGCAATATATGACCATCAGGGTTAGGCCAAGTATGTAATGTAACAATAAGTTTTGTAAAATCAAATAAGACCAAGGCTAGAATACTTTTACTAATTTGAAAAGTAAGAAGAAATTGAATAAATAAAAAGCACTACCGATAAGTCGCTTTTAAAAGAAAAAAGTTGCATGCAGTCAGATATTCTATTCTGTAAGAGATGTGTGAAACTCTCTTTAAACGTGGGTTCCATACTATTAATGATAAAAAATTTAAGACATCACCACGTCGTCAGTTGTTTTTGAACAACATGAGCTTTCGACACCCGTGCACTTACACTTGATGAAGACACCGGCACAGGTGTCGACAGCTCGTTTTATTCAAAAACAACTGACGACATGGTGATGTTTTTAAATTTTCTATCATTATTCTATTCTGATTGATTCCAAGCCTGTGATCGACAGCTGGACAAAATCAAGACAAATCATCATCCTTTTTAATTTAAAATCTTTAATTTAGTATAAGCAAATAAAGGCCTGTTCAGAACAAGTGACATGTAGAACGTTAAAATGTGAGCTATTCGACTGTCATGTTTATAATATAAAGATAAGGTTTCCAGATAGCCATCGGTAACTTTCCTAGCCCCCACTGGATTGGCAGTTTTATTGGGGAATTCCTTTGTCTGCTTTGTTGTGGTTAGGTGCACAGTATAGACCCATTGTGCCTGCGCATGTGTTGCTTTTTAGCTGTCTCGTGATTGTCAGACAGAAAATATTATTGTAATAGAGAATTCTCTAAATAACTCTTTACATGTACATTTTTGGTTGAAAATCGACTTGCAGCCTTTTAACCAAGATGACCACTTCTTATTTTACTAATAATCTGAAGTTCAACAGAGAATCAATGACAACAAACTTAATCCTTTTAACTTAAGCCCCATTTAATCCGCGCCATGGGTGTCGCCAAACCTGCGCGGCCGTTATTGACCGGAGGCCATTTTGGCCTACCCAACAATAAATATCCAAACGTAAATAATGAAGCCCCTGTAGTGTAAATATTTAAATTTAAATTTAATATTATTGAATTAAACTTACCGCCGAGCTCGAATCGGCCTCTGAGTCACAGCAAAATTAAAAGCTCCATACAAAAGTTCAGTATCTGGGTATGTTTCTGATGTTGAGTTTCAAGCTGTCACTGCTGAAAATGGTGTTAAACTGCTATCGACAAATAATTTAAAACAACAACAACACAGGCTGAATCGTATGACAGTTTCTCTTTTGTTTTTCTTTACCCAAGTCAGTGGGGTGGATTAAAAAGCACAACTAACCCAGTCCAACAAACTTGAAACGACAAACAGTGAGAATTTTTTAGATTTTCCCTCGTAGGAATGACAAATAATACAATTTACAATCTTAAACTTCGAATGAAACTTGTCAAAGAGGATCCAAACTAAACCGCACACCACAACAGTACTCAGTACAAAATCCTCTAGAGAACATCACCCTGAAGGCTTTGACCTACATCACTTTAGGGACTGTGTCGGCGCGCGCATTTTCAACGTAAGCAAATATTAACAAGAGATCAGTGAACTGATCTTGGCGACCACCATACAACACTATCAGAAAGTGAGGCTGCTTGTAAACGGATCGCAAATTTGATATGTGAAATTTATTTCTTCAGTTGGTGGCTGGCTGGACAAGAATAAAGTTTCTTCGGTAGAAAGTGGCAGTTATCTGAAAACTCATAACCAACTTTTTTCAAGGAGGCCTCACATTAACGCGACTTACCGGAGCTACGGAGTGATATTGCTTGTTTGAGTCCTGTGCACAATTAAAATTTACAAAATCCATAACGATTGTACACATGTTACTAAGATGCATTTAGTGTTTGCTTACAAATCAAAAGATAATGTATACCTGTCAAAAATAGCCCGTGAAAAGTGAAGACTGGGCGACGTATCACTCGTTTGATGAGTAAAAATTTAAACATGACGAAAGTCAGTTTAAAATTTAATGGCAAAAATTGTTCCAATTCGTTCAGAAAATAGTGAACTCTTATGAAAAAAATCGCCATGCACGATTTGATATGAATATATGATTGAATAAAAATATTTAAGTTACTTTATTGGTAAATAGCATTTACAATTGCGAAGTCAGTTGTTGTACATAGCTGCCTAAATGCAAATTTGATCGGCAAAATAGTGATTGTACGTTGCCGTGTATTTCATTTCATTTTGAAATATTCCTTCCTTTCAAACTCGGAAAAATACAATATGGATCTTCTTAAAAGTGTCTTAGGGAACACTCTCCTTTAAAAATATTTATTATAGCTACATTTTTGGAAAGAATTTAGTCGTTTAAAATCCAAATTCGAGGCGGCCGGCAACACGCATAGATAAACTATTTCTTATAGTCGCCCTTGTAAATCCGAAAGGATTCGATTTTTATACCTTTTAAAATGACCCAAGGATTGCAATTTCACTCTGAGGTTTAAAAAAGCTCCGATAAATGTCCGAAAATTCCAAACGACTTCCTCAGTGCACAAAAGAACTTATTTGTCTTTAACTGCGTCATGCTTGAGAAGCCTTTTAAAATGCCTGGTAGGGGCCGAGTGATTGACAGCGAAAACTCGCACTAGCAAACTAATTTCACCACCCGATTTTAGCACTTTTTAATCATAGATATCATAGATCTCACAGTATACTGAAGACAAAAAAAGTATATATTAAGATCTGAAGCTGTAAATATAAGGAATTACACAATCTTTTATTGTCCAATTTAACATTTTCTTGTTATATAAATATGCTTGAAGTGCCCGTTCTAACTTGGACAAAGTTGGAAGTTATCAGTCAATTACGCGTACTTTAAAGTAAATTAAACCTCTTTTACCGTATTCGAAGATTGAAAAAACAAAACACAAATTTAGCAACAAACAGATGCAACATGTGATTTTATTTCTTCATTTTCAAAATTAGTTGAAGTTGTAAGAAAAAATAACCATACGGCGTCAGTGGGGTTTTAGACGACTTTTCTGCTGTCGCAATGCGATGTATTCGGTAATGAAGCAGGCTAGCACTCTAACGCCATATGGTGACAGCGGTACCGAATGCGTTAAATGAAAACATCAACGACGAAAAAAATACATGTTGCATAACTTGACCATATGAGGAAGCAACACACACAAAATTCACCAAGATCCGCCTAGTAGTTTTCTTGATTCCGCGATCACAAACTTTGTAGGTGGAAATCACAGAAATAAAATATATTCAGATATTTGTTGCGATATTTAAAGTGAAATATACTGGAGAAATCACACAGTGGCTGCTCAGCCTCATAGGGCTAGTTGGTGCAAAATATTAGTGAGGAAATTCATTTAATTACGTTTTCTGACAATAGTGTTTTGAGTTCCCAAAAATGGAGCACAGCCCCAGAAGAGATGAACAGCTTACAGGTGACGTTAAGCCCCAGGGTGAATCTGAGACTTTTAGTTAGTTGATTACACTTACTAAAGCGTATAAATAACTTTTTAGTAATAAAAATCTAAAAAAAGAAAAAAAAAAAAAAATCCCCGCAAGTGACGAACAGCCTCACGGGTGATAGCCTACTGATCCCCAGGGTACATCTGGGCGTAAGTTGATGGCTACCAGTCAGCTTTTTTAGTTGATTACACTCACAAAAATCTATTGGTTGCTAATTTTAGCGATAAAAAAAATGTCCAAACATAGAGTATTGTCTCACAAACTCTGACGAACAGCCCCACAGGTGATGCCGAGTCTTAGACTACAACTATAAGGGTAAGTTGATGGATAACAGTGAGCTTTTTCAGTTTGCTTACACTTACAATAGTGTATCGATAGCTTTTTTAACTGATAAAAATCTAAAAAAATGAAGAAATATCTCGCTGGTATCCATCAACTTACCCCCAAATGCACCCTGGGGCCCAACATCACCTCTGGGGCTGTTTGTTACTTTTGGGGCTATACTTCATTTTGGGAGATTTTAATCCCTTCAAAAAGCTGTCAATACACTTTAGTAGGTGAACTCAACTGAAAAAGCTCACTGGCATCCATCAACTTGCCCCCACATGCACCCTGGGGTCCAACATCACCTGTGGGGCTGTTTGTCACTTATGGGGCTATATATCATTTTGGAGATTTTAATCACTTCAAAAAGCTGTCAATACAGTTTAGTAAGTGTAACCAACTAAAAACGTCACTGGTATCCATTAACTTACCCCCACATGCCCCCTGGGGCTCAGCATCACCTGTGGGGCTGTTCGTCACTTTTTGAAGATTTTTATTACTAAAAACAGCCACTTTTGTAAGTGTAATTAACTGAAATAACTCACCGCTATCCATTAACCGACTTCCAAATGCACCCTTTTAGTCTCCGAAAACATATCATTGATACTGTCATTTGAGCTTTTGTGTCAATTGGTTATTTACATCCATGGAAAACTGAGTATATTTTTAGAAAACATTGGTAATACATAAAGCCCTTTTCGAGTTTGGCTGAAATCAAGACAGTACGTGTTTAGGGGTACATGCCACCAGGCATGCATTTGAACAGTTCGCATGTCTGTGGATGATTTGCTTCCATAGAAAAAGCTGAAAAAAATTATAGAAATCATTCTTCACTCCTTCTTTCATATTAAAAGTATCAATTGGTCTTCTGAGCATGCATGGATGGGATTCATCCAGCAAGACTTTACCTCTGCTTTCTTATAAAAGCATTAAAAAAAACGATCGCACGAATAGGCCTACGATGGCCCGTTCGACACAATTGCATTTTTTTGTTTTTGTTTATGGTTTTTTGTTGGGTTTTTTTGGGGGGGAAGGGGGGTCTCCCCCTTTAAGACACACCCTCCTGATGCTTGGTTATTTGTTTCAGCCGAGTTGAAGGATATTTGGTTAGAAAGTTAATTAAACGAAGACATCTGAAACTCAGTCATGGTTAGGTTTCCCCAACCCTTAACGGAATGCCTCTGAAAGCAATATTTTCATATGGATCCGACAAGTGCTAAATGAATTAGGCATTGACACCAATTCATTTTCTCCATCCGTTGTTTGATCAGCTTCAACAAGTACTCTATTCCTATGGATTCTATATTGAAAGCTGCACTTCCAGATGGCCGTCGTATCTTTATACATATACCCTGTATGGCTTCGGGGGAGGGGGGGGGGGGGTGTAGTGGCTCAGTAGGTAGAGCGATGGAAACTCAATCCGAGCAGCCTTCCACCAATGGGTCGCGAGTTCGAATCCCACTCAGTCCAAAAAAATTGGGAAATGTTCTGACTGGGTTTTCACTCGAACGACTGTGGGATGGTTGCCAGTTACCACCGGAAGATCTTGGGTTTCCTCCGGGCATAGAGCCCGGTTTCCTCCCACAATAAAACTGGTAAAGGGGCCATATAAGTGAAATAATCTTGATCGCAGCGTAAAACACCAAACAATCAATCAATCAATGCATGGTTTCGTCCCAGAGCGATGAGCTACAGACATGTTTATATCCATGTTTTCGGGATCAAGGTATCCATTGAAATCACTAAAAAGTCGGTCATATGAATATACTCTAAGATGTCCGTCAAAATGTTTACCTTTACTTCATGGCAGGCTTACATGGCTGTCATTGGAGGAAGTAGAAAAAGCTAAGTGTCTTTGTTTGGGTTTTAGGGTAGGAATGGGGCATTGCTAATTTTTTTACATGTACATAGCCTGTTCGTGTCTGGCGAAGATAAATACGACCAAAGAGCTGAGAAAGTAAGCCACATTACCTAAATCCATTACAAGTTAATATCGCGAATTGCAAAGCTACGGTATGTATAGTTTTAATTAGAGAGGATCATGAAGCCGATCAGGCTCCCGGAATATCATTCACAACCTGTACAGAAATCTGGTGTAGAACTGACCAGAGAAGGCTCCTTCCTGCCTGTGATGGACTTATGGGGCGACATGCTTTTCTTTAACAGCCAGAAGTGTCCAGCTTTAATGAAAAAAAGTAATAAAGTACATGCACATTTGATAAAGTGAGGGACCAGAGGCAGCTTAAGGCCAGGAAGCTATGGGATGGACGATGGCCAGACATGCGCTCTGAGAGTTATCTTGTACTTCGAACAGATAGAATGGCTTCAGAAATCGCAACACAGGACCTTGGAAGTCGACGCACAAAGGCTGGAAAAGCACTAACGGAAGCAGGTCGATTTTGGACCGAGTAAGTCGTTCTGGCAGTCAGCAACACACGATCATGGATACGACACCGAACAATGGCTGGATCTTAGCGATGAGTGGTATTACGTTGGATTCCCTGTTGGTACCTGCCCTGTTTGTACCTGACAAACGGACAAGGTCCGTTCTCGTTCATCTCGCTCTGGTGACAATATTAACGTTGCAAAATAATCTTTACTTTTCTCAGTTTTTACAAGTGCAACAAGTCCAATTTTACGGGTCCACGTTTATAATTTATTTGAATACTCTGTAAATACAATTGTGGGTCATGTAAAAAGACAAAAATGCAATCTTTTCTCTATTTAAGGTCCATCGCATCCCCCCAAAGCCACCCACGCACAAATCTGACGACCTGGCTTCTTGACCGATTTTGAAGAATTGCAACTCTGAATAAACTGTGGTTTAAACAACCAATTTATTTACGAATCATGCACATTTATATGTAAATGATAATATATGAAGTATACAAATTAAGAAGGCGAATTGACTGCCCAGTCGATTTATAATACAATCAATGATATGAAACAGCGATATTGAATGAGACAGTTTGCAAAACAAAGAAATATGACAGTATTCATAAGACTTATTATAGATTCTTCTTGACAAACATTGTAAGACAATTTGGTAACACCAACGAGACAAAGTTGGTTTGCTTTATGATAGATGGGCCGAAAAGAAACTAAAAGGAAACATGGTATATATTCCGACGTTACTGATTCGTAGAGAATTTGAAATGCAGACTACAGTCACGGGCTTACTTTCTTTCAAACAACCATTCAATGTTGATTTTGACTCTCTTGGAGCCCCCTTGAAAGCAATATATGAAAAGTGGTCTTAGCCTGAACAATAGGATCAAAGAGGGTTTGGAGAAATCTGGAGAAAAAAGTCCTAATGAATAAGTTCTTCATAATAACATTCTACTTCTTATCTTCACAGGTGTAAACGATATGCGTTCGTGTTAAATGCTGCTCTAGACTATAAATACTGGTTGGTGAGATTATTTAGTGACGCCACATACAGCGCATTTACACAGAGCGTGATAAGTGCACAGGACCATACAGAAGTGCAGTGTTGCCAGCACTTCCAGTTTGACTAAACACAGTTGGGATGTGCTCGAAACTACTGTGTGATTCACTGCCGTTCTGCTCCATGGAACAGTAACGGCTGTCTGATACACTCCCCTGTCCTCTCAACGGAGGAGTAACGGCTGAGCGGTAATCTCCTGTCTGCTGCACTCCCCTGTCTTCTCCACGGAATCGTAACGGCGGCCAGGTACACTTCCTTGTCGGCTCCACTAACGACTGTTAGCTGCACTTTTCTATCTGCTTCACAGAACCAATAACGACGACTATGTGGTATACAGTCCTGTATGTTCTACGGAACAGTAACGACTGTTTGATAATCTCTCCTGTCTGTTCTACAGAACCGTAACGACTGTGTGCTACAGTCCCTTCTCTGCTCTACGGACCAGTAACGACTGGGTGGAACACTGCTCTGTTCCATGGAACTGACCTTACGAGATGACTAGAGCGTCGATGGAAACGTACCTTCCTGACAGTTGAAACACCTCTCGCAAAATGAGGTCTTCTTGACCAATACGTTCCTGACAGCGTTGCAAACACATCCTTAGCATAGCCATCATTGTAATTCCGAAAGGAACTGGAGTCAGTCAGAATAAAATAATTTGATCTATATATGTAGTTCTCACTGTCAAAATTGACTGTCACACACATGGACCATGGTATATCTTCTAATTGTTTTTCGTTTCACCAAACAAAAAAAAATGTCCACAGTTTGTCTCTATTTGGGCAATTAACTCATCTTAACACAATAAGGAATTTGTACATCAGCTGCCTTATTGTCCTGCCATTGAAACATTTGTGTTAATCTGGTGCACTTTGGCTACACAGCAGTTGGGCACTACACTGACCATCCAATTATGAAGCTCTCTGGATCAACTCTCTTTATAGTTAGGATTTTATTCCTTTGTCATCCCCTGACTGGGTGTTACCCACATACATCTCATATGACGGGTCCTGTTTCCGATGGAGACTGCTTCTGGTTGCAGTTCTCGTGTTGGTTGACGTGGTTACACGAGATATGTCAAGAACTCGTTTGTATTCTTTTCTCACCTATGGAAACAAATGAAAATGCTATTACAATCTGCAAATCGTGGGGAGATTTTAGCTTTTTTTTTTACTGAAGCATGCAATAATATAGCCACTTTCACACACTTTCCAAAACCAGGGCATTCAGTAAGGTGTGATCTGGGTCTCGTTCTACTAAGCTGGCGTAAGTTGCGCCAGACGCAAACGGGTGTTAAAATTATAGGAACTTGCGCATGGTCGCAAGTCTGGCGGCTCAACTCTTAGCTGTATACCTATGCGTAACTTTGCGTCAGCTTAGTAGCACGAGCCCCAGGTACGCCTTAACCCGGTATTCCTATATGAACTAAACAACACCTGTAGCTTTAGAACAAGAATATCACAGGGGGTAAACTTTGACGTCATGTGACCTAATCCCACATTAAAGGCAATGTTTTTCTAAGGTTAAAGGATTAACTCACCTTTTTGTTGAGGATACAGTGGAAGCAGAAGATGAAGAGTCCCTGTAGACTGTTGAGTGTTGTGAAGATGTACGCCATGACGATTGTCTCCTGGTTGATATAAAAGTATCCAAACACCCAGGTTAGGCCCAGCAGTACCTCTAACGCCAGGGCACCTTGGATCCAAGCTCTGGAATAAACAATGTTCTACCTTGAGCTTTCATTCCTCAACAGTAATCCTGACTTATATATACTGAGACGCAATGAAAACGCACCAACATTAAAATTGGTATATTTCGAATACAGTCCAATTCTTGTACATCAATCTTGCTAATCCGATTGAAGCCACGCCAGATCAATGCCAAAACATGTAAAGGTGGTGTTTCAGTGATCGCGGAAACGCAACACTAAACATGTTGCCGAAACACGAAAATGTAAACGTGGCTCAATGGTTATGTCGCGTTACATGACATTTTCATGCGTACATGGGGTATTAGATGTGGCCTTTCAGAAACTAGGGTCAGTACACTTCCTACTGTTCTGGTGAAGACGTAGCGATATGCCAAGATTGACACCCGAGTATAGAGAACGCGCCATTGCATTAATCTAGGAAGGTTTGCCCAGCAGAGCAATTGTTTGGATGTCATCATTCGACCATCGTGAGACTGGCTCAACGTTTCCAGCAAACGGGGTCAACCAGGGATCGACCCAGACCGGGACGGGGACGTGTGACAACGCCTCGACAAGATCGACACATTGTACGACAGCACCTACAGGACCGCACATTGCCAGCTATCTGTGTTGCTGCTGCTAAGAGGGGGAGGCATGGGAACATCAATGCGGACACTGTACGTCGCCGACTACGCTCAGCAGGACTTCATGCCAGACGGCCGTATGTTGGACCAATACTGACTCAACGCCATCGGCAGTTTGTACCCCTTGTGTTCACGTGTCACTTCAATTAAAGTTCTTAAAGTCTCTGTGAGTTGTTGTTGTTTTTTGTGCATTGGTAATTGACCGCCCTACAAACATGCCGACAATCAGATTTCAGAAGATTAATGCCTCACCAGCACACTTAATCAAAATCGGTGGTGCGTTTTCATTGCGTCTCAGTATATGTCATTGAACTTAAAGGTACACTCTCAGCAAAAATCCAGAATACGGCTACAATAAAATAGCAGACGGGTTTCTGTATTTTCCCCTGACAGAAAAAGTTAGGAACTTCCTTTTTTGCCACAAGTATTTTGATTTTGTTTTCTTAATATGAAATTGAAAATGTGATCGTTACGCTCCCCCCCTTTCCCTTAAAAAGACCATCGATATACTTAATCTTATCCGATAAGCCGAAAGCTTAATGACGTCACTTGAAAAATGATGGTTTTCAGAAGGGCTTTTGTTTGAAATGACCGCATTATTCAGCCCTTTAATAGTATTGATCCATATGACTGCACACCTATAGTTTGTCTGTGCAGACTAATTCCCATGCACCATTCAATCGCTCCTATGACATCATCATGAAATCGGTATATTTCTGCCTTATGTTCTTCCTTGTAATCTACTTACTTAAACTGAATACTTACCTTTTACTGTCTGATGGATTCTTTTCTTTCATTACGTATTCAGAGTGCTTGCAAACTGTACTCATTGCATATATTAAGATGGTGGCGTTCACCTGAAACGAATGGACCAAACACATGACTTAAAATCTGGTATGTTAGCATTGTATTTTTAAAGTGAAATTATTGTTAGAAATATGAACTATAACACTGGTGTTTAACTAAGAATTTTGTTGCGACTACATGTATCTCCAGCTTCCAGTCTCAAACTTCACCAATCTTTGGTATTTGGTGAATACGCTACATGCCCCGAACAGTCAAGAACGGTAACTTCTTTGAGTGGCATTTAGAAGTTGGTGGTATAACAAGTCAACGAGTTACTTATGGATAACAACTTCTTAATTTATTTCTGGTGACATTTCGATGTCGATCAAGAAGGGTAAAGAAAACCCTCTTAATTTGTTTTCGTTGCATATGCTTGTAGAAGGTTGTCATATGTGGAATCAATCGTAAAAAGGAAGCGGATTGGTGGGGGGGGGGGGGGGATGGGGGATGTGTTGTTGGTGATAATATTTAATCAGAATGTAAGAATTTTATTCCCTGACAAGTCTTTATTGACACGGCTGTAGATTATACAGCTGTCTATGTACAATGCAAGTCTAACTGGAGAACACTAGCTCATTCCTACAAAGACATTTGTACATGGAAAACTCATTTTGTAAATCCATTGTCCTGGTCTACGTGCTAGTCGTCTGTTATGGGGATATTAAGTGGTTATTCTTATGGATGTCTAAACGTGCACAAGATTGTATCATTTCTTTTACTTACAGAAACACAAAAGACCATTGAAGTCCTACGGTACTTGTAATCTAAGTTCAAAAGTTTAAATTCCCGAGGCAAATACTAAGAGGTTGTTAATGAAATTAAAATCTTCAAATTGCACAGGGATTCTCTAAATTGACTTTTCATTAAAGAGAAAATGGTTTAAAATTGCTTGAGTCAAAGAGCCATAAATCGTAGGATGAGAAGAGAAATTAATTCAATTATTACAGGGTCACTATCAATTAACTGTGACAATATCCGCCTTGGGAATATATACCATACAGACTCTCTAGCCTTGTTAGTAAAGTTTTACATTTGAAAACTGCAGAAAACCATATGTTCACCAAGCGATATCATCATAAAACACTTTAACTTGTGAAAACGAAAGATTTATGGTTTTCTAATTACGCCTGACCTCGTCTTGTGAGTAGGGGGGTTAAAGTGTCTCTGAAGATGGTTGGGATTTCAAAGCCACAAGTCTCTAATGAGTCGAACAGCCTGCACTGGCTTTTACTCCCCACGTACAAATCAAGCCCATTAAGGGACAACATATAAAAAATAACCTAATCACGGGTGCAAATACGCCCTGTCCCCACCTTATGTGTTTACGCAATGCTTTAATCTCGGTTGTATTAAATTTCATAAAGAGCACGTTCAAACTTTCCAAACGTGCTACAGATCAGGAAACAGAAATTGTCCAGACGTTGAATAATCAGAATAAGATTTGGGGACTTTTACTCTGGTTTTTAAATTTTAATTACGATGTCTAGACTTTTTTCCATGCGTTAACCCTCTTAATGGCAATTTATGTGAGAACAGAATACACTTATTTATATCACTTTTATAAAATATCTTGATACTTTCTCCATTACCTTTCTTCCTAAAAAAATATCATCTATTAAGTGACAACATAGACCCCGAAACTTACCAAGAGAATGACAGCGATTGGTCCAGCAAAACTCCAAATGAAAAGATCATCCACAGAGAGCCAGCAACTGTAATTTAAATCGACCAATCAACGTTTTTCAAAGACGAAATCAAGTTTATTTAGGGCGAAACTGGTTGCCTATTTCAGTAATAAAAAATATCACTTAACAGTACCTGATGGGTTTATTTGCATTCATCAAACATGATCGAACACTTGGGTTTAAGGTACCATGACACTGTCATTACAGCAATTTGTTTACTAGTCCGGGTTTCTAACTCCAAATTGACTTTTTTTATTTTGGACCGATCAGTATAAAAAAATAGTCATTTTGGAGCCAGCAACCCGGACTATTTGTTTACTATAACCCACTGTTTTTATATTGAAAGGGGAGACACTTACTGCTGCTCAGTACCATATCCTTGGTAGTTAATACCGGCTGATATACCCACGATAACTAACGGAATACCTGCATAGATAAAACATTAAGTTTCAGAATACTTTTGCATTCGTGCATGTTTCCTATTTTGAACTAAGAATTTGTATAACAAAGAAAGCGTTGTGTCCATCTATCCCATTTTTCAAAACGAACTATACGTTAGATCGCAAAATAAATCAGGTATCTGGTGCAGTATTGGCGAAGAAAACTTTGATGTCATTTTAAGCACCCTGGATCAGTCGGAACACCCTTCGGCTATCTTCCCTGGCTACCGGTCGCTTTGACACGGTATTTCACGTACGTAAATCCCCGAAGTTTCAGAGTGCACCCTGGATCTTACGAGAATTTGTTTGTCAATCAATGGAAATGTATACTATCAGTAAGTATGTTCCCGAATTATCAAATATGAACGGGCTCTTGGATAACTGACCCAGTCTTTATATCGCCTTATTCCAAATACTGATTACATTTAGGTACCAGATGATATAGTACGGCTAACATACCATAACCAGCAGTGTAGTACCAGCCAAGGCGGGATTTAGCTGCGTCGAAAACCTGCACTATCATTACCACGATGTGAACACCTTCCAGAAACATCCAGGTGAAACACGCCAAGAAGAAATAGTGCATTAGTCCAGCAAGGCTTCCACACAAGATCTATAAACAATTAAATATATTTTAAACTAAAATTTAATACAAGCTTAGAATGTAATTAGACTGACGAAAAGAAAAAAAACAGTGCTGTAGTCCAGGGGCCGGATGCTCAAAATAAAATTAGCTTAACGGCAGGTTAGATGACGTCAAGTCACAAGAGAATTTCTTCGTTACGCCGCGTAATTTATTCTACTGTTAAGCTAATTTTCTTTTCGACAACCGGCCTCAGGGATGCTTATTAGAAATGTGTCGTGAAGCCCTGGGGCCGGTTGCACAAAGGTGTATTAGGCCTACGCTTAAGTCTGACTTATCTAGGCAACGTCACAATCCAATTCCTTTGTGCCGAGCCGTATTAAAGCCTGACTTAAGCTTAATACAGCTTTGTACAACAGGCCGCAGATGCAAAATGTAGGGTTAAATAGTCCAACAAAAACCTTGAACAAAAATCCAAAGTGAGTGCCATGCAGACCTGAAAAGTGTTAAATTGACAGCTGAAAAGTTGAATATTCTTGACCTGATGGTTGGATGTCTAATATGTCAATGAGCTATTACAATAATTTACAAACGCAAAAATAAGCTTAATTCCACTTTCAAAATGTAATTTGGATTCGACAAATGTAACTGAACCATGAAATAATCTGCACCTGTAAAAATGCTTTTATTATAATGCTTTTATTATGATACATATACATGTATTGTAGGCCTATTAAGTTTCAAAACAAAGTATGTAGGCTTGCTGTAACAATAAAGAATGACCCACCTTGTTGTAGGTTTTATCAATTCCAAACAAAAATAACATTTCTGCTACAAATAAACAGAAAACCAAATTCTTGTGTATTGAATTTCTCTCACCCTGCAAACTCCTGGAAAATATAATTTCACAGAAATGTCATTTTTCATTCCAAATAATTCTAATAATGTAAAGAAATGAAAAAAAAATACTTTGTATGTGTACTGCAATGATACAATACATAGAAAATAAAGGAGTCCAACAATGAACCCTCTTAAGACAAAGGTTATTTTTATGTAGTTAACATTCTGATTTATTTTCAGTGGACATTTGAGTATGTTGTATAACTGTAGTTTTGTAAGAACATTTCAGTTCAGGTTAGTATACCCTGCGTATGTGTTACTAGAGATTGGGTTATCATCAGACAGGCAGCTGTAAAAATTGCTGTAATTCTAGAAGAACTATCAAAAACGGTCTTCGACCTGGAGGTATTAAATGGCCACTAGATTTGCACTGAACGATATTACGTTAGTTTTTCCGCAATGGAACGCTTGTTTATAAAGAAAATATCAGTAACAAAAAATAGTCGTCTGGGTTACATCACGTCTCCTTTCTGTAAGAGATTTGTTTGTTTTTAAGTAATCCATCATCAATCCACCCCCTCCTAACTCGACTTATATTACCAAGCTAATTTTAATCATGCAAAATCTCACGATTCAACTAAACAAATATCAGTTATAATAAACGACTTTCAAACGTCTTTTAGAAGTTTTAAGATATATGATATAAATAGCAATTGTGTTAACAAAATGCAGAAATGAAATATATTGACCCCTAGCTTCTTGTCTACATTCACGCGATAATGGTAATAAACTTTGATAACCAGAACAAGAATTAGTCCAACCTGTCCTATAATTTTGACTGGTATTCTATCCAACCGAGACAATAGCCTGGTGTATGTATATAGCCAGTATGCAATGCAAAGTAACACATGATAACTATTTTCAACCAAAATTATAGTACGCTTTCGAAAACTATTCATACACAACTGCAATTTCACCCTAAAACCCTCTTGAAATTAATTATTTATAAGATTATATTTATGGTCACTAAAACACAGGGGAAATCTCACATGGTCTAAAATAACCATGGAGACAAGTTATATATACGGAAATAGTGATTTACCAAGAACTTTGACTTACTTGAGGAAGTGAAAAGTGAACCAACTGACGACAAGACAAACGGCTGATATGATACAGCCGATGTAGGTTATCAACTGAAGAGAAACGGCATGAGCCTCGGAGATCTGAAATGAGGTATATATTGGGAATTAATGTTGACAGATACTATCATTTTGTGTATTGCAGTCTCTTACGAGTAAATCCATTCATGGGATGTTATACGCGTGGGAGTTTTGCTTAACGTTTATGTAGTTGATAGAATGAAGACAAACTTGTTATCTTGCCTAGAGAATAGCACAGCAAATATGACAATAGGTCGAAACGCTGTGGTTTCACTTTAATTTTTCTTCATACTAATATGTTTTATACTTTCGGAGTTGATTGTTATGGGTTTTGATTGATAGATGTTAGTTTTACGCAACACTCGATGATATCATTTCGCTTACAGGGCGCAGCGGTCTGGTTTAGTGGACTACACAGGTATCTCTGTCCAGAGGTATAGTAGCACTTATCTTACCTGTACTCTTTGCACATCCATCAGGACGGCAAAGTTTGTCAAATGGTTACACTGACACACCGTATGTGATTGGTTTGACTTCATAACAGAACAGCCATCTACTGACCAAGAACCAGTCAACTCAGGCCTGTTAAATAAAATCAAATGAAGATTTGTGTGTGTGATAGTTTGTGGTTTTTGTTTCTCTTGGAATCATTTCCAGTAAAGGAAACAAAAACTTGGTTTTGGTATCATCAGATCCCACCCTCAATGTCAAAATTAAAGGCAGTTAATTTAAAATTGTTTTTCAACAATGTAAAGACAATTAATGTAAAGCTTTCTTATAATTAAGAATTACCTTTCCCAGTTTTTACCGGTCACGGTCTTACTGTAAGACAAAGCACGAGATAAGGTAAACATTGTACTTGTTTGACAATTAGCTTCACAAGGTTCGGGGGAGGGTGGTAGTGATAATATTTATACCAGGAAAATGTACCTGTCTCCAGGTCAATCTAGTATTCTAAGCGTTTAGTCAAGGCCCCAAATCTTGGACAGAAAGACATTTCCAACACCATTCCAAAGCAATAAGATTTAACTAAATGGAAAGAATGTTGTTGTGTACTTACGCAGCGGCAAATTTCCAAAATACACAGGACGGTACAGCGTTTGAAGGATATTCCTGTTGGATTTCAAACCAAAACGTTAGTACATCTATAGCGCCATTACGATGAACAGTAAATGTTATGGAATATATTAATTGTGTAAGCGGTTCCGAATGAATAGGACGACGTCATCAGTGCTTATCAAACAGAAAGCTATCAAAGTTAATTTCGTTATGTAAAATAAATTTGCAGAATTTGAATTTAGTAAAAAAAAAAATATCCTGTAATATAGTTGGCCTATGTTTGTGCAATATTCAATAAAGATCAGGAATGAGAAAAAGTCCAAAGTCAACATTGCCATCACCTTGGTGTGCTTCATGGTAAATTTGATAGGCGTTTTCAGGTGAGGGAAAGACTTTCCGTGAACGGAGACAGAAATAACGTTAGAAACCACCATTTTCTGTGGCAATTGTTCATTTTCTTCCCTCTCTTCCTCCGTCTCTCCCTTGATCTCTGGTTGAAGGAGATCTGCAATCTTATGATACGTTACAAAGACAATCTTAGTTAGCCCTGCAAGAGAAATAGAAATCCTGTCAATGCCTTCGATGAGGCGTGACTTCAAATTCCACTCAGTCCAAACAAAAAATGGAAAAGTTAAATCTGGACAAATTGAAATTGGACAAGCACACGGAAAACAACCAGAATGAGTTCATTTTAAACTCTGATTTAGTGTTCATAAATAAAAGAAACAGTAAGAATCACGGATACAAAATTATCAGAAATAAGAAGCAATTGGAATAAGAGAATAGGTGAGGTCAATTTCAGTCGTCAGTTATTATTTGGTTTTATTGATTTTACTGTGAATAGTAAAAATATGTTAATGTAAGACAAAAAACTAACCATCTTCATCTCCTTCTTTAAGCATGTCGCTAGGCAACACGAATGCATCGACGCTGCCTTCCGGTTCATATATTACTTCCGGTTCCTCTAACAACGCTGGATCTAACACCATCAGCTCCAAGTCTGTAAACAAAATAGAAATAAAAACGGTGATAAATATTAGATCTGTGTAGAGAGATGTATACAGAAATCCGACAGTTGGTTTACTCTCCTATCTGACAATGTGGGAAGATCCTGATCTTACCAATATTCTCATCCTTCTTATGTATAATCTGTGGTTCTTTGATGACTTCTGCCACGGCCATAGCGCTGGATTCAACCCCCACTAATAGAGAACTAGCAGATTCTCTTTGGTCTTTCGGTGGCAACTCGGACCATGTGGAAGTTTTGTCCTCAGATAACAGATTACTTGTCGTCTTCACAACACTCTGTGGAAAACAATATACAGAATATGTCAGGATATGGTATTTAAACATTTGCGACTGAAAACTTGTGTTCTTTTAATAGCTCTTTAACAGACCAAATGTTTTATTAAAGAATCGTTCATTTATTCGAAACTTCAATGAGGTAAATGGAAGGAATAGAGAATCTGAATTGGTTGAATGGCTTACAGAGACAACATCTTGAATTTCTTCAGACGATGAGTTCTTTAAATCCACTTTGGTGCTCAAAGTACTCAGGGCCCTCGTTGTCATGACAACTTCTTGTGGTGACAGTGCTTGGTGCTTAGTAATGGTTGCTAGGGAGGAGACCGCCTGCGCAACTTTCTTCGCACTCACTTTTTGGATGGGTTGATTTATCATCTGAGGCTGAAATTACCCGCAAAACAAAATTATTAATTAAAATAAATTACACAATATTACATCAATAATATTTCATTTGGATTGATATAATTCAGACACATAGCTGTCGAAAATTCTGTATGGTTTAACTGAAGGCCGAATGTATATATGAGCTGTTTATCGGTATATATAGAAAGTTAATGTCTACGAAATAACTAAATTGATTAACCATTGCAAAGCTTTTGGATCTCTCTAACTGCTGGAAAAATTAAAGAGTTACCTTAAGCACGTCTTGAAAAACTGTTCTGAAAGCTTGCGATGCACAATCACTAATTTCTGGACGATCTGACCAATGGGCGTTCCCGTTGCATTTCCATGTAGCCATTCCTGTTTTGATGAAAATGATAAATATCATTTGTAGATGATGCCAGATTATTTTGGAAGACTGTTTTTTTTTTCATCAGAAGATTTTATACTTACATAGTGGGTACATATTGGCCTTTCTATACGCTTGGCAGCGTATGACATGCCTGTTTTCAAATTAGTTTAGATTCTATACTCTGCGTTAATAAGCTAACATAATTCTTTACATTCTTACATGTATTCAGTAAAACTATTTAAACTCGAGAATTCGAGTACATTCAGCTTACCATTGGCACAAGTAACTCTTGCCGTGCTTCCTGGTAGAGTTTTCGGCCAACGTAAACCGTCTGATTTAGTCGCCTTACAAAACTTCTGTCCAGCTTGAATGGGAACATTCTGACGCACTGGCGTAGGGTGGGGCGTTGACGCTGGAGACGTGTTATCAGCTTGAACGTCAGAGGCACGTGTTTTGTCCACCATGGCATTACGTTCGGTTGTTGTCTCGTGCGTTGGTTCTGGGGTTGGTGGTTGTGGCTGTTTGGTTGTCGTTTGTCTCACAGCTGGACCTTTAGTGTCTCGTCGTCGGATTGGATCTGAGGTGTCACGTGGGTCAGTGTTGGTATTTTGTTGTAAAGTAGCGTCATGCGATGATACAGTATCCGGGGTAGTGTCTGCTAGAGGCAACGTTGTCACATCTGGAGTTGTTGTTCCTAAAGAATGAAAATATAAAACATAATCAACTCTTATCAAAAACATAATTTCAGCATTTGTTTACAATTTTTATACCTTATACAGACTATATCTGAGCCGATTTTTTGTAGATTGTTTATCATTTGATAAACCCATATTCGCGAGAAAATGAATATTCATGATGGGTTCAAAACGTGATTGGCTGCTCTAAAGGTGAGACAACATTTGTGGTAAGCTTGATTTCCTACAGATAGTGACTGTTTACATTGCATATCACAAACACACGATGTTGCCATGGATATAGGTACGGTCAGGTTCCTGCAGGAGATGAAGTTTGGTGATACAGACGACTTGTACATATTCAGGAAATACAGTATGTTTCATTCAACATCAGGGTTTGTGTGCAAAAACACGATTTGTTTGAAGTACAAGTAAAGGTAACCAAACAAAGGATTTGTTTAATAAATTAATTAACGATGTTAAAGCAAGTCTTTTATGTAATGATCTGCTTATTCATTCTGTAAGCATCGTTGGCTCGTTCATTAGGTGTACCTGATGTTATATTACCTGTTAACTTTTCACAAATAAATGGGTGCTTTTCTTCACAATCGGCATCGTTCAGTTTTCCTTTAAAGTTGAGCTCGACACAATGTTCTACGTTCCCGGCATTATTTGGTTCCCCAGGCCCCCATGGACTGAAATTCCAGAAAGCTATCGAGTTAGAAATTTATCACAGAGATAATCTTGCCAACACAACATTCGTTAAATATTTCCTTACAACAATTTGGTAATAATGTTTTGCGTCAGTGATAAAAGACATTTCATAAATATTTATAGAACCCAAATTAAAAGTGTTTACTGATGGCTCATAGCTCCATTCTGTTTTTAACACAAAGCTAGGCCCAGTCTTCTAATAGATGCTGATAAGCCTTGCTTTGTTAAAAGTTGTAGAACTTCAGAGGTCAATATCAAAACACGCCCAATCACAAATCCTCACCTGACACGTCGGTTGAATTCCCCACCATCAGCCCACCTCCATTTATAACGTTGTCCGGTTTGGGTACTCTCAGATTCTAGGCCAACCCACCATTTCAAATGGTCCATGTCTTTTATTAAAGGTTTTAATTCCTTCTTAATGTACATCTATAAATAATAAAACGTATACCAATGGATGAGTTTGAAGTCGCATTGTTTTGGAAATGGCATATTAGTATATGTTTGCATTTGATGACATTCAATTCAGTGAGTCCTTGTCATTTTTCTCTGAATGATAGAATGATGTTTTTCGCTGCGCTTAAGGCCCACCACCTCCGGCGAGTACCTGGCAACTCTTCCACATACAGAGATCGAGTGAAATCACAATTGGACATTTATATTTTTTCTTTGTACTAGGTTGGATAACAACCCACGTTTTTCTTCGAAAAAAGGTGTATTTCATTGCATGTTGTTATTTAATATTTACAAATGTACGTACCAGTTCTGCAACGGAACCAATAGATAGTAAGATACCCCCGCGCCCCTCGCAATCTTCACGGGCCTTTGGATACTGTTTCAGGCCCATCTCGAAGTAATAACAGCTTCTATGCCCCTGTAACCAATCGCCATCCCCACAGTCGATCTCAAGTCCCAACACTGAAATAATAATAAGAGAAATTAACTAGAATGTTTGTTCGGAAGCACATGTGTTTTATAACGATAGTGGATATCAACTGATAAGGGCAATGGAAACTATCTAGTTCATACAATGTGTATAATAGGCATAAGTAAATGGTAGAAGAATTAGTTGATGTAGTTGGTGGTCAAGATGAGAACGAAGAAGTTTAAAAGAAGACACAAGAATCCTATTACCATTTTGATTGATTGATGTTTTACGCCGTGTTAAAGATTATTTCAATTATATGGTGGCGTTGCCAGGTTTAATGGGGGAGGCAACCGGGCTCTTTGCCTGGAGGAAACCCCGACATACGTGTTACTGTTTTGAGCCCCTACAATAATAAACAACGGTGAGTAATCTTAACAAAGACACATGTTAACTTGAAAACATAAGCAAACCAGAAAAAGTCACAAAGAAGAACTATATCCGCTAGTGGCAGAAAATGTAAACTCGGTAGGAAACTAAAAATACATTAAATAATGAAATTGTAGAAAAAAAGCTAACAAAACATTTCTGTTTTTCAAACACCACTTGATATGTTTCTGTTTCTGTTAATGAAACACATATCGATTTTAATATTCATCTGTGTCTCGTAAGGGATCCCGAAATTATTAATCTTGCCACTGTTGATGAAATGTTATTTGTGATAGGTCAATGTTGTAGCCACTGAAAACCATGTTTATTCCCACCACTTTGCCATTTAAGTTCTGAGGTCACTTAACCCCTACTAGTAATACTAAGGCGGGTAGAATTACAACGACCATCCAGTGGAGGCTAAATTGCAATGAAGTTCTTGACACTTTAATTAACTATTTTAACGGTTCAGAAAATTCCTCGTTTGAGTCTTAAGCTGCTTTTGATTTCACCAGAACGAAGATATCAATTGGGGTGATCAGAATTGGGTTTCTTAAAAGCTTTTACGGCCGATGTGTCGTTTAACGCAGGCGTTCAGCCGTAATAAAAGTGTCAACTTAAACCCTCAACTTACAATATTGGGGGGATAAATAAGCCTTCTATGGGGATATTCATAGAGGTAATCGGGGCCTCTGTGGCTCAGAAGGTAGAGCGTTGAACGCTCAATCCGAACAGCCTTCCACCACCAATGGGTCGCGGGTTCGAATCGTAAAACACCAATCAATCAATCAAAGAGGTAATATTAAGGAGATCTACTGTACCAAGGTGGATTTATTTATTGGAAAGGTGTGCATCAAATCAAGGCTATGTCCATCTATTACTCCCTTTTAGTTTTTATTATGAGGATTCTTTTCAATAATAATTTGCCATTTCAAAGTCGTGCTTATGTAAGATATATTCTTTGTAGCTCTATTTGTTTCTGAAATACAAAAATGAAATAACAGCATTAATTAAAGTGGCATGAGCTGCCAAAATTCACACATTTTTTTTAAATAATTTCTGATCGTAACGACAGAAAGAGGCTTTGAAGGCCATCGAAAAACTAAATGATTGACGTAAGAATGAGGAAAATCCATACAATATGCGGCCTGTACGAACCGAAAACGTGTTCGAAAAGTAAACAAAATTTAAATAACCGGGACGACCATTCATTCATTCTAAGCCAAAGTTAGTTCAAAACATTATGTTATCGTACATAGTCGAGACTAGAAGCACTAAAAAGCTTCTGAATTCTACGTCTTAATAAAAATAGCCAGTAATTTCCACATTCTGTTTTAATGTCAAGATATTAACATTTTGGCAGCCCATGCCCCTTTAACGGTGTTCATCTACTTGGTTAGCGTGCCTCTGTAAGGATCTGTTCGGCCAAATCCCTTTTCCCTTTTCTCCATAAAGCATAACACCAATAATAGCGTCGTGCGATTATTACATTGAAAAGTGCATTGGAAAGTCTATTTAGCGAAATATATAGTCCTACCTTTATCCGTAGGTTTAGTGCGTTTGTACGTAACATATAAATATGGTAGATGGTTATTGAGTTTGTTTAGTACCAAGGTGACTGGGTGCGAGATATTAGAACATAAATATGTACGTAAAAGGGCATCTGGTACCCCCAAAGTCAACATTGGCGAGGAAACGGGTTATGTTAGTAAAACATTATCATAGTCAACTTGGGTCTTCAAATTCCCCATAAGCCGAAATATTTGTTACCAAAAAGTCCACCAGCAATGTATCGCGGGTTCGAATCATTCTCAAGTAAAAACGGTGTATTTTTTTTTACCAGAATTAGCTAATTGTTGGCCATTATATTACAAAATAAAAGCTGTCCGCTAATACCAACATTGAAGATGTTTTTTATGCACCAAAACTCCTAAAATAAATTCCTAGATATCGGGTTTTTTCATTGTTATCCTTTATTAGCTATAAGCTACCGACTTCACCAATATGTTCTATTTCAACGTTATTCTGTAGTAATGTAATTCAAACACTTAACTCTTGACAATAAAAATGTTTGAAAAAAAATATCGGAAATTTGGCATCGGAATCATGTTACTTAAACACATAAAGAGTGTATTTTATTCCTGTTCACCTTTGAACAACGATTCCATGGAAATTGTCAGTTTAATCAAGAGTGCTTTACACGGAGAGATGATTTTCCGTTAGAAACGCAGATGGCTTTAGACAGTCCTTTACTATACCGATGGCGCACGAAGCACAGACGATATTGTCATGCCAATTACTTTCATATGCGTTTGGGTAAAATGAGTAATATTTATTCATATTATCAAACGATAGTGTATATATGCCATTTGCAATTATTTTCACAAGTGGTACGGTTTCTTCATGATTTTGGTTTTATCTCAGTAGTGCAGTTTAACTATCAGTTCGGGTAATCGAGTATTATTTGTTTACAGAAAGCTGGTATGACCTCGATGTGACCTTGTAATCATATTAACTTATCCGGTTACCGCTTCTGAAAGTTCCTCAGACAAACTACCAGCCGCCCTAGTCAAGTGAGTTTTTTTTTCATTAATTGGTCTCGAGACTGATAAGGAGTATTACGTGCTGGACCGAAAACGGCTTACTTCTAGAATCGACCGTATAAGTAAAGATTGGAGTATGGAGTAGACTGCGATTTTGTCACTCCCTGTAGGGCGCCAAACAACCATCTAGAACTTCCACTACAACGTCAAAATAGACACTGACTTTAGTGTTTACTTCCCATTCATGCACGCCCACCCTCACTTCATAACAAAACCAGCTATACAACAATGATTTCCATTAGCCAGATTGGCATGAGCTGCCAAAATGTTGATTAAAGTCTAGAAATCGATGACAGTCACACAGTTATGTAACAGGTTGGAATGTTGGCAGTTTATGCAACTTATCCAAATAGTTTAATATCCTTTTTTGCAAAATTCTTTAAATTAGAAGAAAACACATAACACTGCCTATAAGTTCAATAAAACCCACCTTTCCAAGATTCAAGTATGTATTCTCACGATTTTATTGCGCCCTTTTGTGGAAGTAAAATATCACCGCAAACCAAATTGGTAAAACCAGAAGTCTATGAATATGGTAAAACCTTATTTAAAGCTAAGTTAATTTCACGCTCCCTCTTTTTGAAAATTTTATTTCTAGTTTCAATAGTCACAACATTTTTGAATAGTCGGCAAGAATTACATGGGCAGGTTGGCGTCTTGACCCATTGTATTCTTCTCTTTGCCTTGTTAAGAACATGGACTACGCTACTATCTTGTCTGTATTTTTTCTCTTTATAAATAGACATATATGTGACTATATAGTTGGACAGATTTCTCAACGCTGTATCTGTTCACGGAAGCGATAACGGCGTTGTTGGACAAGGGATAATAGTTAATCGCATTTAAATCATTCAGTTTTCCCTCTGCTTACAGTCCCACAAGACACAAATCATATCGATGGTACAAACCGGTATAAGAAATGTACAGGAGATACGGATATCTTGTTTGAATAGACCTAAAGCCTAATGGCTTCACTCAGAAAATTATGGGATATTAAATAGGTCTTGTTTGAAGGCTTTGTAACGAAACGCATGACTGCACGCCTATATACTTTACTGTGCTGATCCCCCAATATACCCCGATGACATCATTCCGCAATGGGTATATTGAATTGAACTTATAATCTTATTTCATTGCACAAGTCTAGGCCTACAGCAATCACATTTCATTTGTACGTAGACAAAGCTTTATTAGAAATAACAGCCTATCAATTATGTATCAATGTATCATTGTTATGAGTACTTACCACCAAACACAACATTTGTTGAGTTCTGTCTGACAAAAGACACACATACCAACCACGAAAATGATTAAGTAGTAATAGTTGATTGATATAAGAAATGCTTGAAACTCTCTTTAAACGTGGGTTGAATTAATTGATATTTTACGCCACATTCAAGACTATTTCACTTTTATGGCGGCGTTGTCAGGTTAAGTGGGAAGAAAACCGGGCTCTTTGTCCGGAGGAAACCCCAGACCATCGACGAGTACCTGACAACTCCACATAGTAGTATTGGAGAAAGTGGTATAGATGTAACTGTTTATAAAGAACTGATAGAGAAGTAAACCGTACCATTTCGTTAATTGACTTAATTCCACGGCATCTCGTAAACGTTTAACATTCTCTTTCCAGAGAGAGATGTCTGTATTTCTGTTACGACACGTGTCAGGCGAGACAAATTGTTTAATAGATTTTCGTGGGGTTTGTACGTGGATGATGTCTGTAGTTGAGGGTCCGACCATGTGGAGAGACTCTACTTAGTACAAAATATAAGCAGGAAAATTAGACACGGGTAACGGACTGAAAATGTTAAGTTGAAGCAGATGTGTATCTCACGACAAGCGAGCATACACAGAATGTAGTGTTTGTCAAGTTGGAAAAAAATAGAAGTAGAAAAGATAGGGCAGGATGACACAAAATACGCTGATACTCTATCACATACAAACCAGACACCCCTGGTTCTAATGATGGATGATTTTCACCTTTCGTAATTTCTATCGTTTATTTGATATACTACTATTGACAATTGTCTATATCATCATTTAAAATACACTGTGGACCTCACTGACTATTGCCAAAAGAATGCTTCGCTTCGAGGATTAATAATGTGTCCCGCCCCTATTGTAAGCCCTTGGGCGTGTGAACGTTGTTCATCTTCCGTGGCCCACTTTCTTCACTTACAGATAGATTTTCCCTATGGACATACGAAAGGTTATGTTCACAAATACTACATGTTTTCTAGTAATGTGATAAGTGTCAGTTTGAGTACAACCCTTCCATCAATAAACGTGTGAGTTCTCTCGTGTTCGAAATGGATCTCCGAGACCAGTCTATACCCATACTTTATTACAACAATTTATGATGGGGTATAAAGGTCTAAATGATACACCTCTTATTAACACAATTAGAAACTTGTCTCCGTGGTTATTTTAGACAAGAAGATTTTCCTTATAATTTATAGTTATTATATAAAATGGAAGTATCCGATAACCAACATACGGAAGCTGAATAAAAGTAAATACAACTCGTATTGAACAATGCCGCTACATACTATGTTGGATAAATATATGTAACAAACATAGGACAAATTGGACTTTCTCCTATCCCACCAATGGTCCCAATAAAGTCTCAAGCTCCTTGAAATGCCTTCGGAATGCGATTTTTGTTGTTTGGAGACTACGCTGTATAGAAAAATGGGTAAAATCCGATAGCCAATTTTACAGGGGGGCGGAATGGACGAAGGTGACCACCATGAAGTTCTGGTAAATCCAGTTTCTATTTTACCTTCAAACGAGATTCTCGGACCTTCACGATCGGGATTTGCCTAGGATACGAATATGATGCGTCTCCGCGTTAGCCATTGAATCAGGGGGCACAATATTCTCACGATTACGATATTGACATTATGGACTGTATTCTAGAAAAATGCAAGGATTGCACATGTTGCAAAGGACAAAATGTCATAAAATGCTTCAGATTTATTTGAGAAACACTAGGAAAAAATTTGAATATTTTAAACAACACTGCGGGCTTCCTGTAAAGAACAAAGAATGATGTATGTAGTTTTGAACTGTATTGTAGAGTAATGTTCTCCACCAGCGAGGGTCGTCTGTCCTAATCTAAACTTGCATTTGCAACAAAATTTAATTTTGACGTGCATTTGTTTTTAGCAACTTGGGATACAAAAAGATAAAGAATAGAAACTGGCCAGCATTCGAGATTATTCTTGAAACAAAAATGACAGCATTTTTAAGTTTCTGATTAGAAGTAAATGCACTGTCTTTATACCTAAACTTCAAATTGATAAGAAGTTGACCTTTTTTTCATGTAAATATTTGAGCAAAATAAGTCGCGATGTTTTCATTTTTCACCTTTACATATTTTCTCTAGTCAGTAACTTCCGTTTAAAAAATTAAGAGCAAAGATTATTTAGTTTATATTTACCATTCATAAATAAACATTCACATATTGTTATTATTTTCAAGCGTTAAAATAGATTTAGGCTTAATGATCTGCGTTACGGAATATGCATGTAAGAATGTTCATATAAACCATGTAAGGATAATTTGTCTAAGCCACCAACAACAGTTTTACTTTACCGAGCGAGGAGGTGTAGGCCTACGGTCTCAACTGTTGTTGAATTTATCAAATACGTTAATTTGACCCATCCTCCCTCGCTACTACACCGTATTAGTTTTAACTTGTGTGAGTTTTCTACACGGGATACATAGTTTATTCGTAAACACATTTACAAACGGCGCGCATCATAACAGCCCTATGGAGACAGTTTTACTACTTGTAATTGTTTTATCACCACTTGAAATCACATGATGGGTCATCTAAATCAACAGTTGTTGTTTGATATGGGAAAATGCGTTAAAAGCAAACCAGAATACGTCAATGATGCACCTCAATCAGAATTTCGACGACTAGCTCGGCGCTAATCCATCATCTGCATTTTAAAGAATGAAATATAAATTAAGAAACGGGAGTTATTTTAAAGTGCCATGAGCTGCCAAAATGTTGATATTTTGACATAAAAACAGAATGTTGAAATTATCGGCTATTTTTCTCAAGACGTATAATTCAGAAGCTGTTTAGTGCTTCTAGTCTCGAGAATGTACGATAAAGTGTTGTTTGAAACTAACTTTGGCGTAGAATGAATGAATGGTCGTCCCGATTTAGTTTACTTGTAAATTTTGTTTACTTTTCGAACACTATTTCGGTTCGTATAGGCCACATACTGTATGGATATTCTTCATTCCAACGCCAATCATTTAGTTTTGGCAGCTCATGCCACTTTAAATATCATGACCATTGTAGCCATCTTGTTTGTAAACCTGGATAAGCTTTTCAACCTTCCTGTTACTATTGAGTAAATCAACCGTATTTTAGAGAGTCGATTGGGGATATAAAATCCACCACTCTCTAATCTTTATAGATTTGAGGAGCCCGGGGAGAATTCTATACCCCATGTGTAAACGGAGAGTATTTCGGCTCAACCTTTCCCGCCCTTTTTCTTATGTTACCATGGCAACCGCGAGCGGAACGTTTGACAAGTTGACCCGTGGTGACATGGTGCGCAAGAGAAGTAAAAACTTTACCCTAAACTAAATATTCTCACTAAGTCTCCTACAACAAACTCATTCCAACCAAAACGTGGGGAAATTCTTCCATCGGTCATTTCGTGTGTAGCGGCCATTAAAGGAAGGATCTTGCTTTTATACAACATACCGATTTAAAGCACGTTCGAGGGATCGTTCTAAAGAGGTTACAAATAAACAATCACGTGCTTCAACATTTTAATGAATTGGACGATTGCTTAAGTGCATTAAGAACCTACGTCTCATTTAGAATCTGTATATCAAATCAACTCACAATTGCTCATAATTTTTTAAAGTTTTAATGATTTATCTTCTGGGACAAAGCCGTTATAGTCTCATATACGCGAATCAACGTGGAATTCAAACATTGTAAAATGATTGTAAAAATGTAAAAAATATACCTAATTTAAAATGCATCTTTGTACCGATACAGATCTAATTAATTAGTCTACTGAGCAGTGTCACTTAATATTGACAGTACATCCGGCAAAGTGTGAACAGACGAGGAATATTACAAATTTATGGCGCCAAGAGCTCTTCAGACGGACAATGAGGTCAACTGAGGTCAAGTAATCCAAATCAGAAAAACAGGAAATCTTGTGTTTTTCTCGTAACTCGTATTACAATGATACTCTTAAACAACAACACTTGTGTTTTCTTTTGGCAATATGTACGGGAATTGTGAAGAATAATTGAAGTCCATTTGTACCCATCCCTCTAGCCCTTCCAGATGAACTCTAGCGATTGAGTGTAAACTTCCGGTCACAATTAAACAACTTGGAATTCCAATCAGATAATGTTTATCTTTTTAACATAGTACTTCAAACTTTTCAAAAACATCCAACGTAATTAGTTAGAATCCGATTTGACAGGAATCCGACTTGTAAATAGTTTTAGGATGAAAGGTCTTCGATGCAATCTGATCCAAAGCACCCAAGCATACATTGAAATGTTTACTTGGGCTCAGCTTTGAGCGGACATATGTACCCATATATGATATGGTTAGTCATTTTAGGTCGATCACCTTAGCGTTGTGGGCTTTTTAAAAACTAAAACAATTCATTGAATCACAATCTTAGAAAGTCTTAATCTTAATTATCATTTTTTTACTAGACAGTCGATTGCCATTCTTTGACTAGCCATTCGAAGATCAGATATTCTTTGAATAGACCTTCGATGGCAAGCCATTCTTTGAATAGACCTTCGATGGCAAGCCATTCTTTGAATAGACCTTCGATGGCAAGCCATTCTTTGAATAGACCTTCGATGGCAAGCCATTCTTTGATAAGCTATTCATTGACCAGACATTCGATGACCGGCCATTCTTTGAATAGACCTTCGATGGCTAGCCATTCTTTGAATAGACCGATGGCTAGCCATTCTTGGACAAGCTACTCATTGACCAAACATTCGATGACTAGCCATTCTTTGAATATACCTTCGATGGCTAGCCATTCTTGGACAAGCTATTCATTGACCAGAAATTCGATGACAAGCTACTCATTGACCAAACATTCGATGACTAGCCATTCTTTGACCAGAAATTCGATGACTAGCCATTCGACAAGCCCATTGACCAGACATCCGATGGCAAGCCATTGTTTGACAAGATGTTCTTTGACAAGATATTCTTTGACAAGATATTCTTAGACAAGATATTCTTAGACAAGATATTCGCTGAATAAATATTCTTTGACTAGACCTTTGATGGGGTCTTCTTGATAATACGGGTGCTATTTCCGAAAAGAAAAATCCACAACGAGCATATGTTTCATGGTAAAAACCGTATCAAGAACGTAGCTCCAGACACTGAAATCTTATAAACATCGAAATTAAAATTCAAAGAAAGCTCATCTTTCAAAGAAAATTTGACAGGTTTTAACGATGGTTTCAACAGAGTTCCTTATTATCTATAAATATTTCTTGGTGAAATTTTTGTGCTTAAAAACATTGACTGAAAAAATATTCAGAGTTATTAGCCGTGCGAGCAAAGGAGACAATGGCTAACACGTTTTTCTTTGATTTGTTTTTATTTACCAAGTATTGAAGTATATAAGGCGAGAGATAAAGTTCCAATTGAACTTGCTCTATCCCATGTACGAAAAAAAAATACAGAGAAGTTGTTTTGTTAGTGTGACCATAGCACGATTCTTGCATGAGGATTTTTGTCAACATTAGATACCTATTTTTGGACAGATGTGCTGAATTAGTTGTACTGAATGTAAAATGTACAGAATTACACTGACAACCATATGGACTAGCCTATATACTAGACAATGTCGTATGCATGTATCAACAAAGAGATCAGCAAAACACATGTGATTGTTTGTAGTTGGAGAGGCAGTAGTCATACATGGGTGTGTCCCATCCAGATACCATAGCCCAGCTCAAAGTTTGTATGCTGAATTATCGACTATAGGCAGCTGCTCTAGCCAAAAGCATCTTAAATTCGATTCACCATGTAATGATGATGAAGACTTAACAATCGTTATCAATAAAAAAGATGGACTGTCGTTTGAAACAGTTGTATTTCTATACAAAGGGTTGAAATCCTCGGTATTTCATCGTTTTTGTCCAGCTTATAGCATGGGAGGCGGTGGATTGAGAGAGGATCTAGGTTACAGCAACATTTAATGCAAAGCTTATCTTTAAGTTTTGAACAACGTTAACTGTCATTCGGAAATATTCAAACTCTATGGGGCAAGTATATTGATGTTGAGCTGGCCAGTCATATATTGGCCATAGAGGTTGAATATTTCTCAAACAGTATATCAATTGGTTGATTTATCACTTTTTTTTACTTAGTCTAACGTAGCGGTTTGGGTTATTGGGAAAATGTGTATACACTGAAATTTATCCAATATGGTTTAAAAGTAAATCAAAATGTTGAAGCATGTACACTAACTTATATCAACATAAGAAAGTTAGGATGCAAAACTATACAGCCCTGATACAGGTTAAACACTGCACCGTGAAGAAATCTCCCAATGGTATATAGAAATGTTGTAGTAGTATGTGCAGGTAAATTGCAAACAGGAATGCTCGTGTGGAATTTGGTATGTATTGCACACAGAAATCCAACCCTTTATTTGTTTCTTCTGTACATCGGAATGTGGGCTGAGCAAAGAAGGGTATTCTTTAGGATGGGCGAAGTTACTGTGGATCAGCCCGTATTATACAGAATAATGACAAAGGACTGTTCTATCTTGTGGGTAGACATTCCTGTTAACTTTGTTGTGTAAGAGTCAAGCACAATAATATTGGTTATCAGACATTGTTCTCACTATAGGTTTGGTCTTGTCGCACAAATCACCCATAGCCTATTGCCGCTTTCCATTCTCCAGCAATGCAGGCGATGCTCAAGTCAATTTTATGACACCTAATTACCTATTAGTTATGCTTGATCATGAATCGCTGAATTATGTTATTTTATTGTAATATGCTGTAAAGTGGACATTGTGCATTTCAAGATTGCTTAAATGAGAATTGGCGGCATTGTTGGTTTAAGGAAACCTGTCACCAGTATTGACCTGTCAAAAGCAATATTGTCCTATCTTGATTGTTCCAACTGTTTCTGTTAGATGTAGCCTACTAGTCCGATTGCCGCTGACGGTGAGCTCATATCTTGACAAGATCGTAAAGTTTTGTCCAGCAATATAGCGTAAAATAGAATTCTTAATTTCAAGTTTCAATTTGGTCATCACCACTAAGTTTTGACCAAATGGATATATTTTCAGTCAGCTCTATTTTTATAAACACGAGAGCAATTAAGAAAACCAATGTAGAAAATACATTAAACCTTTTTGTTCAAGCAATCTAGTACACCATCAATAGTGAATTTTGAATTGTTGTTCCAGCAGGGGGCCGTTTCACGAAGCCGTCGCAAAGTGCGATCAATCGCCATGACGTTGTATCGCTTCACTGTGGTATCCATTAGCAACTACGCCTCGTTTGCGATGCGACCGCTTTGTGAAACGAGCCCCTGTGATATATATACGAGTTAATAAAGTACAATGTATATATGGTGCATATAAACAGTTTCAGCCGCGTTTTTAGCTGTTATCGATAGCCTATACAATGTGTATACTACCCTCGTCTGCTTTGTGGGAACTTTTCTTATTCGCTATTGAGTACAACGGGGGTAAAGGTTATGTCGTTTATAGATCTGTAAAGGTGTTTTCTGCTACACGTGCGAGACATCAATCTAGAGCAGCTTTCGGGAGGGTCTGGGAAAATGTTCTCAGACTCTCGTAAAGAATCCAACTTTTGTGAAAAACAGTGCTGTAAACTATTATGCTTTCTTAGCTTTTTGTGAAGTTTCAGTTTTTGAGAAATATCTAGTGAAATTCATCAGTGACATGAGACTGAAAGCCTATACGGGCAAAATTATGATCTACAGCTTGGTGACGTCAACTAAAAGCGTTATTTATGTCAGGAATGAAAGTGGAGAAACGTAAGACTAAAAAACATCTGTGAAAAGGAGAAAATCTTGATAAAGTACGATCTAAATCCCTCCCATACAGGCTTAATAAGAAAAGATTTGAACACGTTTTACGGGTGAGTTAAGATTCCTATAAACTCAAGTCAACAACCCATCTACAGGAGACTAACGAGGAACTGGCAGATATATGGACTATAAATCTCAAACCAACACAGCTAGACACAGAGGTACAGTTTCAACTGGGTATTATTAAAAGTTCACGAAAATGAATAAGCTTATTTGTGATATATTAGCTTTTTAAACTCTGTTAATAAAGATTGATTATTGACATGAAAAGTAATGTGTTGGAATGAGCTATGCTGGTACTTTTACTTTCAGGTCCTCAAACGCCAAACATAGATCTTCATTCGGGGAAATCCATATTGTAGAAAATACATTAAAACAGGCTTCACATACAACTCCTTAATTATCTGTTTACCAAAAAGATATCTGTAGACTTTACATGTAGTTTTATATGTATTTTGTCAAATAGTCCATGTTGTGTCACCAGAAAACCTGATTCACCATGGCTTTAGTGTGATGTTTAGAAAATGGGAAAGTTACAGTTTTAATATCTGTTGAGACTTCACAGTGCTGATAGTAGAACTATATAGCCCTCTCTATTGTACAGGAGATTATATATTTATGATCACTAATACGGGCACAGGGAAAATCTTCTTGTCTAAAATAACCATGGAGACAAGTTTTTAATTGTGTTAAAAGGAGGTATATCATAATAGACTTTTATACCCCATACATTGTTGTAACAAACTAAACCTATACAGGAGATTATACATTAGGATCAGATGCTCTCAACGCGCTGCATTATCTGAAGTGGCCAATCTGCTTCTTAAAGCATATAATTGCTCCAAATGAGTGTATTCCATTCGTGACAAACATCTTACTGACACTACAGTCGTAAAGATAATTTACCACGTTAATGAGTTGTTGTACAGCACTCAATGTCGTACAATACTTGTTTTCTTGATGAAACTATAGGAGTCGACTTAAGATCCAACCTATGTATCAAGCCAATTTGGTTACCCCGAAATTGTTAATGTTTTGTGAGTTCAACTATAGTTTCCACCAAAATTGATCAATTGATGTTTTACGCCGCACTCAAGATTATTTCACTTATATGGCGGCGTTGCCAGGTTCAGTGGGAAAGGAAAGAGGGCTCTTTGTCCGGATGGAACCCTCTGCGAGTACCTGTCAACTGTCCACATACCGCGATCGAGTTCAACCAAAATAACCAACCAATAGCGTCATACTTTAAACACGAGTTTATCCTGGCAATATATCTGACTGGTTGGCTGTCAAGCTTGGCGACAAACTGACTTATATCCCAGAGAGATAACATGATATGGCTGTCGAAATTAATTAATCTTTGAAAGATCAGGGCTATCGAAAATAGCCTTCCACTCGAGGACATTTGACTGTGAAAATTGGAAGTGATGTTTTGAAACCTTGGACGTTACTTGTTAGAGAGCTGACGAAATTCACAAATCTGAGAAATGTGGGATTCAACAAATTTGTAGCATGCTTGAGGGAAATTCTTAAATATGATGGACGTACCGAGATTGTTTTACAGATAAGCCAGAGGTTAAGATGTAATTGATACAAATATATCTAAAAAAATGAATGTAAGCCTGCATATGGTCATTCGAAAAGGATGTTATTTGGATAAAGTACAAATCTGCACGGCCAGGGTATTGTCCAGATTCGTTGGCAGGATTTATTCTCGAGAGCACTGGTGATTTTGATTGATTGATGTTTTACGCCGCACTCAAGATCACGGACTTTGTCTGGAGGAAACATCCGACCTTGAGTACCTGGCGATCAAGTGAAAACTTAAACTCTTTTACTTGGTGTGAGTGAGATACGATTCGATCAATTGCAGGCCTGTGTCGGACTGATCACTCTAACCGACTGAGGCCCAGAGGCCCCTCGAGCTATTTGGATTGAAAACCACACAGAGTCGTTCGCGTCTTTATTTCCAATCATCTCGAAATCCAAACAAATGATACTCGGTTTTGGTTATTTCCGAAACAGCATTTGATATGACGAATATGACAAATCCCGCGATAATTATGCACGTAGAACTATAAAAAATACATGACTGGTTGGTTAAAATTGAGCCGTTGTGCAGCCTTATGTAGAAGTTAAGCCCTATGTCGAAGGAAATCTAAGTGACTTATTAATCCCAAGGGAATGATTTAAGGGAATGTTGATAAACATGGACCTAGTAGAAGAACTGGTTCAAATAAACACAGACCTATGGCGACACGATTTTCCGTACGAATCGGCCTGAGAGTCTTAACACTCAAGACATGCTGATTATATGTCAAGTCGAACTCTTTGGGCAACAAAGTCACGGAAATTTATTCAATCTCGACATATAAAAGAGCAAGGGAGTTTTAGGACCACTATCGAATTTTGATATTACATAAACATGTTTTGCTATAGGCGATGGTTAAAGATATAATAAATTTGCACAAACTTGTTTCATCTAAATTTATAGGTTTATTCACAATACATTTATTTGAGTCAAATCCCTCCAATTGTGATTTAAATTAATAATGTTTGACAAAGGCTTTTAAACGTTAAAATCAATGACTTTCATTTCGTGGCACAACGATACTCACAGTATAATAACATATAATGATTGATTTGGCGTTTTTTTTTAACCACAAATTTTCACCGTCAGAAAATTAATAGCCAATTAGGCCTACTGTTAAAATTGTCCAATACCTAAAACTTATATAATAGGTTTGTCTTATTATAAGCATATAAGAAAGAACCCACGTATTATTTGTTTCCAAAACAATGCTAATGAAGCGTCAGTTGCATTTTAAACGGATTGTTTCTATTTCGATATTGAAGATTGGCCAGGTACAGACATACATCAGATGGTGTGTATATACCCATGCAGCCCCCTGAATCTGCCAGAGGTAATAAATTAAGGACACATGACTTAATAATAAACAATACTGTAATTATGTAGACAAATATGTATGTGGGACTTGGGGACTTTATCTTTTGTGTGTTACAGAGGTTACGCTGGTTTCCATTGTCAGTTTTTTTTATGATGTTACGGTCAATCTAAAATAAACTTTAATTTATTTATACTACAAAAACTAGGGCTCATGCAGTCTTCGGTCACTGAAAATTTTGTCCGTTATTTGCACACTGGGTTTACCGATATTTTTTATTTCAATGTCATTCCTCTATCATTACCCAAGATACTTCAAACGATAGACAATCGGAATTCAGGAAAAACTCCCAATTTCGGCAGCTCATGGCACTATACCGAACTGCTATCCCGGCGGACCAGTGGCACGTTTCGGGAGTTAATAGTTGCTTGTATAAATGATATTACCTGTTCTGTAATTTAGTGACCTTCAAGAGACAATGAACATCACAAAATATCAAGAAAATTTAGAATACAAGGTGGGGAGGAAGCGTTGAAAAGAAACCGGGTTTAACTCTAGCGTTTAATAGAAAAATCACATTTTATTCATAACCGCATCCCAAGGACAATCTTATTCCATCGTATACTGGGCGTATTTTTCAGTACTCAAATTGTATGCTTTGTTTGAAACCTATGAAAGGATGAACAGTTGAGCTCGATTTTGCCTTGAAAGTGTTCCCTAGTGTGATTCCTGGAGTTTAGATGCGGTAAAAAAAGTAGCCATTACCGCCTATCAATTACCGCATCCTCTGTGGTTTGACACGAGGAAACCAGACAAGTAGATTCATTCATAAGCAGAGTTCCCTGTTGAGATGATGGTCTGATATGACTCAATCCTGAGACGTACAAATCAAACCTTCGTTATGAGCCAAAATGGAAACTATATATGTCCACAAAACATCGGAAAATAAGAAATTAAAAAAATTTAAATAAAGGCTTGCGAAGAAAAAATCCCAATCAGGCAAGCACCCATACCCGCATATTCAAAAAGAAGCCCGACAGCCTAACATCAGGGATAGAGAATCGGGGGATATTCACAATTCCATGTATACTATCATTAATCTATAGTTTATTTGAATGTTTGTGTTATTTATTGGAATGATGTCCGTATTTGAAATCCTCGTATTTATAAAGTGTTGTACATTTGTATAGGGCTGTGCCAACTTGCGAGCATAAAAAACTGAACCAAGCGTGTTACAATTCATATCAGCATGTAAGAAATTCCAAACAGTTGTTCAAATAAAAAGAAGACACCAAAAACATAACATTAATAAAACTTCTGGTCTCTTGCACCCAGTCTGATAAACAATCCTTTAAAATATAGAAGCTTGTTTCAGTAGTATTGCGATTAACATATATAAAGTTATAAAACAATACTTATAAAGTTTAATTGAAACTTACCCAAATCCATTATGCCACAAAGTAGTCCTAGCTGAAGAAGTAACAAAATTACACATTTCTCCATTGTTCTGTAACTCTATTATGAGTAATAACTGGTCTGTATAGAGTCAGACAGGCGGCCGAACAGACGCTCAAATTATTGTCAGTATACTCTGATGAGACGGGCCTCTCTGTAATACCCAACTGATCGAGGCTGAGTCAGAATACACAATGAACAGCACCCGGTCCGCAGACTCCCACTCGACTGCTGTATAAACCGTGACGTACACCAGGCCGGGATACCACTCCGAACAGTAAGGCGTAACTTTACATTGAACAGTTTAACAGAGCCGTGTAGTAAGAATATATTAGTTCAGGAAGTTCGAGTTCCGTTATGTTGGAGAGCTAAAGTTCAAATTTCGTATAATTAGATCAAGGTCCGAAAAAATGTGAAGTTTACAAATACATATTTGAACTTTTCATTTTTACTTTGAATTGATTAAACTATATCGGCTTTTTATATCAAAATTGAACGTCTGCTGGAAAGTTAGCTATTAAAGGAGAGAATAAAAGATACTTTATGGTTCAGAAGAAGCGCGCTTATTTTTCCTTTCCAACGGTATCAAAATCATATTTTTGCGATTTTTCTCATCGACCATGATAAAGTTTATAAAATACCGTATTATGTTACGTACGCAAAACAAATTGGTCAACTTTCTACATCTCCCATTTAAACCCAGCTTAATTCCACCCTCTTCAAAGTGTTTCTATCTCCAGAAAATTGCTTTCAGTTTCTCGAAACTTACATTAAATTACAAAGGCAGCTTTGGGGAAAATGTGGCTGGCAAGAAATTGGTCTGCGTGTCATATTAGTGAGTTACGAAGGCCTTGAAGAGAATGAATTTAACCTAGGCTTAAATGGGAGATTTTTAAAGTTGACCAATTTGTTTTGCCTATTGTGATATTTTATTAACTTCACTGTCAGGCGTAGAAAAATCGCAAACATATGTGTTTGGTACCGTTAGTAAGGAAACATTAGCGGGCTTCTTCTGAACCCTTAAGCGATTTTTTGTTTTCGAGAAATACCTTCCATCGATGGGTCGCGAGTGCGATTTTCACTCTGTCGCATTATATAGAACATTTGCCAGGTAGGTACTCGCCAAAGGGCTAGGAGTTTCCTTTGAACGAAAGAGGTCAGTTTCCGCGCCCACTAAGCCTGACAGCGCCTCCATATAAGTGAAACAATCTTGAATGTGACCTAACATAAAAAAAGCAAGCGAATACAGGATATTATTTCTAGTTGCCACTCACACAGGTATCACTCAGATCGATACTGATCAATCTATCGCCTCCAAAGAATGTTGAGTGATCATAGAAGAAAAAACCTACACATTTACAATGCTGTTACAAATTACAATTTGAGAATATCTTTATTCTTTGAGGTCCAAAGTTTTTCATCTACGATAGGGCTTAAATGATCCACTCGTCCCTCCACTACCCCACTCGTGGAATAAATTTACCTACTGGCGAGAGGGTATATACATTCCTTGTAATTGATGCAGATGGTTTTATAAAGCCTCGTTTCATGAGGAGAGAGTCATAACGAAGCTAATGGAAGGGTACAAACTGCACATTGGTTATAACAGAATCGTAGGTCCTGTACTCTAAAAGCCCGTAATGGAGAAAAAAGTTGAGATATCCGAGGGACTTTTTTAACTGCCTGTTCTCCGAAATATTCTTGGCAAAAATGAGTAATATTGGTGGAATAATAACATAAATTGTTGATCTCTAGATTAATTTAGAAATTATCAGAAAATTATTAGAGTTATCAGAAGAAACCGCTTTTGTATTTTTCGTTTTTTTGTAATTTGAATTTGGATAATTTTTAAGGATTAAGGCTTAAAATGATATTGCGGAAATTTGTGATTGAAGTTTTAACTCCCAAGGAAGTTCCCCCGAAAACGTTTTAAACCTATGCCTTTATTACCGAAATACGATCTAAATATACACAGTTACAACAATTATAGAATGACTTATCTGGTTGGACAATTAAGTAAAATGACGGAAGTATCAGTTATGTGACGAAAATGTAGTAACCTGGTCTTAACATGTCTATAAATAAACAAAACAATAAAACTGGCTGTTTAATCCGTATGTTTAACTAAGATAAACAAATGTATGACATTGAACATCTGTATCCACTAAGGTTATAACAGGTTTTCCTGTTTTCACTTTTTATTCCAAAATTGACGATCAATATGATTTCCTCATTTCTCAACCAAGACACTTTGGTTGGATATACCTGATGAAATTTACCGGGTCCATAATATAATCAAAATTATTATGTGTGTAATACAAACTGTATCTCTTGTGACGATATTTTATTCTGACTTGGTGTGGTTACCATAGTAACAAGCAGAGGGTGGAGAGTGGATAAAAAGAGAACGTGACAGTTAAATCAAATCCGATGCTACTAAGATACAGCCTCTCTCACGTCACAACAAACGTCAATAAAAAATGAAGAGAAGGGGAAAGTGCACAGGTTTGACATTCGTTTTACTTTTTTCTCGAGAAAACATTTTCATCGCAATTATTTCAAAGGTCAACCGAATCAAGACTTTACCAGCACGTTTAAAACATTGAATAAATAATTCGGGTCGGTTATCAATGCAGCCGCGTGATCCTTTGTAGCCATCTTGTTCAATACGATAATTATGATAGTATATAGCATCACATTACGCAAAATCTTAATACAGGGGTGAATGTATATTTACTCTTTACTGTGTCCAGCCATATCCGTCCTAAAACGCTATAATATTTAGTGAAGACAAATTAAAAATGGTGCCAAACCGTACAGTTTTTTTCTGGAATTTCCTAAAGTATTTTTGGGGGGAAATATACAGAAACCCGCGTATTATGTCCAGTATTATAAAATGTTATTAATTGACGGTGCAAGTTATTACCCGAATACGACCTCCGCGGCCGGGTAATATCAGCAGACGAATCAAATTCGTATAACCCGTAGGGCTGTATTAGCCGAGTTCAAGTCATATTGGCCGAGTTCAAGTCATATTGGCCGAGTTCAAGTCATATTGGCCGAGTTCAAGTCATATTGTCCGAGTTCACAGAGTGCGGCTGAAAGACGCAATTAACATGTGACGTCCCAGTGTTTGGCAGAAGCAGACGTCAGATGTTGATATCAAAATGTCTATACCATAGCCCGTTGTACAAGTTCTTATTGACAGGATATTATAGTGGGAAGAAAAAACTACTGTATGTGAATCCGATTGCCGTTTTAGGACAGTGGAAAAGGAAGAAACTTCTCTACTGATCCAGGAACAAAAAACACAGAGCGCAAAAAAAGGTTGGACGTCATTTTGTTTAGGGCATGGATTAAATGTTCAGTGGGCGACCTCCTCCTGTTCAACTTGACAGCTTGCATTAAATTAACTTCTACATTCAATTAATAAAAATATTATGAATCGAGTGTTTTCGTATTGCCTTGGTATTGGCCTTCGGGTGGTTGCATTGACCCTCGGCCTGCGGCCTCGGGCCAATACGGCCACCCTCAGGCCAATACCAAGGCAATACGATTGATTGATTGATTGTTTGGTGTTTTACGCCGCGCTCAAGATTATTTCACTTATATGGCGGCGTTGCCAGTTTTATTGTGGGAGGAAACCGGGCTCTGTGCCCGGAGGAAACCCACGACCTTCCGCTGGTAACTGGCAACCATCCCACATAGGTCGTTCGAGTGAAAACCCAGTCAGAAAAATTTCCAATTTTTGGACTGAGTGGGATTCGAACCCGCGACCCATTGGTGGAAGGCTGTTTGGATTGAGCGACCAACGCTCTACCTACTGAGCCACGGAGGCCCCGAAGGCAATACGAAAACACTCGATTAATAACATATAGTATTTCTGCTTATTCAAAACATACATAGTTAGGGCCTAATTTATTTGCTTGTTAGGAAGTGAACATACTGAGTTTTTTGCAAGTTCCTAAAGTATTTTTTCTGGGAAATATACAGAAACCCGCGTATTATGTCCAGTATTAAGAAATCGTAATTCTGCTTATTCCAAAACATAAATAATAAGGTCGTAATTTATTTGCTTGTTAGGAAGTGAACATACTGATGCCTTGAGGATGATATTTTCGTCCCTTTAGTATAACGAAATCCCCTGCATGGTCCGTATACTTTCTCCACCTCGTCAGTATACTTGAATTATCTAACAGGTCTGTCCAGTCATGAATTGAAACTACACTTGCATGGTGGCAATTTTCCAGGAAGCAAGAGGTCTTATCAAATGCAAGGGTTAAGTCACTAATGTGAATAAGTTGTATCAAAGAGCAGTTTTTACAACTCCTTAAAAACACTTTTGTTGTTTTTTCTTCATAAAAACTCAGCCTTTAACAACACTTAATAATATCAACGTTCTTAATATATGCAAATTACAGCTGATGGCGTCCCCACGCACATAGATCATTTTCTGATAAGACATGGAGCACGTTCGCGCGACGGGAAAATCGTTTGGTGCACGCGTCGAATAGAGGATATCACTCCAAAAGAATAAACAGTCACATTAGCGTAAATGGTGTTCATTCCATGTGACTTAATGGCGTATAAACACAATTTCATCTTTATCCCATTATCTGAAGAAAATCTCAATTCAGATCTTCTTTCTGTAAGATAAATTGGAATGAACTGCCTAAATTAGCAATTTATTCATATAACTTCTAACACTTAAATATGCCAATAAAGGGGGTTGAAGATCATCAAAAAAGAATTCGATTGACGTTGGAATGAGGGAAATACAAACAGTCTCTGGCATATACGAACCAAAATAATCAGAAAAGTAAACAAAATTTAAATAACCGGAACGAACATTAATTCATTCTTTGAGTACGTTTGTTCAAAACACTACTTAATGATATATTCGGCCACCAATTCCCAACCAATGGAAATAATCGGATTAGAGACAGAAGGATCTACAGAAGGCAAAACTTGATCAACTACAAAGAACTCAACCAATAAGCTACAAAAAATCTCTAAAATTCCGATCAGCAGTTTTGGAGATATCTTGCATTGCAGACAAGCAACACACATCCGAAGTGAAGGCTAGCGGAACGGAGAGGCGTATAGGCATCTAAATTCGATTTAGTTCAAAGGAGTGTGCCAATAGGCTAGGCCTATATATGAAACAAAATTCATGAAATTCCGACAAGCGGTCCTGGAAATATCTTGCAGACAAGCAGTGGTCAATGAAAATATTCGAATAGGGCGCTAACGGAAGAACAGAGAGACACACGACCATCTAAACTTCATCAAATATATATATACTGATCCCCCCACTAATGAGCTAAAATACTATTTGATAAAATTCCACACAATGGTTCAGGGGATATTTTGCAGACGAACAACAGCCAATACAAATATACAAATTGGACGCTAAAGGAAGAATGGACAGATGTACAGAAACCAAACTTGATCAATTGCAATGGTCCACACCAATGACATAATGAAAAGTCATGAAAGTCCACAAAGCGGTTCAGGAGATATCTCACAGACAAGCATCAGTCAATGAAAATGTTTGAATTGGAGGCTAACGGATGAACGGACTAGATACTTTATCAATCACAATTGTCCCAACCAATAAGCTATACATGTAGATAAAATTAAATTTTGGGGAAATGATTTCCATATTTCCGTACAAACACACACCTTGTCGAAGCGAGATAGAACAATATGCATTTTACCCCTAGGCTACCCCCCCCCCCCCCCCCCAACCCGCCTAAAATGTTGTACCTGTATTTTCCTATGTAATATCCGTAGTTAGAAATACGGTCGAGATCTAGAATTACGTTCCTTTGTACGGGGTCGCATGTAGAACTGATGCGTCCTCTTTTAGTAACGATTGTCAGCGAAGATTCTCCATCCAGTGTCGTAGAGTACTGAGGAGGAGGATCTTTGCGCACAAAACGGTGCGATACGATGCTCTGTCAGAAAAACCCGCCAAGTTTGAGCACTTAGCCGCGTGTAGGTGAGGTTTCAGGGGTTCTGTTGGTAAACTTCCAAACCGGACGATCGGAGAGAGAGTTGGCGAAGTGGGCAGTTCTCGGGGCAGATCGACGAGAAGGTCGAACAGGTCAGGAAATCAAAGGGAATCCGTCGACCACGGGAAGACCAGCAGAATCACACAGGGTTCCGCTCACATTTTGGCTAGTACCCTGTATAGATTAGGCGATCAGGTTGGACAAGTCTGATATCAGGGCGTCCATTGACCGTGCCAACAGGTCGAGTGTAAGGCCCACTCTGTGGTTTGTACCTGCATGGTTGGGTTGTCGGTCATGACGTTAAGGCATTCCTGAATGTGAACCATTGTGTGGAATTTTATCAAATAGTATTTTAGCTCATTAGTGGGGGGATCAGTATATATATTTGATGAAGTTTAGATGGTCGTGTGTCTCTCTGTTCTTCCGGTAGCGCCCTATTCGAATATTTTCATTGACCACTGCTTGTCTGCAAGATATTTCCAGGACCGCTTGTCGGAATTTCATGAATTTTGTTTCATATATAGCCTATTGGCGTACTCGCATAGTTTTGTCTCACAGTCGGCGCAGGAGGAAAACTGTTCGAGTCCTTATCAGAAGGGTATAGATTTAGTGAGAGAGATTGAAGTTACAGAGGTGGTGTTAGGTCAGGAATCCCGGAGCTCCCGTGCCCACTTAGGAATCCGAGTCAGGACCCCCTCTATTTCTTTCGGTAGCAGCGTGAGAGGAACCAATTCTGGAGAGGCTCAGGTGTGGTGATCCTGTGCCGCGACGTACCAGAACTGCAATCGGTAATACCAGTAACCCGTAAGAAACGGACAAAATTCCAATAGCACGAGTGCATTTTACGGTTCGGGTTACTTGTAAGATTGTTATCTTTTTGAAATTAGACAATTGTGTTTCATCGAGATTGTGTCTATATTTGACATATCTGGCGACTTAACAATCTTAGTCAGACTGGTATAAAAACGGCAATCTTCAGTTGAAAACGAATCTATGATTTTATTAGATCCAATGGAAGGGGGATAAGCAGTTTCAATAGGGCTAGATGCCGAAGGTAAACAAGTGCGCTCCCCTTGTCCGGTGAAATATAGTTTAGACCGAAAGCACTCTGGTAACTTTGAGGATTTACCTACGTGATATACCCTCTGCGAAACGAGCACTTTCCATATCCTCATGGGAGTCTAACAAAAGTGTATAGTGATAACGTAAGGAATCGAAACACTATTTGTTAACTTAATCTTAAGCCGTAATCATTTTTAACGGAAGCATTGGAGAAATAAAAATATGTCCCGAAACTGCGTTGTTTGTGGTATAAAAGGCGTGGTTTACCGGGCTAAATAACCTATACAAATAAATAACTTAATAGAGGATTTCAGAGTTTGATAAATTTACTATTATTTTTATTTTAGTTTGTAGAAACATATTTATGTATTTCCTGTCGCCATTTATATTCAGCCCAAAATAGGGTGATTTACCGTATAAAAAGCGCAGATTGTCAGAGGCTCGATAGAAAAAAAAACATTTTTTTTATTTGGTTGACTGGGATTGGAACCCGCGCCGCATCGATGGGAGACCAGCGGACTGAAGGGTTATCACTCCACCGAGGCGGTAAGGGAACACAACTGCTCTGTACCCAGTGTAAGGGCAAATTGCAAACTGTGGAAATGGGACGTGTGCTTCCAGCAACGATATTATAAATTGTCTTATCGGTTCGTATGAAGGTCCCATATAGAACCTATGCCTTCCCGCCAACACCACAACCAAAAAAAATGCACAATTCAGTTTGATCAATAATCGATGTAGGATTATCAGAAGCAAGCTCCATCCAATTCCACGAAAATGCTTATGTTGCTAACGCTTATTACATTGTGTTTGGGTGTGGCATGTTACACTATTGTGTTTGGGTGTGGTATGTTACACTATTGTGTTTGGGTGTGGCATATTAAATTGTGTTTGGTATGTTACACTATTGTGTTTGGGTGTGGCATATTACATTGTGTTTGGCATGTTACATTAGTGTGTTTGGGTGTGGTATGTTACACTTTTGTGTTTGGATGTGGGATGTTACATTGTGTTTGGCAGGTTACATTGTGTTTGGGTGTGGCATATTACATTGTGTTTGGGTGTGGCGCTATACAATATTGTGTTTGGGTGTTGCATATTTCATTGTTTGACAGGTTACTTTAGTGTGTTTGGCTGAGGCATGTTACATTGTGTTTGGGGGTTACGTTATTGTGTTTGGGCGTGGCCTATTACACTAGCGTGTTTGGGTGTGGCATGTTACATTAGTGTGTTTGGGTGTGGCAAATAACATTGTGTTTCGGTGTAGCATGTTACATTAGTGTGTTTAGCATATTGCATTAAGGAGGGGATGCAGAATTAGTGTGTTTGGGTGTGGCATATTGTGCAAGTATGTGTGGGAGTGGCATATTACACTAGTGTGTTTGGTTGTGGCATATTGTGCAAGTATGTGTGGGAGTGGCATATTACACTTATGTGTTTGGTTGTGGCATATTGTGCAAGTATGTGTGGGAGTGGCATATTACACTAATGTGTTTGGGTGTGGCATGTTTCTTAAGTATCTTTGGATGTGGATATTAATTCAGTATGTTAGGGTGTTGCCTAAGTATCTTTGGGCATTTATCATATTCTCTCAATACGGCAGAAAAAAGGGCAATAAGTCTAGAAATTATCGAACCAATGCAAATCAAAGAGTATTCTTCTCCAGCCAAGGTAAACTCTTCGTAGCCATTGCGCATTTTTACTTTGGCAGAGCATGACGATTCAATCAATAAATCAAGCAACCACCACTGGTTGGAATGGTTAGAGTTATCTTCCTTAGCGTTGCAGTCTCAACCAATTCACACTCATTCAACAAAAGCTCAAGGTGTGCACATCTAGATTTATGTCATTTTTAGATACATATGCATTGACAGCCGCCATTACTGCACGTGTCCGACATTTTGATTAGCTGCAAGTTTCAGTCGTATCTAATCAAAATACCATTTTTTAGTGCAGCATGCTAGTATTTGGAATATTTGATAACGAACAGTACACACAGTTGAGCAAGTTTATAGAGGAATAAAGATAGTATATTTGAAAACCCCATAGCTATAGCTTCTCGCAGCAAATAATAAGTGGCTGTCGCCATCAGGACCCCTCGGGTCTGGGCCAAAGAAACCGAAGATATATTTATTTTCCAGACAATTTGTTGTGAGTGAAAAACTACTCCACATACATGCATCACATTTACAAGGAGGTTTTTGGCTGATAGTCATGTAAGGGGCATAACTCTTGAAAAACATGTCTGAACACATCGATTTTAAATAGGCTTCTTGTACTTGCTGTATTGAACAAATGTAGGAAGTTTCAAACTTGTAAGTTAAAGACTTTTTTAGATAATGTGTTTACAAGGCTTTTAATAGCAGCGGTAATAAAAGGGACATAAATCTTGAAAAAAACATCTGAGCGCGTTGATTTTCAATAGGCTTCTTGTACTTGCTGTATTAAACAAATGTGTGAAGTTTTAAAGTTGTAAGTTAAAGACTTTTTTTAGATAATGTGTTTACGAGGCTTTTTATAGCAGCGATAATAAAAGGGGCATAACTCTTGAAAAAAACATCCGAGCGTGTTGATTTTCAATAGGCTTCTTGTACTTGCTGTATTAAACAAATGTGTGAAGTTTTAAAGTTGTAAGTTAAAGACTTTTTTAGATAATGTGTTTACAAGGCTTTTTATAGCAGCGGTAATAAAAGGGGCATAACTCTTGAAAAAAACATCCGAGCGCGTTGATTTTCAATAGGCTTCTTGTACTTGCTGTATTAAACAAATGTGTGAAGTTTTAAAGTTGTAAGTTAAAAACTTTTTTAGATAATGTGTTTACGAGGCTTTTTATAGCAGCGGTAATAAAAGGGGCATAACTCTTGAAAAAAATATCCGAGCGCGTTGATTTTCAATAGGCTTCTTGTACTTGCTGTATTAAACAAATGTGTGAAGTTTTAAAGTTGTAAGTTAAAAACTTTTTTAGATAATGTGTTTACGAGGATTTTTATAGCAGCGGTAATAAAAGGGGCATAACTCTTGAAAAAAACATCCGAGCGTGATGATTTTCAATAGGCTGCTTGTACTTGCTGTATTAAACAAATGTGTGAAGTTTTAAAGTTGTAAGTTAAAGACTTTTTTAGATAATGTGTTTACAAGGACCAATGGACAGACGGACGACGGAGGCAACGACAATACCCTTCGGGCAAAATTTGCCCGAGGGGTAAAAACGTCTGGTATTAGCACTATTCCACCAGCTGAGAAATGACATAATAACGGCTATCAATACATGTGTACATCTTTTGTGGCATGAGTGATGATTGGTCAAGACTCTTAAGATCAAATCAACACTAAAACATAATATGGAGTGATTTTTTTTCTTTCTTTCTTTTGACAATGTTTACAACATTTTCTTACAGCACAAACTCAGGGAATTCAAAATTCACATCTTTTCCAGTCAGTTTCTTGTATACCGCTGTGAATGTGTCCACCTGAAAAGAAAGATTCAGTAAATCAGATAACAGAGTTAAAATCAAAACTTTGTTGGCACAAAGAACTGTTAAGTGAAAACAAAAACCTATGCGTTTTCTTTGATATGGCTTTGTCAAAGCTACTTTTAATTAATTGATTAATGTTTAATAGGGCAAAGATTATTTCCTTAATGTTTCGGTGTGGCCAGGTTTAGAGGGCGAGAAAATCAGGATCTTTGTTAGGCAACAAAACCCACCAGAACTGAGCAACCATTCCAAATAGGACAATGGAGTGAAAACCAAACTTTTATAAGTAGGAGAATACTTGGACATTTTTACAGAGCAATGAATATTATTTCACTAATATTTCAGTGTTCACAGATAAAATGTGGGGGGAAATCTAGCTGCAAAATGTATATATACAAGAGGCTTATATTGCTTTTGGCTGATTGTCTGTACAGAAAAAGGCCTTGGTTCCAAAGATATTTTTGGGGACAGATTCAAATCAGCAACCCATTGGGTGAAAGCCTTTGCAGATTGAGCAGCCGAAGCCCTATCTACGGACGTGGATGGTTTTAAAGGAGAATAATAGATTTCAGAGTTAACCATTGGGGTTAAAATTGTCAAAGTGCTAAGTAGCGAAAGACTTGATCTAGTTACCTTGTGTTCAATATTGGTTTGCTGCCCTTTATCTAAATGAACTTTGATAAGTCGAGAGCCGTCCAACTTGATGCGAATTCTCTTGCCAACAATTTCAGCAGGGAAACACAAATCCTCAAGAATATTGTCGTGAACTGCTGTCAAAGTTCGACTGAAAATGAAAATTAGGACAGTAGTAAAGATGTATGATCTTCAGTCTGACTTTTGAATGATAGATGTTTCAAGGTAAACAAATCATTATTTCAAATCAGCCTTCTTTAGTATGGGATTCAAAGTGTGCCGCATAGCCAGGGAAGTCTTAAGTGTCTGATGGCACCAGATAAGCATTGGGTGATCCAGTGATAACAAATCTGACAGATTATCCTCATATTTTTAAACGAGGGAACTTGATGAAAAATTCTGGTGTCAATCTTGGGGCTCAAACCCACGAATACGTTAATAAGTAAAAAATAAACACCAAAATAGAGAATCAAATTCAACTTAATCTAACCTTCTAGGGCGCTTCTGTTTACTCTTTCTTCGGGATTTACGTGTTGGTTTAGGCAAAATACGTCTCTGGAATTGTAAAAAGAACGATATATTATCAAGGTATACTTCAAGACTTGGATCACCTCATGTGTAACTTTAATAAAGCAACAAATCAAATTTCAAGGCAGTGTTGCTTAGGAATTTAATTTCATGGAAAAAGCAAGTTATGAGACAAAAAGTAATTATACTTCAAATACTTTTATGGAAGGTCTCCATAATTATCATAGTCAAGAAAATATTCCCTGTGCCATTTTTTTTTTTGAATTAGAAAATGTAATATGGAATATGTGATGGTAAAACCAAGGAAATTGCCTAGCTTGTATAACATACCTGTGCAATAAATACCACATGTTTTCCACTGAACTTTTTCTCCAGCTCCCTCACCAAACGAGTTTGTATTTTCTGGTAAGCCCGGAGTTGAGGCACAGGAACAAAGATGATAATCGCCTTCTTCCCCTGAATGTCGATCTCCTAAATATGAAAATTTAGTACTTCACAGGTCGTACGTTGGCATTTATTACCTCTTACCAGTTTAACTAGAGATTAAGTGATTGCACGCAATCACTGGAGATGGCTCCGCGAAGGACGGGAACTGATTGACAAGGGTATTAGAACCGGCAGTGTGGTTTGAGAGGTGACATAAAGAAGGAATGAAACAATAAAGATGATGTATGATATTCTTGGCATTAATTACTTCAAAAGATGGCTGCCAGAAAAGATGGCTGCAAACTTATAACAAATAATGCCTTATCACAAGTTTACTCCCGATAAAATATTGCCCATAATCTAATATGCTTCATGGCAGCCATATTGTATTGGGCACATGGCTGAAAATTGATCCCAATCGCCCTCTGCACACCCCAAGTTTGAAGTTCATCGGATGAATCATCCACAAGTTATTGCCCGGACAAGAAAATCATGCTCATAATCTGATATGACGGATAGCGGCCATATTGGATTGCGCACATGGCTGAAAATCAATCCCAACCGTCCTCTGCCTGATGCCAAGGCACAATTCAAGTTTGAAGTTGATCGGATGAATCATTCTTGAGCTATTGTACAAACAAGAATGGAAAGACGGACGGACGAACGGCCATATTGGATTGCGCGCATTGCTGAAAATCAATCCCATCCATCCTCTCACCAATGTCAAGGTACACCCCAAGTTTGAAGTTCATCGGATGAATCATCCACAAGTTATTGCCCGGACAAGAAAATCATGCTCATAATCCAATATGACGGATAGCGGCCATATTGGATTGCGCACATTGCTGAAAATCAGTCCCAACCGTCCTCTGCCGATGTCAAGGCACACCCCAAGTTTGAAGTTGACCGGATGAATCATTCATGAGTTATTGTACGGACAAGGATGGAAAGGTGGACGGATGGATGGACGGACGAACGAAGGGACGGGAGACCCGAAAACATAATGGCTCCGCTTTCGCTTTGCTGAGCCATAAAAATTGGATTTTCCTTCTCTGTTGTCACTATAAAGAATTCGCTACACAATCTAGCTGTGAGTGTGATGCATTCTCAATAGCAAACAATAACGTCGGGGAAACTCCCTACAGAACTCTTAAAATGTACTACGCTGGCAGAAAATCTTCATGATGTCCATCCGAGATTGATTACCATATTTCTTCTAATTTTTCTACTAATCTGAAGGTCAACTAAGAACCACAATATATGCAGGTGGTATGTCATTTTAACGGTCTTGGTTAATGTAGTCATACACAAAGCCATCCATTCTCTAAATTACAAGAACCATAACACTACGTTTGAGTGAATTTTCATTGAAGTGCAAAGCACACATCGTATCCAATTTCTCGAAGCATATGCACTCCGGTTTTGATGAAATCAATCACAATGGCATCAGTCCATCGACTGGATACCTCTTGAACTAAGTATTGTTATAAGCTCCAAGAGGCGTCCTCAATGGTTAATAGTGTCTAAAACGTTGGCAGTTGGATGTAACTAACCATATCCACAAGTCCAATGGATTAAAAGTAGACGGTCTCCATCAGGACCCCTGGGGTCTGGGCCAAAGAAACCAAGATATATTTTTTTTCCAGACAATTTGTGAGTGAAAAACTTCTCCAGATACATGTATCACATTTACAAGGACGTTTTTGGCTGACAGTTATGTAAAGGGCATACGCTTCCTTTGCTTGCCAGGTTGAACAACTGTATGAAGTTTCAAAGATGTGAGTGAAAAACTTGTTTGAGATAATGTGTTTACAAGGATTTTTACAGCTGTTTAGCCTTGGAAGTCACTTCTTAACAGGCAGACTTCTATTTCAAGATTGAGGACATACCTTGGCTCCAGTAATGTAGAGTTCTCTCAGTTGTGTTTTTAAATCGCTGTTCATCTCAAGCTCCAAGAGAGCCTGTAAAGAATTGACAGTAGTTGGTACAAATAATAATAAAAAAATTCAAACGTGTTTTATTACACTCATTATCAGGCACAATTTGCACATTTAAATGCTTGCTGTTTAGCAGTTAAACTGGACTGGAAAAAAACAAACAAACTTTTTAAAGTAATAGGTTTACTAAGTTTAGTAATAGAACACTTTGAAATGAGAAAACAAAACTCACTTGAGAAATTGAGGCTTCAAAGTCATCAGCCTTCTCGCCTTGCGGCTTCACGATTTTGACGCTCGCCGAATACATCTAAAAACAAATTCAGTAGATATTAATAAATATCTCCACAATTGTACTAAGAAACAGTCTTTAAGCCTATCTGAACGTACTGTGCAACTGAAGAATGGAGCTCATATCCCCAGGATTTTTCAGCTAAAACTTATACACACTAAATTTAATCCCAGACTTACTCGGTTATTATTTACATATTTCTATTTTTATTTTGTACAGTTTCATTTCTGACAGATAACTGCAATGTACTGATGCCAAACGAAAGGACATTAACCGATTTTCACGAATATCAAGATATCTTTGTAATTTTCAGTTGATTGATAAATAGATTTTTCTACAACACATTGAAGACTTTATCAGGTTGGGGAAAGTCGCCGATCGGCAGGTTGTCCATCGATCCACAGACAAACTGCCAAACGACGGTCCAGCGCTGCCATCGATCGACGGACTAACCTTGGTATAAAAGAGAATAACCCCAGATTTCGGTCTGTTGTTGTTTTGTCGCCAAACAAACGAGTGAAAAAACAAAATGATATGTTCCCAGCTCGCTGTTAATTAAATCTTTGGCACTCAAACACGGCTCCCCGCGTGCGCTGAATGCTTCAAACTTTGCCCTATCAAAATGGCAAATTGAATGACGCCATTTCTATCGAGTCTTTTACAAAGAAAACAAATATTTACTCACACTTTCCTCTTCTCCACATGTGCAACTTGATTTCGTCTTTACGGAAATGACCTTTGGAGTTCAATCGATGTACACATTAGGCAGATATAATCGATAAACTGCTTCTGTCAGCTTCCTGGTGATGTAGACGCGCTTTTCTATGGTGACCCATAAAGACCATTTTGTAGCAATATTAATTTCTCTGGCACATTAACATAATGATATGATGCTACATGAATACTGGAACTGCGCTATCCAGAACATTCAGAAAGATTTTCAATCCACACAATAAATAATCTGCATAATTTAATATTTTTTTTCCCTAAAGTCGCTATATAAATATATATCTGAATATATACCAAAATGTTGCCCCTATTCAAAAATGTATTTAAAATGAAAAAAAAAGAAGACATCTTTTGTGAGTTTTTGTCAAATTGCCAGATTTTTTTTGAGGTGAATAAATTAACTTTACTATATATTTTTTTTTTATTTTAACTAAATTTTGGAATAGGGGGCAACATTTTGGTACATATTCTGATATATATTTATATACTGAGCGTTCTTATGAAAAACATATTAAATTATGCAGATTATTTATTGTGTGGATTGAAAATCTTTCTGGATGTTCTGGATAGCACAGTTCCAGTATACATGTAGCATCATATCATTATGTTAATGTGCCAGAGAAATTAATATTGCTACAAAATGGTCTTTATGGGTCACCATAGAAAAGCGCGTCTACATTACCAGGAAGCTGACAGAAGCAGTTCATCGATTATATTTGCCTTATGCGTAAATTGATTGAACTCCAAAGGTCATTTCTGCAAAGACTTGAGGAAAGTGTGAGTAAATATTTGTTTTCTTTGTAAAAGACACGATAGAAATGGCGTCATTAATTTTGCCATTTTGATAGGGAAAAGTTTGAAGCATTCAGCGCACACGGGGAGCCTTGTTTGAGTGCCGAAAACTTATTTAACAGCTGGCTGGAAACGTACCATTTTGTTTTTTCACTCGTATGATTGGCGACAAAACAACATACTGAAACCGGGGTATTCTCTTTTATACCAAGGTTAGTCCGTCAATCGACGGCAGTGCCAGGGGTCGAAATGATTAAAATTTTCCACCTGTCACATGAGACAGGTAGATTTTTTTCCTACCTGTCACAAATATTTTCCACCTGTACAAGTATTTTCGTCGTATTAGTGTATGAGGTGGCACATGACAGTAATCTGGAGGTGTGCGTGTGCACATACTAGTGCTGCTTGCTTTTTTTTTGAAGGTGAGGGTGGGTGGGGGGAGGGGTTTTTCATTCGTTCTTTGCCCATTTTTTGACTTGTTGCATTAAAGTGGAATGAGCTGCCAAAATTCACACTTTTTTCATAATTTTTGATCATCACGCCAGTAAGAGGCCTTCAGGCCATCGAAAAACTAAATTATTGGCGTTTAAATGAGGAAAATCCATACAGTATGTGGCCTGTACAAACTGAAAACATGTTCTAAAAGTTAGTTCAAAACAATACTTTATCGTACATTTTCGAGACTAGAACACTAGTAGAAGTAGAAGCCCTAAAAAGCTTCTGAAATATACGTCTTCAGAAAAATAGCCAATAATTTCAACATTCTGTTTTGATGTCAAAATATCAACATTTTGGTAGCGCATGACACTTTAACGAAGCTCATTTTAATAGCTGTTGCTTTCTCACATTTGTTTATAAAAAAAACGGAAACTTCCAATTTGCTTGACCATTACAAATTTACGGCATTAGTACTGTGGTGTTGAGAGAGTACACGACATGTGGCATAAAATTGTTTTAAAAACTCCCGTAGCTATCGCCGTATCGGCATCGTAGCCTATAAAAAATGCCGCTGTCATTCAATACTGAATTTTGCTTGTCAATTGAATTAATGCATATGCATAAAGGTATTAAAGAACATACTCTAGCCGTTCTAGGTTTAAATACTTTTTTTTTCTTCATTATGTTTATTTTTTGTTCACTTGGCACCATGCAAAAACTACATAGGTTTGAGAAATGAAAGCGTCAAATTTATTTCACTTTCGCTATTTCCCTTATGGAGTTATGCCACCGTACTTAACCAGTAAACGTGCTCGCCGTAGGCCTACTTTGTCCTTTACTGCCTTTGTTTCGCTTTCCTTGTACATGTATCTTGTAGCATTTGTTTCATAACAATTAAATTCTCGCATCGTGTAAATATTTCGTTTTGAATCCAGAATATTACGCATTGTCCGATTCTTTTAAACCACCGTGCTGCCGTGTCACAAGAAACTTGCGCATTACGTTCTATTCATCGTCCATAAGCTTGAGGTACTGCTTGCGCAGCAGTCTTGGAGACGTTATCGGTCACTTTTCACTGAGAGCCGTCACCTGAGAATCGGCTGACAAGCCCTGACTGACTAGGGACGTTCCACTATTGACGTAAGCTGTTTGGTGTCACCACTGAAAGATCGGTTTTAATAACGTCTAAACTTTAACAATGTTTTTCTTCTCCAAACAAATCTTCTTTTTTAAAATACTTCCATTGACTGTAGAATACTAACTAATAAATACATATGACTACTTAACATGCACATGTCGCATGCGACAGGTAGATTTTATTTGGACCTGTCGCACGTCAAAACTACCTGTCATCGACAGGTGGACAGGCGGTTATTTCGATCCCTGGGCAGTGCTGGACCGTCGTTTGGCGGTTTGTCCGTCGATCGATGGACAACCCGCCGATCGGTGACTTTCCCCAACCTGTTTATTTTTACGGCAACGTTTCCAGTTTTTTCCAACAATTTCAGCCTTATTTAGACATGGATTTACGCATCATGGTTATTTGTGAAATCTACAGAGCATGCGCTACACACGGATAGGTAAAACATGCGTGAAATATTTTGTTTTTTTTCAAAACACATGCTTAAATGACGCAATTTGTTTGACACTTTTAAGAAACAAATTTCAACCACTTCATTATCTGTGACTATACAACAGAATGGCAGGATAGTCGGACAGACTATAGAATTGGTCCGTCAGTCTCAAACCGCTATGATCGTCAGGGGGGCAAGCCCCCCTGCAACCCCCCGTTTTATTCATTTCTTCTAGAACTTATGACTAATTTAATATTACAAGCTTAAAACTAAATTATCCCTACTAAAAGCTAAAAGAAATAACATCTAAAAGACGAATTTGAAGGGAAGTTAAAAACGACGGACCTATTCTATATTTGCACCGGATAGTCACCTGGGCCTACATGTAGGCTTTACCTACATAATATTACTTATATGGGCCCTGTTGCCAATTAGGAAGCAAGGTCAATTTTCTTTTCACATTGATCTCTAGTCCGAAATATCTGCGCTGATGATGTAAGACATTTTTTGACAGATAGGCCATCATCAGCGTCAGAACGCATTTGATCAATTTTCTGGGAATTTCTTGCCACCCTTCGAGGTGGCAAGACCACCTCTCGTTTCTCATCAAAAATATCAAGATTCTCTTCATAACTTTTAAACAATAAAATTGCTAACCCGTACTTTAATGATTTCCCTTTCTCCTCGCACCAATCTGAAGTCTGTACGTCGACACCAGCCATAGATCTGCCCGATTAAATTTCAAACTGTACCAAACCTTTAATTTAGAAAAGTCGCCATTTGCATACTACGTCAATATACGCGCGAAAGGTCAACTTGTCACATGATTACCCACTTGCAGGCGATATAGTTCATTGGTCGTGTTGGTTCACGTGACTTCAGCAAAAAAGCAACACGACTATCGCCTGCTAGTGGGGTAGTCATGTGACAGATTGACCTTTCGCGCATATAGTGACGTATCAATGAGATTATGCAGATGGCGACTTTTGTAAACTAAAGGTTTGGTACAGTTTGAAATTTAACCGGGCAGATTTATGGCTTTTGTCAACGTACAGACTTAAGATTGGTGCGAGGAGAAAGGGAAATCATTAAAGTACGGGTTAGCAATTTTATTTTTTGAAAGTTATGAAGAGACTCTCGATATTTTTGATGAGAAACGAGAGGTGGTCTTGCCACCTCGAAGGGTGGCAAGAAATTCCCAGTAAATTGATCAAATGCGTTCTGACGATGATGATGGCCTATCTGTCAGAAAATGTCTTACATCATCATCGCAGATATTTCGGACTAATTGATCTCTTATTCGAGTCTACTTAGTCTTCTCATTGCAAAAAATCAGACAAACAATAAATGAAAATCCGACCAAAAACCTAGCCAAAACAAGAACCAACAGTTGTTGTTGTAATAGTACATTTCAAGAGACTGTCCGTAAAACTTAACAGGTCAGTCACCTGTAATAAGGCCACTTTATGCACTTTTCAGTTAACAGAAAGGCACAATTTCACTTGCGACAGTAAATATTTAAGACAGCGGTAAAACATTAGCATAGAGCTACAGCAACATGGTCACAGATCGACGTAACGAAGTTTGGATAATGGACTAAGTGGTTTTATATCCGACAAAATCGTAAAATATATCGATCATCTTAGGTTCATTTTGATGGGTTTGAATGCGGGAATAGACCAATATCAGCATTTGGGGATTTTATTTTTTTTAACCACACAAATAGGGACCTATTAGATTTTTAAACTTAAAACTCCATGCTTATCACCACACGAACCTTGCTATGGCGGCGAAGGAAAAGAACTTCCTCGCTAAATCTCGTATTGAAATGCTAAATTGCGAGATTTCCGCCACCTGTCAATTTTAGGATCTGTCACGTTTTAGGAATTTTATTTGTATGCAAATACTTGAAAATTATTAGATATACAATTAAAAAGGCGTAAAACTGACCTGAAAGACAATGATTGGTTCCGCACATAAACTTGAAATAGTTAGTGGACATAGTTCTTAAATAAGTCCGTTTTCATCTTCTTTCCCACGTGGCGGAAGTTGACATACACAAACGACGAGCGCAAGTTTACGGATACGAGGCCTGTTTCAGCGGTGGTCAGAAGGCCTTGCACAAGAAATTACATATTTATGATTACTTGTCGGTATATAAGTTTAGAAAAATTGATCAACGCCATGTCTTTTTATGCAGTTAGAAAAGGAAGAAATCCAGGGGTGTACGAAACGTGGTGAGACTGAGACTGACTTTTCATGTTCATCAACTTTCAGTTTCAGTTTCTACAGGTTGGGGAAATACGTGAATCGACGGATATCCGTGAATCGACGGACAGTTTTGTCACAGAACGACGGATAGGCACCTGTCAAAAACGATAAAAGTTATCCGACTTCCAATTCTTACGAAGACGCAAAGTTTTGCAGTTCAACAACAACAGAACAGCTTTCAAGCTTTCCATTCACACTCTTATTTCGTCCTCAGCTTCAATATTTTTCTGCGCTGAAGCCGTCAAAGTCGCTGACACAAACTGTCAAAAAGCAGTTCGCCATTTTGGATAAATAATTTCGAAAAGAAAATAAACATTTACATACATTTGAAACCCCGCAAATTAAAGCGTGCTTCTTCGTCTTTCCATACCGGTCACGTGGTTTAAATACGTCCACCGGCAAGATCACACAAGAGCATCTAAAGTAGGGACCTCCAAGAATGCAGCGCCACTAGCCATTGTATGGTGAACCAAAGGGGACTAATTTGCCTTGGATACTGTATGCCTCTTGTACATGACAGGCCTGCTAGATTAGTCCCCTTTGGTTCACCATACAATGGCTAGTGGCGCTGCATTCTTGGAGGTCCCTACTTTAGATGCTCTTGTGTGATCTTGCCGGTGGACGTATTTAAACCACGTGACCGGTATGGAAAGACGAAGAAGCACGCTTTAATTTGCGGGGTTTCAAATGTATGTAAATGTTTATTTTCTTTTCGAAATTATTTATCCAAAATGGCGAACTGCTTTTTGACAGTTTGTGTCGGCGACTTTGACGGCTTCAGCGCAGAAAAATATTGAAGCTGAGGACGAAATAAGAGTGTGAATGGAAAGCTTGAAAGCTGTTCTGTTGTTGTTGAACTGCAAAACTTTGCGTCTTTGTAAGAATTGGAAGTCGGATAACTTTTATCGTTTTTGACAGGTGCCTATCCGTCGTTCTGTGACAAAACTGTCCGTCGATTCACGGATAGTCCGTGGATTCACGGATATCCGTCGATTCACGTATTTCCCCAACCTGTTCTATACTATAGACCAATGCCAGTTTTGCGAGCAACAATGAAATGACGTCGCGGCGTAAATCTTACACCGGACAAGCCCAGTAGTCATTTTGGCTTTTGCCATATTCGGTCAAAATCCTGTTTCATCCACGATTTTTTCACATTTCTAGATTCATTTGGATATACACTGTTCGAATATGGATTTTCATTTCTTAAATCCGTTGTAAAAGACCAAAAATTTGCAGTTAAAAACACATGCATGAGCTGCCAAAATGTTGATATTTTGACGTTAAAACAGTAAATTATTGGCTATTTTTCTCAAGACGCGTTTTAGTGCCTCTAGTCTCGAAAATGTACCATAAAGACAAGTATTGTTTTGAAATAACTTTGGCTTAGAAAGAATGAATGGTCGTCCCGGTTATTTAAATTTTGTTTACGTTTCGAACTCGTTTTTGGTTCGTACAGGCGACATACTGTATGGATTTTCCTCATTCCAACGGCAATCATTTAGTTTTTCGAGGGCCTTCAGAGCCTCTTAAGCCCCGTTCAGGTTGAGTTAAGATCCGATCGTCGTAAGCTCCAGTCTGTAGTGAATCTGCGATCAATCAGTCGGAGAACTTTTTTCGACATGAGTGGCCTTTGGACTCTTCGGATCAGTCTCAGATTGACCAGTCTTACGATCGTAAGGATAGAAACATGTTCTATCAATCTTAAGGTCACAGCCAATCAGCGACCCATACTTCATCACGTGATCATTTTTTTCTTGGCGTTTCGAAGATGTTGTATTGTTACGTTATTCCTAGTGGCGTGCCAGTCTGCAGAATATAGTGACGAAATTCCCTTCCGATCAACTGATCGCGTCGACCTGAGCGGGCTTAAAGACTGATCAGTCGGTAATCGTTTGGTTGAACGATAAACCAGTCTCAGTCGACATGAACGCTCTTAAAATTCAATCGCAGACAATCGGATCGGATCTTAACTCGACCTGAGCCGGGCTTTACTGTCGTGACGATCAGAAATTATAAAAAAAGGTGAATTTTGGCAGCTCATGGCAAGGCAGTAATTATGACATCACTAAATTACGTCATTTGAAAGTAATTGACAAATCACCTATCTAACAATATATAAAAAATCAGATTGGCAAAACTGGGTAAACACGTCTATTGTCGCTTTTATTTTTGTATTAAATCTCAGTTTTTATACGCCCGGCTTGAAAAGCGGGCTGTATTATGGTATCATCTCCGTCCGTCCGGCAGTCCGGCAGTCCGGCAGTCCGGCTGTCCGGCTGTCCGGCTGTCCGGCGTCCGCTTTCCCTTCCGCTCCATAACTTCTAAAGTTTTGATTCCATCTGCACAATTTTTTTTGAGTATATACCTTATGGGTAGAAGGTGTGTCGCAGACTATTTTTAACATCACTGGTTACATAATATGGGAGTTATATTGGATTATGTAATATTCCCTTCCGCTCCATAACTTCCAAAGTTTTGATTCCATCTGCACAATTTTTTCTGAGTACATACCTTATGGGTGGAAGGTGTGTCGCGAACTATTTTTGACAGCATACATTGCGTAATATGGCAGCCATATTCGGTTATGTAATATTTACTTTTTCTCTCCGTAACTTTAACAAATATGATCCGATGTTTTCAAATCTTTCATGTTACATACCATATTAACAGACAGTGTGTAAAAAAAATTGTTTATGATATCAACTATTGCAAATTATTGGATTATGTACATTCCCTTTTATTCTTACTTTTATTTTCATGAAAATAACCTTTAAATTATAAAATGGCTTCTACTTTTCCGATTCTCATCAAAAAAGGATTTTTTCAAATTGCAATAATGTTTCTAAATTGATTAAAACTATTCTTAAATCAATTTATAACGTTTTAATCAAATGAAAAATACATAGAAGGATTAAAGTTTTATCTACAGACATAGAGATAAGTAACCCAGCCTTGTTCTATTTACTTACATGTACTCTATCTAAACATACTCTAAAGCTCTAAGTCTCTTATCAACAAGTGTTGAAGGTTTTATGGTTTTATGGTCTACCACATGGCCTAAATGTAGGCTTTGTATTAATGTTTGAGCCATGCCATGCTGAACTGTTTTTTTTTTGTAGCCAAATAATATAGAAAAATGATATTATGAGAAAAATTTTCAAATCTACTTGAATTGGTGTGAGCTGCAAAATTGCCAATTAATTGCATTTGTTTAAGTATGATTAGTAAATTATAAACTAAAAAATTGAAACATTTTAGTCCAAACTATATTGACAAAAAGCAATGTTTAACATCATGATTTAACAGCAGCGAGACCGAGTACAAATCTTGTTAATAATCTTTGATCCAAATAGCCCATTTTAAATTTGAAACAGATGCTTTTTAAAGGTTTTAGTGGTAAGATTTCATTTTGTTGACATTACATCACCTTTTACCAAGCTTCAACCTCCTTCCTCTGAATTTTGAAAATTAAATTCAAATAAATATGGAAGGATTTGTTTTGGTATGGCCGCAGTTACTGTGCCTTTCCGGGCGTATTTTGGGTTTCCCGAAACTCTTGTTAGAAATCAATGTGTGACAGGACATTGAAAATACATGTATGTACCTAGTAAATCACCAACATCAATAACATGATACGCGACAAGATTTAAAAAAACCAAAGGCAGATTTGCCAACAACTAAAGGCTATAGTAAGTGGGGTAAAAGCAGGGTAAAATGTTGATTTGAATTACTTTCCCAAAGATTGAACGTCGATTGTTGATTACAGTACCATATTTCTCATAATGTTGTTTAACATGACTGTCATGCTGGATTACAATGTTATTAATCAGGATATTTCTTATTGTGATTGTCACATTGATATGTAGTTCAATTTACCGAACTTATGGTGATATTATATATACCAACGTTCAGTCTGTGAATTCTGAAATGCTGCTCGGAAAACTCCGACAAACTTTTGTCGGAAATTACAAGCCATGAAAATAATAGTGTAACTGCTCTGTATGGACAATTCCTACCCCAGACTTCTTTAGAACTCATAAAAGATTATTCTTTCCTCTTTTATTTATTTTTATTTATTTTATTTATTTGACATGCACCGTTTGACCCAGTTCGAACGTTGCGCAAAATGGCGGCAAAGTCTCCAAGAAATGACAGTTTGTTGTTGTTTAAGACCAGGTGTACGCCCTTTGGAATAGCTACATGTAATAAAAGCGGACAAGAATAATCTTTTATGAGTTTTAAAGAAGTCTGAGGTAGGAATCGTCCATTCCGAGGAGTTACAATAATATTTTCATGGCTTGCAATTTAAGCATCATTTCCACCTTGTATTTCTAATTCGTATACCGAACGTTGGTATATGTAATATCGCCATAAGTTCGGTTAATTGAACTAATTGATATGTAGGTTTGAAAGCTCTGTATCTGCATCCTTTGCAGGTCAGAATGTCAACAACAGGTTGTAAAGTTTACAGGTGCAAAGTTTCGTAAGTTTTTAACAAAAGAGGAAGCCTTGGCATTTGTTAATGAGCAGCAATCTCCTGCAGGTCAGTATTTTAGAAAAAACAAAACTAAGTCTATGGACTCCCACAGTGGACGTAGAAATTATTATTTACATGCTTTTGGGATCTTTTACTGCAGTGGATTGGTTATTGGTGTTAGATGCAGTACTAAGAATGCTCACTTATTTGACTGACTTTTCAGGTTTATTTTTTCGAGGCAATAAAGCAGAGGTCTTAGAAAATTGCTGAGCATTCTCTGTCATTGATTTTAGGCCCTATTAAAAATAGGTTTTATCTTTACCTAATTGTACCTTTTGGCATTGTAAATCGTGGAAATGTCACAGATACGAGTAGTGTCAAAACAAATGGTCACCTTTGTTGAAAATTATATTTATATCTCCGCTTTATTGCCTTATAGTAGGAAACAGCATCAGGAATCATCCTGGATCGCCAATGTTTATTGATGAAAAAATAATCTAAAATCAGTTCCTTTTTCACTAATCTTTGTTGTTTTATTATCTATATATTACAGGAAAAGGTGTGTTCGCCTGTACCACTGACGATCAAAGTATGATGTCTTACAATATTCAGAGTAAACTTCAGTCTATTATTTCAACAATGAACTTGTTTAAGCAACAACTTACAGCTCTGTCAGGACTGGGTGAAAAATTGACTTCAGAAGTCGAGGAATTAAAATCCTCTGTTTCGGCGAGTGGATTTTCTCCCACGACAAGGATGTCACCAAGCGCTTCAACAGCTCATGGAATAAAGAGATCTCTCACCACTGACACAGGCTGGGACGGTCTATGTCCTCAACCACCCAAAAAACCTGATTTAAAAAAAGCCAAATCAGCTGGTGAAAATGTGGACTATTGGACAGGTGGGTAATATATGTTTTACAACTTACTAATTAATGGTTATAGTAGAGCTACAAGATTACAGCAATATCAATATGAAATTTTCACCATGACGACGGCAGGCAGTGAGCCAAAGCTCATTACACTGTTAACGATAATTCAGCCTTCCCTCTGCCTACACATTATGAGACTATTGTTTCATGTACAATCTACAGGGGATATGCTGTTCACACTTTGCTTCATCCAGTACTGTACTACATCCTCATGATGTAAACACATAGATTGGATCTTACATGTAGTTATTTATGATCACTAAAACACACGGGCATAGGGAAAATCTTCTTGTCGATGTTTTAGCCTGGTACCCTGGGTTGATGATTCCTGATTCTCATGCACTATGAATTCTAGTGAACCATAGGTAAGGTGTAAATGGCGAAAGGGAAGGTCATACAAGATTTTTCCACAGATTCACCAATGTTCTGCTAGCTTTCACATTAATTTTGTTAATTGGTTAAGCCATAATCCATGGGTTCATCCAGAAGGCTGTCTTTTGAACACCGAATAATAAGTCTGCCTTTTAACATGGACAGGATACAAACTTAGGTTATTTTGGCCCCTTTTTCACATACTCTTGACTGATGATTTATTTTCTCTGATTATTATCCGAATAAGTTTTACTTATTTGTGGGCTGTCAGTTAAATGAATTAATTTATTTTGAATTCAATTTGAAATCCGTATTCTTGGTATTAACTTCTAATTTTTTTGATTAACGAAAAAAAGGTTTTGATTATAATTTTCAGGCAAAAAATTTCGAGAATCCGATGGTGTTATTGTATACACGGATGGGGCCTGTTCACAGAATGGAAAAAATGGAGCCAGAGCTGGCATAGGAGTATTTTGGGGATCGGGAGATTCAAGGTAGCAGCAGGCTTAACATTGTGTTTTAATGAGAATAAGAATTTTGTTTTGAGCTTGAATAGGGGGCCTCCGTGGCTAAGTAGGTAGAGCGTTGGGCGCTCGATCCGAACAGCCTTCCACCAATGGGTTGCGGGTTCGAATCCCACTCAGTCCAAAAATTGGAAAATTTTCTGACTGGGTTTTCACTCAAACGACCTATGTGGGATGGTTGCCAGTTACCAGCGGAAGGTCGTGGGTTTCCTCCGGGCACTGAGCCCGGTTTCCTGTCACAATAAAACTGGCAACGCCGCCATATAAGTGAAATAATCTTGAGCGCGGCGTAAAACACCAAACAATCAATCAATCAATTGAGCTTGAATATAAATCAGGTCTGCCAGGTCGATGACTATAGTCCTTGATTGCTTTGTTAACCTCTTCACATATTTCATATTTCCTTTTTTATTGTAATCATTAAAATTAATATCTGATATGAATAAAAGTAGATGTATAATAAATCAATGAACTTGATTGAAATCGGTCTCATTTGTGTTACTAATATATTTTTTTTTATCTTAGAAATTTAAGTGAAAGATTAACAGGCAGACCAACCAATAACAGGGCAGAAATTCATGTAAGTATGACTCTAATGCCTAATACCTAATGCCAACCATAAAACTCCCTTGTCTGACTTCTACATAGGCACCAAATTACATATTTTCACTTTCTTTTCCAAGAACATGTATCAGGGCTGTCATTATAGGGAGAGTGATTGCTCTCCTTCCCCTCCACACCCCCCAGAGGGGTCTTAGGAGACCTGTTTATCACTCCCCCTAACTCTCCCTATCGGTTTCAGACCCCTTATTTATGTTTTTCACTCTACCAAGATGAAACTATTCTCCAACCCTTTTATGTCCATAAAAATAGAATTAACTGTCTGATAATATGAAAAACTAGGATAGCATTTTGTTAAAGATTTATCTCACCAGAATTTGCACGACAATTCTGACATATATAAGTATACCAAAATAAAAATTCCTTTTCTGTAACTTCAGACCCTTTTGTTTCATCATGATCGTGTTCTCTGTCTGAAAAACTTGGGAGGGGAAGACCATTTTTGGGGAGAGTGAAACAGGTCACCCTGACAGTTTTGGGAGAGCATGTTGTAACTCTCCCTGGCTATTCTTAATGACAGGCCTGTGTATCATATTTTTGTTTAATTTAGTTTACCCGATTTCTTGCTTTAGCTGAAGATTTGCACAACTTTGTCAATATTTTACAAAGTATTCCGGAAAATTCTGCTCCTTTGGTTTATAATATTACAATAACAACCTATGATTGGGTATAAAGGTCTCAATGACATACATATATCCCCCTTATTAAAACAGTTAGAGACCTGTCTCCATGGTTATTTTAGTCAAGAAAATTTTTCCTGAACCCATATGTTTTAGTGTTAATAAACATACCCCAGTAAATGTGCCTGATTCTATTCTTACAGCATGGTATTTAGATTATCCCCACCTTGACACACACTTTTTGAACATGTAGGGTGTTTATCTGTATATGGTCACAGGGCTTTCAATCTACCCAGTTACCACCGGAAGGTCATGGCTTTCCTCCGGGCATAGAGCCCGGTTTCCTCCCATGATAAAGCTGGCAACGCCGCCATAAACATGTAAGTGAAATAATCTTGAGCGCGGCGTAAAACACCAAACAATCAATCAATCAATCTACCAATTGATTACACCCAACTGTTTCATTTTTGGTATACTTTTGAGAATTGATCATGTGTAAAACCCTTCAAGCTGTTGTATGTTAGTTTTTATCAACATCTGTCAGGTCTTTTTTGTCTGCCCTGCTCTATAGCTTTCATCCATACCCTTACATTTATACAACTTGTAAGTGATATATTTATGGACACTAAAACACACGGGCACAGGGAAAATCTTCTTGTCTAAAATAACCACGGAGACAAGTTTCTAATTGTGTTAAAAAGAGGTATATCATTTAGACCTTTATACCCCATCATAAATTGTTGTAATAAAGTAAACCTATGATATTTCATTAGGTTGACAACTGACAGGAGCTTGGCCTTAGTGAGTAGAATTTTCTGGAACACTTTGTATTACATTGACAATGCTTACGCATCTTAAGCTATAGTAAGAATATCGTCAGACTATATAGTATGCCCCCCCCCCCCCCCCCATACCCTTTCCCAGAAAACCTAGGTAGAAGGCAGACAGGGGAGTTTAGCCCTGACCAGTATGTCTTTCAAACTCTTGTTCTTTTTATAAGCAATGACTGGCCTTTGGGTCAGAGGTCGAGCAAGTTTACTTTGAAGTAGTTTGTATTCTTCTACTATAATCTTGGCCATAGCGATGCTAGCTTTGTTATACTGAAACACAAATGGTATTATAGTTTTTTCACGACATCTTCCGGGGTCCAAGTTCAAACCCAAAGGATAAAGTGATATATTTTGATATACTCATGAAAAACAAGCATCCTTCAAAATATTAAATGTATCCTTTTTCTTATTGATGTTTTACCTAGGCTGCCAGACGTGCCGTTGAACAAGCCAAAGCTTATGGTATAAAAAATCTCGTCTTACATACAGACAGTCAATTCTTGATAAATAGTAAGTTGACTCTCAAGGGGTAGGGTTTTATTTTTACTAATGCAGAAGGATAACGTTTGGTTCGGGCAGCACCGCAGGCCTCTCATTATACCCCCCGCAACGAAGTTAGGGGGGGTATACTGGAATCGGCTTGTCCGTCCGTCTGTCCGTCTGTCTGTCTGTCTGTCCGTCTGTAGACACAATTTTGTCCGGACTACTCCTCCTAAGATTTTGCTTTGATTTCAATGAAATTTCACAAATATGTTACCAATGGTATGTAGATGTGCATGCCCAACTTACAGGATGATATTTCCTTTTTTCACATTTTTATGACGTTTTTGACTTATAGGACTTTGCCATTTTTGGGGTCTCATTCCATATGAAGACAGGGTTATCGTGTTATCGCCACTACGTCTTCCCTACCTTCCCCCCTCCCTTCTACTGCCTTGAAGTGTGTATGTACGCTCATACATCCGTCCAATCGTTCCGTCTGTCCGTCCATCTGTCTGTAGACACAATTTTGTCCGGACTACTCCTCCTAAGATTTTGCTTTGATTTCAATGAAATTTCACAAATATGTTACCAATGGTATGTAGATGTGCATGCCCAACTTACAGGATGATATTTCCTTTTTTCACATTTTTATGACGTTTTTGACTTATAGGACTTTGCCATTTTTGGGGTCTCATTCCATATGAAGACAGGGTTATCGTGTTATCGCCCCTCCCTCCTCCCTACCTTCCCCCCTCCCCCCATCCCTTCTACTGCCATGAAGTGTGTATGTACGCTCATACATCCGTCCAATCGTTGTTCCCTCTGTCCGTCCATACTCCATAGACACAGTTTTGTCCAAAATACTCCTCCAATGGGTCTCATTCCATATGAAGACAGGGTTATCATGTTATCGCCCCTCCCTCCTCCCTACCTCCCCCCCCCCCCCCCCCCCCCCCCCCCCCCCCCCCCCCTTCTGCTGGCATAAAGTTTGTATGTACACACATACATCTGTCTGATCGTTGTGCCCTCCGTCCGTCCGTCCGTAGATGCAATTTTGTCCAAAATACTCCTCCCAGATGTTGGTTCTTTTTGAATGAAACTTGACAAATGTTACCAATGATATGAAGTTGTCCATGTCCTACTTGCAAGGAGATATTGTTACATATTTATGACATTTTGGACTCCTTTTGACATTTCTCTGTTCTGCCATTTGTCTGTTCATACATTTGTTTGTAGACACAATTTTGTCCCATTGTACAGTTGTACGGTAGTTGCTGTGCTTGTCATATAAGCCTGCATGTTTCATTATTGTGCTTGTGGCACTCTTGATAGCCTACTCCCTCGTAGTGAGTGCTGGTAACATGATCAGCAAGCAGCCTCATAGTCTACTTTCTTGTTGTCGATGCTAACTAAACATGACCAGCAAGGAGTATTTTGCATGATATTTTGTCTTACTCCATCATTTGTCACAGACGTAGCATTAAATCATGCCCAATTCATGTGTCTCCTCCTCTTGGTGCTGTTCCACCCTCCCAACTCACTGTCTTAACACTAATACCCCCTTACACTTTCCTGAATGTTATTAATTTTTTCATGTTGTTGATAGATGTTGGCCTTGGTTGGTGCCAGTTCCTGCAATTTTGATGCAGTCTGCTGCTGTCATCATCTGCTCATGTAAAGTCATATCTGCATCTCATAGCTTGTTCTCCTTGCTTACTTGCCAGCAGAATTATCATCATATTCTGTGTTTTTGCATTTTCAATTTCATTGTTGGTTTTCTCATCACTTATCACTGACCATTATATTATTGTTTTGATGCTACAATTCTCAGATAGGCCGACTTTTCTTGCAGAGCGGGGGGTATCTCAGTTATGTCTAGTTCGTTCTAACATATCAATGAACACCTGAACTTCAATCTGCCTTTTCTCTTATTTATTCTGGCTTATTTTTAGACCCTACAGATTATATAAGGACTCTCAGAGTACTGTTGATGAATTAGTTTGTTATTACACTGCATATACTGTTTTGACAAAGTAGGTGGATTGATTGTCTGTTGATTCATGCTGCAATAAAATTATTTCACTTATTCATGAGTGTGGCCAGGTTAAAGTGGCATGAGCTGGCAAAATGTAGATTTTTTGAAGTAAAAACATAATGTTGAAATTATCGGCTATTTTTCTCTTGACGTATAATTCAGAAGCTCTCTATTGCTTCTAGTCTCGAGAATGTACTGTAACGTATTGCTTTGATCTAACTTTGGCTTGGAATGAATGAATGGTCGTCCCGGTTATTTAAATTTTGTTTACTTTTCGAACACTGTTCCGGTTCGTACGGGCCACATACTGTATGGATTCAACTCATTCCAACGCTAATCATTTAGTTTTTCGATGGCCTTCAAAGCCTCTTACTGTCGTGACAATCAGAAATTATGAAAAAAGTGTGAATTTTGGCAGCTCATGCCACTTTAAATGAGGGAGAAAACCGGGCTCTTTGCTCGGACTCTAGCCAAATCTTCATCCAGTACCTGGCAACCATTCCACGTAGGACAATAAAATGAAGACACTTGTGTGTGCCTGTGTGGGGCCGCTGTGGCTCAGCTGGTTAGAGGGATAGTCGTTCAGTCCGACGCGGCCTTCCATTGTTGCGGCAAATTTCTGAGAGGATTTTCCACTTGATTGCTGTATGTGGACAAGTTTTCAGGTACTCGCCAAAGATTAGGGGTTTCCTCTGGGCAATGAGCTGGTTTCCTCCCCAACTAAAGCTGGCAACACAGCCATATAAGCGAAATAATCTTGAGTGCGGCGCAAAACATCAATCAATCAATCAAGCATGTGACCAATCAGTGGAAGGTGTGTATGAGAGTCACTATCAGAAGGGGGTGTCATGGCAACATCGTAAGTTGAATAATCTTCATTGAGACTTAAACGACTTTTATTTCATATAATTTTTTTTACCATTACTTAGGTATAACAACTTGGATAAAAGGTTGGAAGAAAAATGACTGGGTAAAGACTACAGGAGAACCAGTGATCAATAAAGAAGACTTCTTGGAGTTGGATGCTGTTATTAAAGATATTAATGTTAAATGGGTAACTGTTAATCAAATACATTAGCTTTAACTATAGCATGTTTTTATAACATGGACACCAATGGGTCGCAGGGTTAGAATCCCACTCAGTCAAATTGGAAAATTTTCTGGCTGGGTTTTCACTCAAACGACCTACATGTGGGATGGTTGCCAGTTACCACCTTAAGGTTGTTCGTTTCCTCCAACAATAAAACTGGCAACGCCACCATATAAGTGAAATAATCTTCAGCGCGGCGTAAAACACCAAACAACCAATCAATTATAACTTGGAATAAACCAATCAACATGCTGGTTTCCTAAAAACGGTTCTTTCTTGAATGACTTTTTAGCTTGAGTAGTGTGTTGAGTGTAGTAACGAGAATGATTCTGATAGAAGGGGAGTTTGATAATATGAAATTCTCACCCAAAGAAGCCCAGTTGGTGCCTGGCGACATTTCCACATTGTGGAATCTAGTTTGTTATATGGAACAAGGAGCTCATTTGGGTGAGGTTTATAAATGAAAATGAGCCTGACGAGAAACGCCAAACATTCACATTTGGCTGTTTTGGTTTTCACCAAATGTTACAAGTTATTCGTGAGATTCTTTGAACAAACTATGAAACGCTTGTCAGGTTTGAGGTTTGAGGTTTCCTCCTCCGCTAAACCTGGCCTGGTCGCCATGCTAGTGAAATATACTGGAGTGTGGCTGAAAACATTGGTTAATCCTTCCAGTAGAGGTCCTGGTATCCTCACTCAAGTAGTCTGTTTCACTCTGCCCAGTGAAATAAATTTGAATATGGTAATGATAATAAGGCATGACCATGATTGCACTACACATGAATATGGTGTTACACACCTACATTGTAACAGTATTCTCGTTATTGTGGGATTACACTTTCTTGGAAATATGGTAGAAATTCTTCTACCGATTTTTGGGTGACACCCGAAACGGGAATCGAACCCGGGTCTCAGAGTATGGCACCTATCGCCAGCACTAAATGCCGGCTGCCTTATCCATTCAGCCAACCGGCCTTCCAAAATAACGAGAATACTGTTATATTCACTTTCTAAAAGACACTAACTATAAATTAAACTCATACAGTGTAACAGTCAATTGATGTGGTTGCTTGACTTATTTCAGGTTCATGTCCGAGGCCATTGTGGTATCCCTGGCAATGAAGCAGCGGACAGATTAGCAAATGAAGGAGCTAGAAAGTCTTTGACATGATTTCTCCCGGAAACAGCATAGCATTATTACCAGAATTTGAATTAAAATGACTTTGGATAGAGACTTGTCAAATTGAGCAGCTTGTGAAATCTTTACTCGGAATCTTTACTTGGGATGAAATGGCTCATCTGTCGTTACTTTATTGATAATAAATTTTCCTCACGTTTAAGCTTGTTACATTTTTTTCTTTTAGTCGTTTCGTTTGTATACTGGGTCTTGCTGGCTAAGTCGCTTATGGTGATAGTCACTCAGTTTGACACAGGCCTTCCATTGATGCGGCATGGGATCAAATCCCAGGCAGACCGTGGAAGAGTTGCCAGGTACTCGTTGAAGGACGAGGGTTTCCTCCCTCGAAATGCTACCATGTTTGTGAAATAACCTCGAGTGCAGTGTAAAACATCAATCTTAACTTAGAAAGAAATGGTTCGTCAAAGATCTGTTGTTACTTTACTGATAGTTTAAGCGTATTACATTTTCATTTAGTGTGTCCATTTGTATACTAATCTTTCAATGGCATTTAGAAGTTGAAAGGTTACAATAGGTGAAGAATTACTTATGGATAACAACTAATAAACCAAGAAGTTGTTATCCATAAGTAATTCTTCACCTCATTTATATACTGATTGTAGCTTTAAGTCAGTCTTCAGAATGTAATTTAAAAGCTGACGATGTTCATCAAGAGGTATCCTAAATGCCTTCAATTTCCTTGAAATTACATTTTATACTAGCAGAGGATGGCTTAAAAAATCACCCAAGCAATTTTACATAACTTCAGGCCCACAGCGATCTTTGAAATCTACACCCAAAGTTTAGCTGAACTGTGACGTCGTAGATGTATAAACACTGTCAGCAAAGAAATGCTTGAGCCATCTACACAACCTCCATTTTCAGCTCAGAGACAGAGAGAAAAAGATATATATATATATATACCATTGTCTGGGCGATCGTGACTCGGTGAACTTGTACCATCAAATTAGTAAACAGGTCTGAATCACCAAAAGAACATTTATCACTGAAGTTTTAACCTATTGACATGTTTGCACTTTCATTCCCTGTAATTGTGTATCGTTTTGTTGTTACTATGCTGGACATAGTTTGACCGTGTGGCATCTGCTATGCCCATGAAAGGTCACTGCCCAGTAAGTGAGTCTTGCCAGGCAGGTTCGTCAAGGCAGACATACTGCAATCCTGCAAAAACATGTTTTTTTGCTTTGAATTCTTAAATTATTTGAACAGATTCACGCCAATAGCTGTCCCACTGGTGAACAGACAAAAACGAAAAATGTGCTAATTATGTTGATAACATGCCCTGAAACGGATAAAGATCCAAATGAGGAAAACATTACTGGCTACAATGTCTGCCTATGTCTAAAAGGTGATTTATGTTTTCTGCCACCTCCAAGATTATTTCACTTATATGTCAGCATTGCCAGGTTCAGTTGAGGAGGATTGATTGGTTAGTTGGTGTTTTACGCCACGCTAAAGACTATTTCACTTATAAGGCGGCATTGCCCGTTTTATTGTGGGAGGAAACCCCCCACCTTCCGCTGGTAACTGCCAACCACATAGGTCGTTCTGCTTCAGATGAAACCCCAGTAAGAAAATCTTCCAATGTTTACTTGGGACTGAGTGTGATTTGAACCCACAACCCATTCGCGAAAGGCTGATCAGATTCAGCGTCCAATGCTCTACCTACTGAGCCACGGGGGAGTTTGGGAGGAAACCTACATGTAGCTCCTCTTTCACATAGATGCATTGAGTGAAAAGGACACTCAAACTTTTTTTTCTGGACTGAGTGGGCTTTGAACCTGTGATCCATCAATGTCAGGCAAAGAGGTTTGAACAAAAAGACACAAAGTATTGATAAAACACTTTTATTTCTGACAGAATAATGGCAAAATGTGAAACCCGGTTCAACCACAACCATAGTTACAACATTGATATTCTTAATATATGAAAACTAGTATGTACCATTTAGCTCAAAACAATCTGTAATAAATACAAACATTAAACTAGCATGTGGTTAAGCCGAAAACAGAAATAATTTTACAGAAACAAAATTTGCTAAAAATGTATGTAAAAATAAGGTGTTGGATAAATGAGACACATTCGGTTCATTTCAATCGGCCAAAAAAAGGAAATAAGGATAGAAATGCAACTTTATTGCTTTCATAAAATACCACTGAAGGTTATCTAACAATAATTTAAACCGCTGCACATGTCCATAATCAGTTAATAAATGTTTAAAGCATCTTGTATATCGCTCAAAGTCAAACAATGCCCGAATAAGGTGGTTTGGACCTGTTAAAATGATAGGATTGTAATTTTCAAAGAAACAATTGGCTTTTGTCTGCAGCTTAGGGTAGTAGGGAGAAAACTGGAATTTCAATTTTTTGAAGAGCTTTAGAGGTAAAGTTGACTCTTGAAATCCAAGTAACTCACAAGCTTGCTGTTTATTTGTCCAACTGAAGTAAAATTCTGTAAGAAGTGATTTGGGCTAAAGAGAAAGTTTCTGTGTACACCTGCACATAAGTTAACAGTCTAAGAAATTTGCTGCCATCAGTAATTCCAGGGCAATCTCGGGTGCAATAGGGAACTCTGGAATTTCTGTAGAACTGTTTGTGAATCGTACTTTGTATGTGAAATACATACATACTTTCTGTAAAACATGTGAACTGAAAAAACAAAATTGGAAAACATGGTTTGAAAAACTAATATTTATTTTAATTTTTAGAAAAGTAGAAAATTTGAAATCGTTCCTCTCTCACTAAACCTCGCCATGCTGCCATATAAGCGAAATAATGTTGAAAGGGAAATATCAATCCATCATAATGTTTGTTAACATTAATACCAGATTATCTGGGGATAATATTAACGAGGAGTGGAAAACCAGGTCTCGAGGTCAATACCTTATGTCTTTGTGCATTTTATTTACAGGTTGTTCAGCAGGCCACATACCAAAATCAGAGGGATCTAGTATATATAAAAACTAGGAACAAAATAATTGTAATTTTAATCAGACAACATAAAGCATTTATAGTGGATACAACTAAAAACATCAATATTTTTAATCAGACACTTACGGTATTTCTCTGAATTTGATGACATTTGTTTCATTTTCAGCAAACTGACCTACAACAAAGAGAAAAAGGTAGTAAGTAAAATGTATTTTTTTGCTTACATTGATTGATTGATTGATTGATGCTCCCAGATCCTCCATCCCAGATATATGCTAAAACAAATAGTTGAGTAACATTATCATTGGCATTCGGTTTAACAATTGCCAAAACAACTTGGCTACATATTTACAATTGAATTAATGTTGCAACTTTGTGACTGGACAAGTCGTTTGCACTTGATCACCCTGCTCTTCATGCTCTCCTCCCATTAGATTAGATATTGTTTTGTAAGTTATGCTCCTGAAAACTTTAAGGGGAGCAGGTAGACGCCACCTTTGTCCTGGCAATACCTGTATCTTGGTTAATATTTGGATGATCGGTTTCGAACTTGCCTGGTATTATTCACTACCAAGTAGTTGTGCAGTAATACTTTTTACAGTCCATAAAGTTGATATTTTTAAAGTTATTTCCGTTTCATACTGCAAAATTATCACTTGTAAGCCATGAAAGGAACAGACAGCATTTGGTTTAAAAGTCTTGAACCACAACATTTGTGTCTTGGAGATTCTCAAAATTGATATAGTACTTAACTTGGACTACATCATGGTAAAATAATGTCATACATTTGATGACTAAATTAAGCTGGAAAGATTCAGATCAGTCAGATCACAGCATAAATTTCTTCACAACCTTACTGTTTACAAATTACATCCAGCTTTATCTTAACTACCACAAAACTCAAAGTGCCATGGGCTGCCAAAATGTTGAGATTTTGGGGTTAAACAGAATGTTGAAATGATTGGCTATTTTTCTCAAGACGTATAATTCGGAAGCTGTTTAGGGCTTGTAGTCTCGAAAATGTACGACAAAATAATGTTTTGAACCAACTTTGGCTTAGAATGAATGAATGGTCACGAACACGTTTTTGCATGGATTTTCCCCATTCCAACGCCAATCATTTAGTTTTTCGATTGTCTTCAAAGCCTCTTACTGTCGTGACGATCAGATATTATGAAAAAATTTCGGCAGCTCATATCACTTTAACTACTGGGATAACAATTGCCACCCTACAGCATTTGACATTTGTCTTAGAGAGCCGATGTACACCAGCTTAATACTAAGGTAAAACAAGTAAAATTAAGCATTGGGTGCCTTATATATGTCTAGTTATGTTTAAAATGGGGGTGCACATGGCCAGGCCCAGAGTTCGTTTACATTGCGGCCACGAAACAATATGAAACAAATCAATTTAATATTAAAAATAAAACGTGCCAAAACTTTCAAGATTTGGCAAGAATAGAAAGTTCCCTAAATCCTTTTGTATGGGAAAATTGAGAGACAACCGTCTTTCAATGTAAACTGTATTTTAACGGCAAGAATGTATATACAAGTACACCGTGTAGCCAACACACCTCCATGTAGGTTCAGAAATAAAAACAAACCTATCTCACATGAGTTGTTCTGGCAATTGATGTTGTCCACAAGCGAAACCTGAAGATAATGTTACTCAATAGGCATTGAAGAGGACAATAAAAGTTGAAAATGAACAGTATAAAAACAGACAACTATAGGGGAAGTAACTCTTCCAGATATCCTTAATGACAAATTGACACATCTTGAAACTGAACTTTTAATCTTGTGGGTTTCTCAAAATTCGATGTACTACTTAACTTCTACCTCATAGTAAAGTAATCTCATTTCTACTGATGACTGAATTAAATTTGAAAAGCGAAGATCAGTGACATTCACACCACGCATATTTAGTCCGAGAATTTCCTTTCTACTTTACTGTGCTCATTAGTTCAGTGCATTACATTGACTATACATTAGCATCGGCCAGCAGATTTGTTATTTTGGGGCTTAACTGAAAGATTAAGACATAATCTTTTGCAGCCAGAAAGGTACAAGCCGGAAGCCCATCAACAAATCATACGTTCCACCCTCTCAAGCCCCACCTGCAGGTAACTTATTAACTATCTGAAGAGGATGGGGTATTCGATCAGACCCGTAGCATAAACTTTAGCTTGTCTTTCCAAGCAAGACTTTACATCAGTAAATAGTATTGACAAGAAATTTTACAGAAGTTGGACCCAGCCCACTGACCCTTTCATCGGTCTTACGTTGCCGAGTAAAGGAAACCAGTCTGAAGAACGTTGAAAAATTAAGGGATTTACGTTAAAATAAGAAATATTGGTTTAGCCAGTGGGCTGTACGCACCAAAGATGGGGGCTAATACAGGACAAAATTAAATAGCCGGGATGTACGAGTACATTTTTTGTTTTGTTTTGTTGAATATTAAACTACCTAAACATGTAAGTCCAAGATTGGTATTAGGGGAAGCACTTATCCTGTGCTTCTTGATAAAAATGGCAAACAACTAATTCTGTTTCAACAAAATTTTTCCAATATTTGGCATCTCGTGTCACTTTAACAACTAGGATAATCATTTTACATGTACATGTAGTTCGAGATCATATACCTTGTAGCCGAAACACCTCCATGTAGGTTCATAAATAAAAACAAACCTATCTCACATGAGTTGTTCTGGCAATTGATGTTGTCCACAAGCGAAACCTGAAGATAATGTTACTCAATAGGCATTGAAGTGGACAATAAAAGTTGAAAATGAACTGTATAAAACAGTCGATAAGCCATGGATAAAAAAAAATTTGTTTAAGGCAGCATAAATGAAAAATCTTCTCAAATTCTACTAGACAACTCCATGTGGCAGAGCTTCTAAAATTCTGATACTTTCCTGTTAAATTTTTACAGAAGTTGGACCCAACCCACTGACCCTTTCATCGGTCTTACGTTGCCGAGTAAAAGAAACCAGTCTGAAGAACCGTGAAAAATTTAGGGATTTACGTTAAAATAAGAAATATTGGTTTTGCCAATGGGCTGTACGCACCAATGATGGGGGCTAATACAGGACAAAATTAAATAGCCGGAATACACTTGTACAATTTTAGTTTTGTTTTGTTGAATATTAAACTACCTAAACATACAAGTCCAAGATTGGTATTAGGGGAAAGCACTTATCCTGTACTTCTTGATAATAATAACAAACAATTAACTTATTCTGTTTCAACTAAATTTTCTCAATATTTGGCATCTCATGTCACTTTAACAACTAGGATAATAATTTTGCATGTAGTTCCAGATCATATACCTTGTAGCCAAAACACATCCATGTAGGTTCATAAAAAAACAAACCTATCTCACATAAGTTGTTCTGGCAATTGATGTTGTCCACAAGCGAAACCTAAAGATAATGTTACTCAATAGGCATTGAAGTGGACAATAAAAGTTGAAAATCAACAGTATAAAACTGTCAACTATAAGCCCTAACAACATTGTATATAAAGGGAAATAATTCTTTCAGACAGCCTTATTTACAAATCTTGAAACTAACTTTTTAGTCTTCGAGCTTCTCAAAATTGGCAGACTACTTAACTGCAACCAGTCTATGATTGGGGAAGTGTGAAGCGTCCTATTACCCCATATTCAGGGCACTGGCGCCTTTTGACCAAGGGGTCAGCCTAAACTCTCGGTTAGTCAGAAACCGTGGCTTTTCTTCTCTTCCTCATACAAACTATTATGGGATGGATAATAAAAAAGATGGCTAATATTTTAGATGTGACAACAGTTACAGTATTCAGTAAAGCAAAAGACAAAGTTTCCGAGGAACTTCACATAGCTGAAAGTGAGACAAGAAGCCTTGTTTGAGACGATTTGAGTACAAATAGAGATATCAAAGTCGCTTTTATAATGCTTTTTCCAACTGTGGTTACTGAAGTGGAGAGTGAATTTATTTTCTGATCTGAAATTGCACAACCGTTGACAACTGTGCATTCAAGTCACATAATGTAGTATAAGAGGGCCAACAGATGCCAGTGCGCAGAATATCGTGTGATTGGACGTTTCACACTTCTCCATTCATAGACTTCTGCTACTACTTAATTGAAAAGTCAGACATTTCTAGTGATGATTATTGTTTTGATGCGAATAACTTAAGTTTAAGCTAGGATTACCATGTAGCCAAAACAGCTTACATTGAACAAATAAGAACAAATATTTATATCAGCTGTTTTGGCAATTGATGTTGTCCACAAGCGAAACCTAAAGATAATGTTACTCAATAGGCATTGAAGTGGACATTTTACAGGAAACAAAAACTTAAATACTCTCCAAAGTAAAACATCAGTGGCCGGAAAAATCTAAGATTATAGATCTGGATATTTTAAGATAATACTAGCGCTTTAAGATAATTAAAATGCTACTAGTTTTCCCAATATTTGGCATCTCATGTCCATTTAATAACTAGGATAATAACTTTAGTTCGAGATTATATATATATATAGCCAATACTTTTCCACAAGTAAACAAGTGCTTTGTTATTTCTCACATTTTGATGTTAAAATTTGTATTGATTTTTACCATTTACAAAACTTTAGGAGTAATGATAATTATTGTCTGTGATCAAGATTATTTCACTTTTATGGGCTGCCCAATTTCTAGGGACAACAAAACCGGGCTCTGTGGCAATTGATTCATTGGTTGAACCTTGATCTTACAAAAAACAACTTCATGAGTGTAACTATGCAGAACCTTAGACAAAATAACCTCAACTTGAAAGGTAAGATCATGTTAATAAACTATCAGTTGATAAATTGTTCCATAGTTGGACTTTTTCACCCTGCTTTTTAAAAACTTTTGTGCAACAAAACTTAACCACTGGGACAACTTAAGTTTGAGAAGATTGTATATTGTATATATGTAGCCAACACACCTCCCATGTAGGTTCATAAATAAAAACAAACCTATCTCACATGAGTTGTTCTGGCAATTGATGTTGTCCACAAGCGAAACCTAAAGATAATGTTACTCAATAGGCATTGAAGTGGACAATAATAGTTGAAAATGAACAGTATAAAAACAGTTGACTATAAGCCATGGATAAAAAAAAAAATTGGTTTAAGGCAGCATAAATGAAAAATCTTAGTGCTTTTCAAATTCTACTAGACAACTTCAAGTGGCAGAGATGTTGGTATTTTCCTGTTAGACTATGAAAATTATTGGCCATTTTTCTTTTTTGTCAAGACGTGCAACTCGGAAGCTTTTTAGTGCTAATAGTTTTGGCAATATTTGGCAGCTCATGTCCATTTAACACCTAGGATAATATTTTGGTTCGAGATTGTATATCGTGTAGCCAAACCATCTTCCATGTAGGTTCATAAATAAAAACAAACCTATTTCACATGAGTTGTTCTGGCAATTGATGTCGTCCACAAGCGAAACCTAACGATAATGTAACTCAATAGGCATTGAAGTGGACAATTTGTAGGAAATAAAAGCAATACCCTCAGAAAGTAAGACATCAGGATACATCTAGACACTAGGAATATATTTTACTCCAAGTAACAGAATGAGCTAAATCACGATGGATGTTCATGACTAAACATGTTCCTTGTTATTTCTACAGTTTTATGACTTTTCTCTTCTTGGATCTAAAAATGAAGATTACATGTAACTGCATGTATTGTCTTAAGAGATACGACTTCTAGTGTTTTAAGCTGCAATCAAGATTACTTTATTTATATGATAATGAGTTTATAGGTGCAAGAAACTTCACCATTGGCCAGTAAATTGATCAAATATTGATTTTTTAAAAACGTTTTTAACTGTGCTGGTACAATAAACTCTGCTTAATCATGGCAAGCATATTTTATTTTTGAATTGATGATTTTTTTTTCCAGTTTGATGTTCCCTTTTAGAATTTTTGTACCACAAAAGCTTATGATAGCTGATGAAACAGAATTAGGTAAATCAATGCTCACCATTGTGATCCAAAAGAACAAAATAACAGCCCCTTAAATATGATACATCCTGGTTTATATTTGAATGTTACCAGTTATCAACACACAAACGTGGCAGTAAAATTCGGTATTTTGTGACAATCAGAATTTACGAAAAAGTCTGAATTCCAATTTCTGGCAACTACTGCCATTCTAACTATGGGGACTGACTTTATGTACATGTAACATTGAGATTGTAAAATGTATATCAGGTACCCAATCCACTTATACGAGTTCATCATAAAACAAAACTCCTAGGTTTAAGATTGTATATATATATGTAGCCAATACATATCCCATGTAGGTTGATAAATAAAAACAAATCTATCTCACACGAGTTGTTCTGGCAATTGATGTTGTCCACAAGCGAAACCTAAAGATAATGTTACTCAATAGGCATTGAAGTGGACATTTTTCAGTAAATAGACAGTATTGTACATATTTGTTCTTTTCTTCATTATTTATGTCAATATTTTCATTATTTTGTAACATTAAATTTAGTAACACTGCAAAAAGGCACCGGTATAGGCGTCGAAAGCCTGTGTTGACACAAACAAGTAACAAGTAAATTGATTTAACATCAAATCGTTAAACTACTTCATTGAAGACAGAAAGATTAACACACATATTCCCATTTTCAAACAACAAAGTATCCATCAAAAGTGTTGAAACAACCTACAGTATCTCATTTCACACTCCACCCTCTCCGATCACACCTAAATCTGGACACTATGGTCAGTGGATGTTGATTAAAAAATTGTTTTGAAGAAAATCTGTTTTTCTTTATTTCCTGTACAGTTACAACCCAAGCTTGACATAGGTTTACATTTCAAGTGGATACCATCAATACGAATAATTGGACAGAGTTCTTTTAATGTTCTCCCACTTTAATTGTAAAACGACATAGTCAAAAGGATGGTTTTCAATCGACATAGTCAAAAGTATGGTTTTCAATCAACATAGTCATAAGGATGTTTTTCAATCGACATAGTCAAAAGGTGGTTTTCAATCAACAACATAGTGAAGTCATAAGGATGGTTTTCAATCAACACAGTCATAAGGGTTGTTTTCAATCAACATACCGTATTTTCACGCAAATAACCCGCCCCCTCGTATAAGCCGCACAATGCAGAAATTACGTTTTCGGGAAAAAAAATGTTCAGATAAGCCGCACACGGGTATAACCCGCGGTGAGCGGCTATGTTGGTAAACAGACTTACCGGCATGTCGTTTACATTACGTACATGTAGGCTAGCCTACATTGTACATACAGTGTGATACACTACGGCCGTAAAGAGTTACCGGTAGACAGCCTGGCAATCCGTTTTGATCATAATATCTCCATAGTATGACGTAAAATTACATAATCATAAGAATATTATGGTGATAAAGTCTGCTGCCATTTTAAATCCAAACAAGTTTGTTGTTACAGTCCCGTCAGCGAGGAAAATCACACATGTTTGAGGTGTAACACTAAGGTTTTACAAAGCCGGATCACGCTGTCACACTACGTAAAGGAAAGGCGTAAATAGAAAGAGAGAGAGAAAAAAAACTGTTCAAATTAGTGATTACTTGTACATTTTTAATTATTTTATTAAAAAATATTTTCCATAATTGATGTTTTTGTAAAGGAGAATCCAAGTTTGTTCCAATATAAGGGAATTATTTTTAATAATCTGTCCCTGACGAAACTTTGAGTTTGACTTCGAAGTCGACGGAGTTGATCTCAAGTCGTGTCAAGTAGAGTAAAGTTCAAACTGCTTTTTTCTTTTTAAATTTTGATAAAAAGGTACGCTTGGGCTTTTAATCATACTAGCTATAAAAATTTGATCTAAATTCCATTGATCGAATGGGTTGTTATACGCCGTACTCCGTGAATTTAATTCTTATGGTTTTCTAATTTGGACTGAGCCATCACCCCTATTATTAAGTAGACCGTTCCGTTTAAACTTTGGCATTCTGCAGCTCCTAGCCCCAGGTGACTATCCTGCCATTCTGTTGTATGGCAGGATAGTCACCTGGGGCTATGCAGCTCCATGTATAACAAACAAGATTTCCGTCATTAAAACTTTATTTCCTCGTGATCATTTTCAATAACCATCTTTTTACATCGGGAATATTGTACTCGTGAGAAAAAAACGTTAGTTTTCCCCACAATCTTTGACCGCATGACATAAATGTAGCAGCTCCGTAACGGACGTTGTTGCCGCTTCTACACTACGGCCGTGTTGTAGGTCTACTCTGTAGGTCTAGTATAGAATAAAACGCGAAAAGTTGAAAACAATGATGAAAATATTCATACAATACGATCGTTGTAAAAAGAAAAGAGAAAAATGAAAGTAATTTATTGTTTAGAAATTAACTTTTGTAATCAATTTGGTAATATAATCACGCCTATTCTCACCAAAATATGCAGCAATGCACATATAACCCGCACACGACTATAACCCGCAGGGCGTATTTCACAACACTTTTTTTACGTATAACCCGCGGGTTATTTGCGTGAAAATACGGTAGTCATAAGGATGGTTTTCAATAAACATAGTCATAAGGATGGTTTTCAATAAACATAGTCAAAAGGATGATTTTCAATCAACATAGTCATAAGGATGGTCTTCAATCAACATAGTCAAAAGGATGGTTTTAAATCAACATAGTCAAGGATGGTTTTCAATCAACATAGTCAAGGATGGTTTTCAATCAACGTAGTCAAAAGGATGGTTTTAAATCAACACAGCCATAAGGATGGTTTTAAGTCAACATAGTCATAAGGATGGCTTTAAATCAACATAGTCATAAGGATGGTTTTAAGTCAACATAGTCATAAGGATGGCTTTAAATCAACATAGTCATAAGGATGGTTATAAATCAACACAGTCATCAGGGACTGATCCAGGGAAAATTTGGGCATTCCATTTCGGTTCAAAATGTTCCAACAATAAGACAAAAACAACATCTCTGGCACAAAATTCAACACTAAATGCTATTTTGACATTAAAATCTGTTGGTTTTAATAATTTGGGCGGATTTTTTGCTTGTGAGTTTGGGCGCCCATACCTGTATACAGGTATCAAAATGTCTCTGGATCAGTCTATGGTCATAAGGATGGTTTTAAGTCAACATAGTCATAAGGATGGCTTTAAATCAACATAGTCAAGGATGGTTTTCAATCAACATAGTCATAAGGATGGTTTTCAATCAACGTAGTCAAAAGGATGGTTTTAAATCAACATAGTCATAAGGATGGTTTTAAGTCAACATAGTCATAAGGATGGCTTTAAATCAACATAGTCATAAGGATGGTTTTCAATCAACATAGTCATAAGGATGGTTATAAATCAACACAGTCATAAGGATGGTTTTAAGTCAACATAGTCATAAGGATGGCTTTCAATCAACATAGTCAAGGATGGTTTTCAATCAACGTAGTCAAGGATGGTTTTAAATCAACACAGTCATAAGGATGGTTTTAAATCAACATAGTCATAAGGATGGCTTTCAATCAACATAGTCAAGGATGGTTTTCAATCAACGTACTCAAAAGGATGGTTTTAAATCAACATAGTCATAAGTACGGTGGCTTGAATAGGACATTGGGATCCTTTTTGCTTAAAAACTTTTTTTTGGTTTCAAATTATGTTTTTTAGTTTTAAATCTTTTTTTCAGTAATGAATCTTTTTTTTTAGTTATGAATTTTTTTTCTTTAATTACGGATTTTTTTTTTCGTTTCAAACTTTTTTTTAGTTTCAAATTTTATTTTTAGTTTTGAATTTTTTTTTTGAGTTTTGAATTTTTTTTAAGGAGGTTTTCACCCAGGTGGAAAGTCACATGACTATCCACCCCGGTGATAATTCACGTGACTTTCCTTCCTGGTGATAAGTCATGTGACCAACACTAAAATAGCTGCCAGCTCTCCGCAAGCCGCTTTTTGGTAGGACACATCAACGATGTGAAACAGCTTTGGAAATTGCATGCGTGATGTAAATACAAAAAAAATATTAAAGCGCCCCTTACGTCCCCAATCTTTATAGCTCCACACACAGCTGGCAGCTATCGTGTTATTATTGTCGGTCACATGACTTATCACCAGGAAGGAAAGGCATACTTATCACCGGAGTGGATAGTCATGTGACTTTCCACCTGGGTGAAAACCTCCTCAAAAAAAAAAAAATCAAAACTGAAAAAAAAGTTCAAAATAAAATTTAAAACTAAAAAAAAAGTTTGAAACGAAAAAAAAAGATTCATAACTAAAAAAAATAAATTCAAAACTAAAAAAAAAGTTTAAAACAAAAAGGATTCCATGTCCTATTCAAGCCACCGTACATAAGGATGAATTTCAATCAACATAGCCAAAAGGATGGTTTTCAATCAACATAGTCATAAGGATGGCTTTCAATCAACATAGTCAAAAGGATGGTTTTCAATCAAGTTAATCAACATAGTCATCAGGATGAACTGAAGTATTCACTTTGAGACAAATTTAAAATAAACTAATTAAATGAAACTGACCATAGACTCCACAGACCTTAGAGTATCAGGATAGCCAAGAAATCTTGGCTCTGCCGAATTTTTTTTTTTTCCGTGTTCGTCATAGCCAAGACCACTTCCATAGTAAAAAAGTGATATTTGTTAAGGAGAGCCGCCGAAAAAATCGGCGGCGCAAATTTCACAACAAATAAGCAAAGAATAAAATATTTGCCACTGCATTCCGCTAGTATAGACCACGAAGAAGGAGTTTGTCAAACTTATGCCGCTGTAAAGTGACTAAAGATATATGATTGAAGTATTTCTACGACGCCCCGCACAGTTTAACTGGTCGTTTAAATGTTTTACTATGGCGGTTACGTCAGGTTGAAAGCCAGTGGACTTCGAAACAAATATTGACTGCATAAGGGAAAGTTTACCACTTTACAGCGGCATAAGTTTGACAAACTCCTTCTTCGTGGTCTATACTATCGGAATGCAGTGGTGAATATTTTATTCTTTGCTTATTTGTTGTGAAATTTGCGCGGCCGATTTTTTCGGCGGGTCTCCTTAACAAATATCACTTTTTTACTATGGAAGTGATTTTGGCTATGACGAACATGGAAAAAAAAATTCGGCAGAGCCAAGATTTCTCGGCTAAGTATCAGGAAGGTTGGTGTTTTTGGTAACATGCACTTATTAATGTTCCTCCTTGTTAGATTGACAAAAAGGTACACGTACAAGCCTTTTTTGAAAGCTTTCTTTTTAGGAAGCCTTGCTATAAATCAACTAGAAGTAATAGTATCATTGAGTATGCCCCCTTTGCAGAAGGGTGTTGTTTGGAGGGAAGTGCATTCACTATCACTGAAGGTGATAATACCCCCGCCTAAAAGGTCTTCACTACATTCAAAGGTCACACAGTGGTGGCAGCACAACGTAAATTTATTTTATTGAAAGAAATCCCATTCAGGACGTTATGAACATAGAAATGAATCATAAGTTTCACATTATTAATATCCAAAAATTGGGGCTCCCAGGCAACTTGTTTTCAATAAAGTTTCAGGCATACCGGTTATAATGGGTTGATGGTAATCAGGTTCAGACATAGCAGTTCATACAGTACATGTGTGAACTGATTTGAACTATGAAGTATTGAATCGGTTTGTTGATCGTTTATTGTAGTTCACTATATTACTATATACAATTACATATTTTTGTAAATGTTTTCAATACACTATGAGAGAAGAATGTGAGAAATAGAGGATATTGTATCTATCTGCTTTTCATGAGAAAAATATTAATGGTAATTTGAATATGTTTGTGCTTTTCTATCTCTTTCTTCAACCTTATTCCCAAGAAACCCCTCACAAAGTTCTTTTGTAGTTTTAATGAAGAATTTGGAAAAGAAACTCTTGACATTTTTTGTTTTCAGTGAATTCAATTTACTGCCTGTTTCATGAAAATTCTAGGGTTGCCTCTGATGCATTAAAATCTATGTTGTAGAAGAAAAGAATCAGCATGGAGGAGATAATGGGTCAGTTGGTTTAAAAAGGTAGCCTGTGGTATGGGAATTTTCTCCTGTAACAAAAAACATCTAAAATATCAACAGTACTAGGATAGATAGTTGGTTGTAATTTACTATTATTGTCCTAGAAGTTAAGTACACAAATACATGTACATCTATACAAGTGTTTAGGCCACTAATTTAATAGATTGGGGACCAGTTTCTATATTAATATACATTAATTCTACATCTACGGCAACCAGAACAATATCATTTGGTATTAAAGTGAGCTTGGATAGCTTGGTTAAAAAAATCCTCTGTGTCTCTAATAAAACTACTGTCTATTGATATAGCAGTGCTGGAAATTAACTATTTAAGGTGGTCGCCATCAGGGCAAGCTGAATGGCAAAACTTGTTGTCCACGCCAAGATATGGCTGCTCATATTTATCATAGTTGGCTTTGTTTAGACAGAATAATGGTAGCCATTGTTTGTTTAGATGAACTGAAGGTTCTATTACTCCATTTACTAAAATAATATCAGACCATTTCAATCAAATGCTAAACTTGCTCCAAAACTAACTTGCCAAACAGGGCAAGCACTTTTCAAGTCTTGCTTGCCCGCAGGCCAAATCACTTGCAAAATGCGTGAGAGCATGTGGGAAGTTCTAGCACTGCATTACATTGGTTAGTTATTATCAAACGAGGAAGTTCAGGTGATTGATAACAGGTATTGAGCATTTACCACCAGATTTCAAGAAATAGATTACAAAAGTGAAAGAACCATTTAGCTATTACCTGAAAATTCCATAACTCAAGGCATGGAAGTGAAGGTTAGTTAATAATTAAACGGAAACAATGAATTGTCATTGGTTTCTACCATATTTAAACGGCTTTCTAAGCTGGACCTTGATTAAGGCATTGCGTACAGTATGTCTGACGTAATAAATTTCTTAAACTTTATAAAAAAAAACCGGAGCAACAATAATAACAGATGAGAAAACAATTACATACCTGGGCCACTTAACATAGCTTTTATTGTTCCAGAGGTAAGTGCATGATCTCTCTTGACAAAGAATTCATGACCATCTGAGGATACAAGTTTCACATACATCGCATTTGGTCCTTCACATCCCCCATACATCTTGTCCTCATCCCGATCTCGTATGTCTGACATGATCGCTTTTCAGAAACACTCAGAGCCTACATTTAAAAAAAGAAAGTTTATTTTAACAGGATGTGGGAGAGCTGCCAGATACTTGCTGAAGGTGGGGGGTTTCCCATCATGTAATAAATGTTTTTTTTTTTGCTTCTGCTGTGATTATCTATTGTAAAACATACAGAACAAGAGCTCCAATCCAAACTTCATCTTTAAAATAAAGAAGAAAAAAGCCATAAAACTATTGACGTGCCAAGGCTGTTTATATGTGACTGACAGACAAAAACAAAAAATCTTGATATTTTCTATTTTATTGTACATTAAAAAAACAATCAACCTGCAAGCCTTTACTCAAATTCAAACTGTAGATAGAGTATTTTAGACTTTTATATGGATTTTTACTAAAGGACTAGCAGACAGACTGTTAATAAAGTGTTTTATTTAATCCTGAAAAGGCCTGATAAAGGCGCCAAGAGCAAAAGTTTGAACCGTTCTACAGAGCCTAACGGAACCACAAGAGCCATGATAAGATACGGGTCCGATCAGTTATTGTACCCTTTACCGTTTTTTTTTTTAATTTTTTGTGTCGAAAATTCTCAGACAAATCCAAAGGCAATTTTTCTTGGGTTGCCGGATAAAAAAATTGCTTCTATTTTCATAACAATTTTTCAATTTGTTTTTGGACTCAAAATTTTTAATGGAAAGCTTGAAAGCTGTTCTGTTGATGTTGAACTGCAAAACTTGACGTCTTCGTAAGAATTGGAAGTCGGAGAACTTTAATCGTTTTTGACAGGTGCCTATCCGTCGTTCTGTGACAAAACTGTCCTCCGTCTATTCACGGATAGTCCGTCGATTCACGGATATCCGTCGATTCACGTATTTCCCCAACCTGTCGAAGAGCTTGCTTAGTACCAAAAGCGGACAGGATATAGAATACATCCGTCACTTTGAAAACTTCTTCTGTCAATAAGAAATGGTCAGTGATCGTAAATATTTTATGATAGCCAGGGGGGCAAGCCCCCCTAGAACCCCCTGAGTTTTTCTTTTTCTTTTTTTTAGGAATTTTTAATAACGAAGAAATTAAAACTTCGTTGAAGTTGAACACTGGCGGAGAGACTCGTATTCAGGCAAGCTCGTACATTGTCCTGTCACATACATTAAACGAAGCAAAGATGGCGAGGCGAGTGTTTGGAATTGCTTGTGTGTAGAGTGAAATCGGCGAATTAGTAAATGTAGGCGAATTTTGTGCAAGTAAAGACGGATTTTCCGATTAGGGAGTTCCTTAAGGTATTGTACAGAATATTTGAAAGGAAACTATGTGTTTTACTGTAAGTTGCAGGTGACGGACGTATTCTATATTCGCACCCCAAAAGCTAACACTAACAGTCATCGACTACAGCCACACCTCAAGCACAGTGGGATCACTTTATCAATTAGTTGACCAACCAAGAGTTTTACCTTACCTACTATACTTTACCCAAGCGGATAGCTCTTTCAAACTATTACAGTATAATTATACAACAACAACACTGGATAAAATCCCTGTGTTCAGGTGTTGTCCCAACGAATTATAAATTTAATGAAAGAAGTTCTTCCCTGTCCCAGTTGGTTTGAAGTAATACTTGACATTGTGTGCGTTTCCTGTTATTTAATTCTAAGCTATTACTAGTTTTCTTTTGTGTCCATAGTAATACTGGTTTTACAAATTACAGTCAACTCGAGAGGAGTGAATAATAGGACGTAGTGAATCCAGTTAGTGTACAGAAAAGTCCTTGGATACCTTCCAACAGGGAACCATACGCTGTAAAATGGGAGTAACTACACGCTGAATCTTAAGTATTTATCGAACCAAATATACAGATAAACCCACCTTGTGAAACAGAAAGATGAAGTCGGGGGAAATCCCGATGAATGTTTCTGAAAAGTGCACTTGGCGACGACAGGATTTGCAGTTAACCTACCAACAAAAATACCCGGATCACACCGCGTGACAGAAAAGGGAGATAACTCACAGCAGTTTGGTATTCGGCTTACAATGCTGGCGGAAAGTCACAGATCGAATGATATACAATCGCGTATCGATTTCTGGGCTATTTCTAACACTCTTGTAAACGATGGTACAAAAAGTGATATCAGCCCAGGGATTAAGTCGGACCATAATATCGTATTTCTTACATTGCACACAAAAATAAATAGAAAGCGACCAAATTTTTGGAAATTTAATAATAATTTACTCAAAGATAATGATTAGGCCTACAAAACCCAAATTAACGACTTCTTTGAAACTTGTTTAGAGGAATCGTCGGATTTAGATCCATGTGTAAAATGGGACTGGATAAAATTCAAAATTATGACCATAGCAAAACTAAAACACTAAACTCTAGAAGAGAAGAAAAGGAACTATAGTGAAGTCTTTATTGATTTTGGACAAGCAGTTATTAGACTATCACCAAAATAAACTTTTGTCAGAAGAGTAGGCCTACAATGAGGCAGAAGAAAAACTCACAGAAATTTATGAGAAAAGGGCTCTTGGGGCAGTGCGTTCTAAATGCCGGTGGTTAGAGAAAGGCGAAATAAGTTCTAAATATTTTTTTTAAATCTTTGGAGATGATGGGAAAGAAGTTAAGTCTGAGTCAGAGATATTGAACTCAATGGAGAAGTACTATGGAGAGCTATATATACCGACGCAAATTGGTCAATTCTCACGTGGATTTTACTTCGTATTTCCCCAGTCCCATTTCAACTACCGGCATAGGCTATTGATGATGAAACAAAAGAATTTACAGAACGTGATTTGACTTCAGGAGAACTGTTTAATATTTTGAAAAGTGCCCCCCCTTGGAAAATCACCACGCTGTGACGGTCTTTCTGTAGAGTTCTGTTTGGAGTTTTGAAACTATATTAAGCGTTTCTATGTTCCGGCTATAAATAAATCTGTTCAAACCGGAATTCTCTGTGAATCTCAAAGAAGGGTGTCATAACACTGATAGAAAAACCGGATAAAGATCTGACGAAACTTCATAACTGGCGACCTATATCACTTCTAAATGTGGATTACAAAATTATCGCCAAATCGAATGAAAGCTGCGCTCCAAAACGTAATACACCATACACAAACCGGGTTCTTAAAGGAAAGATTTATTGGGGAAAATGTAAGATTCATTTTGGATTTAATCGAAGATAAAGACTTTGCAGATAGCTGGCTATTGTTCGGGTTTTTGTCCCTAGACTTTGAGAAAGTGTTTGACTCTTCAGAATGGCCATTTGTTAAATATGCTCTGTCTAAGTTCAAGTTCGGACCTAATTTTCAGGGTTTCGTGAATCTGTTATATCAAGATATATCTAGCTGTGTTGTTAATAAAGGGGTTTCCACTAAATGGTTTAGCTTATATCTCGCGGTGCCCGACAAGGGTGTCCCCTGTCGCCTTACTTGTTAATAGTATGGGCAAAAATTATCAACAACGAAATACGAGAAGATGAATCTATAAAAGGTCTTACAATCAACGGGAATGTGGCCAAAGGAGTCCATTATGCGCATGATTCTAATCTTACATTAAAGGATATCGACTCAGTCCAACTAGCAATTAATAAATATAAAGCTCTGAAAGATGTGACTGGCCTCCGTCTCAATCTCCCAAAATGCAGTCTTTTTCCTCTCTCTAATAAAAATTCGAGATATGATGCAGACCAACTTGCTCCAATCCAGCTTGTTAACCCTTTGAAGGTTCTGTGCGTTAATATAATTCACCACAAACATGTACGTATAAAAGAAAACTTTGGCTTGATTCTTGACAAAATGGAAAGGCGCTTCAGGGTATGGTCATCTAGAAACCTTACAATCTTCGGTAGATCTTTATTGCAAAAATCTGAAGGCATTTCACGTTTAACATATTAAGCAGCAATACTTCCTACTTCTGCCAAATTGCGATCCAAAGTAAACACAAAATCCTTTCAGTTTATCTGGAATTACAAACAGGAAAAACTTAAACGCACGGTGTTATCCAAAGAACTTGTAGATGGGGGGATAAAAGCTAAAGACTTTATATTACATGACAAGGTCCTAAAATTGACATGGCTTAACCGATACTTCGATTCACGCGAAAGCTTATGGAAATATGGCGTTCAAAAAATACTTGAACCGTGCGGATCTCTTGAGTTTCTTTTGCACTGTAATTTTAATACTTCTCAGCCTGCTATCCCTGGATTCTACAAATGTATTTTAAAAGAATGGAGAGAAATCAGAGAATGTGATGAAGTTGATATATTTAATGAAATAATATGGAACAATCAGAAAATCGGTGGCAAGAAATCTCTTTTCTTCAGAGATTGGTTTGATTGATTGATTGTTTGGTGTTTTACGCCGCGCTCAAGATTATTTCACTGATATGGCGGCGTTGCCAGTTTTATTGTGGGAGGTAACCGGGCTCTATGCCTGGAGGAAACCCAGGACCTTCCGTTGGTAACTGGCAACCATCCCACATAGGTCGTCCAGAGATTGGTTTGAAGCAGGGCGTTTATATATTCGTCAGCTACTCGATGACCAGGGTAGGTTTCTACCTCAAAATGAGTTGGAAATTCGCTTTAACTTTACAACAAGTTTTCATAATTACTACCGTGTTATAATGGCCGTGCAGCAACATATTGGCTCCAATGTTTTTCATATGCACTCCCCTTTCCCAGCACAGAACTTCTCAGATGTACCGGTCATCAATGGGATTTCTCTTAGCGACAAAAGATGGAAGTGCAAAACCCTAACCGAAAAAAAATCAAACAATATCCTGTAGATGCCAATCCCACGTTGAAGAGGATACATGGCAAAAACGATTTAAGAGTATGTACAGCCTTCCGGTAGAACATAAAAAAAAAACACCTCCAATTTAAAATCCTGCATCAAATTATCCCCTGTAACGTTTAGGCTACTTACACAACAGACTTAAAATTAAAGATAACATTTTCTGCGATATATGCGACAAAAAAGACGACATAGCTCACTATTTCTTAGAATGACCAAGAACAGCATTATTCTGGCAAGATGTTATCAACTGTACAATATCTCTGAAAATATGAATATATACTTAGCGCCATTAAAAACGCACGACCAAAAGAATGTAAAATATTTTGAGAAATGTAAAGTGTAAAATATTGTAAGTACTCTTAAATTGAAGAACAAGGCATTGGTCACAATGATACAAAGAATTGACAATATGTGAAACCCTAGTGACTTTTATTCCTTGCAAACAAATCGTTGATACAGAAATTGAAGGTGTCATCATTCAATAATGGGTATGTCCACCTCGGGCATCAACGCAAGCAGTACATCTGCGACGCAAGGACCTGACGAGTGTGGCTATTCTGTGCTGTGGGATCCGATCCCACTCTTCCTGCACTACCTGGATCAATTCACGTCGGTTGCGTGGCCTGGGTTGACGTTGTGCAACGGCATTCTTAAGCTGATCCCACAAGTGCTCTATGGGCGATAGATCGGGGGAGTAAGCTGGCCATTCCATGATGTTCACATTATTCTGTTGCAAGAAGTCTTGTGTCAACCTTGCAGAGTGTGGGCTCTGATGATTTCGACCCCATCGTAAACGGTTTTGGCGTGCGGCGGGTGTCAATATGGGCCCTCGGTAGGGGATGCGTGCATGCATCTGTATCTGTTGGAGACGGCGTCGGATGGTGCTGAGGCTTACCCTGGGCCTTCCAATTCCCACTGTCTCACGAGCAGTCTGTGTCGCGGTGTGAAATCGGTCACGTGTGTGCAACAAACCGATGTACCGATCCTGGCGGGCTGTAGTGACTCTTGGCTGACCAGGGCGTGGTAGGTCGGCAACATTGCCAGTTTCATGTTCCCTGATTCTGAGGCGACTAATTGTGGGGGGATGACACTGCATGTGACGTCATACGGCGGCACAACTGAGACCCGCCTGTAACATGCCAATGGCACGTTCCCTTTGTTGTGTCGTAAGTCGGGGCATGGTAACGTTTTCTAATTTGTTTTTCGTCTTTATGCTGAGCTTCGTGTAAAGTGTTGAACCCACGACAAATGAGCCCTGGAAGCTGTTCTGTGTGTGCATGTTTGTTCTGTGTGTTTGTGTGTATGTTTGTTTTGTTTGTTTGTGGCTTTTTTGTAAGGGATTTTAGTGGGAACAGTACTGTATTTCAACATTTTTTTTTGGAAGAGCCTTTAAGATAATTATTGTACTTATTTCTTCTTCCTATTATTTCTTGGATAACATATAAAGTTTGTTGGTGAAATATGCCTTATCAATAACATGTTATACATTTTTTATAATGTCTCATATGGAAGGAAAAAAATAACAATCAACTGTTACTCTGAGAATGTGGAAAATTGCGTGCTGGGAAGGATAGGGGTCGTTCGTTATAAACTAAATAACTGATTACATCCCAGTGAATAGGTATACATGTAGTGTGCAGAGCAAATCTTGTCAACCCTTTTCCAGGAACTTTCTAATTTCATTATCAAGAATGCTAATCTACGCCTTTTTTATTGTTGTTAATCTACGCCTTCTTTGGAAGATATATCAGCTATGACCATACACTTATCCAGGATCCGAATAGGTGTCCAAAATAACTATTTTTGCACATTCTAAGAGTCCATTGTGACTTGCTTTTGTATGTTGACCATGTTAAATTGCTGGATTTTTGGGTGTCCAAATGAGTCCAAAGGACATCCCTCTGGATGAACCCTTGGCTATGACTGAATTAGTAAATTAACCGAAACTGATTGAACCTGAGAAAGAACTCACGACTCAGGGTTTAGGGTTACCGTCCCACCTCTCTACCAACTGAGCTGCCCGGTCCTGCTAGAAACGGCTCGCTTGTTAGATTGTCTTATACACACATAGCTTGAATCAAGCCCATTAGAATTTAAATTTTCATACGAGATGAAGTCTATGTTTCGAAAGGAAGCTGCAATAATCATCAGGATATTATTGGATTAGTACTAAAATTAGTAAAATTAGAACTATTACTAATTCAGTAATATCCTGATGATGGTTACAGCTTAATGTATAACAAAGCTGGGCTATGAAAACCATTTGCAAGGGTGAACATTCAGGTAAATCAGATATAGACTTTCTGCTAATAACAGAGCAGAATCCCACAAACATAACAAGTGTCTAGTCATGATAGCTTCGTGTTTGTCAGAATAACTTGTCCAACTATAGACCACCATTATCGGGTCAATATGATAGCAAGAGGATGGCATAACACCATTGTATGTACCCTGTGGTCGACATTATTATAAAGTTGTTAGGTCAATGGGCACCTGTGGAATTTATAGCCAATAGGCGATTTGCCAATTACTTTCAAATGACGTTATTTAGCGGCGTCACTATTACTACCCGAAGTAGTAGACCGGAGGGTCCGCCTGTTTTTAACTTCAAATTTTGGGTATATTAAAACAGATATAAGAAATGAAAACGTATATTCGAACAGTTTATATCCGAAAGAATCTAGAAATTTGAAAAAATCGTGGATGAAAATGGATTTTGACCGAATATGGTAAAAGTCAAGATGACTACTGGACGTCATTTCATCGTTGCGCGCAACACTGGCAAATGGTATATTGCTTGCTTTCCGTTGTTGCCTCCTGTGCCTATACCAGACGCTGTATAAAACCTTTCTAAACGAAGTAACGTCAAGAAACTGACAGTACAAGCTTTTGGCATGCAATTTTTGGACCGCGCTTATTAAAATTTCAAATCATAAAAACTGTTTAAGCAAGGGCGTAGACACGTTTCGGAATTTGGGGGGGGGGTCGAATTACTATCCCAGCTCAATAGGCGAGGGTCCAGGGGCCGCCAAGGTCCCGGAAGCTCCGCTGTCCGAGATCGCCAGAGGGGCGTTCTGGGCTTATAACAGGGTATAAATATGAGGATCAACCTATTTATCAAACGGAAGGATTTTCCTGGTGTTTTTGCCATTTTCCAGGGTTATTGGGTCATTTTTCTGATTCTGTTGGCCTATGATGTCGAAAGCTATGTATATACCACGACACATTCCTTACTTCTTTGGATTATGTATCTAAGGAAACTCTCCCTGGATGGCGGCTGCCTACATGAATGATGGATCAGAAGACGTGTCCTTACAATGTGACTGCAGCAAACATGTTTATTAAAAAAAAAATAGTGGCGTCTTTTAAACCACATGGAACCATGTAAGAATATCCGTGCAAAAGTGGTGAAGCACACAAAGCTCATTCCGATAATGCCGTCGACCAATGCCACCAGCGAGGGAAGTTTCAGTACTCTCAGAAGATTGAAAACCTGGTTGCGCACTACGACAACACAATCAAAACTCAACTGGCTGATGATCCTGCATGCGCACAAAGACCGGACTGATGCCATCCCGTTGAAGGACGTTGCCAATGAATTTGTCCCCCGGAGCCACGGCAGGTTGAACATGTTTGGTTTGGTTTGATTCGAGATTCGACCAATATACCCAGGCAATCATAATTTTGTACTCCTTGGTGTTACCTTTTTTCTGCCTTTTCCTTGTATTTTTTTTTGGGCCAATATTTTTTTTTTTTTTGGGGGGGGGGGGGTGGGGGGGGGGGTCTTGTCTACGCCTATGTTAAGGCATGCGTAGGAAATTTCATATGTGTCCAATACAATATGCCAATTTTTGTCTCTATATGTGTCAAACTTAAGAAGTTAATATATTTTCAGTTGCATTAGGCGATGGAAGGATAGATTAGTTAATCCTACCTTTATTTATTTATGAACACTAAAACACACGGGCACAGGGAATTAAGTAAACCTATGATATTTCATTAGGTTGACGACTGACAGGAGCTTGGCCTTAGTCAGTAGAATTTTCTGGAACACTTTGTATTACATTGACAATGCTTACGCATCTTAAGCTATATTAAGAATATCGTCAGACTATATATCATGGGGTCATGGGAGTCATGTGAGACAGTTGAGCTTGAGTATTGACCTTGAGTATTGAAATGCTGTGCCACGGGTACATCATGTCTAAGTCTTATACTAGACAAATGGTTGGCTGCCCCTTGTCGCAGAGAACTCCGAGTTTCTCCGACGCACTGTCCGCGACATCCCCTGCACGCGACCACATACACGATACCAGAGGAGTCACAACCAAGATTCTCCGCCATCCAACACCTGTCGCGAGCCTGCTCTCCTAAAAAGGCTCCGCGATCGGGCACGTACACATCGAGTTTGCATCGCGTCTTAAGGCATTTCATTGATGTACCTGAGAGAAATGTTGGACGGTAATGGTACACTCGTGAAGGGGAGGTAAGCGTATCGGGGGATGAAGGGGGAAACATGATTTGTCTTACTGTGTTAGATTTGATCCTTCGGAGTAATCTAACAGAATACTTCCTAGGGAGGAGAGCCTAAAAAAGAACAGAACAAGCCTGGTCTAAAGAACTACAGTTTCTATAGAATCCAAAAATCTGAGATTCAATGACTCCCTTGAAAGTGTGAGGAGGATGGTATGACCCAGCATGCAGCAGCCGATGCGTGCCAGCAGGTTTGAAGAACACTTTGCAATCTAGATACCCAGCAGCATGATACGCATGACACCTGCAAATAGTTACATCCAAAAAATCCACAGAAGTGTGATCAACAGTAGGCTGTAATTTAATGCCTGAGTCGTGAGAACCAAGAGTATCAATTAAAATATGAAGGTCCCCCAACGCATGTTGCCAAACGATAAAAACGTCATCCAGACACCGAAGGCAAACAAAAGGCTGCCGGTGACACCCTTGAAGAATATCACTCTCCCACTCAGCCATAAAAATAGAGGCAAAGTTAGGACTAAAACGTTTCCCCATACATAGCACACCCTTTAATTTGCTGAAAGATCTCCCCATTGAATTCAAAATCGTTACCTTTTAAGCTAAGTTCCAGCAATTCTAAAATGTCTTTATCCGGACGACGGTGGTCAGGATATCTTTGGAATGCTGATTTTATGGATTTAAGACCCAAATCTATGTCAATGTTTGTATACATAGACTCCACATCCATAGTAACCAACATCACATCTCGTGGGATGGATTTCTCAGACAATTTGGCCAATAAATCATCCGTATTTTTTATAAAGCTAGGATGCCGATTCGCTATAGGTTTTAGATAGTAATCAATTAGCTCTGATATTCTATAACTTTCACTGCTACAATCTGAGATAATAGGACGCCCAGGGGGCATTGTAGGCTTCGGCCATTTTTCAATGGGTTTGTGAATTTTCGGAAGAATATAGAAGACCCTGTTTTTTAGAGTTATGATCAGATTTCAAATAGCGATACTGTTTTTCATTAAGTAAGCCTTTATCTTGAAGAGAAACAAGAATTTTATTAAACTTCCTAACATTTTCAGGCCAAATTTCCTTATCAAGTTTTTTGTAATGAAGAGGGTTGCTTAGCTGCCGTTCTATCTCTTCAATATAATCCTGTTTTGACATAATAACTGTTGCCGAACCTTTATGAGCAGGTTAAATAACTATGTTTGGATTTCTCCTTAGCTTACTTAAGGCAAGACATTCTGAATGAGTAAGGTTATGTTGGTTTCTCTGATTAGTTAAAACATCAAACTTCCTTGATACAGAGTCACGACTAATGTTTATTTCTGGGTCATACATGTGAGAAGGGGGTGTATTTATTTATTTATTTATTAATTGATTCAATTGTTTACATATTGTGTTTATTAGAACCAGTCTTGTTGCCAATGACGTTGCCAATGAATTTGTCTCCCGGAGCCACGACAGGCTGAACATGTTTGGGAGATTCGAGTGATTCGAGATTCGACCAATATACCCAGGCAATCAACATTTTCACTATCATTGTGACTATTACAAATAATGTTGCGTCATGACTTTGAACTGGTGTTACCTTTTTTTCTGTCTTTTCCTTAAAGTTGCATGAGCTGCAAAAATGTTGATATTTTGACGTTAAAACAGAACCTTTAAATTATTTTCTATTTTTCTCAAGACGAAGCTTTTTAGTGCTTCTAGTCTCGAAAATGTACGATAAAGTATTGTTTTGAGCTATAACTTTGGCTTAGAATGAATGAATGGTCGTCCCGGTTATTTAAATTTTGTTTACTTTTCGAACACTATTTCGGTTCGTATAGGCCACATACTTTATGGATTTCCCTCATTCCAACGCCAATCATTTAGTTTTTCGATGGCCTTCGAAACCTCTTACTGTCGTGACGATCAGAGATTATGAAAAAGTGTGAATTTTGGCAGCTCATGCCACTTTAAGAAGTTAATACATTTTCAATTGCATTATGAGATGGAATTATATATAAGTTAATCCCCTCCCTTTATTTATTCATTTATTGAATTGTTTACATATTGGGTTTATTAGAATCAGTCTTGTTGTTTTGTTTTGTTTGATTGGTTTCCCCCCTTCTTTTCCTGTACAAGTTTATATGGACTAATTAGTCAGAAAAATATAAAAAAAAATGATAATAATATAAGTAGCGTTTTTTTTTATCCACTCGATAACCTCCCTCAAAACTCGTTATTGAAGAAGTGTCATGAGTAGATTGACATGATCTTGAAATGCTTAAAGCTCAAAGTTGCTCAATATTTCACACGAGACTAGAACTATAATCGTATTCTGTAAGGGTATTAATTACACCAATTATGTTGTTTTGTGTGGGATCAAACCAAACGGGTCTACCCACACTTTAAAGGGGCATGAGCTGCCAAAATGTTGATATTTTGACGTTAAAACAGAAAGCTGAAATTATTGGCTATTTTTCTCAAAAGGTAGAATTCAGAAGCTTTTTAATGCTTCTAGTCTCGAAAATGTACAATAAAGTACTGTTTTGAACTAATTTTGGTTGAGAATGAATGAATGGTCGTCCCGGTTATTTAAATTATGTTTACTTTTGAACACGTTTTCGGTTCATACAGGCCACATACTGTATGAATTTTTCTCATTCCAACGCCAATCATTTAGTTTTTCGATAGCCTTCAAAGCCTCTTACTGTCGTGACGATCAGAAGTTATGAAAAAACTGCGAATTTTGGCAGCTCATGCCACTTTAAAGTTACGAAAAGGTCTCTATATACCAGCGTGATCATTGGTTATATCTCATATCTCGTGAGTACATTTAGTCAAGCAGAATTAGGTCTAAAACAGGCCCATCTATGACGTCACTCATATCATATGCCTAACGATCTTGTTTTTGATATGAGCCAATTCGATGTATTATTGTTCCTGTGTATGGTACCCAACATATTAACAGTTTTTTTCCTTCAGCTAAAACTTCGAGTGTCACAATCCATGATGCGATGTCAACGGATTGTATTTTTTTCTATAATTTTCCAGGATAGGAAATTAGTCCATTTTCCTTGGCAGCTTATGGTATATTTCACATGAGTTGATCGAGTGAAACCCCAGGTATTCTTAATTTTCATTTCATTTTTAGATTTGAGACGGATACGAACGCAACCCATCTTTGTTTCTGCATTGTTTCTTGCAGATACAACTTTCGCCTCCATTAATTTCACGGTTTCTGTCTTCTTTAACGAACACACAAAAACGCTATCTTGGGTCCTCTTCGGGATTCGGGGGTATCTAAAAGACTTTGTATCTGTATATCAATATTTTTGGAGTGGCCGATGTTCACACGAAGTTATAAGCGTACCAAACCGATGTATGTGCCCAAAAATGCCATGTTTCAAAATCATTCAGAAATCAGGAAAGAGATTCATGGAACGGTTCAGAAGTTAACTTGCTCTATTAAGAAATGATATAGGAAATGGCCTCATCAAATAAGCAATAGACAATTCATCCCAGCAGCCAGGTTACATAAGTTAAAAGAAAGTTTTTGCCAACCTTGTTTAGTTAAGAAGGCATTGCTTAGAGCCTATTGTACGAACATCTACTGTTCACATCTATGGGTGTATTTTACGAAATCAGTGTACAACAAATTTAAGGTACTGTACAACAATGCATTAAGGTGGCTCATGCATTTTAGATATGACTGTAGTGCCAGTATGATGTTTGCCCTATGTGGAGGAAATACCAGATACTCTCTAGAGATCGAAGGTTTTAAACCTGTCTCAGTCTATCGTTATTCTTGCCATAACTGAAGATGCGTATTACTGTGTTCCAGAATGATCTACTGACTAAGGCCAAGCCTCTGTCAGTCATAAACCTAATGAAATATCAGGGGTTAGGTTTATTACAACAACTTATGGTAGGGTATAAAGGTCTAAATGATATACCCTTTTTTAACACAATCAGAAATTTGTCTCCATGGTCATTTTAGACAAGAAGATTTTCCCTGTTCCCGTGTGTTTTAGTGTTCATAAATAATATATGTGGCGTGCCCAATGAACGATCCAATTCAGTTCACTGAAATCTTACTCGACGACAGCTGGTGTTTTTCTCCCGGCAAAAGAGCCCGGTTCCGCCTTTCCACTAGGCCCTATATACCTGGCAACGCTGCTTTATAAGTGAAATAATCTTGAGTTCGGCGTAAATTTACAATCAATCAACCGACCAATCAAATTATGGTTAAGCTTTTCAATGTAGCCTTCTACAAGCTCTCATCATTTTGCCAATTGGAATCCATAAAGAAAAAAAAAGACGGAATGTTTGAAACCAATCATCCAACTAATGCTGAACAATGTAAAATTGGCTCTGGGACATGGTTAAAAAATAAAACAAAATAACATGAAGAATAAAAAAAGACTGAATTCTCAACGAATAACATGCATTATAATAGCACAATATGCCGTTCATTTTATGCCCACACCATGAAAAGCAACAGGCTGTTTTACTACTCAAATGCTAATTTACAAGTGTTATATAAATTATACAAAAATAAAAAAGAGATATATAAAACCAGAACATAGACTTCTGATAAAACATAATGAACTAGTTTTACTGAACACAAAATATTCTTATCAGCTTTGATCCCGATGTCTTTAAATTATACAAAAGAACTTAATAAGAAAAATATCATTATGTTCTGAAGTTTATCCTAGGAAGCATGGGATGATTTTGAGCTGAAAAAGAAAAAGAAAATATCATGAAAGAAAATGAAAGATTTGAACTACAGTAATCTGTACTTCACTAAAGTAAATGTCTTATTCCGTTATCTTATATTTTTTTTGTTACAAGTATTGGAACTCGACCCAGTACAGACCAAGACACACCCGAGTGTACATAACAGGGTATACTTGTAGACATTTAATGTTGTCAGACTACATTAATCTGACGTTTTATGGTACAGGTACTTTAGTGCGGATGTCTATTTTAGGTAGAAGCATGTCCTTTGCTCGTCGTACAATCAGAGGTAACAAGGCCGGTCACAAAAACCAAGAGGTATAGGCTTTGTCATCATTTCTTATTGTTGGTTTTGGTGTCGAATTATTTCAACGAGGAAGACTTTTTACAAATTTTACTTGATAAGGATGTCAGAGCTATTAAAACATTAATGAGTCTCGGAATTCACCAAAAGTAACATAAGGGTTGATTGATTGATTGATTGGTGTTTTACCCCGTACTTAAGATGGCGGAGTTGCCCGGTGATGTGGGGGAGGAATTTGATCTTGTGACCAATTGATGATAGAACTGTGTCTGCCTGAGGAATATGGCTCCATTAGTATTACCAAAGCCACCGAGGCTATCTACATAATGACGAAGAAATATTTAAACTTTACCTGATGGGGCAGGGATAGTGATTTCAGCATACGGGCTATTTCCATCGGGGTCTGTCTTTCTTACACGTACACGAGTTTCGCCATAACTAGCTTGCAACAGCATTCCGAAAGAGCGATAATACAGCCGGTGTTTGAGTGGTGGGTTATGGTGCAGATTGGAAACTTCTACCTCGTACACTGAATAAAATGCAATAACAGAATTAGTGAAAATAGCAATATGGAGAGCCTGAGGGAATGGTGTTGAGAGAGTTATGAAACAAATCTCGTATCTGTAATTAACATTCTACCATCAATATTTTTGTAGATGATTTCCTTTTTATATATTACTATTTGACACCTCCTTCGATTAGTATTGGATGATTTCCCCCTCACAAGTCGATTATGATGACGAAACCGTTAAATACTTACATTCTAAAGATGTACTCCTGCCATCAATTTTCGGTGGGTCCCAGTTGATTAGAACTATAGCTACCGGACCATAGTTCAGTCTTTTTGTTATCCTCAAGTTCACAGGTGGCCCTCCACTTGATCGAACTAAAACAGAAACCTTACTTTGCAGATACGTTTTATTTCTACATACTTAAGTATAAATTAAAATCATTTTTATGTATCAATTTATTGATTGCTCAATTTGGTTTGATTTATATTGCTGGCTGTAAATCTGAATCCCCTGCACAGGTTTAAAATTTCCAATGACATTTAATGGATTAATCAGAAATGATTAAGGCATCACCACGAAGTAACTTTGCTACACTTGATGAAGACACCGGTATTGGTGTCGAAAGCTCGTGTTATTCACAAACTTACTTCGTGGAGATGCTTAATCATTTCTCACTAATATGGAACCCACGTTCAAAGAGAGTTTCAAACATTTCTTATATTTAATGGATTGTTTGGTGGTTTTTTTTTTACTTACCACAAGTGTCTTGTTCCAGTTGTTTGTAACCCGTTGGACAAACACTCATTTCATCAGCCGGATCTGTCAGAGAAGGATTGAAGATGTACACCTTTCCATCTAGAATGAACAGCGGCTTGTCGGACGAAATGACTAGCTGGAGATCTGCAAGTATGGATCCCAAGAATTTCTGTGTTTCAGCGTATGTTTGAGCACAGTGATTCCCCGTGCATCCCGACGCCACAGGCTCACAGCCAGCCGTGAGTGACAGCTCACCAGTATAAGGTATTTCATTGGACATCGTCACTTCAAGCGTTAGATCATTGGACGTAGAGTTGATCAAACTAACAATAATCTGTCTAAACGCAGCTTCTAGAGGTAACCCAGACAGTTCCTCAGGCAAAAGAGTATCGTTAACCGTTAAGCTTCCAGCACTGTCAGAAAGGTAACCAAATTGCAATCTGCGTGTAACACAAGCTGGCGAAGATTCTAAGACCACCAAGTTCATTTCATTTGATATTACTCCACCATGCTCGTTATTAGCCTTGCATATATAAACGCCCGCATCCGTTGTATCAACTGCATCCAGCTTCAATGTAGGCCCTTGCATTTTCACATAGTTTTGATGATACCAATTAATGGTAGCGGGTGGGGCTGAAGAGACATTGCAATAAACATTTACCTTTCCACCATGAGCAACCTGGAGCTTATGGGGAATTCCTGCGACGATCTCGGGCTTGTATCCAACTTCGACTGTAGCGGGATATGAGGTCACATTAGCCACATGATTGCCAGCAACGCAAACGTATACACCTTTATCATCGGTATTCACATTCATCAGAGAGAGGGTGTCCAGTTGTGTGCCATAGGCCAGAAGTTCGTCGTCTTTGTACCAGAAGTAAGTTGGAGATGGAATACTTTGAGCAGAGCAGCCAAGAATCACGTTCTCACCACCAATTGCGGACGTATTTGCCGGATGCTCTTCAAGGACAGGAACAGTGGCACAAAATACCTCCTCCGCGTTTATAAGTCTGAACATATCCGCTATCTCTAATGTCATATTCTTCACTTCGTTAAAGGTTTTCGAATCATTATTAAAAAGAGCGTAAACCCTTTCTTCCAAATCAGGTAGGTTCCGAGCTGCTTCGGGTAACAGAGCAGGATTTACGGAATCGATAAGTTGATATAACTCACCAAAACTCCAAACAAAGCAATCGTAAACTCCAGAACACTCACTATCAAGAAAGAAATCGGTTGTTACATTTTCCATTTGGTGCTTCCACAATGGAAGAATTTCTGTGCGCGAGAATGTCGCCTTTGCTTCTTCGTTTTGGTTAACGATGTACTCAGCGGCTCCTTTGCTCTCATTTACTAATTCGTCGTCTTGAAGACCGTTATTTGCACCGTTCAATGCTTCTTCTATCTGTTCCCTTGTGACGTTAAAGTCCTCCTCTGCAACGGTGTAGTCAATTTCAGAATCATCTACGGTCATATTTGAAAAAGCAGAAAGAATATCGGCTGCTTCTGATCCTCGCAATACAATTTCATCCATATATGCTTCCATTTCAGAGGTGGCATTGATGAGGAGGTCAAAAGCACGTAAGAAGAAATCATTAATAGGCTTATACTGACGACATTGCCTCTCCCAGAAAGCAATTTCGCTGTTAGCATTGGTATCGGTAAGAATCGTATCATTGTTAATGTCAGCATTTTCAAAAATCGATTCGAAGCTTCCGTCATCAGTTTGCCGTCTGAATCTAAACGCTTTATGTAGTCTAGAAAATGCTTCAAAGTCAATTTCTCTCTTTCTTCTACCAAGAAGGTTTTTGATAGAACTCAAAAAGCTATTTACTAAGGATTTTGCTGCATTCCAAATGCTACCAAATATGTTGTTGAAATTTAGTCTGAATCGAACCGTGCGCATCCCGAGTCGGAATGGATTTATGTCGCAAAAAATCTCGAACTCAAAAAGATCTCTAGTTGATAGTTCAATTTCGAATCCACATGTTCCAATATCTATGATGCTTTGTAATCCGTACTTGATGATGAAATTTATGGTATATTGAACAGCTCGAACAGCAAATTTTACTACTTCTAAAGCTGCTTTTACACCACTTAAGAACCCTTTTGCAATCTCAACCGCACCTTTGGCGATATCAAAAGCTAATTTTACGACCTCCAAAATGATACGTGATTTATCCACCACAACTTGTACAACTGAAACGATTGCCTTTGCAGCATCTAAAGCTAGCATCGGAATCCTAACAAACAGTTTGGCTGCTTCTAGGGCAAGAAAAGCGATAGCCCTAATGGCACGGCAGGCAAGATTTCCAGCAATACATAAGAGGTTGGGTATTTTTATCATACACCTTGTAAATCTCGGACGATAGATCCAACCCCACTTCTTAAATTTAATACCAGGTATACAAATTTTGGGGCAATTCCTAATTTTACACAGACGATCGACCCTTTTTTGTGCATCTCTAAGTTTCTGCAATGCTCGTTCGAAAGGTCCTTTAGCTTCCTCAAGCTTTCTCTTAGCACCCTCTAATTTCTCAACAGCTCTATCGAAGACAACGTTGGCATCGTCTACTTTAGCCTTCTTTTCATCTAGCCACCTTTGGGCCCCAGTCAATTTTTCTTTGGCCTTATCTACAGCATCCTGGGCTTTGTCAATTCTCTTTACTGCTTCATCCCCTAGACGAGTGACAAATCGTCTGATTGCATCTCCGAGAGATATATCCACAGAGTTTTCACCTCCGGGTATAAATTCTCCCCTGATCATCAATGCCCAGTCAGCTGCATCTACGAACACCGTGGATCGAATAGTTAATCTGGCAGTGAATATGTCAAATATGTCCACTTGGGTGCGTGTTGTGATTTCCGTATTAGTTACAAATAAGTCTGCGCTTGCCTTTGCTCCGAAAAAATTCAATCGAGCATGCAGACGCACAACGAATTTGTCGCTATCGCTAGCCAATGCCAAGCCAAACCCAAACCCGAGTTTAACAGAAAATAAACTCCAGATTTTCCCTTTACCGAGACCAATTTTAAAGGCATCGATGGCTCCAAAGGCTCTCCAAGCTTCCTCACCTTTCATGTGTTCATATATCTCAGCCAAATCTCCACACCGTCTAAGGTGAGCATCTGATGTAACAAACTCTCCTTCTATACCTAATTCCAGGCGCAAAACCGTTATTGAGAAATATCCCCTAACACCGATAGTTCTAGATCCGGTGAATATGCCAACGGTTCGGTCATATAAATTCGTTACTAAACTTACGGCGTTTTCTCGGATTTCTTTAACCTTTTGTTTCACCAAGTCTACAAAATTGTTCAGTGTATCTACAAACATAAGTTCCAGTTGGTCAACCAGGTCTCTGATCGTATTACTGATAGTGTTTATGCTAGCTATAACATCTCTAACTAGATCCCCAACGTTAACCGCCAAAGCAAGAACATCAAACGAATTCAAAAACTCCGTGACGATTCGGATTAGATCCTGAACATGATCTCTGAGAGTTTCAATGATAGCCATTATTACCGGAGCTATGGTATTCACATACTTGGTTATCTCCCCTAAGATGAAGGTGACAAGTTGTTGAGCCGCTTGTTTGATATTATTCAGAACAGCTTTTACAATTGCTATGGGACTTGGAACTGTCTCGATATCGACATCGTCTAATCTGTAAAAGGCTTGAGCCTCTAGGTCAAGGCTAAATACCATGTCTTGTATAATGGGAATTCCACGAAGCAGTTTGGCATCAACGAAAACTGTTGTGAAGAGACCAGGGGGATTGGCCAAAGGACCACAGTACTTTCTTTCTTCAAACCCTTTAAAAATATATAAAAATGAATACTATGAAAAACCAAACAATTTCCTTCATCCCAAATTTATTGTGATATGATGAAAACTGATCACTATGAACTATTTGAAATATTGGAGCACAAAACAGGTATCACAGAAAAACAAATAACCACACGTATTTCACGCACACTTTAAAAACCATTTTCAGTTATACAGCCCTAAGTTAAGAAGTTGGCTCTGATTAGATTTCCAGTGCCTTTAATTTCAGGTAATTTCTAGCGACCCTTTCTGTGACCGTGTAATCATTTTAAGTTGACGATGGCTCTCAACTAGAAATGTTATGAGCAAAGGGCATCTTGACATCATCGGATAAAATAATTGAACAAAATGGACAATTCCATTATTCGTCTTCGTCTATGATAATACAGATCTTATAAAAGGATAAATGTGATGTGTGTATAGTACAGTAGTGCATTGTAGCCAACTCGAATGGTAGACCTCACAATAACTTACCTCCAACAGAACCATAAGCTTCTAGACTGTGATGTATAAAATTTCCCGTTGACATTTTAATTGGGTACTTCTTTTTCAGGATCCGGACTTGTAAAGTAATCTCCAGGGGCTCACCAATACTTCTTAAATACATCTCCCATGGGTCAATAAACACATGGGTAAACACCTGGAAGAAACCAAAATAATATATATGCGACTTCAAAACAACCATGTTTGGTATAAGTTAACGAACACAGAAAAAAGCAAGAAATGTTGTTTGCAACGTTTACCTTTCTTATGTCTGGTAAGGAGACGTATGTTTCAATCGGAACTGGAGCGACGGCAAAGTCAAATGTTTTGCTGTTATCTAAAACCTTTCCCACTTCTAGAGAGGCCCAAAATGACGCTCCCGTTTCGCCGATTCTGTGAAAGAAATATAGAAATGTATGTTTAAAATACAATTGCGAAAGGTTATTCAATACTGTGTATGTGTCACCAATACATTCAACAATTACTTTATGTTAAATATATAATGGGTAAATGCACAAATAAGTATATCTTACGGGTAATCAAACATTTGGTCGCCATTCCAAAGTTTAAGATCCGTGCTTTCTTTCTTGACTTTCAATTTGCGGAACAGAGAAACACCAAAACCATTGGGGTAAACAACAATGCCGGTGTCTTTTTTAAGATTTTTAAAGACTGACAATGTCTCCAGTAAGTTGGCCACTTTGTCCGGAAACATTATAATGAATGTCGTTCCGTAGTCGTTGTTCAAGTCCAGGACGATACAGTATTCTTCTCTGTCGGTTTTCGGGAGGTACATATCTTGATTCAGTATAGTCATAATGATAGCATGTGTGAACCGGAAGACATGATAGACTGTCTCATCATAAACAGGGGCACCAGAACAATAAGGTATTTTTGACACAATCTTACCGGACGATACTTGTGAAAAGAAAAACGGAATTTCGGGATCTTGTGTATCTAGTGTAAGACGGATCCAGTCTGGAAGCACATCTCCTAACACAGTAAACAGGGTTCTTAAAATACTGTTGTTTTCGATGAAGTCGTTGATATCTTTTATTGATAGATCAAACCCGCCTTGCCTTTTTCGTCGCATGACGCTACCAGAGACAACTGTGGCCGAACTGGTGGATCGTAAAGAGCTGACTGGTCCAACAGTTAGTCCACTAACAGCGTTCACCTCAAGACCCTTTATGGAGAGTGGTACGGACATATTTCCAACTGACGAGAACGTTATACCTTTAGAGAAAAATATGTTGGAGGATCCGACTTTATACCATTGGGAAGTGGAAGTAAATCTATAGTTGTTGCCACCTATATTTAAATCAACAATGTAGTCTCCTTCTGGCAAACCCTTGAAGGGTATTCCATATCTCGTGAACACGTTATCCGACTGAACACTTAATTCAGGGACGTCCGGGAATGATGCAGAATTTTTACCCGAAATTTGGAATTCTAGTTCGTATTTTCCACTGTTCGCAACCAAGACCTTGAATTTCGACGACGTAGATGGCTTTCGGATAAAGATTTGATTGGGGAAAACTTGAACATCCTTGTTCTGTACTGCGGTTAGGATAAGCTCTTCCTCTGGGAAGGCAGTGATGAGAATGTCATCGGATAGTTCCCCTGCTCTTACTCGAACAGACTCGGGGTAAGTTATTATTCCAATTTCACAGTGCTGTCCCTCATAACCGGTGCCATCACAATCACAAGTATAAGAAGTAGAATCTGGTGATGGTTTGCTGCAAACTCCTTCATGTTCACATGGTCGATTGAAGCAAGGATCTAAAATAGAGAAAACGGTCTTACCGTTAATAGCTTAAAGGTGACATAATAGCCTTTACTTTACAATTTTAAAGAGTTGACCACAAACTTCAGATATGATAACTATCTTACCAACACAGTTGACGCCATTTGAGTGTAATATATGACCCGCGGGACAGCTACAGGACGACCCGCTTGTTGTACACTGTGGCCAACACCAGACAAATTTCTTCGCTCCACAATCAGACGCATCTGAAAAAAAAAGAACAGTTTCTTTGTGAGTGCAAAAGCTATTGATAAAACGATGTGTCGACTGGGTAGCTGATTTAAATTAAGGGAATGTATCTCTTGTGCTACACAGTTTAAAGCGATCTTCCCTTTATTACCCATGACATAAAAACATAGTAACCAGTTATTTGAAACATCTTATTTCTGATGGTTTTTCAAAACCAGTGAATAACTGACATCTTCAAGCTACAACTACAAGTTAATTGACAAGTAAAACATAACTTTAAATTTGTACAATTTACCCTGGCAAGTTTTCTGATCAGCATCCAAGACAAAGCCCTCTTCACATGAGCACTGATACGACCCCTCGGAATTCACACAGTATTGGTTACAACCACCATTGTTGGTCGAACATTCGTCGATATCTATGAAGATATGGGTATCAATTAATTTGGGGAGGAATATATGATGAAACCCTAACGTAAGCTTGTCAACACTCAATATTAGATTGCTGGCTTTGCTATCTTTACCTTAAACTATGAAACAAGCAAACATCAGCTGCAATTGAGCATCCATTGAACAAAAAAAAATGCAATCTACTTGATATTCCACATTTAAACGAAATTTGAAATAAAAAGGCTACATTCTTAACATTTCTTAAATGCTACACTTTTTGTTAAACATTACCTCTACAAGTTTTATCATCCAGTTGATATCCCAAGGGACAATCGCAATGGTAACTGCCAGGCTCGTTCACACAGAAATGACTACAACCCGAGGTACCAGCCAAACACTCATCCACATCTGCATACACATAAAAATAATCAAATTAGATGTTGAATTGTCGGCCAAGATGGTGTAAAACACAATATTTCGATTGGAACAGGATTCAGTAGAACATACCTATACAGCTTTTACCATCTGTGTCTAGTTGATATCCTTGTGAACATTTGCAAATAAACGATCCATCCGTGTTCTCACAGCCTTGTTCACAGCCGCCGTTAGAAGATTCACATTCATTCACGTCTGTCAATTATGAAGAAAATGTAAGGGAATCTTGTGAGAGCTAAATTTTATCATATTTTTTTGTATTCGACACTGCTTATCATTAAAGTAACAGTTTGATATGGAGGAATATGGATACATACATGCATATTGAAGAAATGCTCACCTTGGCAATCGGGTGGAGAGAATCCATTGGGACAGGTACAGACTCCGCGTTCTATACACGTACCACCGTTAGCACATTCACCAGCTGGTAGGCCGTTACAAACAGCTGCCAAAACAAATGTACATTTTTTTCTTCAAAAAGCTGCATTAAATTTTTGCGGCCAAACTAAAGCACCTTTCCTCAATCAAAAACTTCAATTGAATAAATAACATAAAGATTGTGGAAATATATTACCTAAGCAACTTTTTCCATCAGTGGCAAGTTGATACCCATCGTTACAACTGCAGGTGAAAGAGCCTTCCGAGTTGATACAGTTTTGAGCACACCCGCCGTTATTTGAGACACACTCGTTAACATCTTTAGAGAAAAAAAAAAAAAGAAAACGATTATTACTTATTTGACAGTTAGATAAAACAAAATAAGAGGGAAATACGATTTATTAGAAAGATTCGTTCCTGGTCTTGCACTTTTATGTGTCTTTTAAATTTCGAATATATGTCGGAAAACTATGTGAGTTTCATTTTTTATGTTTTTTTTTTATGTCTTGGAATGATTTTTTGGCCTAAATTCAAATTCGTAATATTATTTAAAAGTACAGCGTGAAAATCTGGCCGATGTATAAATTTCACAATAAGTTGCAAGATCATATGCTTGTAATTGTGAAATGTCATTTTCTATAGAGCAAGAAAAATCCCCTGTCTGAACAATTCAATACCGGGGTTTGGAACAAGCACAACTGACTCTAAGTAATCAAACCGGAGTTAATAAGCAAGACCACTAACTCCGAGCAAACCCATATGGGAACTCAGAACCAACAGGACTGACTCTATCCAAAAGGAGAGTTCAGGACCAATACAATTGACTATTGGCAATCCAAAACCGGTGTTCGGAACCAGCACACTAATTGAAGGTTCCATAGAGGGTGATATCAGCTGTAAGTGTCACAATGTTATGATACTTTGCAAACATGTGAATTACCTGCACAAGGAGATCCGGTATAGCCCTGAGAACAAGAGCATCGGTCAGGACTGAGACATTTCCCACCATTCGGGCACTCCCCGGGTACCCCACCAAAACAAATCGCTGAAAGATAGAAACTTAAATGTATAATCATAACACTGGCACATGAATCAATGTATAAATTGTCTATAAACCATATCCATGTAGATCCAGTGTTTTATCACAACCTTTAACTTGAATCGTTTAGTTAATGGGATCAGTTGTGGGGCATATGTGGAATCGCTTTAGAGTTGCCATGCAGTTCGGTGGTTTCCTTCGGACAAAGCATTCCCCTCCCCAAACTAAACCTGATATTGCAGCCAAATTATTTCATAATCTTGGGTGTGGCGTAACAGGGCCAGCAGAGTGTTTTCGAGAGTGGGGTGGGACTGACTATCAAAGATCAAGAAGCAAGGGTTTAGGGCCCTACCCGATGATGCTTTGTTTTGTTATGTAAAGCACACACATGTTTTTTGAAAGTGGGGGTATTGTGGTGGACGATCCCAAACCAACAGACCTGCGGCCGCCTGGGCCCCGGAAACGTTTGTGAATATTGAATGATTTAAGAATTTTTTCAGTCAACAGATCCTGGTAGCATCGTTGTGCTTTATCAACACAATAGATGAGTTTATAGAATGTACCATCACAGTTGCCTTCCCATACCTGTTGTCACGAAGACATCGAGTCCTCAATGACAACAAAATAATAATGTAAGAACGAGACGTGGTCCTGAAAATTTGGGTTTCCAATGATTCTAAACCCCTAATCACAGTCTCCTCATACTAATATTTTATTAATTAGTTTTTTTTTCTGGCCCCCCCCCCCTACCCGGTTCCGCAGCCCCTGTGTAAAACATCACGTCTTTAGATGCTGCGTTATTGGAAATTCAACAATCCACATATTAGAATTGTAATATGAAGCGGTGGACTTACGTTTACAATCAGTTTTTCCAACGAGACCATAACCAGAGCTACAGGAGCATTTGAACGATCCCAATGTGTTGGTACATACTTGGCTACATCCCCCGTTAGCAGTGTTGCATTCATTCGTGTCTGAAAAAAATAACGATGTATGACAACTATTTATAATGCCGGAATTAATTTAAATGCTTATTAACACCCATTTGAACAAAATTTACAAATACAAAGCTTTTCAGTTGTAAAAAGAAAGGTTATCTACCAACGTCCTGCCAATATATCGTTTACTTGGTATGCTACTGTTTCACCTTGACTCAATGCCATGGCATTCATTATAGATGTACTATGATCAAGTATATCAGTACAATGACTGCCAGACGATGGAGACATAATGAAACTGTCGTATTGGAGGTTAGCACTGCTAGCGTGTTACCGTAAATTAATCGGTTAAACTGATGACACTCTTTATAAAATACAATTTTCTTGGTAAACTTGAATTTACAAATAATAACCAATTGAAGGTGAATTTGTCCTAACCAAAAGGACATGTACTAGTGGCTTACCATCACACCTTGGTGTTGAGAAGCCTGAAGGGCATCGGCAATTATTAGGACTAACACAGGTACCGCCATTTTGACATCTTCCCAACGGAAATTCAAAACACTGAGCTGTTGAGGGAAAAAAGAGTTTGAAAATGTGTTATGTATACATAATGTTTGGAAAAGAGAAATGTGTTTCAAATGCATTTTAGGTGCAAAATATCTCATATATACGGAAGTTTTGGTGCCACTCGAGAAAAATAAACAAAAAAAAAAGGTTACCGTAGGTATAGATAATTTTAAGGAGATTTTCAAGGCGGGGTGGGGGTGAAGTTATATGTGTATTATTTTGATACGTAACTTCATATTCGTGGTCGTAGCCTTTCTGACATTTGTAAAAGAAGACAATTAAAACGAATAGTAGTGCTGAATTATTCACACAAGTCTAACATGTTTACAATGCAACTACTTCTGAACTACTTCTGAACTCAAATCTTTATAATTTGTTCTATCTGGAAGAAAAAGGAAACCCTCTTCAAACATTTTTTTTTGCATTTTAACGGCGAGTGATGATGTTGTTGTGAATTGTTATGGGAGATATAATGTATTTTTATTACAGATTACAGAGGAATTACATATAATAAAATTATTTCTTGAATTGTTTTAATAACTTACGTTTACATGTCCTTCTGTCTGTATCCAGACGATATCCACTATGGCAGGTACAGCGGTAAGAGCCGGGGTAGTTCTGACATATTTGATTACAACCACCATTATTGTTTCGACATTCATCAACATCTGTTAAAGCAAATGACAGACTGACCTACAACACTTATATATTTAGGAACGCTAAAACACACGGGCACAGGAAAAATCTTCTCGACTAAAATAATCATGGAGACAAGTTTCGTATTGTGTTAAAACGTAGAGTATGTCATTTGGACATTTATACCCAATCATAAGATGTTGCAATAAACATGTATCTTATAGTCATTATTTTTTTACATATGCCAACATTAAACAGAAATTTTGAAGAAACTTTAAGTCCTCTCTGTATAAATTAAGCCGCTATGCAATCGAGATTTAAATGAATACATTCTATGCAGATGCGGACTTTGTTGAATGCACAGTACTAACTCACATAATTAAAAAAATCTAATGTCTTTGTCATGAAGATCACTCAATATAATGAGGTATCAAGTTGAACATAGTAAATTATCATGCTTTTTTATGAACTGCAAAATGAACTGAAACGTTTACTAATTAAATTAAAGACGAAGAGAGAAAATATAAATGGTGAACAACATAGTCAACAAAGGCTTATCGTAAGTTGTTATTTCTATATCAGGCACTGACCTAGGAGTGCCTTCTTTTCGTTCGCGACAAAAGCATACGAAATGTTGTTTTCCTATCCACCGTGTGTAATTGTACTAGATGGTACAGGACTTCAAGAGGCTATTTATTATATTATATTACCTGCACATTGTGGTTTAGAGTACCCGGATCTACAGCTACAAGAGTTGGGCGATACACACGTCCCGCCATTTGAACAAACTCCGGGTGAAAGACCGAAACAAACCGCTGAAAAGAAAATCAGACGAAACCTACCTTGTTGAATGTGTTTTAATTGAAATATTTATACTAGCTATTTCGCATTTTGGGTTGACATATATATGACACATATTCATCCTAATAAAGTTCTGCTTTTAAAAAGAGGCTAACGAACTTTGATATCCTCAGATGCTCAGTTTGTATAAACATATACTTTTGCTTACAATAAAAATAAAACTTAAGTAATACAAGAGGATCGATATAAAATAAATTTGCATCTTCCCTGCGTAAAGCCGTATGATTTATTTAATTAACCAAACCAGACTAGCTCAACCAGACACAGACAAAAGGGTCTTAAAATCCGGACTGCGCCAGAATTTCTAGTTCGCCAAAGTTCGCATATGATTGCTGATCATTAATTTTCCACGCCCCCCCCCCCTCCCCCTCATGTTTGACTTTGCCGATTCGAATAAAATTTGGCGTCACTCGATATATTGGCTCTGTTGATGAAAAACTATTTTCTTGGCATTTAACATGGAGAAACAGAAAACATCTTTGTCAGATTAATCGTACACACTCAAAATTTGACCGTTTTAATATAACATTTAATTATGAAAAAATCTACAATTCTTGGTACTTTTTGATTCAGCGTAAATGAAACAAACAATATATAAAATGAAATTTTGTCAAGTTTCTCCACTTACGTCGACATGTCTTGCGATCTGACAGGAGACCATAGCCAGAGTTACAGGAACAGCGAAATGAACCGTGTGTGTTGGTACATCTATGTAAACAGCCGCCATTTCCACGGGAACACTCGTTGATATCTATAATAATGGAAAATAACTTATTTCAGCTATTGTTAATTAAGATAGAATAACATAAAGCTTACCTTTTTTTTTGTTTTGTTATTTTTTCTGATTTTTTTAAAGAAAAAAAACATTGATGTTATTGTTAAACTCTTATGAATTCAGCTTTAAAACATTTTTACCAGCAAATTGAGACAATATCTGATTTTCAAATATGTAGGAGTAAGCTAAATTTGGCCGTTTTTCCATTTATTGTAATGAGAAAAATACTCGATTAAATGGCACTAATAATATTGGCTGAGAAATATGAATCATCAAGAATATATGTTCATTTTAATGAGCATGACCAGGGCTTTCTGTTTTAGGATGGGGGCTGGCGATAACAAATAGTTTTAAATAAATTAACGGACCTGCACAAGAGGGGGTTGTGAAGCCGGTCCTACAGGAACAGACATTTGGCCGAAGACAAGTTCCACCGTTAGCACATGTCCCAGCACGGGAACCAAAACATAATGCTGAGAAAAAGGACGGTGAATTACATTAAATATACAAACATATCACAGATCCAGAAATAAAAATTTTCTTAATTTTTTAGATTAAACTTAAAAGGTCTATCTTGAAATTAGTGTAAACGTTCCAATAACGCATAAAGCTGTTTGTTATAAAAAAGGATAGCTTTTCTAAAAACACAATCTTTTACTATTGTTTCCTAACTGCTGATTGGTTATTGTTCTTATATGACCTTCCCTGATTGGATGCGATGAATTGAAAGTCGCAAGCTGTTAATAGGTATACGGACGGTCAAATTACCTTCCGTTTAAAATCAACTATCAAAATGACGTATATGAAGTAATCGGAAATTACCTTTATCGCAATGTACGTTATCCACACTGACCCAGTTCGTCACACATCGGTAATCTGTGGCTATACGAGTTCTCGTAACGGTTCTAACAGAAAATACATGCAACGTTATATGGTTTGACAATACAGAATGCCTTTTTGTTTTAGACAAGAAGATTTGCCTTGTGCCCCTGTGTTTTAGTGTTCATAAATATATATATTTTGGCCTACCAATTTTTTCGAATCTCCTCAATCTTTTTTGAACTACCAATATTGTATTTTTTACATGCATATAAGATGATTTAAGAGATCAACGTCAATCAATTGACACAAAATACAACACGTTCCAAATGAAAGCGTTAATATTGTTTACAGAGCAAAAAATGGTTTCATACGAGTGGTATTAGTTTGCCTATGTCACCTAAAGTACGATCTTCAATCCATCTTATTTTTCATTATATTTGCTTTCTCAAAATATCAAAAGTAAATGAAATGTTGATAAAGTTCTCGAATATTTCTTCTTGGTTTTTTTGCGTGAAAACAAGGGTTTGGATAGCCGCACTCGTGTGTCTCTATCCTGGTTTACTTACTTTGCCGGTCAGGTAGATAGGTTTGTAGTTGAGACAACAGGTGTTTGAAATATACATTTCCTGTTACCCAGCGAAAGGCAAAGTCTCTAAGAAATATATTGGCTGGTTTGTTACAATGAACTTCAGAATGAAGCAGATCAGTCTTCCTGACCGGCAGGTAAGTAACACAGTAAAGAGACACATAAGTGCGGCTAATCAGTACCCTAGCTGTTGTATTCAGTTTACACTGTCCGAGACGTGTAATCACAGTTAGGTGATTGGAAAGCAATATTCTGTGCTAATTATTTGTCACTGTGATAAACGCTTGAGCTCGTTTTCAAGTCTTCAAATTTTCCGTTTGCATCTAGTTCAATTATACCAAACTTATGGTGAGATTTTGCGTGACGTTCGAACTGGGCGGCAAAGTCTCCAAGAAATTTAGTTAGTTGTGGTATAAGACCATATATACGTCCTTTGGAATAGCTACACGTAATAAAAGAGGACCAGAATAATCTTTTATGAGTTCTAAAGAAGTCTGGGTAGGAATTGTCCATACAGAGCAGTTACAATAATATTTTCATGGTTTGTAATTTCCGACAAAAGTTTGTCGGACTTTACCGACCAGCATTTCAAAATTCATAGACTGAACGTTGGTATATGTAATATCACCATAAGTTCGGTAAATCGAACTAGTTTGCATCATATCAAATTGTGACTAAGACATTTAAAGTTTTCTCATGGATGGTGCTGTACAATGTCAATACGCACAATGACAATGAACGACTTGTTCCAAGCTAAGAGATCGAAAAAGTATGTGAATTTCTGTTCTTGTGTTTATTGAGAGATTTTTTCAGTGAGGCTTGGTGGAGCTAACACAAAGTTAGTTTTCGGGCTTATGCTAAACCAGGACTCAAACCCACATCGCATGAGCCTGTATCGCCAGCATGCATGCATGGTCATATCTTCCTTACCGGCAAGTAAGTAACACAGGAAAGAGACACATGAGTGCGGTTAGCATGGCCACTTCCTGACCGGCAAGCAAGTAAAACAGGATGAGACACATGTGTGCGGCTAGGTCGCTTATCACTGAAGCAGCAGATGTGATGGGGGGGGGGGGGGGTCATTGGACGAGTGGATAAAGCAAACCATTATCAGTCCTTCCTTACCATACGTGCATTGACTGAGCTCTTTCACGACCAACAATTTCTCCCTACACAACATTTCCCCAAGCGAGATTTTTCCATAATGAGAATAATTAATTATTTAATGAATAACGTGGGCCTTTTCCAATATAAATTGGACTTCTGGACCGGCTAACATAGAAATAAATCGGAAATAAGCAGCATTATTTGGTTGGAGTACTGGTTTGAGATCAGTCCAAACAAATTGGTATTATAGAATTTTTTTTATAATCATTCAGGAAAATGTAATTATAATAATAATATCAGAGCCAGTACTAAACATGTTTACCGTAAATTATGATCGAAAAATATAAGCGAATAAATAGTTAATTTCCTGAATTTAGGTTTTATTTCGGAGATTTCTGGCTCAATGTACACATTGTTTACAAATGCTTTTCCGAAATTCTTAAAACAGAACACATACAAAGTCCTTTCAGTAGTTAACAATCCTAAAGTTTCCAGCTAATTTATTCTATCCTTTGACATTGGTTTGATTTTGAATTTTGCACACCACTGATGACACCTTACCAGACTATATGCCGGGAAAGTCTTTACACAGTGAACTGATAAAAACTTATCTGCATGCATGGGGTCCCGGACCTTGAAGTTGCCCCGCTGCAACTTCAACAACCTCTAGTTAGGGATTCCCTTCTTGAAGCAATAATTCACAGTTTGTGATATATCTCAGTTTTCCATTTTTACCTCAGCGCAAATTGAATAGCGATGGAGGTTGTGGTGTAATTCGGAAGTGTTTTAACAGGATGTCTACCATTTTTTAGCTATCAAGCGATGGGTTTTTGGGCTGAATATGTAATGCCAATACCTCTGAGCTTTCAGTTTTTCGACTTTCGGTATATATATATATATATTTGTTGAATGCTTCCTATAGATTTTTGAGTCCATTGTCTTTTTAATCCAAAAAAACTTTGTTATTTGTTTCTGACATTTCTTAGAACTGACCTGTAACGTGTGCATCTACCCCAGTTAAGGAAACCGCACTTTGTCGTGTATCGATCACGAACTGTATAACTCTCTACTCGAGTGACACGCTGAACATTGCGTCTACAATGTAAAAATATAATTTAAAGTATTATCAAAATCCACATTAGAATTAAAAACAATAGATCATTATGTTAATGCTGTGTTTCAGATCAGGAAAAACAGAAATGGTAAGCATTATAAAACACCTTTAAACAAATGCGAGCGGTTTCTCTAACAATATACGCCTGATCATTGCAACGTGAATGTGATCATGACAGTAAGACTTGTGTTTCACTTCTTTGAAGGAAAGGCCCCAGGAATCTGCCACATTAATTGTAAGGGTTTCGTTGTTTCCAGAAGTTTGAGCTATTAAACCCTTTTTATGAAATACATCTCTTATTACGGGCCAAATTTTATGGAAATGAATAATAAATTGATAAAGATTCTAAAAAATATGGACAATTGATGGAAATTAATCTTAGGTAACACTTTGTAACTCTGACAAAAAATAAAATAAAGTGTAAATGTTACAGGACATATACAATTTAAAAACATAAAAAAATGTACAATTGTGCGCCTAATTCATTAGGAAATACACATACCCACTGGGTGACAGAGCCTCAACTGAACTGATGCAAATAAACAACCATAATGCCTTATGGTAGAACATTTTAAGATATGGTAGATATAAAAATCGAAGAACTTTCTCAGCCACAGCTGGACTGATTTATAAACGATGTCTCCCGATAGCCGTCTATTTATAGGGGGAGGAATTCCCCCCAAAAACATCGAATAAAGGAACTGGTCATGTGTTCGATCTATGCCTACTTTTGTTGGCTGTTTGTCTAAACGCAAGTAGACAATTATATCCGGTATTTCCACTGGGAACGAGGCTTGTTTCGTTTTGTATAAAATTGTTGAAGAATGGGGCTTTGAATAGAAAATAGCCCCAGTTATTTTAAATGTTACAGAAAATCGAACTAAAATCAAGGGCAATGCCAGTGCTAGTGACCAAAACCGTCGATGTCATTTCTAACAGAAAATACACCAAATCATTCACCATTAAAAAATGGAGAAATATATATTTAGGAGAAAAAATGACATGTTATCGGGATATTTCCAGTCTTGTTATATGTCGGGGCCAGGGGGACGGTATATTTTCTTCCAATAACACTTAGATTTCTTATGTAATGCGAGACAGAGGTGTACCAAATGAGGGTGGTGTTTTATTTGGATAGCTGTCTTTAGTGTGAATACAATGACACTGTCGAATCTAAACGACTAAATCACGTCATCTGTATACATAAATAAGCATCGCAAGTGTAAAAGTATACTCCATATATGTTGAGGGGATTAAATTCTGATCCCCCTATTATTGCTTTAAAGTAGACCGTGTTATGGGGCCATTGTAGGTAATTATATGGTAGACAGAAGACGATATCTTGACGATATTTTGCTGAAAATATACCGCAGGTAGGTCAAATTAACAGTCAACCAGACGAGGTCATCCCCGGGTGAATCGGGTGGGTAGATAGGCCAACCAATCACGGGTGTCTTTTACAATACCAGTATTTTTCTGTCACCTTTGGGAATAGTCATCTCGACTGAAGAAAGAAAAGTACAGATAACAGGCGATATATCGAAAAATTATTCAGGAATTCGTTTTCAATTGGTCTAGTTTTGACCGGAATGTCCTTGTCAACATTTCTATACACTACTCCACTTTCTGCAGTGACCCCTTTAATATCCACACCGTCTTTATACCAAGTTTGGTTTCTGCATTTTAATTATGTTTTGAAAAAAATATTTTGCAGGTGTATTGAAAAGAAAAGAAATAAATGGAAAGTATATCCTGTTTGTCTATGGACAAATCCTAAACTTATTGTGTAGGATTTTTATGATGGTCAATCCTATAAGTCATGACCTAAATCACCAGATGGACGTAAACATAACAACAATGTAGTACTAAATACAAAATACTGGATAAATAACATCGGATATAAAGGGCTGAATATGAACCCTCTATTAAACTTAGTTGTACTCACAAATATACCAACGATAGCCTAACAGGAAAAAACATTGGCAATATTTGGTTCGACATAGACTTCCATTGTTGTTTTGATGCAATTTATTTTGTGCCAATAAAAGCAGGTTTGGAAAGATCTGCTTATACGTAGGAAGAAAATTATTAGTTTCATCTTGCTAGGTTTAAAAGATAATATCAAACTTTTGTCATGTCACGACAGCGGTGATATCAAACATGTATCATATCATCATATTGGTAATATCAAACTCGTATCATATCGTCATATTGGTGATATCAAACTTGTATCATATCATCATATTGGTGATATCAAACCCGTATCATATCATATTGGTGATATCAAACTCGTATCATATCATCATATTGGTGCTTTCAAACTTGTATAATATAATCATATTGGTGATATCAAACTCGTATCATATCATCATATTGGTGCTTTCAAACTTGTATTATATAATCATATTGGTGCTTTCAAACTTGTATCATATCATCATAGTGGTGATATCAACTCGTATCATATCATCATATTGGTGCTTTCAAACTTGTATAATATAATCATATTGGTGATATCAACTCGTATCATATCATCATATTGGTGCTTTCAAACTTGTATAATATAATCATATTGGTGATATCAAACTCGTATCATATCATCATATTGGTGCTTTCAAACTTGTATCATATCATCATATTGGTGATATCAACTCGTATCATATCATCATATTGGTGCTTTCAAACTTGTATAATATAATCATATTGGTGATATCAACTCGTATCATATCATCATATTGGTGCTTTCAAACTTGTATAATATAATCATATTGGTGATATCAAACTCGTATCATATCATCATATTGGTGCTTTCAAACTTGTATCATATCATCATATTGGTGATATCAACTCGTATCATATCATCATATTGGTGCTTTCAAACTTGTATAATATAATCATATTGGTGATATCAACTCGTATCATATCATCATATTGGTGCTTTCAAACTTGTATAATATAATCATATTGGTGATATCAACTCGTATCATATCATCATATTGGTGCTTTCAAACTTGTATAATATAATCATATTGGTGATATCAACTCGTATCATATCATCATATTGGTGCTTTCAAACTTGTATAATATAATCATATTGGTAATATCTTTTTTGTTTACCTGATCTATCAAACTTGATTCAATTTAACCAGCGATTTGGGATGATCTTAACTCGAGTTTGGAATTTAAATCAAAATTTTAAAATATTCTCACAACATTTCCAACGCAATAAAGTCGAACTTAAACTTTAGTTTTGAAGAAAGAGACAATACGTTATTGATTTATTTTTGAAATAAGTAAATGATAGCTTCAATAATGCTTAACACAATCTCACAATTTGCTGGAAAATTTGCTTAGAAAGTCATTTAAACACGTGTTATACTTATCGATTTGCAATTTTAGCCTGTCAGTTGAATGTATTGCTATTCGTATGACCCTGCCAGTTAAATGTATTGCTAAATGAATGGCCTTGCCAGTTGAATGTATTGCTATTCGAATGATCCTGCCAGTTGATTGTATTGCTATTCGAATGGCCCTGTCAGTTGAATGTATTGCTATTCGAATGGCCCTGTCAGTTGAATGTATTGCTATTCGAATTGCCCTGTCAGTGGAATGTAGTGCTATTCGAATGACCTTGTCAGTTGAATGTATTGCTATGCGACTGCTCCTTTTGGTTAAATGTATTACCATTCGAATGACCCTGTCAGTTGAATGTATTGCTATACGAATGGCCCTTTCAGTTGAATGCATTACTATTCGGATGGGCGTGCCAGTTGAATGTATTGCTATTCGAATGACCCTGTCAGTTAAATGTTTTGCTATTCGAATAACCCTGTCAGTTGAATGTACTGCTTTTCGAATGGCCCTGTTAGTTGAATGTATTGCTATTCGAATGTCCGTGCCAGTTGAATGTATTGCTATTCGAATGACCTTTCCAATCAATTATATATTGCTTTTTGAATGGCCCTGTAAGTTGAATGTATTGCTATTCGAATGGCCCTGCCAGTTGAATGTATTGCTATTTGAATGGCCCTGCCAGCTGAATGTATTGCTATTCGAATGGCTCTGTCAGTTGAATGTATTGCTATTGGAATGACCCTGTCAGTTGAATGTATTGCTATTCGAATGGCCCTGTCAGTGGAATTTAGTGCTATTCGAATGGCCCTGCCAGTTAAATGTATTACCATTCGAATGGCCCTGCCAGTTGAATGTATTGCTATTCGAATGGCCCTGTCAGTTGAACGTATTGCTATGCGACTGATCCTTTTGGTTAAATGTATTGCTATTCGAATGGCCCTGCCAGTTTGAATGTATTGCTATTCGAATGACCCTGCCAGTTAAATGTATTACCATTCGAATGGCCCTGCCAGTTAAATGTATTGCTATTCGAATGGCCCTGCCAGTTGAATGTATTGCTATTCGAATGACCCTGTCATGTGAATGTATTGCTATTGGAATGGCCCTGTCAGTTGAATGTATTGCTATTCGGATGATCCTACCAGTTAAATGTATTGCTTTTCGAATGACCCTGCCAGTTGAATGTACTGCTATTCGAATGGCCCTGTCAGTTAAATGTATTGCTATTCGAATGACCCTGCCAGTTAAATGTATTGCTATTTGAATGGCCCTGTCAGTTGAATATGTTACTATTCGAATGACCCTGCCAGTTGTATTCCCTGCTATTCGAATGGCCCTGTCAGTTGGATGTATTGCTTTTCGAATGGCCCTGCCAGTTGAATGTATTGCTATTCGAACGGCCCTGTCAGTTGAATGTATTGCTTTTTGAGTGACCCTGCCAGTTGAATGTATTGCTATTTGAATGACCCTGTCAGTTGAATGTATTGCTATTCGAACGGCCCTGTCAGTTGAATGTATTGCTATTCAAAAGACCCTGTCAGTTGAATGTATTGCTTTTTGAGTGACCCTGCCAGTTGAATGTATTGCTATTTGAATGGCCCTGTCAGTTGAATGTATTGCTATTCGAATGGCCCTGTCAGTTGAATGTATTGTTATTCGAAAGACCCTGCCAGTTGAATTTATTGCTATTTGAATGACCTTGACAGTTGAATGTATTGCTATTCAAAAGGTCCTACCAGTTGAATGTGTTACTATTCGAATTGCCCTGCCAGTTGAATTTATTGCTATTCGAATGACCTTGCCAGTTGAATGTATTGCTATTCGAATGATCCTACCAGTTGAATGTATTGCTATTCGATGGATCCTGCCAGTTGAATGTATTGCTACTCGAATAGCCCTGCCAGTTGAATGTATTGCTATTGGAATGACCCTGTCATTAATAATGACATTCGACGATCTTGATCTTACGGTTTCCTGCACGTCGATTTTTGACTGCAGGTGGGGATATACCATGGGGTGTCCCCATCAAACTGTCTAATCAACTAAAAACGTCATACGAACTGGATTTACCCTATTCTGATTAAATTTAAACACTGTCACCTCAGGCCATATCACTAATATGTGTTGGAAGCATTCGTTGAGTAGGTTACTCGGAATATGGCACTCTGATAACTTGGGGGATTTACGTACGTGAAATATGCCAGTCGGAACATCCTTCGGCTATCTTCGCGCGCTACCGGTCGGCTTTGTCACGTATTTGCAGTCCGAAAATCCCCGAAGATAGCCGAGTGGAAATATGCATGTCAAAGCCGACCGGAAGGGAGCAAAAATTGCGGAAGTTTTTTCCGAATGGGCATGGGCAAAACGGTTGTGCGCATCGAAATACTGAAATACATGTAGATATTTATATTGGGTAGTATGGCTTTTAGAAGGTTTGATATGATACTTCACTTGAAATAAATTAAGTTACAATTTTTCAATGTCGACTCGTTTTGATTTTGGTCTCGTAGTTTTCCTCGTGTAGTGCTGTCGTTCTACTGCATTCTCCTCCAGCGGGACATTTTCTTTACATGCTAATGAACTACGTGGAAAAATGAAAAGCACCACTCACGCCTCATTGTACCCGTAGTATCCAATGAAACACTCGTGACACAGGAATCGCGGGGAAAAGTGACATCTGACAGCACAACATCAACGAAAAGAATCTTTAATGGTAATTATTTTTCATTTTATCTTTTCAAATCTGAAAAAAAACGTTTGCTATCAATGAGCTGTGTACAGCTAGACAGTAGACGACAATTTACAGCCGCACAATCACGACCAGATGATATATAACCAAAGGATTTTTGTTAAACATTTGCAAAATTATTTTATTACTTACAGACTTTTGCTATGTGTAACTGTTGTTCGTTTTTCCATTCTATATTATGATCATTATTATTGTTGGAATGGTGTCTATACCCTTTTTTCAGGCATGGTGAATCCGGCGTTGAGATATATGTAACTTTTCTTTTGAGTAAAACTTGAGTGCACAACACTGCAATATTTTACCAAATAAATGCAGCGTAGAAGCAAAATTTTCAAGTTTTTGTTAATTCAAACAATAGCAAATTTAGATTTATTTAATCAAGTTGTAGGTCTTACTCATAATTATTTAACTTACATTTCCATGCTACCAGGGCAAAAATCCACTAATTTGTACATATATGTCTCTTTTGAAAGTAGAACAAAATAACTGTGTCACTGACTTATTTGATTTTCATAGGAATTTCATCTCTTCTTTAAACATAATGTACATGTATGTTTTATTGGCAATGGTTACAGTTATGATATCGGTTTTTTTGCCACAACAGAAATGAACGATGAGAAATTCTGTGAAAGAAAAAAAGAGAAAATTAATTTCTCGGCAGCGAGAAATAGACAATTTTAACAAAGAAAGAATCTTACTCGCAGATGCCACAAGAAAATGGTTATTTCTAGATAATTCTGGCGGTGGGAAAGTTTATCCGAAGACACGTTAGTATGAGAAAGGTTCAAGAAAAGGTGTTGGAGACAGAAAGCAAGGTACACAAAATAAAGGTAAAGATTTCAAAAAGAATACAGCTAGCATCACTGCCTTCCTTAAAACTAAACCAGAACAGAAGAGTCATTACATGGAAACAAGCCATGATATGGAAGTGCAGAAAAACTAGACTTATTCCAACCAAAATCTGGCTTATCTTTTTACAGAAATGTATAAAAAAAACCTAACTCAACTATGTGGAGCTGTGCCATTGATGTCATTGTAGATATTTTTTGCAGTCTTTATTCACATTCTACCATGAAAGGATTATTTGATAAGACATCAGATGATTTAGTACACAAATTAATAAACATTGCAAAACACAGAACGGTGAATAAAAAAGAAGCACCGCAACTTTATTACATGATTTCTGGGATCATTTACTGATAGTGTACCAAGACACAGGACTTCCCAAACGCACTCCGTTCGCTAAAATTGATGACGCCATCAACCATATTGTGGGATTGTTTGGTAAAATCAACGTTCAATATCGGTCCAAGTGTGTTAAATGTGAAAAAACATATGAAAACAATTTACTTGAACTGCAAGAGGCTTTGTGGTTGTTAGATGGGAAGCCCGTGCAAACAGCACAGGGCCATTGTGATTCTAGATGAAACACAGGAAATCGTCAAAGAATTTTCCGATATTGTTGCAATTCAACTAGATGTACGTACTAAGAACAACGAAACATGCAATGACTACAAAATCCCACCCAGCCTTCCTGAAAACATCAGCTTGAGAAATGACTTCTACCAGCTACAGGCAGCAGCAATATATTTACCTGGACATCATATTGCCATTGTTCGATATGGGTCTGAATTCTTTTGCCTTGATGATCTTGCTGAACCAGGTTTGGCTAGCCCATACTGTTCCTTCAAAGAAGCAGTAAATCACGTCCAAAAAGAATTTACTGTCAGGCAGCAAAAGATACGTTTGATGTCGTTTTGGAAAAACAAAAATTTGCTGTTAACTTTGCAGTTTATTTTAAAAATATGAACTGTGGTTCGACAAAATCCCAAATTCCTCCAATGGAGGAGTATAATTCTGAAGATAAAATGAAGGTTGTTGATTTTTCCTTGTTTCCAGAAGATGTCCCTGAACAGTTAACTGTCAGTGATATTGACTCGGAAAAAGACGATGATAAATTGTGTCTTACACCTGTTGATTTAGACGATAGTACCGATTATTGAGAAAAGGAAAATGACCAATCTGTAAACAGTATTCTCGGTACAGACGGACGAATTTTTAAACTGGGTCACTTACAAGCCCAGTATAGGTGGCTTTCCGTAAGTGTAGTTGATGGTGGATTTAAATGTAAGGACTGTGAAATGTTTGCGATACCTGAAGGTAATGCTGCCCATAAGTGGATAACAATAGCAATCAAAGATTTAGGTCCACATGCAGGGCGGACTTTGGCCAGACACGAACATTCTGAGAAACATTGTAATGCAGTCAAAAAGAAAACGGCTGTACTGCAATCATTCATGATTGACACTCTTTTTGCTAAAAACAGAAACCCTCAACTGAACAACAAAAAGAGCAAAAAACCCAAGCCATTATCCATCTGTTAAAGATAATTGTATTTATGATAAAAAAAACAGATGGGCTCTGACAAATAATTTTGAAGACATTGTTAATTTCATAGCAATTGATCTTGAGAATCAAGTATTGAAATTCTTTCTGGAAGAAAGCCCACATAATGCCAAGTACACAAGCAGATATAGTCTGCAAGAATTTTTAAAGGCCATATGTGAATGGATAGAGAGAACGCACATTGCTCAAGTTTGTAATGCTGCAATGTTTTCGCTCATCTTGGATGAAGCCACTGATGAAGCGAATCGTGAAAACATGGCACTTTGTGCAAGAATAATCACTAGTGGTCAAATTGAGTTACTGTTTCTCTGTCTTTTGCGTATTCAAGATAAAGGGTTATTTCTTGAAATTCAAAAGTATTGTGAAAGCATTAATCTTGAAATTAAAAAGTGTGTTTTTGTTGGAAAGGATACAACAAATGTCATGTCCGGAGTCAAGGGGGGGGGGGGGGGGGGCACATGTCTATATGAAGAATGCAAGTCCCCACTGTGTCAACATAAAATGCAAAAATCACTTGTTGGCTCTACCTTTTAAGCACTTAGGAAAACAACACAAGCTGATTGAGAGATTTGTTTCTTTCATATTTAATTTGTGGAAGACATTTGATGACTCCACGTTGCGCAGTGATGAACTCTTTCAAAGCGCACGGACACCAGCCTCTGAAAATGATAAAAGCCATTGTCACACGATGGTTGAGTATCGGGCCAGCTGCTTCAGGGCATTGTGTCTTCTATGAGGTTCATTTGGATGCGCTTGACCAGATTTTAGCAAGAAAGTTTGATGGAGGTGTGAAATCTGTGAGGGATATAGCGTGTCGTTTAGACATGGTTTTTGTAACAGCGCTTTTGGCAGATGTCAGTACATTAACTACAACAATCCAAAAAATTCTATCAGAAAAAAAACCTGTCATTCACAAAAGTTCCCCAGATTAAATTAAAGCTAATCGAAAATGTGAAACGTATTCTTGACAATCCATGTTTAGAGAGCTGCCATTGTCAGAGCAAAGAAGAAAGACAAGTACTCCATTAACTTGAAGGGGATCACACAATTATAAAGGGCTGTCATTTAAGTAATGTACAATATCGTCTTCAAATAGCCAAAGACCGATCTCAACTTGTTCGTCGACCAAGATCCCATGGACAAGAATTAAATGTACAGCAGCTCATGGACAAGTTTGGGAAAAAATACTGTCCGATCTGATCACAGGGTTTGAAGATGCCTTTGCAGTAGAGGAAAGTGTGATAGGATTATGTACCTTTGGTCCACTTAATCTTCCACATAGTGAAGACGACCTTCAGAGATACGCAGAATCTGAAACTATTTCAGGCACAGTTCATTTTTACGGCCAGATGCAAATAAGAGGAAATAACTCATCTTTTCCAAAGGTTTCAGAAACTGATGCGAAAGTTGAAATACTACCAGTTCTTGAAACAATGTTCCAGTGGAAAATTGATTTTAAGAAAGATAAATTAAGCAGAATCCAGAAATGGGACCGCAGACTTTCTTTATTAGAGGCAAGAAAAACTGATATTTCAAAAGGAAGTGCAGCCAAGGACCCCTCTAAGAACAAAACAATGTTGAGAGTTCACAAGGACTTAAAAGATTTGAAAGAACAAATAGAAACTCTTAATGACACCCAGTTTGCATTCATTTTTGCAAAAGTGGGAAGGAAGTGAAGCCAAAAATGTCCATAAAGAGGTCAATGTGCTTATCAAGCTGGCAGCTCTTATTCCTGGATCAGTGGCTGAAGTAGAACGAGCCTGGAGTGTGATGGGCATGGTGTCAACACCTCTAAGAAACCGCTTTACGTCCGGGAATTTGGAGAAGATGATGAGGATTTCTCTCTGTAATGGACCAGTTGACTTTAACGAAGTCCTGAAGATCTGGATAGAAACTCCACGTCGTGTTGAGTTAACAGACAGTTTACCCTGAAAAGATATAATATAATATCATTTTCGTACATGGCCATCTTACATGTAGTTACTTTTATTACCAAAGTTGCATGTATCTTGAATGTTAATTGTGTGTTTTCAGTTTAATTTGTATGGTTTAAATATTTTTTTCTTTCGATTAATAAAATTGTTGTTTCTTCAAGAAGGAGAAAACAAAAAAACAACATGCAGTTGTATCAAACGGGCTCCTATAGACCATCGTATTCATGTGTGTGAGTCTTGCACATGGTTTACGGTGTGAAAATACAATGAAAATGAATCTGCCAGACAAGCTCGTGCTCGATTGTCGGTGGAGCGCGCCATTGACGGTTTGAAATTGACCGGAAAAAGTATTAGTAGATTACTTCCCTTGCGAGTTTACCATATCTTGTATGGTTATAACATGCAATGTCAGCGGTAAGACTACCTTTTCTGAAAATTCTACAACGACCCCCACAAGTCGCGTAGACAACATATGCAGCCTGTCACGTCTTCCCAAAAGGTTGATTTACTAGCTAGTGTACATTTCAGAGTTGTTAGAGTGTTCGTCTTCTCTTATTAACGCCTCGAAATGATCGAAATTAACGTTTATATGGCAGACTTTCAGAGTTGACCAATTTCTCATATTTCAGAAATATGGTTTTGATACCGTTAGAAAGTAAAATGTGTCGCGCCTGTACTGTATTTACTTAGTTCTTTCCTTTTCTTCTCCTTTAACAAACTCAAGCTTTGAATTAATCACTTTATACTTTCTTCTTTTTTTTGCGGCAAGTATTACTGAAATCGACTGTTAACCGTGATAAGCCCTCTGCAGAAATTTATTGAAAGGAACATCAGAGGAAAGGCTTTGTCGTTTTAACAAAATGTTGTGAAATATGTCATAGAATTTAAATAAAGGCCTACTATGTATTATTAAATTGAAAGTATTACATAGGCCTACACATGGCCACAAAGACGTTATTATACTCAATCAGCACAACGTGAAGAACGGTAAAATACTCAATTTAAAAACTTATGGCCTAAAAAATTTGGACTTCTATGAAACCTGGCCCACTCGGAATTGGCCGAATGCAAACAGCATTTCTCAATTGGTTTCAGAGTTCTATTTAAATACTTGATATATGCATGGCGTCATCTAAGCTGGAAGTACTCCAGCAATACATTGCATGTGTGTTAGGTGTGTCAAATATGATACCTCTTCCATTAAAATAGATCTTGTTGCCCCCTTGTCCCCTCTCAAGATTTTCCACTATCACTCATGCGTATCATCAATGTGAATTGTTACTGACATCCTATGATTCACTCATATTGCTGAGTAGTTTATATCCGGTATTTTGAGAAACATACCTACGCGGACTGTAGCTGTGAATCCCCGTTTTTTCCCACGGAGTCCATTCGTACTGAATTGTCTAAAGAAATATACTGTTCACAATGTTTTTAGTATTATTATTTGTCTTCTTTAAAGTGGGCCATACAGTTTTCCTGGTGTCAAATTGGTGCAGAAATACACATTGGTGCGCAAGGGCGTCCACCGGTTATAATAATTGTGTGTGTGCGCGGGTGTGTGTGTGTGTGTGGGGGGGGGGGGGGGAGGACACATTCGTAAAAAATACCCTGTTTCCAAGACAAGGAGCCTGCTATATTCCCTGGCTGTAATCATGATTGTATGCATATTTGAACATTGTCTTTGCTGTATTCGTTCGATTTTTTCTCGGTTTGAGTAACCGTGTAATCAAGAGGCTGTAAATGTAATTGTATGTGTATCTACGTATATTTCAGTCCTCGAACTGTATCTTTGTGCACATTAGCCCAGTGATTCGTCCAAATAATAACAATACATGCAAATGATAGCATGTTAGTATCAGGATTGACATTTAATCTTCAAGACCAGAATTCTACGAACAGGGAAGTGTGAAATGTCACATTACCCCATGTTCAGGGTACTGGCGCTTTCAGCCTGCTTATACTACACTATGTGACGTTTATGCGCGGTAGATTGTGAAATTGTCAACGGTTGTGCAATTTCAAATCAGAAAATAAATTCGTTCTCCACTAACTGTATCTATCGGCAGTTCGGAGAATGCATTGGTTCTTATAAAAGCTTTACCGAACATTATCTCCATTTCGACTCAAATTGTTCCAAACAAGTCTTTTTGTCTCATTTTCAACTATATGTAGTTCTTCGGAAACTTTAAATTTTGCTCCATCAAGTACTGTTGTCATATCCAAAACGTTCGCCATGTTTTTTCTTATGCATCCGATAATAGTTCATAGGGGGAAGTGAAGAAAAGCCACGCTTTCTGACTAACCGAGGGAGGGCGCTGGTTATGGTGACATTTGGGTCAAAAGGGGCCAATGCCCTGAATATGATGTGATGGGACGCTTCCCACTTCCTCATTCATAGGCTTCTGGTAAGACCTATACAATACTAGCAATAAGCTCATGACGGCATTGCACAAAATTGCTAAACAATGTATGCTATAAGAAAAGATACATGTATTACATATGCACATTGTAGGTGAATACTAGAAACATTCCGCTTTTTACACTTGACGTTTGAGTTAAAACGTGTACATGCCTGTTATTATTTCACCATCGAAAATCGAACATACACTTGACGAAGACAACCTTTTCCGTTTTTGTACCAGTCAACGTCTATATCTTTTTCCCAAAGATCGTTGGAAATAACACAAACGGTGTTTGGGAATAAATGAATTTAGATTGCAAACTTGTCATGTACAAAAAGGAAAGAAGTTCTTTTGTAATCTATATGTAAGTAACGATTGTTTCAGCTTTTGGTTTCAACAATATCGTTCAAATAAGTTATTTTCTTGAATAGGTATGACATATTAACCGTCAAATAAAAAACAAAGCTTCCAGGTAAGAGAAATGATACATATAGGTTTATGTGTATAAGTCGGTTGGAAACATTAAATGTTTAAATTTATCAATGCAAAGAAATCATCAATGCTGGTCTTCCTAGCTGCGGACCTAAAAAAATGTCTGAAAGTAAATGACACCAGGAAGAAACTGATTAAATCTTGCGTTTGGGCGACTCCCTTGAGCTCAATGCCCTACACGAACTGTTACTTGATAAGAGGATAAAGCCCTATTTTTTTATTGTGGGTTGTTTTTTCGCAACGCTATCTTGATAGTATTGCTTCCCAGTCATCCCAGTCCCAGTTTTTGACGGCATATGTCACTGAGCTAATGATCTTCCGTAACCGTTGTAGAACGGTAAATGCAGCATTGAATTTTGTATGTGCTGCGCCCGAAATTTTTTTTAATGTTTGACCAGACTTGTACAGTACATGTTCTACAACACACTAACGCAAATACTACCAATGATTGTTCATAAGTATTTTAAGATTAGGTGCTGTATTCTCAGGGTTAATTTTCGTACCTTTCAAAGCCGTTTTCAAATACAACAATATGAAATTCTAAACTGTTATCTACGGAAGCGTATTAGTGCCAGGGTGAAAAATAAAAACGAGTTTTCTCCTAATTAGGAGATAAATTATCTCCTAATTAGGAGATAATAAGTCCTAATTAGGAGATAATATCTCCTAATTAGGAGATAAATTTTGTCCTAATTAGGAGATAATATTTATCTCCTAATTAGGAGAAAACTTATCTCCTAATTAGGAGATAATAAGTCCTAATTAGGAGATAATATCTCCTAATTAGGAGATAAGTTTTCTCCTAATTAGGAGATAATTTATCTCCTAATTAGGAGATAATAAGTCCTAATTAGGAGATAATATCTCCTAATTAGGAGATAAGTTTTCTCCTAATTAGGAGATAAGTTTTCTCCTAATTAGGAGATAATATTATTATCTCCTAATTAGGAGATAAGTTTTCTCCTAATTAGGAGAAAATTTATCTCCTAATTAGGAGATAACAAATTATCACGGCTATTGATTGTTACATTACTTTTCGACTTCCGTTTAAAAGCATTGAAATGGGGGGTCCGCTCAGTAGTCCCCCGTCTCATTGATCCCCCGTCTCATTGGTCTCTCAATAGTCCCCTCGTCTCATTGGTCCCTCAATAGTCCCCCGTCTCATTGGTTCCCCGTCTCATTGGTTTCTCAATGGCCCCCTCGTCCCATTGGTTCCCCGTCTCATTGAAATGGGGGGTTCGCTCAGTAGTCCCCCGTCTCATTAGTCCCCCGTCTCATTGATCCCCCGTCTCATTGGTCTCTCAATAGTCCCCTCGTCTCATTGGTCCCTCAATAGTCCCCCGTCTCATTGGTTCCCCGTCTCATTGGTTTCTCAATGGCCCCCTCGTCCCATTGGTTCCCCGTCTCATTGGTTTCTCAATGGTCCCCGTCTCATTGGTTTCTCAATGGTCCCCGTCTCATTGGTCCCCCGTCTCATTGGTTTCTCAATGGTCCCCCGTCGCATTGGTCCCCCGTCTCATTGGTTCCCCGTCTCATTGGTTTCTCAATGGTCCCCCGTCGCATTGGTCCCCCGTCTCATTGGTTCCCCGTCTCATTGGTTTCTCAATGGTCCCCCGTCGCATTGGTCCCCCGTCTCATTGGTCCCCCGTCTCATTGGTCGCCGTCTCATTGGTTCCCCGTCTCATTGGTTTCTCAATGGTCCCCCGTCTCATTGGTTCCCCGTCTCATTGGTTTCTCAATGGTCCCCCATCGCATTGGTCCCCCGTCTCATTGGTCCCCCGTCTCATTGGTCCCCCGTCTCATTGGTTTCTCAATGGTCCCCCGTCGCATTGGTCCCCCGTCTCATTGGTCCCCCGTCTCATTGGTCGCCGTCTCATTGGTTCCCCGTCTCATTGGTTTCTCAATGGTGCCCCGTCTCATTGGTTCCACGTCTCATTGGTTTCTCAAAGGTCCCCCATCGCATTGGTCCCCCGTCTCATTGGTCCCCCGTCTCATTGGTCCCCCGTCTCATTGGTTTCTCAATGGTCCCCCGTCTCTTTGGTCCCCCGTCTCATTGGTCCCCTGTCTCAATGAGAGGGGTGTCCAATGAGACAGGGGACTATTGAGACGGGGGACCAATGAGAGGGGTGTCAAATGAGACGGGGGACTATTGAGACGGGGGACCAATGAGACGGGGTACCAATGAGACGGGGGACTATTGAGACGGGGGACCAATGATACTCGCAGTGAATATTCCTAGTATATCAAAGATGTGCACTGTCATGTTTGTTCCGCGTTATACGATTATGTTGCAGAGTTATGGCCCTTTGAAGTTTTGACGTTAATTTTTTTGTCCGGGCTGTTTCTTCGTAACTATTCAACTGACAGCGTTGATACTCACAGTGAATATTCCTAGTATAGCAAAGATGTGCACTGTCATGTTTATTCCGCGTTATACGATTATGTTGCAGAGTTATGGCCCTTTGAAGTTTTGACGTTAATTTTTTTGTCCGGGCTGTATCTTCGTAACTATTCAACTGACAGCGTTGATACTCACAGTGAATATTCCTAGTATAGCAAAGATGTGCACTGTCATGTTTATTCCGCGTTATACGATTATATTGCAGAGTTATGGCCCTTTGAAGTTTTGACGTTAATTTTTTTGTCCGGGCTGTATCTTCGTAACTATTCAACTGACAGCGTTGATACTCACAGTGAATATTCCTAGTATAGCAAAGATGTGCACTGTCATGTTTATTCCGCGTTATACGATTATGTTGCAGAGTTATGGCCCTTTGAAGTTTTGACGTTAATTTTTTTGTCCGGGCTGTATCTTCGTAACTATTCAACTGACAGCGTTGATACTCACAGTGAATATTCCTAGTATACCAAAGATGTGCACTGTCATGTTTATTCCGCGTTATACGATTATGTTGCAGAGTTATGGCCCTTTGAAGTTTTGACGTTAATTTTTTTGTCCGGGCTGTATCTTCGTAACTATTCAACTGACAGCGTTGATACTCACAGTGAATATTCCTAGTATAGCAAAGATGTGCACTGTCATGTTTATCCCGCGTTATACGATTCTGTTGCAGAGTTATGGACCTTTGAAATTTTGACGTTATTTTTTTTGTCCGCTTGAAACAGTAATACAGTAAGATATTAACTTACTGATATCCAGTACTACCAAATAATATATATACTTACAGTCTCTCTATGTTCTCAAACCATCATCAACAGTGAACCCTAAAACTTGAAATTCTATCTATAAGTGAAATAAACTGGAATGCCGCATAAAAGAAGAATACGTCTCTCCATGTAATTCTATTTGAAATATGGCTTACAGTGTATGTACATTTTGTCGTAGATGGCATAAATTTCATAGGTTTTTGGAGGCTAAAAGATTTGAGTTATCATTTCATGAATCCGTTTTGAAACTTGCATGACATGTCTCCCTTGATTAGTGGAGTCCTAGCACTCTCTTTCATTCAAGTTTTATTCAGATGTGACACGATACATCTGATAAATAAGAGGTAACTCTCAGTTACTATTTGATTCACAGTAAATATCCCTAGTTTCCCACACCTACTTCATGTAGTTTGAAGGACTATTCACCAGAATTCAGTGGTAGTTGTCAACCTGGTAATTATTGGACATATTTGGCTGAGGGGTCAAAGCACCTTTTAGGTGCTGCCTTTTATTTTGGAAGAAACCAAGGGCAATAAAATTATTCTCGTCACGGAGAGAAAAGCACAACACTGCACAAGGTCTTGGTAATGAGGATATACCAGCGAAGTTTCAAACCAATCCTAACAATATTACCAGAAATATGCCCCGGACAAGAAATCCGGACGGACGGACGGACGGACAAAGCGGCGACTATATGCTCCCCCGAAAGTTTTCGGGAGGCATTAAAAAAAAGGAAAACAACCTGTCAGAACAACATACTTTAACTAACAAACATCAACGTCAAAACTTTTCTTTAACTGCTGCAAGAAAAAATAGGACATTTCTTGTCCTTCATACTACATGAAGTAGGTGTGGGAAACTAGGGATATTTACTGTTAATCAAATAGTAACTGAGAGTTACCTCTTATTTATCAGATGTATCGTGTCACATCTGAATAAAACTTGAATGAAAGAGAGTGCTAGGACTCCACTAATCAAGGGAGACATGTCATGCAAGTTTCAAAACGGATTCATGAAATGATAACTCAAATCTTTTAGCCTCCAAAAACCTATGAAATTTATGCCATCTACGACAAAATGTACATACACTGTAAGCCATATTTCAAATAGAATTACATGGAGAGACGTATTCTTCTTTTATGCGGCATTCCAGTTTATTTCACTTATAGATAGAATTTCAAGTTTTAGGGTTCACTGTTGATGATGGTTTGAGAACATAGAGAGACTGTAAGTATATATATTATTTGGTAGTACTAGATATCAGTAAGTTAATATCTTACTGTATTACTGTTTCAAGCGGACAAAAAAAATAACGTCAAAATTTCAAAGGTCCATAACTCTGCAACAGAATCGTATAACGCGGGATAAACATGACAGTGCACATCTTTGGTATCCTAGAAATATTCACTGCGAGTATCAAAGCTGCCAGTTGAATAGTAACAAAGATACAGTCCGGACAAAAATTTAACGTCAAAACTTCAAAGGGCCATAACTCTGCAACATAATCGTATAACGCGGAATAAACATGACAGTGCACATCTTTGCTATACTAGGAATATTCACTGTGAGGTATCAACGCTGTCAGTTGAATAGTTTATACGAAGATACAGCCCGGACAAAAAAATTAACGTCAAAACTTCAAAGGGCCATAACTCTGCAACATAATCGTATAACGCGGAATAAACATGACAGTGCACATCTTTGGTATACTAGGAATATTCACTGTGAGTATCAACGCTGTCAGTTGAATAGTTACGAAGATACAGCCCGGACAAAAAAAATTAACGTCAAAACTTCAAAGGGCCATAACTCTGCAACATAATCGTATAACGCGGAATAAACATGACAGTGCACATCTTTGCTATACTAGGAATATTCACTGTGAGTATCAACGCTGTCAGTTGAATAGTTACGAAGATACAGCCCGGACAAAAAAATTAACGTCAAAACTTCAAAGGGCCATAACTCTGCAACATAATCGTATAACGCGGAACAAACATGACAGTGCACATCTTTGATATACTAGGAATATTCACTGCGAGTATCATTGGTCCCCCGTCTCAATAGTCCCCCGTCTCATTGGTACCCCGTCTCATTGGTCCCCCGTCTCAATAGTCCCCCGTCTCATTTGACACCCCTCTCATTGGTCCCCCGTCTCAATAGTCCCCTGTCTCATTGGACACCCCTCTCATTGAGACAGGGGACCAATGAGACGGGGGACCAAAGAGACGGGGGACCATTGAGAAACCAATGAGACGGGGGACCAATGAGACGGGGGACCAATGAGACGGGGGACCAATGCGATGGGGGACCATTGAGAAACCAACGAGACGGGGAACCAATGAGACGGGGGACCATTGAGAAACCAATGAGACGGGGAACCAATGAGACGGCGACCAATGAGACGGGGGACCAATGAGACGGGGGACCAATGCGACGGGGGACCATTGAGAAACCAATGAGACGGGGAACCAATGAGACGGGGGACCAATGCGACGGGGGACCATTGAGAAACCAATGAGACGGGGAACCAATGCGACGGGGGACCAATGCGACGGGGGACCATTGAGAAACCAATGAGACGGGGAACCATTGAGACGGGGGACCAATGCGACGGGGGACCATTGAGAAACCAATGAGACGGGGGACCAATGAGACGGGGACCATTGAGAAACCAATGAGACGGGGACCATTGAGAAACCAATGAGACGGGGAACCAATGGGACGAGGGGGCCATTGAGAAACCAATGAGACGGGGAACCAATGAGACGGGGGACTATTGAGGGACCAATGAGACGAGGGGACTATTGAGAGACCAATGAGACGGGGGATCAATGAGACGGGGGACTAATGAGACGGGGGACTACTGAGCGGACCCCCCATTTCAATGAGACGGGGAACCAATGGGACGAGGGGGCCATTGAGAAACCAATGAGACGGGGAACCAATGAGACGGGGGACTATTGAGGGACCAATGAGACGAGGGGACTATTGAGAGACCAATGAGACGGGGGATCAATGAGACGGGGGACTAATGAGACGGGGGACTACTGAGCGGACCCCCCATTTCAATGCTTTTAAACGGAAGTCGAAAAGTAATGTAACAATCAATAGCCGTGATAAATTGTTATCTCCTAATTAGGAGATAAATTTTCTCCTAATTAGGAGAAAACTTATCTCCTAATTAGGAGAAAACTTTTCTCCTAATTAGGAGATATTATCTCCTAATTAGGACTTATTATCTCCTAATTAGGAGATAAGTTTTCTCCTAATTAGGAGATAAATATTATCTCCTAATTAGGAGAAAATTTATCTCCTAATTAGGAGATATTATCTCCTAATTAGGACTTATTATCTCCTAATTAGGAGATAATTTATCTCCTAATTAGGAGAAAACTCGTTTTTATTTTTCACCCTGGCACTAATACGCTTCCGTAGTTATCAGCATTTTCCACAACTGATAAAATATTATTTGAATCGTCATATAAGGTAACGACAAATGGAATTATAACTATATTTGTATGAATAGAAAAACTTCGAGTTCGAATACATTTTTAAATAATCCGAATTATCAGCAACTGCTTCTTGAGTATTCTATTTCCTGTAATATAAAGGGAAGGGTATGAACAAATCTTGAACATTTTAAAGTGCCATGTGCTGTCAATTGTCAAGAGAAGTTAAGCTTTTAAAGTATCTCAGAAAACTAAAGCATTGAAGTTGAAATAAAAAATATCGGTAAAGCCAATAGTGCAACAGTGTGTGCTAATGGACAAAATTTAAATAGCCGGACTGTATGAGCCAATTTATTGGGCTTTGTTGTTTATAAAACGACTTTAACGTGCATCCCGATAGTGTTATCAACGGAAAGCTCTTATTTTGTACTTCTCGATAAAATTGACTTGCATTTATGTAAGTCTGCTTTAAAGAACTTTTCCTTATATTTGGCAGCTAATGCTACTTTAAGCTTCAAAATTTTGATGTAGAAGACCAAGAAAAACCCAAATATATGACATACCAACTCCACAATCTACATCATGCTGGGATACAGTCAGTCAAAATACATCCTTCCATTGAGCCCGAGACTGCCATTGTTAATTTGCCATTTTGGGCTTGTTTGGTAAGTTGTTTCTATGAGATATATTAGATTGATTGATTGATTGATTGTTTGGTGTTTTAAGGCCGCGCTCAAGATTATTTCACTTATATGGCGGCGTTGCCAGTTTATTGTGGGAGGAAACCCGCCTCTATGCCCGGAGGAAACCGACGAGATAGATATTAGAGATGAGATGACAAAATTTAACACGGATTCTCCTTTGGTCAAAAGTGTTCATTTATTGATTGCTTATTTTGGCCGACCTTTAGATTATTTGATTAACATAGCCAAAGTGGAATAGAAAACAGGGCCCTTCGTCCACAGATTGTTGCGGTTGAAGGGACAAAGCATGCACACCATGGTCTAAATCACATGACCTAGTGGACCATTTAGGTTCATTCTTTTGACGTGGGCTATCTACATTAATTTTGTCCAATCTGCCTGTCCACTTGGTTAAGTTACCAATTCGATGACTTCTACAAATCTATTTTTACACAAACTAGGCCTATCACCATTCTCAAGACAAGAATAGAAAGCCCAAGGTTTCTTCACACACAGCCGAAGTTGTCTCACTCTTACAACAGCATGGCAGCACAATATCTCTCTAACCATAAACCACAATATAAGTGGAGTTTATAAATTTTTTATTTAAAAACGATGAATTATACGAAACTGACACAAAAGTCTTAGTTCTGCGTAAAACATAATTTATTTCGAATGACTTTCCGGTTTTGGACGATCCGATATCAAAGGTGTTGTAATTTTACAAAAGACAATCATAGATACATGTATGTATTGGTTACACTGTTATAACGGTGATGAGAGAAACTGTAATACATAATACAGCAAAATAAATGTGTGACCGTGGACACAATAACGGGTAAAACAGAACATGTCATTAACATGTCATGTATAGCATACTTTAACATGATTTCCTATCATTATTACAGATGAGCCGATCTATTCCCTAAAACACATGTGGGAAGTTTTGGCATAAAATTACATAATTACCCTAAACAAACCCATGTCTGTGTTAAAAAGGGAGGGTGGGATACATTTATGTCATCTGGACATTCTTTTCTCTCGTTTATGGATCGCTTGTAAGGGTTGATTGATTGATTGATTAATTGTTTGGTGTTTTACGCCGCGCTCAAGATTATTTCACTTATATGGCAGCGTTACCAGTTTTATTGTGGAAGGAAACCGGGCTCTATGCCCGGAGGAAACCCACGACCCTCCGGTGGTAACTGACAACCATCCCACATAGGTCGTTTGAGGGAAACCCCAATTTTTTTTGGACTGAGTGGGATTCGAACCCGCCACCCATTGGTGGAGAAAGGCTGTTCGGATTGAGCGTTTAACGCTCTACCTGCTGAGAGTTTCCTCCCCCTAGCAAGAGGCATTGTTACTCTTCTAATGGGAAATAAATAATCAAGGTATCATCACGAAGAAAGTTTTTTGTGAAGAACAAGAACTTTTGACACCTCCCTAGTTTTCGTTTATGTATAAATAATAAATGAATATGTTTGTATTGTAAAAGTGATTATTTAGTTTCTCGATAAACTTCCAACACTCGTATCGCATTGACATTCGGAATTTATCAAAATCTAGAAAGCTCTTACATACGGCTCTTTTTTCATAAATTCCGATTGTTAAAAGAAATTGATCGTTGAATGTTACCTTTAAAAAACTAAAAGACTGACCTGGACATAAAGATATCGATAAAGCCAGAAAACCTTACAAACCGTAAATATGTTTTAAAACGGGGGGAAAAGAATAACCGGGATGTATGACCGGTTTTTAGCTTATAAAAACTACCTTACATCACATTTCCGAGATTGGTATAACCGGAAGAAAACAATAGCAACAGAAAACAATAGCAACTAGTGATTGCCTAAATCACTCGTTAAATGTATATGTTTGGCGGAAAGTTGACTTGCAGCCTTTTATCCGAGTTTGATCACTCTGTATTTTTCTAATAATCTGAAGAATAGAGAACCACATCAAACTTAAGCGTCCTTTAAAAGCACACTTGCCGCGAAAAAACAGAAAACTGTTTACATAAAAAACAGTGGGTGATTTTCTGTATTTTTCCCAGACAGAAGAAGTTAGGAACTTTTTATTTTTACCAAAAATAGAAAGTGTGGGCATCATTTAGTATTTTTAATTTGACATTGAAAATTGGATTTATCAAGTACCCGCAATTTAAACAAACCCCGAACCTGAACATGCGCCCAAGCACCCTAATGTGATCTAACGGCACAGTATAATTTTACGTACTTTATCTGAGAAATACAGACTGACGATCGGGTACTGAGTGTCCCAAAAAGCCTGCCGAGTGTAAACCGTAGATAAAAAGACCTGAAATGAGGGTAATTCAAGTTAATCGACACTGATCGTTGTTGTTATAATCAGGCTTCGATTCTTCCTTTCTTTATCTCCCCCATTTCTATACATTCTAAACCTAACCGGACATGTTTTATGTTTCAATTTGTTTTCTTAACAACTGTTCAATAGGCTACGGCGGCAAGTATCCCAACTTCGATTCTCACATGTGTGATTACTCTTATGGAAAATTGGCTTATTAGAGACAATTCTTGAACTTTTTGGAGCTGAAAATATTGTTGAATTCCAAAGTATTTTGAGGTTTAATTCCCTAATTTGTCATTCTTTACAGAATTTCTGTGATTCCCAAATCATTTATTTGTGTGATGCCAACATTAAGTACCATGTAATTCATTCGGCTGCAATTTTTTAATTTTACTTTACCATGTGATATACATATCATTCAGTTCGTGTTAGTACGAGGCTGGTCTATTTCCATGCAAGCATGAACTCGTTTTTCTGGTTTTCCTGGAATAGGCAATACAATCGCATGTTTGTTTTCTTTCTTGTCCTGGCAGTTCTTGTAAGTATGTCCTAGCAGATATATTTATCATTAAATGGAAATGATTGTAGTGGTAACTTTGTAATCTACAATAACCCAAGGACTAACGTTTAGTTGCCCCCCCCCCCCTCCCCACACCCTTTCAACCCACTCAGGTAAAATACACCTATGTTGTTCCGGATTTATACTTGGCCTGTCATAATGACAAACTATTGTTCGGATATTGTAGAATTACGTTTAAGGAATAAATATTGATTTGGTGGTTTGTCAGCGTTATTGGAGGAAGCTGGACTTTGTACCCAAAGGAACATTAAACCTTCCGACAGGCATACCACAAAACCTAAAAGGTCAACCAGTCGTGGTGAATTTTGAAGATTCATTAACCCGAGGCCATCTGAAATATATGATACATCCAGCATGTAATGCCCAATGTATCATATATGATACATCCAGTATGTAATGCCCAATGTATCATATATAATACATCCAGTATGTAATGCCCAATGTATCATATATAATACATCCAGCATGTAATGTCCAATGTATCATATATGATACATCCAGCATGTAATGCCCAATGTATCATATATGATACATCCAGTATGTAATGCCCAATGTATCATATATGATACATCCAGTATGTAATGCCCAATGTATCATATATAATACATCCAGTATGTAATGCCCAATGTATCATATATAATACATCCAGCATGTAATGCCCAATGTATCATATATGATACATCCAGCATGTAATGCCCAATGTATCATATATGATACATCCAGTATGTAATGCCCAATGTATCATATATAATACATCCAGTATGTAATGCCCAATGTATCATATATAATACATCCAGCATGTAATGTCCAATGTATCATATATGATACATCCAGCATGTAATGCCCAATGTATCATATATGATACATCCAGTATGTAATGTCCAATGTATCATATATGATACATCCAGTATGTAATGCCCAATGTATCATATATAATACATCCAGTATGTAATGCCCAATGTATCATATATAATACATCCAGTATGTAATGCCCAATGTATCATATATAATACATCCAGCATGTAATGTCCAATGTATCATATATGATACATCCAGCATGTAATGCCCAATGTATCATATATGATACATCCAGTATGTAATGCCCAATGTATCATATATGATACATCCAGTATGTAATGCCCAATGTATCATATATAATACATCCAGTATGTAATGCCCAATGTATCATATATAATACATCCAGCATGTAATGCCCAATGTATCATATATGATACATCCAGCATGTAATGCCCAATGTATCATATATGATACATCCAGTATGTAATGCCCAATGTATCATATATGATACATCCAGTATGTAATGCCCAATGTATCATATATAATACATCCAGTATGTAATGCCCAATGTATCTTATATAATACATCCAGTATGTAATGCCCAGTGTATCATATATAATACATCCAGTATGTAATGCCCAATGTATCATATATAATACATCCAGTATGTAATGCCCAGTGTATCATATATAATACATCCAGCATGTAATGCCCAATGTATCATATATAATACATCCAGCATGTAATGCCCAATGTATCATATATAATACATCCAGTATGTAATGCCCAGTGTATCATATATAATACATCCAGCATGTAATGCCCAATGTATCATATATAATACATCCAGCATGTAATGCCCAATGTATCATATATAATACATCCAGCATGTAATGCCCAATGTATCATATGTAATACATCCAGCATGTAATGCCCAATGTATCATATATAATACATCCAGCATGTAATGTCCAATGTATCATATATAATACATCCAGCATGTAATGCCCAATGTTTCATATATAATACATCCAGCATGTAATGCCCAATGTATCATATATAATACATCCAGTATGTAATGTCCAATGTATCATATATAATACATCCAGTATGTAATGTCCAATGTATCATATATAATACATCCAGCATGCAATGTCCAATGTATCATATATAATACATCCAGCATGTAATGCCCAATGTATCATATATAATACATCCAGTATGTAATGCCCAATGTATCATATATGATACATCCAGCATGTAATGTCCAATGTATCATATATAATACATCCAGCATGTAATGCCCAATGTATCATATATAATACATCCAGTATGAACTGTCCAATGTATCATATATAATACATCCAGCATGTAATGCCCAATGTATCATATATAATACATCCAGCATGTAATGCCCAATGTATCATATATAATACATCCAGCATGTAATGCCCAATGTTTCATATATAATACATCCAGCATGCAATGTCCAATGTATCATATATGATACATCTATCATGTAATGCCCAATGTATCATATATAATACATCCAGCATGTAATGTCCAATGTATCATATATGATACATCCAGCATGTAATGCCCAATGTATCATATATGATACATCCAGCATGTAATGCCCAATGTATCATATAGGATACATCTATCATGTAATGCCCAATGTATCATATATAATACATCCAGCATGTAATGTCCAATGTATCATATATGATACATCCAGCATGTAATGCCCAATGTATCATATATGATACATCCAGTATGTAATGTCCAATGTATCATATATAATACATCCAGTATGTAATGCCCAATGTATCATATATGATACATCCAGTATGTAATGCCCAATGTATCATATATATTACATCCAGTATGTAATGCTTAATGTATCATATATGATACATCCAGTATGTAATGCCCAATGTATCATATATGATACATTCAGCATGTAATGTCCAATGTATCATATATAATACATCCAGCATGTAATGCCCAATGTTTCATATATAATACATCCAGCATGTAATGTCCAATGTATCATATATAATACATCCAGTATGTAATGCCCAATGTATCTTATATAATACATCCAGTATGTAATGCCCAGTGTATCATATATAATACATCCAGTATGTAATGCCCAATGTATCATATATAATACATCCAGTATGTAATGCCCAGTGTATCATATATAATACATCCAGCATGTAATGCCCAATGTATCATATATAATACATCCAGCATGTAATGCCCAATGTATCATATATAATACATCCAGTATGTAATGCCCAGTGTATCATATATAATACATCCAGCATGTAATGCCCAATGTATCATATATAATACATCCAGCATGTAATGCCCAATGTATCATATATAATACATCCAGCATGTAATGCCCAATGTATCATATGTAATACATCCAGCATGTAATGCCCAATGTATCATATATAATACATCCAGCATGTAATGTCCAATGTATCATATATAATACATCCAGCATGTAATGCCCAATGTTTCATATATAATACATCCAGCATGTAATGCCCAATGTATCATATATAATACATCCAGTATGTAATGTCCAATGTATCATATATAATACATCCAGTATGTAATGTCCAATGTATCATATATAATACATCCAGCATGCAATGTCCAATGTATCATATATAATACATCCAGCATGTAATGCCCAATGTATCATATATAATACATCCAGTATGTAATGCCCAATGTATCATATATGATACATCCAGCATGTAATGTCCAATGTATCATATATAATACATCCAGCATGTAATGCCCAATGTATCATATATAATACATCCAGTATGAACTGTCCAATGTATCATATATAATACATCCAGCATGTAATGCCCAATGTATCATATATAATACATCCAGCATGTAATGCCCAATGTATCATATATAATACATCCAGCATGTAATGCCCAATGTTTCATATATAATACATCCAACATGCAATGTCCAATGTATCATATATGATACATCTATTATGTAATGCCCAATGTATCATATATAATACATCCAGCATGTAATGTCCAATGTATCATATATGATACATCCAGCATGTAATGCCCAATGTATCATATATGATACATCCAGCATGTAATGCCCAATGTATCATATAGGATACATCTATCATGTAATGCCCAATGTATCATATATAATACATCCAGCATGTAATGTCCAATGTATCATATATGATACATCCAGCATGTAATGCCCAATGTATCATATATGATACATCCAGTATGTAATGTCCAATGTATCATATATAATACATCCAGTATGTAATGCCCAATGTATCATATATGATACATCCAGTATGTAATGCCCAATGTATCATATATATTACATCCAGTATGTAATGCCCAATGTATCATATATGATACATCCAGTATGTAATGCCCAATGTATCATATAGGATACATCCAGTATGTAATGCCCAATGTATCATATATGATACATCCAGTATGTAATGCCCAATGTATCATATATGATACATCCAGCCTGTAATGCCCAATGTATCATATATGATACATTCAGCATGTAATGTCCAATGTATCATATATAATACATCCAGCATGTAATGCCCAATGTTTCATATATAATACATCCAGCATGTAATGTCCAATGTATCATATATGATACATCCAGCATGTAATGCCCGATGTATCATATATAATACATTCAGCATGTAATGCCCAATGTATCATATATAATACATCCAGCATGTTATGTCCAATGTATCATATATAATACATCCAGCATGTAATGCCCAATGTATCATATATAATACATCCAGTATGAACTGTCCAATGTATCATATATAATACATCCAGCATGTAATGCCCAATGTATCATATATAATACATCCAGCATGTAATGTCGAATGTATCATATATGATACATCCAGCATGTAATGCCCAATGTATCATATAGGATACATCTAGCATGTAATGCCCAATGTATCATATATAATACATCCAGCATGTAATGTCCAATGTATCATATATGATACATCCAGCATGTAATTCCCAATGTATCATATATGATACATCCAGTATGTAATGTCCAATGTATCATATATAATACATCCAGTATGTAATGCCCAATGTATCATATATGATACATCCAGCATGTAATGTCCAATGTATCATATATGATACATCTATCATGTAATGCCCAATGTATCATATATAATACATCCAGCATGTAATGCCCAATGTATCATATATAATACATCCAGCATGTAATGTCCAATGTATCATATATAATACATCCAGCATGTAATGCACAATGTATCATATATAATACATCCAGTATGTAATGCCCAATGTATCATATATGATACACCCAGCATGTAATGCCCAATGTATCATATATGATACATCCAGTATGTAATGTCCAATGTATCATATATAATACATCCAGTATGTAATGCCCAATGTATCATATATAATACATCCAGTATGTAATGCCCAATGTATCATATATGATACATCCAGTATGTAATGCCCAATGTATCATATAGGATACATCCAGTATGTAATGCCCAATGTATCATATATGATACATCCAGTATGTAATGCCCAATGTATCATATATGATACATCCAGCCTGTAATGCCCAATGTATCATATATGATACATCCAGCATGTAATGCCCAATGTATCATATATAATACACCCAGTATGTAATGCCCAGTGTATCATATATAATACATCCAGCATGTAATGCCCAATGTATCATATATAATACATCCAGCATGTAATGTCCAATGTATCATATATAATACATCCAGCATGTAATGTCCAATGTATCATATATAATACATCCAGCATGTAATGCCCAATGTATCATATATGATACGATAAATATATATATAAATATAATGAAATATCATGGGTTGTGGTTTATCATAACAATTTATGATTGGGTATGAACGTCTATATGGCATGCCCCTTTTTAACACAATAAGAAACTTGCCTCCGTAGTTATTTTAGACAAGAAGATTTTCCCTGTGGCCGTGTGTTATAATGTTAATATATATATATATATATAAATATATATCTTTACTAAAATTTAAGGCCATTTCCTTATTTCAGATAATAAATTAATCTTTGTACAAAACATCAGAAGTCTTTCTGGGCCCGGCAGTTTAGGGTTAAGCATCTGTTTCTATATTGTACGTTTGCAAGCTGTTGTTTTGAAAGCTGATAAATATGGAGGTCAAACAGTTAAATTTCTATTTAAGTTCAGCAGTTTATCCAGGTAAAGTCAAGAAATAGTTGCTAGATATGTTCTCCTTTCTTGTTATTGCCGTTTTATGTCTGTCTGTAATTGGGGTTGATGGCAGCAGAAAACTAGGACATGGTGGTATAGGACTAGGACATGGTAGTTTTGAATGAATATTTCTCATTGGGTCACCAAACTGTTTCAAGAAAATGTCTTGACAAACTAAGATATGAAAATTCTCATAAGCAGGTAAGTTCTTATTATTTTACACAGATAAAAGCAAACTATTAGTAATATGGAATTCTTAGCCAACAAAATAGAGTATTCGATGCATCTTTGTTAGTTATTAAAAGATCAGAAACCGGTGTTTTAGTATTACATTTTTTTATGCTCCGCTTAGTCACCGCTTTGTCCGTCCGTCCGGATTTCTTGTCCTGGCATATTTCTGGTAATATTGTCAGGATTGGTTTGAAACATCGCTGGTATATCCTCATTACCAAGACCTTGTGAAGTGTTACGCTTTCTCTCCGTGATGAGAATAATTTTTAGAGTTATTGCCCTTGGTTTTTCTCCAATTTGTCAAATTTTACCCAGACTGCTTGCCCGGGCCATATCTTAATTAATATTGTCAGGATTGTTTTGAAACTTGGTTGGTATGTAGTCATTACCAAGACCTTGTGCAGTGATACGTTTTTCTCTCCTTGACGAGAATAATTTTAGAATTATTGCCCTTGGTTTCTTCAATTTGTCAAATTTTACCCAGACTATTTAATATTGTCAGGATTGTTTTGAAACTTGGCTGGTATATAGTCATTACCAAGACCTTGTGCAGTGATACGCTTTTCTCTCCGTGACGAGAATAATTTTCGAGTTATTGCCCTTGGTTTCTTCAATTTGTTAAATTTTACCCAGACTGCTTGTCCGGGCCATATCTTAATTAATATTGTCAGGATTGTTTTGAAACTTGGCTGGTATATAGTCATTACCAAGACCTTGTGCAGTGATACGCTTTTCTCTCCGTGACGAGAATAATTTTAAAGTTATTACCCTTGGTTTCTTCAATTTGTCAAATTTTACCCAGGCTGCTTGTCCGGTCCTTGGTTAATATTGGCAGGATTGTTTTGAAACTTGGCTGGTATATACCCGGTAGTCATTACCAAGACCTTGTGCAGTGTTACGCTTTTCTCTCCGTGACGAGAATAATTTTAAAGTTATTACCCTTGGTTTCTTCAATTTGTCAAATTTTACCCAGGCTGCTTGTCCGCCCCCTCCCATATCCGGAACATAACAAATTTCAGTTGTGTTGGGTTCTAATAAAAATTTCGAACAACGCAGAGATGAGCATTCACTTCAGTGGCCAAAACTGCTATAGTTTTGTTCTTAGTTAACATATTTTTCAGACCATGAATGCATTTGGATTGGCTTGGAAAGAACAGTACCTGGTTTACTTTTGTTTAATTGTTTAATTTCGATGAACTACTAGCTAAGGACAAACAAACCTATAAGGATGGTTGATGACGTACATGCTTTAAGACCCGTTGGACTAACAGTTGGAACTAAAAGTAGGTATTCACAAACTGATATCACTGTAATTTCATTGCAGTAAACACTCTTTTTGTAAGCTGTCTCATGTGCGAGGTTCGGGCCTTACATCAACTTAAAATGTTACATACCTCTGCGTTGGAAGTGTGGCAATGGAGCGGTCTTTGAATATACTCTCTCATTTGATATTGAAGGCGTCAATCAAAAAGGACAGTAAGTATACATTAAGGTCCAACTTCAATGTGATAAACGACATTATTGGTGTCCGATTTCTATGATTTTAATAGGCGAAAGAGGAACCTATTCGTTCGCAATTTCCATCCCAAGTTAAACCAAAGTTTTTATTGCTGAGTTCACACCAAAGAAACGGAAGACAAAGGGAAGTAAGTAACTGGAAAAATTTACCAAACTTTGCCTTATAGAACACGCGTGAGAAAATTTAGTTCACAAATGATTAAATGATTTTAATGTATGTGGATTGAAAGCTGTTTAGGAATTTTTATGTGTAGGTTGGTTTATTTTGATAGGATATACGAGTTAATATCTTTAAGTATTAAAATATATCTAAAATCGACTTAGATAATGGTACAGGATTAGGGTACAAATCGAGTCTATAAATCGGTTATATCTACATGTACCTATTTCTTAAAACAAATGATATTACTAACGTAAGATATTTTTGACTTATTTTGATTTTTTATTTTGTTTTCAGAGGATTGGCTCTTGTTGAGAATTTTGATGGTAAACTTGTTGAGAATTTTGATGGTAAACTGAGGTTCAAGTCCTTTTGTTTCAATTTTTATGCATAGTTTTAGTCGCTTACGACAAACAACAATTTTAAAAGATGAAAAATAGACAAAATTATCCGTTTTTTTATTTTTGTATAGGTATCTGCTTTTGGCCAAAAAAAAAGAATATCCATTTATGCATCCTGCGTCCTTGAGGTCGACAATTTCGGCGGAGGAAGTGTGATGGTGTGGGGTGCCATATCCTGTGCCCGAAAAACTCAACTGGTGCATATTCCTGGCAATCTTAACGCCGTTCGATACACAGATGAGGTTTTGACACCACATATGCTGCCCGTAATGGACCTTCGTAGGGAAATTTTTCAGCACGACAACGCTCGACCGCACACAGCTCGTGCTACTGTTGAATTTCTAGCCAACCAGAACGTAACAGTGCTCCCCTGGCCGTCCAAATCACCAGATTGGAACCCAATAGAACATTTGTGGGATGATTTGGATAGACGCGTGCGCATTCGTCATCCAGCTCGGCGAACTGCAGCAGGCTCTTGAGCAAGAATGGAGGAGAATTCCGCAAAACCGTATTCGTCGATTGATTGTGTCTATGCCGAGACGGGTCCGTGCTGTGTTACAGGTTAATGGTGGGCACAACAGATATTGACGTTGCAGTGACGCCAATTGAGCGCTATGAACTTTAATGTGATACATTTTTACATGTGAATGAACTTTAAAGTCAAACCAGTCTGCCAAATTTCAGTGTAATGTGATGCTTATTTCTGTATTAAAAATGATTTTGAAAATTCATATTTTGAAGAACAAAAATTGGATGTTGCGTTTCTTTTTTGGGAGAGTATATATGTTTAGGTAGCTTTCTAAGCAATAAAACCCCGAACAACGTACTCGTACATCCCAGCTATTTGAAGTTTTTCAAAGTCAATCATTTAGTTTTTCAAGGCACATCAAACGCTGAGCTTCTGTTAACAATCATAACTTATGAAAAAATCCTGATTTTGGCAGCTCAGGTCACTTTAAAGGATTTATGAACAACTTTTGGCAATATTTTCTAATGTGCAATTTTGTGCAACGCGTTCACAAGCTTATTGCTAGTATTGTATAGGTCTTACCGACTTGGTGACGTGTACATACAATTCGATATCAATAGAATAGAAGTTTGAGCCCACTTGCCGCCGTAGCCTGTTGAACATTTGTTAAGAAAACTAATTTACATGAGCTTTAATACTACAACTTAGGTGTTGGATTACCTTCATATCAGGCCTTTACACTCAAATGGTTTACACTAAAAAAATAATCGGCAGGCTTTTCGACCCCCCTCTTACCCGATCGTCAGTATATATTTCTCAGATAAAGTACGTAAAATTATACTGTGCCGCTATATTACTCACACGACTCAAAATATTAGGCCGTTTGTGTGCGTGTTCAGGTTTGGGGTTTGTTTACATTGCGGGTACTTGATAAATCTAATTTACAAGTTACAATTTAAGATACTAAATAATGCTAAAACTTTCAATTTTTGGTAAAAATAGAAAAATCCTAACTTCTACTGTCTGGTAAATATACAAAAAAAAACGCCCACTGTTTTTTTTTCTATGTAAACAGTATTCTGGATTTTCGCGGCAAGTGTGCCTTTAAAGAAAAAGTATGTTTGAATGTCAATCCTGACACTAACATATCATTTTCATACATTGTTATCATTTGGACGAATCACTGGGCTGATGTTCACAAAGATACAGTTCGAGGGCTTTTCCTGGTAGACATGTGAAGTGTAAGTGAATTCATCTGGAGCGCCGCATCTACTTTGTTCTGCTCCTTGAAAAAGAAAAAATCGAGCGAATATAAAAAAGACCATGTAAATGCACACAGTCATGATTAAAGCCAGGGAACTTAGCAGGCTCCTAGTCTTGGAAAACGGGATTTTTTTTTCGAATGTGTCCCCCCCCCACAACTTATTATAACCGGTTGACGCCCTTGTATACAAATACAAAGCAGCTTTGTCTTTAAAGTGGCATGAGCTGCCAAAATGCTGATTCGTAAAAACAGAATGTTGAAATTTTTTTTTTTTTCTCAAGACGTCTAATTCAGAAGATTTTTTAGGGCTTCTAGTCTCTGATAAAGTATTGTTTTGAACTAATTTTGGCTTACAATGAATGAATGGTCGTCCCGGTTAAATTTTGTTTACTTTTCGAACACTATTTCGGTTCGTATAGGCCACATACTGTATGGATTTTCCTCATTCCAACGCCAATCATTTAGTTTTTCGATGGCTTTCAACGCCTCTTACTGTCGTGACGATTAGAAATTATGAAAAAGTGTGAATTTTGGCAGCTCATGTCACTTTAAAGGGATATGCCCGGGACGAATATCGAGATGTATGTTATTCTATCGTTGTTTATTTAAAGGTGAGGTTTCTAGAAGACCATTGGTAACTCCCCCCACCTCCCACGGACCACTGGATAGGGAGTTTTATTTGAGGATTCCAATGTCAGACAGAAAACAATAGCAACAGGGGATTTCCTGAATAACTCGTTAAATGAATATTTTTGGCGAAAAGTTGACTTGCAGCCTGTTATCAGAGATTGATCACTCTGTATTTTTCTAATAATCTGAAGGTCAGCAGAGAACCACAACAAACTTGAGCGATGTGCCCTATTAAGGAAACTACCTTCCTTTACATTTCCAACATTGGTGTCACCGGAAGACTTGTGCTGTGTACTTCTAGATAAAATGACGAACAATAAGCTAATTCTGTTTGGCAGTTCATGCCACTTTAAGTTAAAATAATTATTTCTGTATGTTTAATGAGATAAAAGCTTCATATTAAAGTCCAAGCTGTTGTCATTATTTATGTCGTAAAACATATTTAAAGCTAGGTAATATCTACTTGTATCAGTATAATCTCTATATATATATCCCTTTTTATTTATCCGATAGGCATGCCCTCGTAATTTATACGTCAAAAAATGTAATCTTTATTATTGAAAAACGTATTATCTTTTTCGAAAATTTCTTAAGCATCTGTTTCTATATTGTACGTTTGCAAGCTGTTGTTTTGAAAGCTCATAAATATGGATGTCAAACAATTAAATTTCTATTTAAGTTCGGCAGTTTATCCGGTTTAAGTCAAGATATTGGTTGCTAGATATGTTCTCCTTTCTTGTTATTGCCGTTTTATGTCTGTCTGTAATTGGGGTTGATGGCAGCAGAAAACTAGGACATGGAGGCAAACCGAATCATGGGCACAACATGTCTGATGAAGGTTGGTAAATAGTTCCAAATTAAACTGTTTTAAGATATTGAATTGTTTTGAAAGAATATTTCTCATTGGGTCACCAAACTGTTTCAAGAAAATGTCGTTCTTATTATTTTGCACAGATAAAACCGAATTGTTAGTAATATGGAATTCTTAGCCAGCAAAATAGAGTATTGGATGCATCTTTGTTAATTATTATAAGATCAAAAACCGGTGTTTTAGTATTACATTTTTGTTTTATTTCAGAGTGGAAGGAAGCGTTCGATGAACTACTAGCTGAGCACAAACACACCTATAAGGATGGAGATCTGGCTGCTTTTCGGGATACCATGGTTGATGACGTACATGCTTTAAGACCCGGTGGACTAACAGTTGGAACTAAAAGTAGGTATTCACAAACTGATATCACTGTAATTTCATTGCAGTAAACGCTCTTTTTGTAAGCTGCCTCAGATGCGAGGTTCGGGCCTTACATCAAAATTAGAATGTTACATACCTCAACGCGGTCGACAAAACGATTGGCTAGGTTTTTGAAAAGCATCCAACTGATGTTTTTTTCCTCTGACGCGTGGTGTTGATTTAGCTAACCAATCTTTGGCATCTGCGCCGATTCCGTAAGGCTTTCTCTACTGCATCTCAAAGTGGAAATTTAGCGCATTTAAAATACACTATCAACGCTCGTCAAGCAGCTGTATGATTAATTAGGTTTACATTTGTATTCCCGCTGATTTTAAAATTCACATTTATTTCAGACATGGATATAGATGATACAGTTGCTCCAAGTCTGGAATTAGACGCAGGGCCTCTGCGTTGGAAGTGTGGCAATGGAGCGGTCTTTGAATATACTCTCTCATTTGATATTGAAGGCGTCAATCAAAAAGGACAGTAAGTATACATAAAGGTCCAACTTCAATGTGATAAACGACATTATTGCCGTTAGCAAATTCAATCACAAGTTAAACCAAAGGTTTTATTGCTGATTTCGGAGCCTTGTTAAATATGAGTTCACATCAAGGAAACGGAACACAAAGAGAAGTAAATTCACTGGAAACACCAAGGCTTAATTTACCAATTTTCGCCCTATAGAACACGCGTGAGAAAATATACGAACGTTCGCAAATGATTCAATGATTTTAATGTATGTGGATTGAAAGCTGTTTAGGAATTTGTATGAGTAGGTTGATTTATTTTGATAGGATATACGAGTTGATATCTTTAAGTATTAAAATATATCTAAAATTGACTAAGATAATGGTAGAGGATTTGGGTACAAATCGGGTCTATAAAACGGTCATACTTACATGACCTATTTCTTAAAGCAAATTATATTAGCTATCAAGGACATACTGACGTAAGATATTTTTGACTTATTTTGTTTTGCTATTTTGTTTTCAGAGGATTGGCTCTGGTTGAGAATTTTGATGGTAAACTGAGGTTCAAGTCCTTTTGTTTCAATTTGTATGCATAGTTTTAGTCGTTTACGACAAACAACAATTTTAGAAAATAAAATCTAAGACAAAATTATCCGTTTTTTTGTATTGGTATCTGCATTCGGTTATGGTCGACTGTGCTACGATAGTCAATACGGTACATTGACAAGATGTGTTTCAAATAAAAGTCTTAACATAATATCGGAAAAGTTGATTTTTGGGCATAATTTTAGCCAATTGGCCAAAAAATAGAATATCCACTTTGTCCACATACAAACACAAAGCAGCTTTAAGTCTTGCCAAAATCCCTTTAAAAGGATATGCCCCGGACCAATATCGTTGAGATGTTTGCTGTTCTACCGGTTTTTATATAAAGATGAGGTAAAGACGAGATGGCCATTGGTAACTTTCTCAGCTCCCATGGGCCACTGGGTGGGGAGTTTTATTTGAGGATTCCAATGTCTGCTTTGTTGTGATAAAAACAATCTAGCGCGTATTAGAGCCCTTTCTGACTGCTCGGCTGCCTGTTAGACAGAAAACAATAGCAACAGGCCATTCATTCCCTAAACTCCCTAACTCGTTAAATCTATAGTTTTTGACGGAAAGTCGACTTGCAACCTTTTATCACCTTTTATCCGAGATCGATCATTCTGTATTATTTTTTAAATCTGAAGGTCAACGGAGAACCACATCAATCTTAAGCAATGTTCCCTTTTAAACAGAGTTTTAAACAGTTCTTAATTATTTATTCAACAGACAAGTTTCTGTTGGTGTTTTTGGGCCTTTGTCAAGATCGTGCGACAAGCATAAAACGGTCCGGATATTATATTTTTCTATTTAAAGTTGGTTCTTATTCATTGAAAAATCCACCGTCAAATACTACAGGTTAAAACCCAATGCAGAGTCTACTGTGAACAGCTGTGGCACTAAGTTACGATAGTTTTGATTCTAATTTGTTTGAGATACTTACGCCTAATGCTAATTTGACGGTTTTATTTATCAGAATTGTTTCAATTAGTTTGCATTTCATTTTCTTGGCCGATAAAACTTCCGATTTGTTCCATTGAAAAAAATACTAGCATTTGAACCAAACGAAAAAGAGTTTTTTATTATAGGTAAACCATTTTGTAGCAGGGTTTTGTTGTAAATTACGTCATGATGTAGTACTCTTTACTCATGCGAAAGGTTAATGCAATTATTATTTGTTACCAATGATTAGTCGCACGTTTGTCATTGAGCATGTCAGATTAACACTCGGCTAGAATCGACGCTATTTCGTCAATATTTGAAAGGTGCGTTTGTGATACGGATCCATACAAAACTATGCCTTCCAAACCCTGATGTTTATTTAATTTATGATTGATTTGGAGTCATATTTATTACAGTTTAGCATTTATCATAGAGAGCTTTATATTTGCAGCCGCTTATCATAATCGTTGATATATAAACTGATATCGATTTGGAACTACTTCCTTCTAAATCAAAACCAATTTCCATTAGGTATAGGCTATCATTATCTGACTGTGAAAATATCAAATTCCATCTATTTAAATATATACCTTTTAGACAACGTTCAACACATTTTAGGTTTATTGATTGATGTGTTCACACCGCACTCAAGTTTATTTCACTCGGAACCGATTTTGAACGAAGCGGGTGACAACTTTTGCTACTTCCTGTTAACTTCTTTGAGTGGCATTTAGAAGTTGGTGGTATAACAAAACAACGAGTTACTTATGGATAACAATTTATTAATTTATTTCTGGTGACGTTTCGATGTCGATCCTAACATCCTTATCAAACCTGTGATAAGGATGTTAGGATCGACATCGAAACGTCACCAGAAATAAATTAAGAAGTTGTTATCCATAAGTAACTCGTTGTTTTGTTACTTCCTGTTAGCCGATGATTTTGGCGGACTTTGTTGTTGTTTTTCGTCTTCTTCTCTGTTATGTGGTTATATTTCAAAGTTGTAGTCGCACGTGGTGTGTGTCAGACTAAATAAGTTATATATTGTATTGGAGTTGCTATATAATGAGTAAAAATCTTTTGCAGTTAATTTTTGCTTTTGAACGGTACCAAATACATGTTTTTGCGATTTGTTTACCCCTCTAAGAAAGCATGCACACTATAACCTGGCCTCAAAATCAAATGGAATTGCCATTGGTCATTATTAACTTCACTGCGGGACGAAAAACTCGCAAAAATGCATATTTGGAACCGTTAGAAAGGGAAATTAACAGCAAATGAACTAACTTAAACCCATAAAAGAGATTTTTTGTTTCTTCTTTTTTTAAGAATTAATAGACATCTGCTGATAAAGCTGCAGCATGTTGACACACAATGTCATTTTTTTTAAGTTTGCAAAAATATTACAGTATTGATTTTTTTTTATCTAAGCTAAAAACAAGCAGTACTATTTATCTATGTTAGAACCCGGTTTTATTTATCTATGTTAAAAAGAGGTTTTAATTATCTAAGAAACTACTATTATTTACCATATTGTTATGTTATTTCAGACAAAGTACTGGCAAACAGACATGTCAGATGATTGAGACTGAGTTGTTTCTAAAAATATTTGTTTTTTTTATAATACACTAATTTTGCTTTATAGTTTCTGATAAATCAGGATTAAAATCCTTATCAGCACTTTAATGATTATTTCGTTGTTCACCCAATCACCTGCAACTTTGTATAAAATCAGCTATAATCATTTTACCACAATATAATGAAATAAAAGGTAAATGTCCATTTTATATACCTTTATAGGGGTACAGCGTATAATTACAACAGTATGCTACATGAATATAATTTAAAATAAAATATTTTTCTATAGCTTTGGGCTGTCCCTTTTAAACAAAAAATCAATTCTTTACTAAAACTGTGTATACTCAAATTTAATAACATGTCCAAGGTATTGTGTTTATACAGAAACTTTTTAACTATAAAAGTTAAGTGATCATCTTTTCTTGCCAAGTAACTGATCCTTTTGGGCTATTCACAAATTCACATATGACATCTCGATTAGCTTGGTCCTTTAGGGCGGCACTTCTTCTGTTTGCCACTTTAGCTTCGTCCTAATTCTGATGTAACTATTGGATTACCGGGTAACGATTATAACGACTGCATTAGAATAAGGGCACATGACGCACTGGATTGGGGACTTAGCAGACTTTAATGGTAATCCATCTTGGTAGGGTTCGCATATCCCATGATACATTGAGAATACATACAATACAAGTATGGTGATGAATAGCATTGCACTACATTCCCCTTTCTCAGATATTAAGGAAACTGTTTAAAAAAAGTTAAAGAATTTAAATGTTAAACCAAATAAATTGTTTTTCAGTCTTTGAACAACATCTTCTCTGAACACAACCTGTAAAGAAAGCAATTTAAAGTCTTTGAATCAGAGCAATTCTTATAAACGATTACGTATTAACGATAGTCAGAATAAAACTGATAGTTAAAGTTCACAAATTTAATTTCAATGGGTTTTTTTCAACACGTCCAGATCTTGAAGTCACTTTGGTTCGTGAAGCGTGAGGAGAGTTGTTGTTGGTGGCTTCTTCGCTAAGGTCGTCGCTCGGAGCTTCACTACGTGAAATGTCTTTTGGAAGTAACGTTGAAAGGTTTCTGGTGAACTGTTTCCTCTAAGAGCCAACTGTGAACGGTTTCTACGTGTAGCACATCCAGATGTGCATAGGCGGTAGAAACGCGAACCCGTGGGAGTGTCCTGGGTTTAGAATTATGTCCTGGGTTTAGAATTGACAAAGATTGGGTTTTATGAGCCTTATCGAATTGCATTTTCATTGTTTCTTTCTTTTGACAATCCGCTTCAATCACTTCAAGATTAGGACAAACAGGTTTAAAAGATGAAGATAGGATTGGAACTTTGGTTCTTAAGTTTTCTTCCTATCAATAATTCAGCAAGGCTATATTCAGACTATAGTGGAGCTGCTCTATTGGTTAATAAAGTAGAGTGAGCAATCCGAAGAAAGACATGTTAGACATATTAACTCAATATTTCGGTTTATTCTCAAACCATCACCAGGAGTAGTGATACAATGAAAATAACGGTATATATAGGCAGTAGAAAAGAATTTAAAACAACACATGTAGGGTAATGAAACGATTAAAGGTTATGTACAGCAAAAAGATTAAGGAAGAACATATGCATGGGCATACAGGTGGTAGGTAATAAACATGGCATAGTAAGAATATAGTACGCTAAGATAACTAAGATGGTTGATACACTAGAGATTGACAAGTGTTTGACAGGTATTTAGTGTAATGAGGCGAGACAGAAATTTTACAGAAATAAACTAAGTTGTTTGGTGGCCTTTTAGGCCAGTGTTAAGCTCAGGGTTGTGTTTTTGATGTTTTTTTTTATGTTGTTTTCGGATTGCTCACTCTACTTTATTATGTCAAGCTAGTCAGTGGAAGTTCTAATATTTATAGGTTAAGATAGCCAGATATGGATCGTCTGGCTTCTTAAGAAGAGTTTTAACTGTGCAAACTCCTCAACTTCACCATTGCTTTGATGGTAATACCGACTGCTGGTTCTATGAGTTAATCTGTAGGAAATAGCAAATCTTGAAAACTCATGAACGGCAAATCGCGGCTAATTATCTGAAATAACAGTCTCTGGAATGCCATGCCTGGCAAAAATTGATTTGAGATGAGCAATCACACATCTTGAACTAGTAGAAGTAAGGAAGGCAATGTATCTAAAAAAGTAATCAATGACAATAAGGTAAGTTTGTCCTTTGAACTCAAATAAATCCATTCCAATGCCAAGGGAAGTCTAGGGTTTTTGAAGTTAACAATGGTTTTTGGCGATGAATACGTTTTTTCTCACATACAAAACAATTTTCCACCAGAGTCTGTAATTGTTTGGAAAGTCCTGGCCACCAAACGGAAGTTTTCGCCAATGCACGGCACTTTACAATGCCTTGGTGCTCGATGTGCAAGCGGTTAATAATGGACAGATTTTTACCAGCCGTGTATTCTACATCGTACGAAAATATCATCATTCTCATTAGGAACCTTTGAATACGCGGAGGCAATTCTTCCAGACATTTTCGTTTCATGAGAGCAAGAAGAGGCTTGGGGTCAGTCTCAACAATAAATCGCTGTAATCCGATCAGAAAATCTGAAAATTTCTCACACGCCCAAGTCATAGCTAATAATTCTTTTTCCACTAGTGAATAGCGTTGTTCTGTGGATGAAAGTGAGTGCGAAGCAAAGAAAACCGGTCTCCAGAATTCTCCATGTTTCTGAAGTAAGACCGATCCAAGACCATAAGAGGATGAACCTGCTGAAACTTTTGTTGGTAATTTTGGACTGTAGTGTTCAAGTACAGGTGCACTATAATCAAAATGTGTTTTGTAGCTCAGTCCATGTCCATAAAGTATCCTTATGGAGCAAATCACGTAAACGTCTTGTCACATCAGACAAGTTTGATGCGAATTTCCCAACGAGACCATTCCCAGAAATCGTCCGAGTTTTGAGATATTGTTTTGGTCTGTCCATATTACAAATAGCTATGGCTTTTTGGGGGTCGCCAGCCACCCCCTTAGAAGAGGCAATATGTCCTAGAAATCGAATTTCTGATTTGAAAAATTCCCACTTTGACACTAGCTGAGTTTAAAATGTCAAGAACTTTTTCAAGCTGCGTGTCATGTTCTTTCTGGTCTTTACCCCAAATAAGAATGTCGCCAATGTCACAATTCACATTAGTTTGGTCATGGAGAAGCTGTGATAAGGTTCTATGAAATATTCCACGCCCAGAAGAAATTCCAAATGGGAGACGTCGGAAGCAAAACCTTCCAAACTGTGTAATGAAGCATGTTAGAGGCAGTTTTTCAGCAAGTGGTATTTGATAAAACCCACCGTTACAGTCAAATTTAGTGAACACTATAGTTCCAGATAGCTGAGCAAGTAATTGGTCCATGCTGGGTAATGGAAAATTTTATCTTAACACACTTTCGTTGAGCTTTGTGAAATCAACACAAATTCCCTACTCCTGGAAGATCCATAAGGCCTACATATTTCTAGGCTGCGTGAAAGCGTAAATTTTCTGTCCTCCAATAATTTCTGACGGAGTATCTCGTCATTTACTCCGACGACAATCCTATCCCGGGTTAAGCGGTTGCACGTTTTAGCAAGTTTTCTGAGTCAGGCAACGTAAGCGTCAATTGATTCTGACAGTTCCTGGCGACGCTCATTAAACAGATGAGATTCATAACCTTCACTAGCTTCCCCAATACAAAATTCTTCTAATTTTTTAATAACTGTTAAAATGTCATTGCGGTCTTCGTTGTCCGAAAATTGTAGCCCGTCATTCACGTCCATCGCATCTTCGCCAACGATTGCAAGAAATACAGCACTTCTATATTGTGAAGATTCTTTATCTAGTCTGGAAGCTATTTCACAATTTCTCCATTGTCTGTGAAATTTACGCCAAGCTGTCTCTAAATGTCCATCAAGAATATTTAATTTAGCTGGAATAGGAATATTTGCGTGAAATCCTCGTGCTGGGGTTGCTGGTACGCTCTGTTCACTCTCTCTGCCATCATTTTCAGATTTTTACAGTCCAGGGGAGACAATTCTGTATTTGAGGCTGTTGGAGTTACGTTCCTTTATACTTGTTTTCGTGGACGGGACTTCAGGGGAGGCGTGCACTCGGAACACCCTTCGGCTATCTTCGCTCTCTACCGGTCGGCTTTGACACGCCTCGGACAGTCTGCGCTTTCTATACGGTAAATCACCGTATTTTTGGGCTGAATAAAAATTGCGTCGAAAGTAAATTTCAAAATGTTTTACTGCAGACGAAAAAAGAAAATAAAAATAATTATAAATTTATTAAATGCTAATATCGCTTAGAAAGATATTTGTGTATATATTTTATTTAGCCCGGTAAACCACATGTTGTAGACAGACGCAGTTTCGGTACATATCAGGAATCCTCCAATGCTTCAATTATATAACTGATCGAGGCTGAAAGTTAACAAACTGAGTGTTTCGGTCCCTTACATTATCACGGGACACTTGTGTGTGGCCCTCAAGGAGATTTGGGAATTGTACGCTTCACGGCTACCTATTTGGTCCCATTTTCCAAATGACCTGCAGTCTATCAGAGGGTATTTCACGCACGTAAATCCCCGAAGTTATCAGTGGGGAGGCGTGGTCACTGGAGTTATGCCCCTTGTATTAATTGACGTGAGATCATTTACTTTTGTAACGCTCTCATCCAACGATATTCTAACGAGAAAAATGTTTGAATTTCAAATTATGTACGCAGATCATGACGTTAATGGTTCTTATACTTACATACTCATTTCCATCCATGATGTTTTCTACTCCAATCAATAACCTAATTATTCTTTTATGATCTTCATAATTCTACGATAATTCTAACCACTGTATTTATAACCTGCTGATATTTATAATTTCATTAGCTTGAGAACGACCTTAGAAACTGGGTTGAAATGTCGCGGCTATATGTATTTTGTATATATATAATAAGAAGTTGTCTCACCATACTAAAGATGATTTGTGTTAGGTTATTCTTGTTACCCACAAACAATTATTAAATACGGCACACGACCTCGTTGTCCCTGATTTAAAGGCTAGCTTGGGGACACTTTATGGTTGCAAATCCCTATTCCGACGATGTGGAAATGTCGTAGGTGAGATTATGTCATAATTGTAGCAAATGAAAAAGAACATAAGACCCATTCAACTGAGTTTACGAAAGAAATTTCCTAATCATTTGTTTTTCCTCTTCTATATCTAGACGTGTTGTTTTTTTATTCCATAGATTACAACTTTGAGACTAATTGTTTATAAAATTCCACGGAATGATGATAAGCAGTATCAGTCCATATTTCTTATCGGTTTGTTGCAAATATGTCTATCCGTGTTTACCATTTTTACGTTTACTTCATATACCTTTTCGTTATCTAGGAATTATTTAGCAATTGTCAAGTAAACAACACGTAGAAATGATAACCTTTAGAAAGTGGGTTATCTCGGTAGATTACGCAAAGTTATTATATAATAGAGCTTTTTCCCGGACATCTGCATAAATGATAACATGGCAATGACAATATGGCTATGTGTGTTCACATTATTACAATGACTTATCTCTAAAACCTGATTAAATTAAACACAGAGAAAGCCCCTTTTGTTATGTTCTTCAGTTTACTTTCTTATCTTTGGATTAAGTATAAATAGATGAAAGCGATTTGTTTGTATTTCTATTTTTCACAGTTCCACAACGTTTCTTTTTAACAAAAAATACATATAAGCGATAAAAACGGGAATTTTAAGCTCATATCTGTTCGGATATTAGTCCTATGGATTTTTACTGTAACTTGCCACAAACAATGCCCATGTTAACAATGTTTTGTGGTATTTCTTTAATAGTCTTCTGGCATTTAACTACAGGTAAGTTCATGTTTTGTTTGTGAGGAGATGTAGGCATATCTATATCCTCGGATACCCAGGGTTAAATTCTCAACAAGTGAACGTGGGCATAAGTTTTAATTGTTTTAAGATCCGACGATGGCATATCTACGGAAGTAAAAAGAGTACCAAGTAAGAACTAAGTGACTCCAGATAAAATGTTAACACTTGTTATAACCGTGTAGTAAAGCTGTTGGTGAAGACTTTTGATTAAACGTGTTTTAGCGTTAGACAAATACATTGTTTTTAAACCTTATAAAAAGCGTTTTAACACATTTCAACACATTATAAAAACTGCCCCAAAAACAGAATGTAACATAGCAATAATAAGGAATACTATGTGGACTTTTGTTATAACAGAATTACTTGTTCGCCTTTTTTTATTCAAATTACACACATTTCCTTTGCACACTGTCCCGTCGTACAGAATTCTAACTTAACCGATTATTTTAATTTCAAAGTCAATTTTTATACTTTTTCAAGGAATTCCAAACTTCTCTTGACCATCGGAATCTATGAAAAAAGTCTGAATATTGGCAGCTCATGCAATTTTCAAGGACATGTTCCTTTAGAAATGACATGAGTCGAAATGAGTGATAAATAAGGGACTCCTATGATGGCTGATAATTTTCTTGCCATCGACAGATAAGACAAGGATAAATGGTTGTTAAATGGGTTTATCCCTGATTTGCTCTCCCCCATACTTGACCAAGGCCGAAGCTTTAAAAAAAAGCACCAGCGCTGGTCGTTGGTATCCACTGGTAGACAATACTAATTTACACCGAGGTATGGTACTTTTAGAGTATGTCGTGGAAGCGGGCCCACTATGGTACATTTTTCCTTCACGTTTTCATCCATACAGTTTCTGCTTTTTTATTCTTTTAAAGTACACGTTGCTGCTGAAAACTTGTGGCCAGTTACTGACCAGCGGAGAGATGTGCGGATCAACTTACAATACACCCTAATGTCACAGAAAAATAGTCCATTTCTTAAAACGGGCATTGCATTCTGTGAATGGGAAGATAACAACAATGGAGTATTGTGAGTGATCAGTATGATCCACTTTGAGACAAAACACTTGTTTATTTTTTAGAATACCGATTCTAATGATAACTTTAGCATAGAAGCCTAGTTTGAATCAAAGTGAATGGGATGTCTTTTGATAAAACAAGAACCAAAGAACCTTTGAAAATTATTGGTTATAGTTTATAATCAGTTAAAATATGCACACGGTTGAACGAACGGCGACTAATGTTTTACAATCTTTGAATTAATTGGGTTCCAATATTTTAAAGATATTTCTGAATTTGTGTGTTTACCTCTTAAATGTAAGTATTGTTTATCCACAGACAAAATCTTAAAAGTTCTGTTACGGTATCAGACGTGGCTAATTTCCGTGGAACATACAACTGTAATTTGACATGGTCAGCCAGTTTTCCAACCTTGCTTGCTGTACCCAGATTAAAGACTGTCCAAAAGCGATCATATTTGCACACCTATCCTAAGGGACCAGTGAAACGATGTGACACAGCTATCTCCAGACCATCACAGCGTCCCAAACCAGACCAACCAGCCACTAAGAGAACTGAAAAGTCTTTTGCAGATAATAGGTGGTTGTCACCAAAGACGTCTCCTCGGCCTCCACCAGGGATTCAAGCAGCTGCGTTAGAGAGATTGCATTACGCGGTCCATTGTAGTCAACATTCGCCCCGTTCTAGTCTCAAGCGGGCTTCCATTCCACACATGCCAAATGTAAATCTCACTATGAAAAAAGGGCGATAAAAATATTTTGAGTAAAATGAGCTTGCACAAAAGTGATAGCAAATAATGTCAATACAATTATACTACTTAGTATAAAATTAATGCCCTTTGCTTTGAGTTTAACTATTCTGTATGTTTATATCTACCATGTCTCGAGAGGGATGGACTATTTTCACCTCCCTAAAAGTTATCCCCCTTATATTGCAGCGAAACCCGACCCTCTGACTGGAGGAAACCCTCGGTCTCGTTGGTGCTGAAAAAGTTGACAACCACCCAGTCAGTCGATCACAAAAGAACTCACGGAAAACATAAATAATAAATTGAATTACATTTACTGCAAAGTTGTTAGAGCTTGTGTGGTGTCGTATCGATATCGTCTGGTACTATGGCAGTAGATTTATAAACTTTGCGTGAAAAGTTTTATATTAAAACCGGATACAGAACAAGGGTGCACTGATTCAATGTATGTAATTGTTAAGAAATATGTACCTTTATTGTTTTTGCTAACATTGAGCAGGAACTGGTATACCCGTTAATAAAAACGCTACCAATTTAAGCCAATTGCATTGGTGACCTTGTTCACTCAAACTAACGAAAACAGCCCCTTATCGTCAGAAGTATCTGTATCTGTATGTTCTTCATAAGAGATAAATGAGGATCTCGAGCCTGTTTCACAAAGCGGCGTAGCGTAAGTTTTAACGCAAAGTATCTCTACAGTATGGGTTGCTATGGCAGTTAAGCCAAAACTTACGGTACGGCGCTTTGTGACATGGGCTCCTGTTGTGGAAGACATTTTATTCGCTCTAATTAGCTTCTGGATCACATATGACGGTATGTCTGTGAAATGTAAATACTCCAGCTACTTATAACAATGACATAACAAAAGAAGATAATTTCTGTGACAAGAACGCTCGTAGTTATTTGTCTACCTACCAGTAATAAAGCTGCAATGGTGTTTGGATGCAGGTACTCTCTACCGAATTTGCTTCACGCTTTGTTAAATTTTGATGAAGTTCTTTTTAGTAGATCTTAAAGACATAGAAATATATTTGATATAAAAAGTCTATTGATGTTTGTGGTAATAAACATAGTCGGTCACCGACATACATGTATAACCTCTCCAAATATTTAGCCCAAGTGTTAAAACCCTTTGCTGGATCTTCTTTCTCTTATGCAAAAGATTCCACAAACTTTGTTAAGAAAATAAAATCCCTAGATGTAAAACAAAAAGACATATTTGTAAGTTTTGATGTGAAATCACTCTTCACAAAAAATCAAATACAGGAAGCTATTCGTATTATTGAGGACAAAATTGACAATCATCCAGAACGAATTGTAAGTATACAGTAAATCCCAACGACTTTAAAGGGATGTTAAAGTTATGTTTACACGCTAATTATTTCAAACGGAGAGAGAATTTCTATGAAATGCAAGAAGGCACCCCTATGGGTTCTCCTTTTCCCCCGATTGTTACAAACATTGATCTTGAACAGACCTATAAAAACACAATATAAACCTAAGCTATGGCTAAGATACGTCAATGATACTTGTGTTATTTCTGCAACATTTGAATTCGACACCCCTCCATCCAGTTCACCATGGAGATGGAAGAAAACAACAAGCTACCGTTTTTGGATGTTTTAGTAGAAAGAGTTGGTGAAACAAAGTCAAAGACTTCAGTGTACCGAAAACCAATAAGCACGGATCGGTATATTCACAATTCATCAAGCCATTCAAGAGACACAAAACTTGGCCCTTACAATGTTTACAAAGAGCCACACATGTGCGTGGTGAACAGTCTAAAAGCAGAACTGGACCCTTCAATCAAAGTACATGTATTCCTGTTAATAACTTAGCACAAAAAATTATTTAAACTGATTATTAGATTTTTTATTGAACTCCAAAAAACATGGTATTTTAGGCCTGGAACAACCAATGCTAAAAGCCATACATGACTTCCCTGAATGTTGCGCCGTCAATAGAGTTTTGTACATTCAAGGAGTCTATCGATTTCCTGTTGTTTACCATGGACGATGGTGAAGTTTTTAATAAAAATTGTAGCTACGTAGAGGCGGAAGATTGCTCCTCATCAGCTGACAACGACAATTTTTCACGCCCGTATATGAATGATCCGACCGCCAATGACGTATCAAGAATCCTTGGACGAGAAACGAGAAGTAGTTGTCCATGGATCCGTACGATATGACAACAACAACTGATACTATGTTCATTTTTCAATGCTATCAAAAAACTGTTCGATCGTAAAATTCTCTGGATAACGGTAAAAATTTAAAGGGTCTCATTTCCTGTACAAACCGGCAGTCTCAATATACTTTTAATCGGCTAGTCATACGTTAGGAAATGGAAGCGCGCCGGAAACAAATCTCTAGTGACGTCAAAAATCAAAGGAAGATAAATCATGTAATAATTTCGATTCTCAGATTTCGAGAATTTACAGGCTTGATTTATTTAATCAAAAACATACAAAAATAGCCTTATACGAAACAAAAGCTGGTGTCTGGCTAACAGCCCCGTGTATCAAGGTAATTTAGGAGCACATCGTTCCAGATTTCAATGAAATATTTACATTTAACTTTAAAAGACAAAGAGCCCTGTTGTTGTAAAAATAATAGTATTTATAATGTAACGTGTGAATGTGGTGAAAATTATATTGCTGAACGGATGGGCTATTATTTCTTAGAATAAATGAACATAAGAAGGCTGTTCAAACCGGTGATATAACCAAATCTGGGTTAGCAGAACACAAGTTTAAATCTACAAAACCTATTAAATGGGATGAGGTAAAAACTTTATCTTCAGATAAACATTAAAGAAAAATAAAAATTAAAGAAGCTGTTTTCATTAAAAAAACTCAACCGTTCATTGTGGTATACAAATAAATAAAATATGGAATAAATTTGTAAAATACATGTAAGAATTTTTATGTAAACCTTTTTTTACGTGTAATATGGACATATTGATGACGACATATGTATGTGTGTCGAAAGCTCGTGTTGTTCACAAACAACTAACTTCATCGTGCCTTAATTCTTCCTCATTCGTATAGAGCCCACGTTTAAAGATAGTTTCAAACATTTCTTAAAACTGCAGAGTATCAGAAAGCTGATAACAATTAACACGATATTTCGCTACTTTATTTTGGCAGTATTAGCATGTGTTTTAATGTAACAACAGTACCTCACCTTGACGACCTGTTCCAAATATCATCACTGCGATTAAATTGGTTCTCTAAATATTGCTTAGTTAGATTTATCTGCAGATAGGATTTGAGATTTTTGAAGTATAATAAGTTACTTCTGTTTCGCATGTATTAAAGCCTGACCTTTATTGGTCAATTGAGATCTCCTGCTATTCTACGAGATCTTCAACACGAGACATGGCTTGAGGGCTGTTGTCTTCATTTCGCACATATTGAACTGCAAGAAACCTACTGAGAATTTACAATGTGTATGATTTTATTTGTCTGTACTATACTGATCCCAAACATGTAACCCTACAATAAAAATGTGTATCGCAAGACCTTTGGGCAGAACTACCTGTTAAAAATCAAAATTATAATCGGCACCACATCAGCTCATAAATACGTTCTAATACAAAATGGCAGCGCCCATTAATGTCAAGGCAAAACATGCTATGGATGTCACTAGTGGTTGTTTACAATTTGTCAAAATAGGTCTGTTAAAGGACGTCGTCAGCAGTGGCCTCCCTTTATGTCCAAGCAGCATGGCACTTATCGGCTTTAGAGGTTGATATCTCAACGAATTGCTGTAGGATCAATCACTATTCCAGATTGCTATAATGTTGTTGTAAATGAGTTGAATGTTCAACAATAAACCATAACCTTGGAATTTGTTTGGAGATAAATCAGAACAAACTCTTTAATCATATCCCCAAAGTCAGCTGACCATTCTTCCTGCCCTTTAATTTGCGAAAATTTTATTGCTACTATTTACATGTGCATCTAGTTTATATTATTGTAGCTTTCACGGTTGTGTTTTAGAGTGATACAAGGTTTAAAGCATTGCCAAGAAGATACACTTTAAACAACACATGTCACTTTCGTAACACTCAGTCTGGCTTATGTACGAACACATGCCTCATATAACACATAGTATTAGTCGACCTCGATTATAGTTTACGATAATATCTTGGATAGATGTTATTGAAACCCAACACTTATTTTATGCTATCTGTTTATAATTAAAAAAGTAAGGAATTTCATTTTTTCCTTCTCTGGCAGTTGCCGGGAGCAACGGAATTTCAAATAAGCTATGTGTTTGCTAAAATCGTATCTTATTTTGTGGTATGTATTCTCAACGGCAATATATTAATACAGACATGTTAAAAATAGCTATCCTGGTATGTGTATTCAACATGGCTTTTCTGACACCAATCTACAAAACAAAAGAAGGTATGTTATTACATATTTGTGTCGTAAGATTTTGGCTCATCGGATATAAGCCTCATTAAATATTATGGTAGGGATTTAACGTTTGTCAGAATTTAAGGATAAATTGTTCTGTTTTGGTGATTTGATCATAAAGTTGGACACAGGAATCTAGCAACCATTATCCGTCTCCTTTAATAGGTTGCAAGTTTGGAAGCTGATCAAAAATGGTTTGTTCTTGAAATCTGTTTCTAATTGATATGGTTTAATATATGGTTTATGGTTTAATATATGGTTTAACTTTCGAGTTGAGATCATTAATATGAAAAACCTGACAGGGATATAAGAGTTTACTCATTCTAAATGCCATAAAGACAGTTTGCCATCAATAAGATTAATGCACTGAGTGACGTAACAATTTATTTCTGTCCGAGATGTCAAATGCCATCGGAACAAGCCACCGCTGCTTGTCAACTATTACATCCTACGATCATAGGCCAAACGTCTTCTATCATTGCAGATTAATAACTGTCCATGCCCACTGACGTTTGGCCTCAACGTTTGGCCTCAGTCGTCGACAAATCCGATACCTAATGAACAGAGATTGGGCGGGGCATAAAAGCGTTGAATAACTTCCGATTTTGGAAGTTGTTGTATGGTTCTCTTGACTTGGTATCCGGGAGTAAAGTTGATTGGCCAACGTCAATCATTCGAATCATAATACAAGTACGTTATTAAATGGCTCCCTCGAGTATGGAAGGCATTCTGAGAGGTGTGTCCTCGTGTTTCACACTCGGACAACCTCTCAAAAGCCATTCAATAACTCTAACATACCTATATTGACCCTGTGCCATAAATATATATTGACCCTGTGCCCGTGTGTTTTAGTGTTCATAAATATATTGACCATATTGATGAAAAACGGTCCTTATTGCAATAAACATGGAAAACACAAACAGCTCTGTCAAATGATTCATGTTATTGTCTTCAAACTTGCCGCTCATTAAAAGAAACGGATGAAAATACAAACTAAAACTCCCATATACGATTTAAGTGAAGAAAGAACAGAGTGAACTCTTTCAGCATTGCAGTGCCTTCAAAAGGTGGATATCCAATCAGTCATCTGGGGGTGATTATTACCCACATGATGGGATATTATTTCTTAGAGTAAACGAACATAAACAGGCTGTTCAAACTGGGGACATAAACAAATCTGAGTTAGCAGAACACAAGTTTAAATCTACAAAACCTATTAAATGGGCTGAGGTAAAAACATTATCTTCAGATAAACATGTAACAAACGTCCCAAACTCTTTCATTCTACCCCATGTTCTCCAAAGGGAGCATGGGTATGTTTTCTCCGACGACTCACTCAAATTCTGTATGGATTTAACGACGTCACAACACAAGGCCAACACTTATATATCTGCTGATATCGCTCCATACCAACGCGAGGTCATTATCAACTCTTCCAGAGTTTCTAGTGTATACCAATATTGAGTAAATATAATTCTAAGACGATTTCTCTTGTGCATAATAGATAAACTACGGGTTTTGGTTAATGTTATGACTATGCTATGGGTCACCACAAAGAGACCATTTAAATTATTGATTGGCTCCGTGACACACTAGGTATCGGTTAAATTGAATGAGTTATGCGTCTCTGTTAGCAAACTAGTGCATATTTATGTTGTGAAAACAATTGATCCATCAAAAACAGTATATTTAGACGTCATTTAAGGTTTAGTTTGAGCTTGTTAAAAACACGGTGCAACTTAACTTTTGTTGGTTTTCAGACTGGACGAGGGACATCAACAAATTGTTTAGCCAAGATGGTGTCTATTATCGTGCTGAGGATGTAGATGGTTACAAATCCCTGTTTACAGAAGATGTACACATATTGGAACCAGATGGGTGGGACACAATTGGAAGGGATTGTAAGTTTTATTGCTAAGTTCATTTTTATTTCTAATTGACGGAAATTGCCCAAATTCACGCTCTATTTTAACCATACCATGTAAAAAACATTATCCTCACAGCCATTTACTGCGTTTTTATTTGTTTTTTTCAGCATTGAAAGTGGAAAGAGAATTTGAAGAAAGTCTTGATTTGAAACTTAGCACCATCCGCTGGTTCTCAGATGACGCCGCTGTTTTTGAATACACTTTTGACTATGAGAGTGGCAAGAACAAGCATACTGCACAGTAATACTGCGTTGATTATTTAGGGGTTTTTTTTAGTCACATATTAATTCAATTCATGATAAAGATGAAGCTCTGCCGACCGATTTTGTTTGAACATCACCGATGAAAAAGGCTCATCGTCGCGTTTTCATTCCAATGTAGCTGTAGTTCATAAAACAGGTTGCATTGGAATTTGAATAGCATTGAGCTTGTAGTCTGTCCCCATCAAAGTTATGTTGGAAAAGTAAACAGAATTCAGATTACCGAGATAAACATTCATTCATTTTACACCTGCGCTACTTCTAAACCCCACTTTTCCGTCACTTCTAATCGGAAACCAATTTAACATCATCCAGTCTACATCAATACACTATTATTCCCATGCGCGCGAAAGTTTAATCTCTATAGAACACCTAGCGTATATCTTTCCATAAAATTCTCTTGACATGCTAATTGAATAGTCTGACATAGCCTAAGTAAATAATCGATTCGATTCCATGCAGATAATAAGTGCTGGGATGAATCTCGTGAAATTTTACTGCACATCGAGGTAAACTGACTTGAGGTTTCAACACAAACTCCCATACCTTCACGCATATGTTTTCGTTGCCATCAAACTGCCGTTCTTGTCAGCCAACTGAAAAAATATGTTTCGTAGCACTGCTCATCGGCTACAGTATCTGTCAACTGATAAATCCGTCACAACGCTAGATGTACCAATGTCACCACCAGCTTTCCAAAGAATGACATATAGCAGAGCACTTTTGAACGACAAACCAATTATCTCAACTCTAACTGCAATCGAGATCTTGTGCCATTCTACGAGATCTTCAACACGAGACATGGCTCGAGAGCCGTCGCACTCCATTTTCGCGCATAGTGAACTGTAAGAATCTTACTGAGAATTTATAATGTGTATGATATTTAATTCTTTGTTCTATACTGTTCCCAAACATGTAACCCTAGAATAATAACCTGTATCGCAAGGCCTTTGGGCAGAAATACTTGTTAAATATCATAAATATAATCGGCACTACATCAGCTCATATATACATTCTAAAACAAGATGGCAGCGCCCATGGATGTCAAGGCAAAATCTGATATGGACTTCAAGGTATTTCAAGGTATTTTATATGTATTAGGAGAGTAGCAATCAATATAACAAAACAGGTTATCGGCGGCTTAAACGTTACCTACCAGAATTATATCGGATATCTCTCTACACAACCGAGTCAACTATCAGTGTCACGTGTCGTTGTTTACAATTTTAAGGACGTCGACAGCGGTGGCCTCCCTTTGTTCAAGCAACATGTCACTCAATCGTTTTAGAGTTGATATCTCAACAAATGGCAGAAGGACCAATCTCTATTTTAGATTGTTCTAACTGCTGCTCCTACAGCCAGTGAAGTGAATTCTGTCATTAATTCAGAAATGCCTTCAGAAGATGATTCGAAATTTTAGTGTATTTTCACACTGTAAACCACGTGCAAGAATCAAGCACACTGTTCGATACAATGGCATGCTGTTTGTTTCTCCTCCTTTAATATGCCTGGTTTAACAAGTTCCCCGTGTTGTTAATGTGTTACAAAATTATGATTTTATTGGTTTCACTGAAACCTGGCTCACCTCTAGTGATGTCAGTAGTTCAGAGTTTGATATGCTATTTCCAACTTGTCTTTGTTTCCATAGCAGTAGAGTTGATTCTTCTTAAAACTCTTTCAGTAGAGGGAGGAGTATCACATTATTACCTCCAAGATCGCGTTACAATGGTAAAAGCATTCAATGTGGATATAATTACACAAAAACATTTTTAACTTGAATAATGATATTTAGGATATTATATCCCTCCAACAAACTTGACTTTTTGGCAAAAACCCAAATTTAACCCTTTTGATGAAAATGGCATTTCTCTTTTCTCTACAAAAGGCCATATAATCATCGGAGGTGATCTCAACTGTCGAACATTCTGATATTTTTACTGACCCAGGTAGTCATAAACATTCTCTGCTTCCTACATCTAATTTAGATGTTAATTTCAAAGTAAGCCAAGTGAATAATGCTGACAAGGTTGTTGATGCATTTGGAGTATCTTTATTAGAATTATATAAGCACGTCATTCTAAGCCGAAAGGGACTATTGTTACGCATTGCGACGTAATTGGCCGTTGCCACACAATTGGCTTCTACAAAACTGTTTGGCTTCCCTAACCAAAGTATTTGTGTCATTCCAAGTTCGCCGAAACCATGGCCAGTCGTCGGGTAAATGTGTGCGTTTGGCTTTACGATGTATTCTGTCACATGGTCTCATTTGATTCCCGCTTTTTCTCGTCGTTCATAGACAACTATGCGAGCGAATTGCGAATTTTATTTGCGATATCGTCAGTGTATGGAGAGATTATAGAAATTAGCGGTTGTTCTGTCATTGTCTTCAAAGATAAGTTTCCAGTTAACTTCTGAAGTTTTGATATCTTGCTCTTGTATGTTTTCAAAATATTAATTGTACGTTTAAAGCAGCTAATTTATGGTGTGCGAAATATTAGGGTCACAAAAACCGCACGGTGGTCATTACAAAATGGGATGGCAGCAGGTCAAAAGTTCATTTTCCATTTGCGGTAATGGTAATGTCTACACTTACAACACATTCCCTAACTTTCGTTGAGTCTTTTGGGAGCATTTTAAACACAATTTATTCATAGGTTGAAAGAATTGTTTCACTATCATTACAAACAGCTGATAGGAGTCCCTTTGCACATAGTTCGCCTGATGTAAACAGACCAAATACGCCTAACTACCAGATCTCCAACCACCTGAACTGGTCCCATTCCACTTCTAAAATCATTACCAGACAGTAACTCTACCCCTGTCCTTTCAGAAAAAAATGCAGGGGCCAGGAAAACACACACACATATCTGGAACCAAAAAACGGAAGCACGAAACTGTGACCTGTATCCTGTCACAAGCAAAACAAATGCTTCAATCTCACTCAAAATCTAACACATTGGGCTTAAAGGTATTTGGAATGATCTCTTAAGAGGAGAAATAAATCAATGAAAACTGAGCCATTATACCCCTCCCATTTACCCCCACCCCCCCCCCCCCCAATTAGAACGGAGTAAGGACAATGACTGGTGTTCTATATTAAAATGCTAAGTTTAGGAGGATATAGATCTTTCTGTGTTTTTGTTCAATTTTAAGATCGGTTCGATTACAAAGTGGATAAATTCTAATCAAAGTCAGTCATACTGTGGCCAAATTTAAACAGCTTGAAAAAAAAAAATAAGTGTTATATCTTCTATCCCAGGTTGATTTTAGGCTCAACATTGTACTGGAAAGTTTAAAACCAGAGGAGAAAGTCCGCTGCCACATGGCTTATTGTTCCCCAACACAAAACTCTGTTCCAAATTGCCCACACTTATCCCTGTATATACACTTACTTATAAGCATAGCCCAGAGAACAAAACTGCACCCCAAAAAGTCAAACAAGGGTCTTAAAGGATATTTCTGGGAAAATGTGAATAGGGGATTTAATAATAAAATATACAAAAAATAGGGGGGATATACGGTCGGTTTCTGTTTAAAAACAATCGATTCCTACATATTGCACATGAAAATTGTGTAAGACACATACAGGTACTGATTTAAATCAGCAAAGCCCAGGTCATCGTAATCTGAGCGTTTTTTTTCCAAATTTTGAGTGTCACTTGGCATGTTATTTCGGGCGAATTTCTTATGTAATGAAGCAGTGAAGTCATGCCAATAGTAAAATTGCCTCTGGAAAAAGTAGAAAGAGTCTCATTCCCATTCCTTTGACGTGCGAATCAGGAAAAACTACTCACAGGTGGATAAGCAATTCCATTCATCTTATACAGGTCTTGAAATTACCGAAAAGAGTACAAACAATATTCAGTATGACATAAAACAACATTGAAGAAGATTTTTTTTTACAAAAGAGGCATTTATTAAGACTAAAAAGGGGTTACCATGTTTCTCATATGTTGGCGATCAAATCAATGTAACTCCTAATCATGTATATTACTCCCCCCCCCCCCCCTCCCAAAAAAAAAAAAATATAAAATATCTAGAAATCAATTTTTTGAAAATATTTTGCTAGAAATGACATGAAAGATACATTTTCAGCACAACAAAAAATTACTCTAGGTCTTATAATGGGTTTCTAACAAGTCATAAACACAGTGTTGTTGTTGTAAAGTGATCTATTTCACAAAATATGTCTTTAACAATATGTCTTTAACAATAGAATTGTAACATCAGCCCAATAAAGCAGAAATGTTTTCAGAATATATCATAATATGCATGCATAATTAAACAGTACATTTACCTGTGTAATCTCTCCGAACATTTTAAGCTGTGAAACTGTTAGAACTTTCACTCACATGCACCTACACTAACTGATAAATGTAACTTCCGACTGGACGTTTTAAGCTCTGACATCAATCTAAAATTAGAAGTTACCCTAGTCATAAAGTCCATATTTAACCTCTTAGGCCCAAAGTTGCCATTTTAATCGGAAAAATCCATTGGAATTGGGTTAGGGAGTTCACCTAGGAGGTCAACTCATCATGTGACGTTTAAGCATTCGACAAAACACCTGGCGTTTGCTCGCATATACCCACATTTCTATTGCTCTTTTACACTCGGCTAGAGATATCGTAAGTTACATTGAACATTTCAAACAGTAGAAACTATTGGAAACGCCCCGAAGCGTATATGACAGCGGGCTGTTCAAGGTGAGTCGGGTCCACAGGAACGTCGCCATGTTGCCTGTTTTCATCAAAATAGGACTATTTCGTGGCATTGACTCTTCGTTTTCTTTACAAGTATAACGTTTTCTTTAATTCAAAGTATATATTCACTTAAAGTCTGATGTCAGAGTTGTTATATTTTTATATAGCTTTTAAAAATGTTTCCCTAGATGGCACGAAAATCCCTGCGCTATGTCCGGTAACGGTAAAGGAGATATCGCGAGAATACGATTGTTCTGACATAACACCTGGAGAAGTAAGCCGAGTTTACTGTAACAAATAATAGCAATATATAATTGTCACACCACCTCAGTTTGATTTGGTGATCATTGTATTTTCTAGTTTTGCTGTTCTCGGGAAACCTGTAAACTGACGTAAGCAAATAACATTCATCTGGTTGCATTCTTGTTGACCACCGAACGTTTTTGAGTCACTTGACTAGATTAATCGTTGTGCAGACATTGTCTTGGTCTATATTTTATCACGTAAATAGAGGATCTTACACGAGTGGTCATTTGATATGAAATTTATGAAACGAGTTGAGTAAGTTTTGAATACGTTGCGAGCTTCAGTGAGCAACATGTTTAAAACTTAATCAACGAGTTTCTTAAATTTTCATATCTAATGACCACGAGTGTGCGATTCTGTTTATCGCATAACTAAACTTGAAAAGCGCAGAAAACTAATTGAAAAATATACCAATCGTAACGTCATTAGAAGTTATAAATAGACTACCCGGAACTGCTGAGTTCGGTGAAGTTCTCCGCCGAAACAAAAACTTAGATCCATGTCAATTCCATTTGAATTTCTAGGATAAAAACGCAGACTAGTTTCGAAAAAATATAAATTAGACACATCTAGAACATTATTCGATTTTATCAAACAAAGATTTCGTTAAAGTGGCATGAGCTGCCGAAATTCACACTTCTTTCATAATTTCTGATCGTCACGACAGTTAGAGGCTTTGAAGGCCATCGAAAAACTACATGATTGGCGTTGGAAGGAGGAAAATCCATACAGTATGTGGCCTGTACGAACGGAAAACGTGTTCGAAAAGCAAACAAAATTTAAATAACCGGGACGACCATTCATTCATTCTAAGGCAAAGTTAGTTCAAAACAATACTTTATCGCACATTTTTGAGACTAGAAGCAATAAAAAGCTTCTGAATTATACGTCTTGAGAAAAATAGCCAATAATTTCAAGTTTCTGTTTTTAAGTAAAAATATCAACATTTTGGCAGCTCATGCCCCTTTAAAATTCGTTCTGAAGTTATCTAGGTCACAACTAGACTGCGTTCCAGTTACAGCGAAGAGTTGACCTATATATGCCTAGCTGACTCGTCACTCGTTTGGCTTTGGCAATTCGCTTTTTTGAATAGGGACTTTAAGGTTGTGGGACTTACAATCTAAATAACTAATAATCTTTGTTGACTTTATACGTGTGCGAATTGGCTGTGAAATCTCTGTATGCCATAGTACATAACATTTTGACAGGTGAATCGAGAGACAGAATAACACATGAGAGCAACAACAACAAAAAGTTACATACCATATTTACGACATGGGTTTATGTACGCGAATAACAACACAGTACTGCGATCACCACGTAAACAGCGTGAAGCGGACTCGGGTCTGGAAAACCGTCCAAGAAGGAGAACGAACGAGAACAAAACAATGCGTTTTGCAATACCCTCATTTTCAGATTGAATTTTTGTATATTGTGTAGTGTAAGAAAAAGATTATCGTTCTCGTGTTCGTGTTACAATGGATATCACTCGTGTCTGTTCATTTTCAAAGTCACCACTGGAGAGTGACACGCTAGCTCAGGAAATTGAAAATTTGGGAAAACACAGATATGGAAAACATGCTTATCAAACTTATTCTTTATGAAAATAGTAAAATGATATCTTAATAAAAATCTCACTTCTAAATAATCCTCAGTGCAATGAGAATGAATGTAGTTCATCAAGTGGTACCGTTGGTATATCTCTATATTTTTTTAATTTAATACGAAACAAAAACAGTTATTACTATCTAATGATTTACAATTATTTAATTTGAAAAAGGATATCTCGATGAACTCGGGGAGAACTAAGTTTGGATTGGTACATTTGGATACACAAGCCCCTTATAAATTAACAGATCTCATCTCTTGGTAAATTCAGTGCACTTGTTTCGATAGTCATTTGTACAATTCTAAAGGTACTAATGCATATGTCATTAGCTCGAGAAAGGGAGCCGGACACATATGGCAGTTTTGGCCACAAATGGAGGACACATGTGGTCACTGCGAAACCTGTAACCATAGAAATCCAGAATTTGATAAATTCAGTAACGAAACTCATGATGGACTGTGACTGAAGTATTTGAAGAGAAAAAAGAAACATAAATATTTAGTTTTACCACTGATTTCTTTGAAAAACATATTTCGCGTTTGAGAGTACGCCTTGTGACCCTCACAAAACTGAGATAAAACTGGGTCAACGGATACTGCTGGCAGAGTGAACATTTTAATCATAATCCCTGCATCAAATGAAATCTGCAGTCCTAAAATATGCTCTTCTTAAGACAGATCAGTTCTTTTAGCAACATTTTATTTTCTAAAAGCACCCTTGCTTCGATTCCCGCTCAGGCAATGGATAGTTCTTATTTGGATCTTATTCGCTTTTCATTATAAACTTGCCAGGTATGCCTACGTGCAAAGAGCCCGTTTTATGCCCTATTTTACCCCAAAACGTGATTGTCTTATCAGCCCAAAAATAATGCGTGCGGGCGGTAGGTGTGTTGCACGCTCAAATCGACCAGCCCTCCAACAGCGGGTCGCGGGGCCTAATCTCATTTAGCCCCGAAATAGTAACAGTTTTAATGTGGTATTCGAGTACCAACGTTAGGACTGCAGTTAACTCGAGGTATAGCCCCCCCCCCCCCCCCCCCCCCCCCGCCCACTAATAAACTTGGCAACATCGTCCTATAAGTTAAATAATCTTGCGTGAGGAATAAAGCACCAAATAAACAAGCAATCAGTATAGAGTATAGGTCACTGGACGCCCACGCACCGGAGCTTTCCACCTATGCGTCAATGGTTCGAATTTCCACTATCATCACATCCATCTTCAATACAACCCTGGAAGCCTTCTGGGCTGACTTGGCATATAGAAGAGAAGTCAAACGCCAACAAGCCTTTTCACAATGCATATCGGATCCAAATCTAGCTACAGGCGATGGACTATTTACTTATGAGCATAAATTTTCCGAATTCACCCAAATCCATCATCTAAGTCTTTTCTAAACTACTAACGCAGAGTTTAATCAAACCATTGTCGTATAAATGTGGACCGAAAGTATTTAAACAGTTTTTGTCAAAAATCTAAAAAGTAATTATTTATCGTCAAATGTCGGAAAGTGTAGAAAAATATGGTTTCTGCCATACTCAACTACGACTTAATAGCTTATACGTCATGTATTAAACCGTATGTGTTTCCTGTGGATGAAAAATGCAAAGACACCAAGAATTTCAATCTACTCTCTACTCTGACAAAGAAAAAGATCAATATTGACTTCAAAACTGAAAATTCACGAATTCTCAAAAAATACCAAATCCGTGTCTTTTTAGAGCAACTAGTCTATAATTGCCCTCAAATGTCCTCAGATACCTTGAAATGTCCATCGAAAGCGAAAAAACCCGAAATTGAACCATTACCATATGTGTCCCAACGGCCTGTCTCCGTTAGGAGAAAGCCGTTTGTGGCCAGACCGGACACATATGGTGGACACTTTTGGCACTTTTATGAAATTTAAATTTTTGTCATTTCCAAATGAAAGACCAGCCTAAATCATGTTCAAAACCACTTTCACTTTTTCCATGAGGTTTTTAGAAATATCTAAAAAAATATTTTTAAATATTTCTTGTCAGTATCCGAAACCCCCTCCGAAAGACCCTCATTCAAAACTAAACAAATTTAAGGAATTTCGCTGCTTTTAAAGCTACAAATACTGGCACATGAGTAATGCAACATATACCGAAGATAATTGAAAAGTTTTAAAGCCGAAAAAGTAATTAAATATCGTCAAATGTCGGAAAGCTAACAGTTCATATCAGGATGTAGGTGTAGAATAATATGGGTTTCTACCATACTCAACTACGACTTAATAGCTTATACGTCATGTATTAAACCGTATGTGTTTCCTGTGGATGAAAAATGCAAAGACACCAAGAATTTCAATCTACTCTCTACTCTGAAAAAGAAAAAGATCAATATTGACTTCAAAACTGAAAATTCACGAATTCTCAAAAAATACCAAATCCGTGTCTTTTTAGAGCAACTAGCCTATAATTGCCCTCAAATGTCCTCAGATACCTTGAAATGTCCATCGAAAGCGAAAAAACACGAAATTGAACCATTACCATATGTGTCCCAACGGCCTGTCTCCGTTAGGAGAAAGCCGTTTGTGGCCAGACCGGACACATATGGTGGACACTTTTGGCACTTTTATGAAATTTTAATTTTTGTCATTTCCAAATGAAAGACCAGCCTAAATCATGTTCAAAACCACTTTCACTTTTTCCATGAGGTTTTTAGAAATATCTAAATATTTATTTTTAAATATTTCTTGTCAGTATCCGAAACCCCCTCCGAAAGACCCTCATTCAAAACTAAACAAATTTAAAGAATTTCTGTGCTTTTAAAGCTACAAATACTGGCACATGAGTAATGCAACATATACCGAAGATAATTGAAAAGTTTTAAAGCCGAAAAAGTAATTAAATATCGTCAAATGCCGGAAAGCTGACAGTTCATATCAGGATGTAGGTGTAGAATAATATGGGTTTCTGCCATACTCAACTACGACTTAATAGCTTATACGTCATGTATTAAACCGTATGTGTTTCCTGTGGATGAAAAATGCAAAGACACCAAGAATTTCAATCTACTCTCTACTCTGACAAAGAAAAAGATCAATATTGACTTCAAAACTGAAAATTCACGAATTCTCAAAAAATACCAAATCCGTGTCTTTTTAGAGCAACTAGTCTATAATTGCCCTCAAATGTCCTCAGATACCTTGAAATGTCCATCGAAAGCGAAAAAACCCGAAATTGAACCATTACCATATGTGTCCCAACGGCCTGTCTCCGTTAGGAGAAAGCCGTTTGTGGCCAGACCGGACACATATGGTGGACACTTTTGGCACTTTTATGAAATTTTAATTTTTGTCATTTCCAAATGAAAGACCAGCCTAAATCATGTTCAAAACCACTTTCACTTTTTCCATGAGGTTTTTAGAAATATCTAAAAATTTATTTTTAAATATTTCTTGTCAGTATCCGAAACCCCCTCCGAAAGACCCTCATTCAAAACTAAACAAATTTAAAGAATTTCTCTGCTTTTAAAGCTACAAATACTGGCACATGAGTAATGCAACACAAACCGAAGATAATTGAAAAGTTTTAAAGCCGAAAAAGTAATTAAATATCGTCAAATGTCGGAAAGCTAACAGTTCATATCAGGATGTACGTGTAGAATAATATGGGTTTCTGCCATACTCAACTACGACTTAATAGCTTATACGTCATGTATTAAACCGTATGTGTTTCCTGTGGATGAAAAATGCAAAGACACCAAGAATTTCAATCTACTCTCTACTCTGACAAAGAAAAAGATCAATATTGACTTCAAAACTGAAAATTCACGAATTCTCAAAAAATACCAAATCCGTGTCTTTTTAGAGCAACTAGTCTATAATTGCCCTCAAATGTCCTCAGATACCTTGAAATGTCCATCGAAAGCGAAAAAAACCGAAATTGAACCATTACCATATGTGTCCCAACGGCCTGTCTCCGTTAGGAGAAAGCCGTTTGTGGCCAGACCGGACACATATGGTGGACACTTTTGGCACTTTTATGAAATTTAAATTTTTGTCATTTCCAAATGAAAGACCAGCCTAAATCATGTTCAAAACCACTTTCACTTTTTCCATGAGGTTTTTAGAAATATCTAAAAAAATATTTTTAAATATTTCTTGTCAGTATCCGAAACCCCCTCCGAAAGACTTTCATTCAAAACTAAACAAATTTAAGGAATTTCGCTGCTTTTAAAGCTACAAATACTGGCACATGAGTAATGCAACATATACCGAAGATAATTGAAAAGTTTTAAAGCCGAAAAAGTAATTAAATATCGTCAAATGTCGGAAAGCTAACAGTTCATATCAGGATGTAGGTGTAGAATAATATGGGTTTCTACCATACTCAACTACGACTTAATAGCTTATACGTCATGTATTAAACCCAATCTAAAATAGAGATTGATCCTTCTGCCATTCGTTGAGATATCAACTCTAAAACGATTGAGTGACATGTTTTAACACAAAGGGAGACCACTGCTGTCCACGTCCTTAAAATTGTAAACAACGACACGTGACACTGATAGTTGACTCGGTTGTGTAGAGAGATATTCGATATAATTCTGGTAGGTAACGTTTATGCCGCCGACAACCTGTTTTGTTATATTGATTGCTACTCTCCTAATACATATAATATATCTTGAAATACCTTGAAGTCCATATCATATTTTGCCTTGACATCCATGGGCGCTGCCATCTTGTTTTAGAATGTATTTAAGAGCTAATGTAGTGCCGAATATATTTTTGATTTTTTACAAGTATTTCTGCCCTAAGAACCTGCAATGCAGCATATTATAATAGGGTTACATGTTTGCGAACAGAATAGAACAGATAAATAAATAGTATATAGATTACAAATTCTCAGTAGATTTCTTGCAGTTAACTATGCGCAAAATGGAGTGCGACGGCTCTCGAGCCATGTCTCGAGTTGAAGATCTCGTAGAATGGCACGAGATCTCGATTGGTATTAAACCGTATGTGTTTCCTGTGGATGAAAAATGCAAAGACACCAAGAATTTCAATCTACTCTCTACTCTGACAAAGAAAAAGATCAATATTGACTTCAAAACTGAAAATTCACGAATTCTCAAAAAATACCAAATCCGTGTCTTTTTAGAGCAACTAGTCTATAATTGCCCTCAAATGTCCTCAGATACCTTGAAATGTCCATCGAAAGCGAAAAAACACGAAATTGAACCATTACCATATGTGTCCCAACGGCCTGTCTCCGTTAGGAGAAAGCCGTTTGTGGCCAGACCGGACACATATGGTGGACACTTTTGGCACTTTTATGAAATTTTAATTTTTGTCATTTCCAAATGAAAGACCAGCCTAAATCATGTTCAAAACCACTTTCACTTTTTCCATGAGGTTTTTGGAAATATCTAAAAATTTATTTTTAAATATTTCTTGTCAGTATCCGAAACCCCCTCCGAAAGACCCTCATTCAAAACTAAACAAATTTAAAGAATTTCTCTGCTTTTAAAGCTACAAATACTGGCACATGAGTAATGCAACATATACCGAAGATAATTGAAAAGTTTTAAAGCCGAAAAAGTAATTAAATATCGTCAAATGTCGGAAAGCTAACAGTTCATATCAGGATGTACGTGTAGAATAATATGGGTTTCTGCCATACTCAACTACGACTTAATAGCTTATACGTCATGTATTAAACCGTATGTGTTTCCTGTGGATGAAAAATGCAAAGACACCAAGAATTTCAATCTACTCTCTACTCTGAAAAAGAAAAAGATCAATATTGACTTCAAAACTGAAAATTCACGAATTCTCAAAAAATACCAAATCCGTGTCTTTTTAGAGCAACTAGCCTATAATTGCCCTCAAATGTCCTCAGATACCTTGAAATGTCCATCGAAAGCGAAAAAACACGAAATTGAACCATTGCCATATGTGTCCCAACGGCCTGTCTCCGTTAGGAGAAAGCCGTTTGTGGCCAGACCAGACACATATGGTGGACACTTTTGGCACTTTTATGAAATTTTAATTTTTGTCATTTCCAAATGAAAGACCAGCCTAAATCATGTTCAAAACCACTTTCACTTTTTCCATGAGGTTTTTAGAAATATCTAAAAATTTATTTTTAAATATTTCTTGTCAGTATCCGAAACCCCCTCCGAAAAACCCTCATTCAAAACTAAACAAATTTAAAGAATTTCTCTGCTTTTAAAGCTACAAATACTGGCACATGAGTAATGCAACATATACCGAAGATAATTGAAAAGTTTTAAAGCCGAAAAAGTAATTAAATATCGTCAAATGTCGGAAAGCTAACAGTTCATATCAGGATGTAGTTGTAGAAAAAGATGGTGGACACTTTTGGCACTTTTATGAAATTTAAATTTTTGTCATTTCCAAATGAAAGACCAGCCTAAATCATGTAAAAAACCACTTTCACCTTTTCCATGAGATTTTTAGAAATATTCGTGAATTAATTAATTCGTGAATTTTCAGTTTTGAAGTCCATATTGGTCTTTTTTTCTTTCAGAGTAGAGAGTAGATTAAAATTCTTGGTTTCTTTGCATTTTTGTACGAAAAAGTCGGTCGTATTATGGTATCACCAGCGCCGTCCGGCCGTCCGTCCCGGATCTCTTTCCGCTCCATAACTTGAAGAGTTTTAATCTAATCTTTACAATTCTTTCACAACATATACCTTGTGGGTAGAAGGTGTGTCATGAACCATTAAGAACATTGTCCATTGCATAATATGGCTTCTACATTGGATTATGTAATATTCTGTCTTAGTCTATATCTTCGTTCCCTTCCGCTCCATAACTTGAAGAGTTTTTATCCGATCTTGACAATTCTTTCAGAGTATATACTTTATGGGCAGATGGTGTGTCATGTACCATTTCTGACTTCCCTCGTTGCATAATATGGCAGCCATATAGGATTATGTAATATTCCCATCCGCTCCATAACTTCTAAAGTTTTGATCCGATCTTGACGATTCTTTCAGAGTATATACCTTATGGGCAGCCGTTGTTTCACGTACCATTTCTGACATCACCTGTTGCATAATATGGCAGCCCTATTGGATTATGTAATATTCCCTTGCGGCTCCAGAACTTCTTTCGTTTTGATATAATCTCTCCAATTCTTTTAGAGTATATATACCTTATAGGTAGATGATATGTCGCATACCAAATTTGATTTGGGTACACATATTTTTTGTCTGTTTTCAGGGTTTTTTTTATCAGAAATGTGTACCTGATGTTTAATATATATATATATTAATATATATATCAATGCTTTTTGGAGTACACTTGGTCCAGAGTAATACTGGAAGCCAATTAATTCATACATTTTGAGACTGTTTTCTTGGAAAGTTTAATGTGCACTATAATAACAAAAAAGACCATTTTCCCCACTTTATTACCCATCTGGTATTTATCAGAGTGGCTGTTTAAATAGAGATAAGGGGACAATGACATCCAAGGTTTGTATATTTACACACCAGCATATCAGTGGTCAGCCTGAAGATTGTTTGCTTTGTAATAAAACTACAGCCAAGTCCAATAGAACAGTGTCCCAGTGAAAACTGTTAAAATTCAAGAATTGTAAGCTATTGTATTGATTGATAAGAGCAATGTCAAAACAGCCACATTTCAGTTTTTGCAATTAAACTGTGATGGAAATTAACAGATAATATATGTGTACTATAACGTACTGGTATTTAGTTGCAACTTCATCAAATTCAAAAAAGAAAAACTTCTGATGTGAACAAGAAATTCTAATTGATGAAATTAAAACAAATGTTATATTAAATGTTAAGTTGTTAATCGTAGCGGTTCGACTTTGCCACAGCGGGCGTATGTTGAGTTTACTACAACTCTTGTTTATACATAGGAAACATATACGGTCCAATACATGGCGTAAAATCTATTAGATAGTAGTTCAGTATGGCAGAAACCATATTCTTCTACACGTACATCCTGATATGAACTGTTAGCTTTTCGACATTTGACGATATTTAATTACTTTTTCGGCTTCAAAACTTCTAAATTATCTTCGGTATGTGTTGTATTACTTATGTGCCAGTATTTGTAGCTGTTAAAGCAGCGAAAAGCCTTAAATTTGTTTAGTTTTGAATGAGGGTTTTTCGGAGGGGGTTTCGGATACTGACAAGAAATATTTAAAAATAAATTTTTAGATATTTCTAAAAACCTCATGGAAGAAGTGAAAGTGGTTTTTACAATGATTTAGGCTGGTCTTTCACTTGAAAATGACAAAAATTAAAATTTCATAAAAGTGCCAAAAGTGTCCACCATATGTGTCCGGTCTGGCCACAAACGGCTTTCTCCTAACGGAGACAGGCCGTTGGGACACATATGGCAATGGTTCAATTTCGGTTTTTTTCGCTTTCGATGGACATTTCAAGGTTTCTGAGAACATTTGAGGGCAATTATAGGCTAGTTGCTCTGAAAAGACACAGATTTGGTATTTTTTGAGAATTCGTGAATTTTCAGTTTTGAAGTCAATATTCGATTTTTTTCTTTCAGAGTAGAGAGAAGATTGAAATTTTTTTTTTTTTTTTTGGCATTTTTCAGCAACAAGAAACACCTTCGGTTCAGTACATGGCGCATAATCTATTAGACAGTAGTGCAGTATGGCAGAAACCATATACTTCTACACGTACATCCTGATATGAACTGTTAGCTTTCCGACATTTGACGATATTTAATTACTTTTTCGACTTTAAAACTGTTTAAATATCTTCGGCATGTGTTTTTCTACTCATGTGCCAGTATTTGTAGCTTTAAATGCAGCGAAAATCCTGTAATTTGTTAAGTTTTGAATGAGGGTCTTTCGGAGGGGGTTTCGGATACTGACGAGAAATATTTAAAAATAATTTTTTTAGATATTTCTAAAAACCTCATGGAAAAAGTGAAAGTGGTTTTGAACATGATTTAAGCTGGTCTTTCATTTGGAAATGACAAAAATTTAAATTTCATAAAAGTGCCAAAAGTGTCCACCATATGTGTCCGGTCTGGCCACAAACGGCTTTCTCCTAACGGAGACAGGCCGTTGGGACACATATGGTTATGGTTCAATTTCGGGTTTTTTCGCTTTCGATGGACATTTCAAGGTATATGAGGACATTTGAGGGCAATTATAGGCTAGTTGCTCTGAAAAGACACGGATTTGGTATTTTTTGAGAATTCGTGAATTTTCAGTTTTGAAGTCAATATTCGATTTTTTTCTTTCAGAGTAGAGAGAAGATTGAAATTTTTGTTTTTTTTGGCATTTTTCAGCAACAAGAAACACCTTCGGTTCAGTACATGGCGCATAATCTATTAGACAGTAGTGCAGTATGGCAGAAACCATATACTTCTACACGTACATCCTGATATGAACTGTTAGCTTTCCGACATTTGACGATATTTAATTACTTTTTCGACTTTTAAACTGTTTAAATATCTTCGGCATGTGTTCTTCTACTCATGTGCCAGTATTTGTAGCTTTAAATGCAGCGAAAATCCTGTAATTTGTTAAGTTTTGAATGAGGGTCTTTCGGAGGGGGTTTCGGATACTGACGAGAAATATTTAAAAATAATTTTTTTGATATTTCTAAAAACCTCATGGAAAAAGTGAAAGTGGTTTTGAACACGATTTAAGCTGGTCTTTCATTTGGAAATGACAAAAATTTAAATTTCATAAAAGTGCCAAAAGTGTCCACCATATGTGTCCGGTCTGGCCACAAACGGCTTTCTCCTAACGGAGACAGGCCGTTGGGACACATATGGTAATGGTTCAATTTCGGGTTTTTTCGCTTTCGATGGACATTTCAAGGTATCTGAGGACATTTGAGGGCAATTATAGACTAGTTGCTCTGAAAAGACACGGATTTGGTATTTTTGAGAATTCGTGAATTTTCAGTTTTGAAGTCAATATTCGATTTTTTTCTTTCAGAGTAGAGAGAAGATTGAAATTTTTGTTTTTTGGGGCATTTTTCAGCAACAAGAAACACCTTCGGTTCAGTACATGGCGCATAATCTATTAGACAGTTGTGCAGTATGGCAGAAACCATATACTTCTACACGTACATCCTGATATGAACTGTTAGCTTTCCGACATTTGACGATATTTAATTACTTTTTCCACTTTAAAACTGTTTAAATATCTTCGGCATGTGTCCTACTACTCATGTGCCAGTATTTGTAGCTTTAAATGCAGCGAAAATCCTGTAATTTGTTAAGTTTTGAATGAGGGTCTTTCGGAGGGGGTTTCGGATACTGACGAGAAATATTTAAAAATAATTTTTTTGATATTTCTAAAAACCTCATGGAAAAAGTGAAAGTGGTTTTTAACATGATTTAAGCTGGTCTTTCATTTGGAAATGACAAAAATTTAAATTTCATAAAAGTGCCAAAAGTGTCCACCATATGTGTCCGGTCTGGCCACAAACGGCTTTCTCCTAACGGAGACAGGCCGTTAGGACACATATGGTAATGGTTCAATTTCGGGTTTTTTCGCTTTTGATGGACATTTCAAGGTATATGAGGACATTTGAGGGCAATTATAGGCTAGTTGCTCTGAAAAGACACGGATTTGGTATTTTTTGAGAATTCGTGAATTTTCAGTTTTGAAGTCAATATTGGTCCGTTTTGCCTCAGATGGAAATTGTTGGTTTCTTTTCATTTCTTTTATAATCAGGGAACATATACAGTGTAGTACATTACATACAGGGCCAATTTATTAGATACCAGTTTCTTAGGGGACGGAATTTCTAAAGCGCTTCTTTTACAAGCGCATAATATCTTAGTACACCTGAGATAGTCTTTTACTTTTAGGGCTGCTCACTATTGGATATTTAACTGCAAAGATTTTTCTGCTTTTTATTTTTATTTCAAATATTTAGAAAATCTTTTTTTTTTAATATATACTCCTGCGTTATGTTTTTGCTTAATATAAAAGTTTTTAAAGAGGCATGAGCTTCCAAAATGTTGATATTTTGACGTTAAAACAGAATCTTGAAATTATTAGTTATTTTTCTCGAGACTTATAATTAAGAACCTTTTAAGTGCTTCTAATCTCGAAAATATACAATAAAGTATTGTTTTGAACTAACTTTGTGTTAGAATGAATGAATGGTCGTCCCGGTTATTTAAATTTTGTTTACTTTTCGAACACGTTTTCGGTAAGTACAGGCCACATACTGTATGGATTTTCCTTATTCCCACGCCAATCATTTAGTTTTTCAATGGCCGTCAAAGCCTCTTACTATTGTGCCCATCAGAAATTAGGAAAAAAGTGTGAATTTTGGCAGCTCATGCCACTTTAAGTGACTGAAGTTTACCGTAGTTTTTGTTTATATCTGCTTTCATGCAGTTTTAGCATCCTACTTGAATTTTCTTAGCTTTCGGATAAATGTTAAGATCTGGCAATACAAAATACCAAAATATATCGATAAAAGTTAAGTAAAGTTATTACTTTTTCATCTAATAACGACCAGATAGTTGTACTACGTTGTTGTTTAAGTATTGCTATATACTTTTATACGTATTGTTTTCAAGACTTTCAATTGTATCCAAAGAAGTATTGTTAATTATCAGTATGGCATCTTTCACTTGTGAGTGACGCAAATTTAATTCAATAGTGTAATGCTAATTTTCAACCGAATTAGGTTCCGCTATTTCATTAAATGGCACATTTAGACAATAATAATACAAGTATGTGTTGGTCTCACTTGAGGCTAAATATATAAGCTATCGGACCTTTAAATGTCTATAGCTTTACACATGAATAGTTTTACAAATTGTCTGCAATTAAAGACAGCATTTCGTGGGAAAAAGGAGTGGAAAATTGGCTTATCGTTTTGTATGAGTATGGAATAAAAAAGGGAAGATGTAGTTTTTAATATGTAAGTCTAGCTTTATTTCTTTGTTTTATTATTTAAGATTTATGTACGTCAACTTTTTTATGTACCTCGAGTTTATAACCTTTAGTTTGAAGATGCATTTAATGGTTCTAGTGTGACTCAATCCCACGACATATTGACGGAGAACTGGTTTTAGTGGAAGCCGAACTCTAATCGTTCATGCTTTGGATGCCAAACGCAAATTTTACTGTGATCTTTTTATCTTTAATTTAGTTTTTGAATTTCAATCAGACCTAGTTATAAATTCAAAAGTGTTGCAGAGGTTCTGATTTTACATTTTCATTACTGACAGGAGTTTTATGTGACCCAGTTTTTCGAGGCTCACAAGTCCGACCCACAAAGGCGATCGTAGGTCTATCGTTTAAGTGTGATTTTCCTTGCAAAAGATGTGGTACAATTTATCTGGCTGATCGCAGTTTGGTCAAATTAAAATGCAAAATAATACTTTTCAGGTGTCTGAAGATAATTTGGATTTCTATGGTTACAGGTTTCGTAATAACCATATGTGTCCTCCATTTGTGGCCAAAACTGCCATATGTGTCCGGCTCCCTTTCTCGAGCTATTAGCATCTCTACTAATGTTTAAAATTCTCATTAATACGTGTTTTGTCGGATTTGTGCTGATGACGGCAGATATGAAAACTGAAAAATGTGGGTTACTTTGTTATTCTTTATTATATGAATAAACTGAAACTGTGGATAGATACCTTCTGAAAGCAAAGTCAAAATATAAGAATGCTTGAAATTATAGCTATTAAAATGACGGCGATAAAGCAATTCAAAATTTGTTGTAAAAAATGCAAAAACTGCTTTTTTCATGAATCCAGATTGTCCACATAAGACAAACGTTTGAAGTACCTTGACAAAATAAAGGATTGTTGATGAAGTAAAACATATCGGTAAAGCCAATAACCTGCACGAAATGAAAACTAATAACCGTCTGTTACCGGGATGCATGAGTTATTTTAGACAAGAAGATTTTCCCTGTGCCCGTGTGTTTTAGTGATCATAAATATATTTTGGGGGTTGTCTTGCTTGTATAAATTACCTTACGGTATATTCTCGTGTTTAGTATCAGCAGAAAGTTCTCATTTTTTACTGCTTGATACAAATAACAAGCAGGTTCCGTTTCAAAGAATTCCTCCCTACATTTGGGTAAATGACTGACGTTGTCGTACCGCACTGCTGGCAGGATGTCCTTCACGCAGATGGTTTTGGAAGGTTTTTCTCTTGTAGTGACGTCTGCTACCTCTCTTGACCAATCAAAGGAGATCAGACTCAGAGTGTCAAGTCGGAAATCAACGAACGGCTTGTAGTTTTCTGGCATAGTTTGACGATATAGGATCCAGGAGTTAACTAGGCTTACAATATAAGACAAATGTTACATTTCTCTATGATTTCAGATTGGGCGGCCTCTATCAATGAACTGTTCAGTGAAGACGATCAGTTCCACCAAGCGAATGATGTAGCTCGTTACAAATCCATGTTTACTGAAGACGTACATAGGTTGGAACCAGGCGAACCTGTAAAAATTGGACGGGAAAGTAAGTTCCTTTATTCAGTCTTTTAATATATTCTTTAACTCGGAACTAGTAAAGATTATAGAAGCTGTTTACTTTATTGACTGAACAAGGCCCTTATGTATTGTATGGTTTCAGCTGTATGGGAGCAAAGAGTATCCGAAGACAATTTGAAGTTTAAACTGACCAGTATCCGTTGGTTCTGTAATAATGCGGCTGTTTTTGAGTACACGTTCAGCTGTAGGAGTGGGGATAGTAATCTTTTTGCACAGTACGTCTTACTTAGCATAGGAAAAAGTGAGAAAAAAAATCATTTTTTGTCCATTTGTTTGTACGCAAATATAACGCAAAGTGACTGTTTCAATTCCACTTTTATATTAGCTTTACTATGAATTCTTGGCCAGGATTAAATATTACACTAGTAACTTGACTTGGAGAGAACTTTAGTAGAATTCGATTTTTTTATCGATCCTTTCCGGATGTAATGTATTCGTTTACGAACTGAATTTCTTACTATCTTTCAGGGGACTTGCACTTGTGGTAGAAGAAAATGGAATTGTTCTTATCAAATCTGCCGCCTGGAATACTTACAAATGATGTAGACTGAGAAGAATAATAAAGCTCATATCAGCATGCAACAAATAGCCCTTAGTTTGACTTTCTATTTTTTTCTGTAGGTAAAAATAGTAGAAATTTCTTTGGGTTTTTTTCACGAACATTTACTCGGACTCGAAATTGACTCTTCGTTGTTACACCATGCTTAACCCGAGCATCTTACATCATGGATGCCTACCCTTTATCATTATTCTCTTTTCATATAGCAGGGACAATTGTTCCTGAATTTCAATCCCTGGTGTCATAATTCAAACCTCTAGCAGCACACTTTGACTTCATACATAATCATGGTTGCCAGTTACCAGCGGAAGGTCGTGGGTTTCCTCCGGGCATAGAGCCCGGTTTCCTCCCACAATAAAACTGGCAACCCCGCCATATAAGTGAAATAATCTTGAGCGCGGCGTAAAACACCAAACAATCAATCAATCATACATAATCAGGTTTTTAGCAATCGTTCATTGATTATATCACTAAAACTATGTACCTCCTGCAACCTCTGGCTGATTACGTGCATTCATTGAGTGTGTTTTAGGACAGTGCTATTCGAACGCATGAAAAACGATTGAAATCCTGTATTTCTGGCTCAGCCTATTACTCCCCATTCATTCGCAGGCTGCAAATGAAAAAAAAACTTCCTACAAAAATACAGATACAAAGAAAATATTATAATACACACATAGAAAACATAAGGAAGAATGGATCAATGTTGAATGCTGAGACAGCACAATGTTTATCAAGATCAGCAATGGAAGATCTTGATTTCCGAGCATTTGAACTACCAGCTTGCCCGATGTGAGCATGCCAGCATAGCTTTGTCGTACCAGATTTGGTGTGATGGCAAGAGGTAGGCCCAACATTAAACCCCGGTACAATGCATTAAACATAATTAAGACGGTAGCCCAACACGCACTTGTGCAATCTAACGAATTGTCTTTTTCCTTGTTGGTCACTTGTGTCTAAAACAAAAGTGTAGAAGAAAACATATCCCATGAGGAAATAAATGTTTCTGCTGCAGAAAAAAATTTTAACACCACAGAGAAAATATCATCGTGATGGAAACATTTTCTCTCAGGTGGAAAGCTATTTGATTTCTTGAAGACACGTAAATTTGCGCCCACCGATGAGGAAAGCTTTCAACTGCCTAGAATATTGTTACACCAGAAGAAAACTGTTCTTCGCAGTGGAAATGTTTTCCATGTGATATAGCAATTTCAGTCGATTTTCTATTTTTTTTTTACACAAATCATTTTATGATACACTCTTGATAATCTTTGACAAACAAAAGAAAATCAGGGTTTTGGTAACACCTGTTTTAACATCAGTGTGTATAGTGACCAATACATATCAAGTGGGACCCTCCGCATTCGAAACTTGTTCCCGGACGCTATGTTCAAGGGGCATAATTTGGCTCAATGAAAATTAGAAAAGTGTTAACAAACCGCCACCAGAAATAAAATTGTGATCTGCAGCCAAATAAACTTGTTTTTAAATGTTGACCGAGCTTCTGCCATCGACTGTTTTTGTATGCAAATTAATTCCCATCTGTAACTCCCTAGAGTTCTGAATTTCATATAAATAAGAAAGAGTCTCTGTTGCATAGATAGGCAGATCACAATATATAAACATCATTTTCATCATAATAAAGTCGCTTTAAAACCAACTGAAAACATATATGCTCATTCTCATGACGTAATAATAGACAGATGTTAGAAAAAGTACAAAGTGAAAGTGAACGACCACAAAGCAGCTGCAGATATAATCGATCTGTTGAATAGATTTAAAGGTAAAAAACTGTTATAGAAATGTGTATTTAACAACAACTAAAGACTTCTTGGAATGAGCTGAGGAAGTCTTCAGACCAAAAGAATGGTAGCTTAGCGGGGTGATTTTGCTATGGTTTGCAAAAACTTTAACAAGGCCGAGGCTGAAGAACAAACGCCAAGAGACTTTGGCTAAGAAATGGAACAAATTCGTCAACAATGGTTGATTGATTGATTTTTTACGCCGCACACAAGATTATTTCACTTATATGGCGGCCTTGCCAGGATTAGTCGGGGAGGAAACCGGGCTCTATGGCTAAGGGACCCCCCCCCCCCGACCTATGTCGAGTACCTGTCAACTCTTCCACATACGGCGATCGAGTGAAAAATCTGAACTGAATTTGAACTCAAAAAGTTTCTGTCAGTGTGTTGACAGCCAAATAGAAACATTTCAAACAACTGCAGTAATATTCAGACCAAAAGAATGACATTTTCCAGAAGTTGACAAATATACTTTTGTCAGATTATTGAGATTGTCAATATGCGTTTGTTACTTTGTGGATCAACAAGTTACTGTTCAACTTTGTCAAAATATTTGAATGATATTTTTCAGGCAACATTTTTGTAAAACAGTTTTATTCATGTCATGTGCTTTTATTTATTTTGCTTGCTGCACTATTATTTTTAAACGCGATCTGACTTTTTGAGTGTTTCTAAGTCAATAAACTATGACTTATCTCGAAGGAAGAACGAACTAGAAGGATTTCTTGATTTTATATATTTGTTTATACCAAAATCGATTTAAAAACCAATGTGCTTTATTACGTACAGCTGAACTGTTAACATATGTAGGGGAGACCGGGGCGCATTGGGACATGGGGTACAGTGAGACAAGCTTTCTATAGACTATTTTTATATCAGGATACTTAAAGTGACATCATCAGATGAGGGCAAACCTCTTTTGCGATGTGACATTCTGTTGTAGACCGATTTAGGAAGCACAGGAAAGTTTTAGGGGTAACATTTTTGTTTTTTCAGACTAAATGTAAATTTTTACTGGTGAAATATTTTTTCAATTTCTAGCATTGTTATATGCCATAGTTTTTATGCGTCTATTTTATCATAATGTGGTAAAACCATAGTTTCTGTCTAAAAGTTTTTGAATGAACCTCCCTGCACTACTTTAACCATGAGAAACAAAATTGCTAAGGGGGTCAATCGGGGTATATTGGGACATAACTGTCGGGGTCCATTGGGCCATAGGATAACGGTATCAGAAATTACTAAATGAGAGAGAACTAGAATGTGAACAATTAGCGGCAGAACGAAAACGAGAAAAATTGCAATTCGAAAGAGAAAAGCTAGAAAAAGAAATGAGAAAGAACTTGAAAAAGAAATGATGCGAATGAAACTTGAAAATGAGAGGGAGATTGAAAAAATGAGAATTGATGCAGAAATGGAAATTAGACATTCAGAAATTAAACAAAGGGATTGTAAATTCGATTTAGCCCATGATATTAGATTAGTTCCACCATTCCGTGAGAAAGATATTGACAAATATTTTCTGTCATTTGAAAAAATAGCTGAAAATTTAAACTGGCCTAAAGAATATTGGACTATGCGTTTACAAAGCGTACTTGTCGGTAAAGCTATGGATGTGTATACATCATTATCTGTAGAGCAGTCTAAAAGTTTTCAAACGGTCAAACATGCTATTTTACAATCGTTTAATCTTGTCCCTGAAGCTTATCGCCAAAAGTTTCGAAATTGTGAAAAAAATAAAGATGAAACCTACACTGAATTTGCTAGGAAAAAGGAACAACTATTTGAGAGATGGTGTTTGTCTAAAGCGGTAAACCAAGATTACAACAATTTAAAAGACATTGTTTTAGTTGGAGAATTTAAATGTTGCATCCATAGCGATATTAGAACATATCTTGAGGAGAAGGGGGTGGATAACTTACAGTCTGCAGCAACCGCAGCTGACAATTACGTAGTCACTCACAAACTTCCATTTGAGAGCAAGCCAGGTAAACAATTTTCATTTAGAGATCCTCAACCCCGTTCTCAAAATTCTGTCTAACAACAATTCTCTATTTAAAAATCAATCCAGACCACAAAATACTAGTAATACTGGTAATAGTGGCAATAGTGGAAATGAAAATAGATTTAAGGATAACAAAGAATTTAGTAGAATTACACGTAATTATTGTAAAAAGCCTGGCCATCTGAAGTCTAATTGTTTTCAACTAAAACGACAACAAAATCGTGATAATGATTCTTTTAAACCAAATGGATTGTGTCTTTTAGATACTGAAAATACACAGCAGGCAGTTACTTGTGTACAAACTCCTTCTAAAGAACTAAACTCAAAGTCTCATGATGATGTAATGAAAGTTTTTGAACCATTTATTCACACTGGATCGGTTTCACTTGATAGTGATAACTCTAACAGTGTCCAAATTAAGATTCTTACAGATACAGGCGCATCTCAATCTCTTATGTTCTCTAAAGCGTTGCCATTTTCAGAGAGTTGTTATTCAGGCAACATGCTTTAATAAAAGGTGTAAATTCTACGGATTATGAGCCAGTCTCATTACATAATGTTTATATAAAGTCGGACATTGTAAACCCCATACTTTCTAACAAGCCTAACTTAGCTCAACATTTTGAGCAAGTTGAACAAGAAATACCTAACTTATTTCCTTCATGTGCTGTAACTAGAGCCATGACTAAACAGATTTCTTCTGAACAGGGTGAAAATGTTTCTCATAAAACTTCTGTTAATTTACATGACACCTTTTTAAATGATCTGTTTAATGCCAACACTGACTCTGACACAAATTGTAGTTCTGAAGATCAACCAATCATGTCTAAGAACCAGTTAATTATTGAACAACATAATGATTCTAATATTTCCAAACTTTTTAAGTCTGCTTTTGATGGTGATAATGTACAAGATGAGCCTGTATGTTATTATACGCAATCTGATGTTCTTATGCGTAAATGGCGACCACCTGATGTGTCGGCAAATGACGAATGGGCTGTGAAACATCAGATAGTTTTGCCCAAGCCTTATCATGCCGATGTCTTACGTATTGCACATGAAACTCCATTAGCTGGTCATCTTGGCATAAATAAGACCTAGCAAAAGATATTTAATCATTTCTTTTGGCCAGGATTACGCAAAGATGTTGTAAACTTCTGTAGATCTTGCCATACATGTCAAGTTGTTGGTAAGCCTAATCAAACTATTCCTAAGGCACCATTAAAACCAATACTTGTTTGTGAAGAGCCATTTAGTCGAATTTTAATTGACTGTGTTGGTCCTTTAGTTAAAACAAAATCTGGTAATCAATATCTGTTAACCATTATGTGTATGAACACTCGTTTTGCTGAATCCATACCTTTACGAAACATGAAAGCTAAAGCTATTGTTAAAGCTCTAACCAAATTTTTCACCTTGTTTGATTTACCTAAATCCACACAGTCAGATCAAGGTTCAAATTTTATGTCTGGCTTATTTCAATAAGTTATGTATGAATTGGGTATTGAGCAATATTGCTCATCTTGTTATCACCCAGAAAGCCAAGGAGCTTTGGAAAGATTTCACCAAACACTGAAAAATATGATCAGAACATATTGTATTGATACTGGAAACGATTGAGATGAAGGTATCCCATTAATTATGTTCGCTACAAGAGAATGTGTACAGGATTCATTAGGATTTAGTCCTTTTGACCTAGTTTTGGACACACTTTTGTATAAAGAACAAATTTTGTCTGAAATTAATCCTGTAAAACATATTTATCTGATTTTCGCAACAAACTTAACAGAGCTTGTGAACTAGCCAGGGAAAATTTAAAGTCCTCTCAGGACAACATGAAAGAAAGGTATGACTGTAAGTCAGTAAAAGGGGAATTTTTCCCAGATCAAAAAGTACTGGTTTTATTGCCTGTACCTAACAAACCAATTGAAGCTAGATATAAGGTCCTTATATTGTTGCTAAGAAACTTAGTGATCTTAATTATTTAGTACAGACTCCTGATCGGCGCAAAGCATGTCAATTATATCATATTAATATGTTAAAACCATATATAGATAGAAATGGCGTTGACAATGAACCTATTTTACCAGTTAACATAGTTACTACTGACCCTGACAATTCTTTCGTCAAAAAGTCTACATTCCAGGATTATGGAACACCAACGTTGGATTCCAAGCTACAGACACGATTGGAGAACTCTGAAATTCTTAAAAACATTTCCATAAAACTGTGCCATTTGGAACCTTATCAACAAGACCAACTTCAAAGTTTGATCTCTGACTTTTCACATTTGTTTCCCGATGTTCCATCCACAACTGATGTTATTTTTCATGTGTGTGTTGAAAGTTCTTCACCCATTAAACAGCATCCTTATATGCTGAATCCAACCAAAGCCAAATATCTTGAGAAAGAAATTAGATATCTTCTGGACAATGATTTAATCACACCCAGTAACAGCAGTTGGAGCTCTCCGTGCATATTAGTGCCAAAACCTGACGGTACATTTCGAATGTGCACGGATTACCGTAAAGTGAACAGTGTTACAAAACCAGATAACTATTCATTACCGAGGGTGGACGATTGTATTGACGCCCTCGGTAATGCTAAGTTTGTGTCAAAGTTTGACCTTCTTAAAGGATTTTGTCAAATTCCACTAACGGAAAAGGCTTTGGAAATTTCCGCCTTCACCACGCCTCAAGGGCTGTTCCAGTACAAAGTAATGCCCTTTGGTATGCGGAATTCACCAGCCACCTTTCACAACTCGTTAACCAGGTCATATCTGGTTTACAAGGTTGTCTTGCCTTCATCGATGACGTCATCATCTTCAGCGAGACTTGGGAGGACCATCTTGACAGGATAACCCAACTCTTCGAGAGACTCGGTGAAGCCAAGTTGACTATCAATCTTGCCAAAAGTGAATTTGGATGTGCCACAGTTATTTATCTCGGATTTGTCGTCGGTCAGGGTCAGGTAATACCAGTTAAAGCTAAAGTTGACGCCATTTTAAATTTTCCGGTGCCTGATTGTAAAAGACAACTAAAGCGCTTCTTGGGTATGGCTGGCTATTATAGAAAGTTTTGCCAAAATTTCTCTTCACTTTCTGAGCCTTTGACTAATTTACTTAAGAAAAATGTTAAATTTATTTGGTCTGCTAAATGTCAGGAAGCTTTGGAAAAGATTAAAGCCATACTCTGTAGCGATCCAGTTCTCTTAGCACCTGATTTTTCAAAGCCATTTAAATTAGCTTGTGATGCCAGCGACACTGCTGCTGGTGCAGTTTTACTACAAGAAGATAATTCTGGCATCGATCATCCAATTTGTTATTTTTCACGTAAATTTGATAAATGCCAACGATCTTATTCAACTATTGAGCAAGAATGTTTATCATTGATTTTAGCTTTGCAACATTTTGAAGTTTATATTGCTTCAGCAGATCAATCTATTGTTGTTTTCACTGATCATAACCCCCTCGTGTTTTTTAACAAGTCAAAAGGTAAAAATCAGCGTTTGTTAAGATGGAGTCTTATACTCCAAGAGTATAACATTAAAGGTAAAGATAATGTTATTGCTGATTGTTTATCTAGAATGTAAATAACCAAATGTTATATAGTGCTATCTATATTTTTCTATTGTACCTTTTTTTTAAAAGAAAGTTTTTGTCAAAACACATTAAAGGTAAAGATAATGTTATTGCTGATTGTTTATCTAGAATGTAAATAACCAAATGTTATATAGTGCTATCTATATTTTTCTATTGTACCTTTTTTTTAAAAGAAAGTTTTTGTCAAAACTTTCTTTCTCTGAAGGGGGAGGGTATTACGTACAGCTGAACTGTTAACATATGTATCTATTTCGATTGACTTTGAAATTTCTCGATTGTGACGTATTGTCTGTTTGCTAACTTTTAACAATGTTTTTAACAATGTTTTTAACAAAGTTTGACCTAGTTCCCAACTGTTACTATGACGACTCCTTGGGAAAGTTCTAGTCTCTATAGTAAGGTAATCTCAGGCCTATAATTTTAATTCACAACCTGTTGTAATGCGTAGATCCAAGAAGATTCTCGAAATACTCTATTTGTATGCAAATGCTCAGATTTTTCTGGAAGTACTGAGAATGTATATAAGACGTTGTTTTATCGTTATTAGTCAGTCAGTTTCCAGCTGGTCTCGGTGTGCTATATTTTGTTATGAGTCAGATTTATATTATATCTGAACTCCGTATGATAAAGCTAGTAAGCTGCTATCTTTGAATACGATATTCGACTTTTGGACTTTGGATCTCGTCTGTGACAGAGTCAGTTGTGAACTGTACTCGTTGATACTATTAACTCTGTACTCTTGGATGATAAGTACATTCATATTCAGCCTACTTTGTCAGTGATACCTGACTTGTGAATTCTATCAAGAATTCATCCTGTGAATTTACCAGTGTGTCTTCAAGATTTATTCTGGGATCTATATTTCGTAAATTCGTGGTCATCGGATTTAAACCACTTAACTTTGTGAAGGAATACAGATTTCTAGGAACTGTGTAATTACCTAACTTGTATAAGTAAGTCATTTTGATATATGTTTTCTTTCCAACGTTTATGTAATATTTGCCTGTAAATAAGCTAGTCCGTTTGCTTTTTAATATAAATCAAAATTTGTACATAAAATCTGCTGGTCTGTCGTTACTTCTTTTTATTATCATTTTGTATCGTAACAGCTTGTTCAATGATAAAATTCACAGACATATTGTCTTTCAAAAAGTAAAAAATGTAAGTAAACGAAAACAAAGCAGCTGCGGACATACTAGATCTATTGTGTGGATTAAAATGTAAAGATGACCTGTTTGTTAAGGAATTGTACTTGATATACCTCTCTGACCTGAAACATCTCTTATCTCTACTTTAACCATTGTATATGTGTCAACAGCTTTACAAGAATTAAAGTTTTTTTATTAGATTTAAAGAAGCATTCAGACCAATAATCTCTACCTTGCTATCTTTATGAACGCTGAAACCCACATAATTGTACTGATTTTTTGTCAAAGCAGGGTTATGGTGGTGTTGAATGCTCTTATATAGAAACGTTTGCTGGCCCTGTTTCAGTATTAGCTTCTTTTACTTCATGTATGATTGACAGAACACACAGACATGTTTAAAATCCTCATTGCTGCATGCCTATTGGGTGTTGATTTAGTGGTATCCAAACCGAATCTACAAACAGAGGAAGGTAGGCATAGCTTCATGAAGAATATTTCCTTATAAAGATGCTTTGTTTTGTGGAATTGACATGAATTTACTTTGTTTTTGTCTTTTATAAAGTGAGTCGGATGGCTGAATGGGTAAGATACCCGGCATCAGTTTGTTGGTGAAAGGTACCGTACTCTGGGACTGGCATTTGATACGCTGTCTGGGCGTCACCCAAATTGGTAGAAAAATTTCTGCCAAAATTAATCCCCAAAATAATGAAAATTTATTCATCTATAAAATTTTATTTTAGGGTAAACGAATTATCTGAAATCATGGTCCTTTGCACTACCATGAGCTTCTCGAATTGTAAAAACGGACGCCACGTGTCCATGTTCGTTGCTACTGTATAAGCTTGTCGTGGTCAACAAAGTAAATTGGGTATCGTTAAAAGCATTCTAAAATATTAAAAATGTATATGTTTTCAGCTCTGGTGACAATCAAGTGTTTGGCGGCTGAGTGAGGTTTTTATGTATTACTCGAACTCTCCTGATGTTACTCTTTTTGTAAATCACTCTGGATTGTGATAAATCTTCCGTATAGGTTACATGATACAGTTTCATTTCCCATTTGCTGTAATGTTAACGTTTTGATTTGTGGCTAATTACCTAAATCTCGCTAAGACTTTTCCTTACCATTTTCAAATAGATCAAGACATACCCGAAATCACACTTTCACAGCAAATTAAAAGAAGATACACAAATAGTATAACTTAAAAACGACAGTTTGATGATGACCAAATATACACAAAGAAAAAGGTTAAGCAACCCCCCCCCCCCTGGAAAAAGTCTGTACCGACCGATAAAATCATTGGTTCAGGGAGATTGTTGGCAAACTGATGTTGCAGAAACGATTGTGATCATAAAGGGCGATAACAAATCACCAATAATGACAATAAGCTATACAATTTATTCAGGACATCGTTAGCCAAATCAAGTGTATTTTAACCAAATAAAAAGATGCTTGTAAGTATGAAACTTCCGAGTCCATCTGGCTTTACAGGGCGAACATATTGAAGTAAAAATGTCACTTTGAGTGTGTAGAACACATTCATAGAGCAGTAGATCAATACCGCGTATAACCTCCATTCCATTAGCTTCCAACCTGCGTCTCACCCCTCCAAGGAGACGTCGGATATGTTGAAGGGGTAACTGTCATTAATAAAGTAAGGCCATATATTTTAAATCTTTGACAAAATTATTGAAAATCCCCAATTAGAAAAGGGTTTATTTTGAGTATAATACAACCGTCAGCTCACCCTTTATTCAATTTTCATCTCAAAAAGCAGAAATATGATTTTATAGACTTCAATCAGACCGTATTCTACTTATCTAGCTTTAACGACTCAAACCGATATGATGCTGGTAAAGAAATATAATCCTTAGAACATTTCCACTTTAGGTACAATAAATATCTGACAGAAATAGATCATTTCCTTTTTAGGTGCAACAAATATTTAACGGAGATAGAGCATTTCTTATATATTACATTTGCCAGAAAGAAGGCGGTTTTCCTTGAGCTCTGTATATTTCATTCTAATATGAGAAATGTGTTGAAGCCCCCTAAGAATGTTAACCTGACTAATGAGAAATGATACGACATTTAGTTAGCCAGAAACCCATGTTAACTTTGTTGTTAACATTATCAAGCTGTAACTGGCTACATTTAGAGTGCCCACAGATTAAACACAGGTGCTTTGTTATTCTGTTATACTTCTTGCTATTTTCTTTTTGACTTTTAACACGTGCATGAAATTACCAAATTTGACATGATGATACTAAGATTTTAAAAGCAGCTTATAGTGCATTATTTTATACCATGTAATTTTTAAAATAGTTCTATACAAGCTTTTCCTCCTTAAAATATAGTGTATGTATATATATATGTATGAACACTAAACACAGCCAAAGGTAAAATTTGCATTTTTGAAATAAAAATAGTATATATGTGGATATCCGTATTTAATGACAACTGTTTGATTGTTTTGTTCCTTTTTCTTCTTTTTATCAATGGGACTTGGAAAGGATTAATATTCGTTAATGTTTTTTAAATCTATGAGCACTATTTTAACATGATCTATTATTAATTGCATTAGCATGGCGTACTTTTCGAATGGACAGTCGATAAGCTAAAACAACTAACTGTCAACGTTACTCTGGTTTTTAGGATGGAAAGCTGCAATTGACGAGTTATTGCTTAAGATAAGCCAATATTACCAGAATGATGATGTAGATGGTTATAAATCTCTACTAACCAAAGACGTACATATATTGGATCCAGATAGACCGATGAAAATTGGACAAGAATGTAAGTGAACATAAGATACACTTTATTTAACAGCTATTTTCACATCAGAAAAACGTTACCTCCCAGAGAGTTATATCCAGGAAACAAACGCAATAACAAAGACAATTCAATAAAACAATACTGTGGTTGAACTAGCGGGAGAACTATCGGTTATGGTTTCCCTATGGTAAAGGAAACATGACAATACAACAAGAGGCCTCTGATTCTGCTACGACGAGTAGACTATACGAAGGCTTACATTCTAAGTAATCACAAGAAAAATTCAGTATGTCGAAGAATTTGTATTTTGAATTCGTTAACAAAATAAAAGGCTATTCAAATTACATGTAATAAAAATGTTTTACGGAGATCAGTTAGAGTGGCCTAGGTTTTTGTAGTGCTTGTTGATGTAATGTTTCTTCGTGTTTTCCAGCTATTCAATTACGAAAGACATATGAAGAAAATCTGGAGTTTAAACTCAGTTCTCTCCGGTGGTTCTCTGAAAATGCAGCGGTTTTTGAGTATACTTTGACCCATGGAGGGGTAAAGGACCATCATCACGCACAGTAAGAATCAGTGATAAGTTCAAACATAACACATAACACACATTCCCTTCCCTTAAAAAATCGATGAAGGGATGGTGGGGACACTGTCAATCAACTGAAATATTGAACTTCCTTTGATTCTCCAAACTGGAGAGATTCATTTGTTAAGAAAACCAAATTTACGCGAGTTTACTACAACTAAAACCACTAAAATTAAACATAGGGCAGTTAGGTTTGCAATGTATACATGTGGGTGAAAAACAAAAGAAGAATCGAAGCCAACCCAACTCAAAATAATAGGGCACTTGTGCGCATGCTCAGGTTTGGAACATTGCGGTACCTGATAAATCTAATTTTTAATTTCAAATTATAAATACTAAATGATGCCAAAACTTTAAATATTTGGTAAAAATAGAAAGTTCCTAGCTTATTCTGTCTGGGAAAAATACAGAAAACTGCCCACTGTCTGTTTTTTTTTTGCGGCGTGTATCTTTATTTTTTTCCGAAAACGTTTATATGTTCCTAATGTTTTTCACTGAGTGTATTTTTTTCTTTTACAGAGGACTTTGTCTTGTTGTACAGGAGGAAGGCAAGATTCTCATAAAGTCTTTCGCGTGGAATATTCGTGATTGATGTCAAATGACAGCTAAATTAAATAAAGCCAATAAACTGACAACAAAATCTCTTTTTGTGCGAATGTGTGTTTTTCATTAATGTTAATACCAACGGATTTGGGTAAAACGGAATACTGTATGGTCCATTGGTGTGTTGATTCCTTGGAGTCATTGTATGCTTTTATGATTTCAGAATGATGTTAATTCAAGTAGGAAAATTTAAAAGATTTAAATACATTCTTAAAGTTAACCGCTAAAAGAATCAGAATATTTTGCAATCATTAATTTATTGTTTATTTCTTGATTTTACCCCGCGCTAAAATTATTTCACCGCGATCTGGTCTGGGGCCATCTGTACCTGAAAACACTTCCACACAGGGTGATAGAGTGAACACTGTATTCAAAAGTTCTCAACTTTTGTTAGGATTGTCTGAGTCAAACTCACTTCCTATCGATGAATGCAAAATCTGTAAATCTCAGTAAAAGAAATAACTTGATAAAACTATTAAGCTGCGACCAAAGTTGCATTCTCAAGAGACTAAAGAGTCATTGAGAAATAAACTTGATGCTGATTTACTATAGGATGGTCGGCATTGCTATATTGGAATTTACCTGTTGCTAGAATAGTAAGGATGACAGAATGGAGCTTTATTTCTGGAAGTATATGATAACGTTAGGCAATCTGTTTCGAACTGAATCCACTCTCCATTCAAACTTTTATTTTTGTTAAAAATATCCTAGTCGTCCAATTCATCCTAATTTACACTTTTTCCTTCTCCTTTGAAAACACTTTGAGTTGACAGTTGCCATGTTTTATAAACCAATTTAAAGGTACACTCGCCGCAAGAATCCAGAAATCTGTTTACATTAGAAAAGACAGACCGTTTCCTGTATTTTCCCCAGTTAGAAGGAGCCAAGAACGTTCAATTTTTGCCAAAATAGTTAAGTTTTGTTATCATTTAGTATTGTTAATTGAAAAATGAAAAATGATGATTTGTTAAGTACCAGCAATGTAAACAAAGGGCCAGTCCGGCAATGCGTACAATTAGAAACTTGTCTCCATGGTTTTTTTAGACAAGAAGATTTCCCCTGTGCCCGTATGTTTTAATGATCATAAATATATAAGCATCACTCTGATGGCTTCAAGGGTTAACTCACGTGAAATGCTCTCCGACAGACTACAGATCATTTTGAATGTGGCTATGAAAAAAGGTAGCCGGGAAACAAACAATTTCCATATCCTCTTGCGGGCCCAACAAAAGTGACCCAGTGATAATGTAGATGTAAGTGACCGAAACATTCTATTTGTTAATTTTCAGCCTCGATCACTTATAGTTGTACCGAAACTGCGTTTGTTTACGTTTGTGTTACACAACGTGTGGTTTACCGGACTAAATAACATACTTAGACAAATGACTTTATACACGATTTTAGCATTCATGATCAATTTATTATTGTTTATATTTTCTATTTTCTTACTCTCGGTCGCTATATGTATTCAGCCCAAAATACGTTTCTTTTCCTCCACTTTGCGTGACTGAAATGACCAACCAGATGATATCAAAGCAAAAACCAATCATTTGAAATCTTAAAAAAAAGTATATTGCGTATTTAGAATACCGTAAACTTCGACAGTGGTACAACACAGGTGGCCGGCTAACGAACATCATCTTGTGTCGCTTGCGAAACGGCTGCAGTACCAGACAGAGACAGAAGATCACTACCTCCTTAAATGTCCAATATCGAATACTCTACGTTTGGTTTTGATTGATGATATACGCAATGGTAATTTTACTGATGAGTCAGTACACCACTTTTGCTGTGTGGATTTGTTGCAATATAAAGATATTTAGAAAGAAGCTACACATAGGCTTACATCATATTGGTTGGCTTGCTTTGATTCCACCTATCAATGTCTAATAATATATCACATACATGTACGTAAGTACAAATTAAATGGATAGGATAAAAAAGCCCGGAGAACCTGTTTTACATCTGAGTTACGTGTATAAATGGAGTAGATAAGAACAACATGCAAAACCAGTATATGCGTAAAGTAACCTAACAAATACCTTACTGATGCTCAACAGACCATTAGTGAATAGACAATGTAAAGTATGAATATTATCCGTTAGATTGCAAAAAGGGGTCTCATCTTTTCATCTTGGTTATCTATTATATGAATTTCTTAATAATTTAATTTGTAAATGCAAGGCTTCTATATAAAACGTGTTTGGTTGTTTAACTGGAATTATCTGTTGCAGTCTGATTCAGACGAGCTAAACCATTTGAACGCTCTCAACGGTGTGTCAAAGCTTTTCAAAGGTTTTCGATGCCGGGTCTTAACACAAAGGAAGGTAGGTACAAGTAGTCGCCTGTTTAGCAGTTTAAGTTGCCTAAATTGGGAATGTCTGATTCGCTGACATTGATTCCCATAACACTTAGTTCCCATAATACTTTCAAATAGATTGATTGATGTTTAACGTCGCTCTCAAGATCATTTCACTGGCAGGGCGGCGTCGCCATATTTAGAGGGTGTGTGTGGGCGGGGGGGGGGGGGGTACCCGGAGGAAACCCCCGACCTTCGGAAAGTACCTGGCATCTCTTCTACAAACGGCGATCGAGAGAAAAGTTCACTCAGAAAGGCGTGTATCTGACTTATGCACAGTCATTCTAACGGGATGAGCCGCTGAGGCCCCTTTCAAATTGAACTGAAGTTACATAATGTTTCAGAACTCTGTGCAGAGCTGTAATACTGTGCAACTATCGGCGTAGTTTACTTCAAACAAACCATCAACTGGTTTTGTTTGAACGTTGTGCTTTAGTTTAGAACTTTTTTGTGTCCAAAGATTTTATTTCGTTCTTGGGAAGTCTCACACAACAATGTAAAAACGTGTAAGATGTACTTAACTGAACCATCCGGTGATTTCTACATGGAATATGGAATTTCATCTCTACAGTGTATGTGTTTCTTATAAACGAACAAGAATATGTTACCATTTCACTTATTAAGCAGCGATTTGCTATTCATAGTCTTCTTCAAACAGACCCAAGAGCTCATTTGGCAAAGCTAAAACATAAAACAGATCTATTGCAAAATTCGAATTGTTACACATGTATCTATTTCTGATTTCAGAATGGATGGTGGCCATCAACAAATTATTAAAGGACGAACTTCGTTATTTCCGTAATAATGATGTAGATGGTTACAAATCCCTGGCCACAGAAGATGTACATAGATTAGAGCCAGATGCCCCGGTGAAAATTGGACGGAAATGTAAGTATCATCTTAGATTATCCAACTTACAACTAACATGAATTTACAGATGTTTTAGGCTTATCTATTTAGGATATTGCTTTCATTTTGATAACCGATATTTACTGTTGGTTTATATTGTAGGCATGAAAATACCTGACGACATTCTTGAATGCAACCTGAGCACCATCCGTTGGTTTTGCAAAACGGCAGCGGCTTTTGTATACACCTTTACCAAAGAGGATGATCAAAATAAATATCACGGACAGTAAGTCTTCGTTTTTAATATAACTCCAGGGTTGGCAGGTGTAATCATTATTTTACTTCATGTTATGTACTGTCAAATGTTCAACCAACGTTGTATATATTGAAACAGCTTATTATTTATTGCAAACAGATGTGACATTGTTGATTAAAATCGTCAAAAGAACATTTTTAAAGGATTTATGAACAGGACTGAAAGCTTGGTTGTGTTTGTTTATGAACTAAATGTATATTTGAAAACCATAAGTTTAAACGAAACAACCTTCGCGTTAATTCCCTGGGAGTCAAAAAAGGAGTGAAGAGCAAATATGTGTACTTTTTCAGTATGTTTCGTAACTACTCGGAAAATCTCGTCAAGACCCACTGACACAGCAGATATCGTGTATTACGTCACCACTGTGAGGACACGTACACAAAGTGTTTGACGCCATATTTCACTGAGATAATTAACTTTCGTCAGCATTGAAGATCATCAAATGTAGCGGTGAATTGTGCATGTTCTACGCCAGAAATTTAATTTTCTTTTTGGTCGAACTTGTAAAAATTGCCTAAATTGCATAAAACCTTTAAAGTGGCATGAGCTGCCAAAATGTTGATATGTTGACGTTACAACAGAATGTTGAAATTATTGGCTAATTTTTCTCAAGACGTATAATTCAGAAGCTTTTTAGTGCATCTAGTCTCGAAAATGTACGATAAAGTATTGTTTTTAAGTAACGTTGGCTTAGAATGAATGAATGGTCGTCCCGGTTATTTAAATTTTGTTTACTTTTCGAGCACGTTTTGGGTTCGTACAGGCCACATACTGTATGGTTTTCTTCATTCCAACGCCAATCATTTAGTTTTTCGATGGCCTTCAAAGTTTCTTACTGTCGTGACGATCAGAAATTATGAAAAAAGTGTGAATCTTGGCAGCTCATGCCACTTTAAGGAAATAAGGTTTAGTGTTAGTCAAACAAATAGACTCTTCTGTTACCAATTAAGATATTGTGAAATTAGTTTCTAAAGATATGGTCATCTATCTTGGATTTATGTTTGGTTATTTTTGTTGTTGTTTTGTTTTTGTCAATTTGTAATTGATGCTACAGAGTCAATTATGTTTAACCTTTCAGGGGTCTTGCTCTTGTGGTAGAGGACCATGGAAAGGTCCTAGTGAAGTGTAACGCATGGAATGTTTATAAATAATGTAAGCCTGATATTGGAAAATAAAGTATATCAACACAAATGACACAATGGTGATTTGTGATCTGCATATGTTTAATGAACCTAACGATAAACATTTAGATAATGCAAAACACGTCCATTAGGACAATTGTTACTATAGTTGAGCCATGTATAAGTCTTTTTAAAATATGTGGAACTTGGAATGAAATTTGATGCGCGTCATGATCGGTTAATTTTCGCCAAATTCAGAAAAGTTCAGCTAGTTCTATTTATCAACACACAATTACCTTTGTTGATATTCATACGTTTTTCTTTGACTCATTAAAAGATAACTGAATTTAACGTCTTTGGATAGACCTGTGGGAGAACATGTAAGTGTGCCAAGGTATATTGTCCATCTCATATAATTATCGTCGCAAATTTAGAAACTGATTAATAATTACTTAAAATGAAATCTCCTCGCTGCAAAGAGTTGTCGTTCAAGCCCCTCGCACTGGCATCTGACCGCTCTGATTAATTATGACGTCACTCGATTTATCCCATGTTGCTGGAAAACAGACCTTTGCTTGGAAAACATAAAAAATGGTAATGATACTAACTTGGAAACTTAGTAATTATTCATTTAGGAAGGAGTTACAAATATATGGGGTTTTTTTCGGCACTACTGTTTCAGTTTAAATTAGTGTGACATTTGAATTTTCCCTCTCTTTAATTTACAAACATGGTGGCGATGGGTGAAATTAGTGTATGCATGCGTGTGTTTGAAACGGATAAGGTCGATATTAAAGACAGCGCATTGTTCTCTAAAGTTTGAACTGATTTATGTTTTATTTCATTAATCACTTATTCAGAGTCTGTTTAATAAACGAATTAAAACGGAAATAGTTTAGCAATTAACTCGTGCGGTAAAAAAAAAAGACGACTCGTGTTTCAGTCTGTACCGAGATATTTGCAAAGTAATACTTTGAAATAGCTATCTCTGTTTTCCACATGTTTATTTTTTATCAACAATGTCTAAAATGAGATCACAGTTTATTTCTTAAAGTCTAGAGATTAAATGTGATTGGAGTGTTTTGTTAAATATCTGCCCTTATATGATACCACAGGACCCCAACCATGATAACATTTACATTAATTTTACTTGTCAGTAAAAAAACGCAAAAAGATTATTCTCCTGCGGAATTTTATATGGTTTAAGTAATAACCCAATAAAGTATAAGCTTTGCGTTATTTGGTTTCAGTCACAAAATTATTTTTCGGTACATTGTTGGAGGGACTGTGGTTCCCAGTGGTTCCCAGTGGTTCCCAGCGACCACATAAAATCTTTTGGTTACTTTACAGACCAAATATTATTTGGTTATTCGACCAAATATCATGAGGTCAAATAAACCAAATACCATGTGGTCAAATCAACTAAAACTCATGTAGTCAAATCAACCAAATATCATGTTGTCAAAGCAACCCAATATCATGTGGTGAAATGAAGCAAATATCATTTTGTCAAATCAACAAATTGTCATATGGACAAATCGACCAGATATCATATGGTCAAATGTAGCAAATATCATGTGATCAAATGAAGCAAATATCATGTGGTCAAATCAACCAAATATCATATTGTCAAAGCAACCCAATATCATGTGGTGAAATGAAGCAAATATCATGTTGTCAAATGAAGCAAATATCATGAGGTCAAATCAACAAATTGTCATATGGACAAATCGACCAGATATCATATGGTCAAATGAAGCAAATATCATGTGGTCAAATGAAGCAAATATCATGTGGTAAAATCAACAAATTGTCATATGGACAAATCGACCAGATATCATATGGTCAAATGTAGCAAATATCATGTGGTCAAATGAAGCAAATATCATGTGGTCAAATCAACAAATTGTCATATGGACAAATCGACCAGATATCATATGGTCAACTGAAGCAAATATCATGTGGTCAAATGAAGCAAATATCATGTGGTCAAATCAACAAATTGTCATATGGATAAATCGACCAGATATCATGTTGTCAAATGAAGCAAATATCATGTGGTCAACTGAAGAACATATCATATGGTCAAATAAAGCAAATATCATGTGGTCAAATCAACAAATTGCCATATGGTCAAATCGACCTGATATCATATGGTCAAATGAAGCAAATATCATGTGGTCAAATGAAGCAAATATCATGTGGTCAAATCAACAAATTGTCATATGGACAAATCGACCAGATATCATATGGTCAAATGAAGCAAATATCATGTGGTCAAATGAAGCAAATATCATGTGGTCAAATCAACAAATTGTCATATGGACAAATCGACCAGATATCATGTTGTCAAATGAAGCAAATATCATGTGGTCAACTGAAGAACATATCATATGGTCAAATAAAGCAAATATCATGTGGTCAAATCAACAAATTGTCATATGGTCAAATCGACCTGATATCATATCGTCAAATGAAGCAAATATCATGTGGTCAACTGAAGAACATATCATATGGTCAAATAAAGCAAATATCATGTGGTCAAATCAACAAATTGCCATATGGTCAAATCGACCAGATATCATGTTGTCAAATGACGCAAATAGCATGTGGTCAAATGAAGAAAATATCATGTTGTCAAATGAAGCAAATATCATGTGGCCAAATGAAGCAAATATCATGTGGCCAATTCAACAAATTGTCATATGGACAAATCGACCAGATACCATGTGGTCAAATGAAGCAAATAGCATGTGGTCAAATCAACAAATTGTCATATGGTCAAATCGACAAGATATCATATGGCCAAATGAAGCAAATATCATGTGGTCAAATCAACAAATTGTCATATGGTCAAATCGACAAGATATCATATGGCCAAATGAAGCAAATATCATGTGGTCAAATCAACAAATTGTCATATGGTCAAATCGACAAGATATCATATGGTCAAATGAAGCAAATATCATGTGGTCAAATGAAGCAAATATCATGTGGTCAAATCAACAAATTGTCATATGGACAAATCGACCAGATATCATGTTGTCAAATGAAGCAAATATCATGTGGTCAACTGAAGAACATATCATATGGTCAAATAAAGCAAATATCATGTGGTCAAATCAACAAATTGCCATATGGTCAAATCGACCTGATATCATATCGTCAAATGAAGCAAATATCATGTGGTCAAATCAACAAATTGCCATATGGTCAAATCGACCTGATATCATATCGTCAAATGAAGCAAATATCATGTGGTCAAATCAACAAATTGTCATATGGTCAAATCGACCTGATATCATATCGTCAAATGAAGCAAATATCATGTGGTCAAATCAACAAATTGTCATATGGTCAAATCGACCTGATATCATATCGTCAAATGAAGCAAATATCATGTGGTCAAATCAACAAATTGTCATATGGTCAAATCGACCTGATATCATATCGTCAAATGAAGCAAATATCATGTGGTCAAATCAACAAATTGTCATATGGTCAAATCGACCAGCTATCATGTGGTAAAATTGACAAAATAATATTAAAGGGGCATGAGCTGCCAAAATTCACAGTTTTTTCATAACTTCTGATCGTCACGACAGTAAGAGGCTTTGAAGGCTATCGAAAAACTAAATGATTGGCGTTGGAATGAGAAAAATCCATACAGTATGTGGCCTGTATGAACCGAAAACGTGTTCAAAAGTAAACAAAATTTAAATAACCGGGACGACCATTCATTCATTCTAAGCCAAAGTTAGTTTAAAACAATACTTTATCGTACATTTTCGAGACTTGAAGCATTAAAAAGCTTCTGAATTCTACCTCTTGAGAAAAATAGCCAATAATTTCAGCATTCTGTTTTAACGTCAAAATATCAACATTTTGGCAGCTCATGCCCCTTTAAGTTAAATCAAGTGTACACTTGATCATATATTTCATGGTTATTTTGAACACAAACATCTTGGTTGGAATAACCTTATTTAAAGTAGTATGAGATTTAAAAAATTTCTAACCTGAAGACATTGGGTTTAAACAAACCTGTTGCTGATGCTTCCGATTAGCCCGGATTATCGGTCTTACGGCGACTAGTATTATATAGCTGCTAATGTGTAACACGGAGAGAAAAAAAAAATCGGCAGAGCCCAGATTTCTCGGCTAGCTTCAGATAACCCCAAAAATGCTGGCAATCTTCGAGATAATCTTACTTTTGGCTATTGCTTCGCAGCCCTGGACAGACAATTGTTGCAACGAGTTTTGTCACAACGTACGAGTTTTATTCCAACTCACGAGATTTGTTACAATGTTGACGAGTTTTGTCACAAAAGGTTACGAGTTTTGTCACAAGAGCACCAGCTTTTGTTACATGTCCCAAGTTTTGTTCCAACCCTGCCGAGTTTTGTTACAAAATCAATGTTACGAGTTTTGATACAAACCGTCAACAGCTTTTGTAACAATTTTAATAGGACACGAGTTTTGATACAAAGAGTCAACAGCTTATGTCCCAAAATGTCAGCTGTAGGCGATTTGATAGTGGCTGACAGCATTGCTCTCCGAAAACTTTCGACAGGACATTTAGTCGCCACCTTATCCGTCCGTGAGTCAGTCAGTCATGATTTCTTGTCCTGACCATGTCCCGGTTAATATTTTGAGGATTGCTTTGAAATTTGGCTGGTATTTTGCCCTTTTTGTGGCAATGGTCACATTCTGCCGTTATTTTTTGTCCTGGTATATCACGTTTAATATTTCGAGGATTATTTTGAAACTTGGCTGGTACAAACTAAACTACCAAGTAGTTGTGTCATGTCTCATTTTCAAGTGTTGTTGATATTTTAGAGTATTTCTCGTATTTTGTCAAATTTCTTGTGCGTATATATGGGATAGGGTATCCTCGTCCTAATAGGCTTTAGATTGTGTGAGCTTTTTTCTTGAAACAAATTGTTACTCAACTAATACAACACTCAGGACGTAGATTGGAAAAAAGCGAGATTTTCAGTATCAGCAAATATGTGGGATGGTTTGCATGCTCCCTATCCCGAGCCAATAACTTCAATATGAACAAACAACCCGTTCACTTTGCCGTTGGTAGAACGATATTGCTACCTCTTTTTTAAACGTACACGAGATTATAAAACACTGCATACGAGCTCATTTTCATTGCGGTTTTCAGGAATTAAGTCTAGTTAGAGGCCTATAGTAACGTCTACGTATAGTAAAAATGTTCCACAATAAAACATGACCCCCACCCCTTTCAATAGATAACAAAAATAAGAACTGAGATTTAAATTTATATTTTGTTCGAGCGTTTTTTTTTTAATTGAACAAACACAATACACCAGATATGGTTGGAAACAGTTTAATATAAACAGATAAATCATGTTTTGCGTAAAATATTGTCCCAAATGGACTTCTTATTTGACAGTCTGCTAACTTTGGGGATTTACGTGCGTGAAATACCCTCTGATAGACTGCCGGTCATTTTGAATGTGGCGACCAAAAAGGTAGCCGTGAAACGTGCAATTTCCATATCCTCTTAAGGACCCTACAGTTTTGGTACATTTCAGAAATGCTCCACATTCAAAATGACCTGCAATCTATCAGAAGGTATTTCACGCACGTAAATCCCATAAGTTATCAGACTGTGTCCGAAGCGTGTCAAAGCCGACCGGTAGCAAGCGGAGATAGCCGAAGTGTGTTCCGATTGATTACTTTACATCAACTTTTTGTAACTTTCAACTGATATATTTTGATAAGATAGTCATGTATATTGCAATGTACTTATTTTTAACATTGTTTCCTCGCAAACAAAACAAAAATCCAATGTATTTGAAGAGATCGAATAATCCTGTTCTCAAACTAACAGTGATTGTTTTACTAGTTTAAGTAGAAATGGAACCGTGATATGGTTTACCTACTACCCGGTATGATTATGTCGAATAACCCAAATAACCCGAAAAAAAGCTTTGCCTTAGATTGAACTTTACCTGTTAGCCTGTACAGGTAAGCCAATGACAAATTACCCCAAAGAAGACGATTTTTTACCCAAATGAATTATTATTCTTCTTTTGGTGATAAGTTGTCTTCATGTTTGTAATTCGGCATTTTGTGTCTACATTGGGTACCAGGTAATTCAAACAGCCGAAAAAAACAATAAAACCCATCGCCACTTTGAACTTTCTAGTGTCTAGTGCCGGATTAAGCCTATGTTATATAAAACTTTTTGGTCATTTATATGGAAATCAATAATCAGCATTTTATTTTTTCCTTTGTGTTGATTTAACTACCTTTCCAAAATAAATTACGTTAATCTAATTTACCCCCAACTCCATCTACTTTTTAAAAAAGGCTATAAACATCAGCCAACATTTGTTACAAATCCTGTCGGCTGTTTGTATCAAAACTCGTGACATGTAAAATTTGGTACAAAAGCTGTCGATTGTTTGTATCAAAACACGTGACGTGTTTAGAACAAAACTGGTCAAGATTGGAACAAAACTCGTGAGTTGTGACAAAACTCGTCGACCTTGTGACAAAACTCGTGAGTTGGAATAAAACTCGTCCGTTGTGACAAAACTCGTTGCAACACAATCTCTATACGTGGTAGCAAAATCCAATGTTCAGATTAAAGTGCATTGCCAGTAGAACATACAGTCCAACATCTGTTTTCTGGTATGACATTTGAAATACTTTCTGACAGCACGTTATTTAATCAGTAACTGTGAGGTTAACTTGGAGACCAAATATCAAGTGATGGTGTGCACTTGCCTCCTCTTCAACAATTGGTTGACGTAGATTTGATCATATCAGTCAAAGTTAATTCTAGTAAATTGTCTTTCCTTGAAAGGAAGTTGACTGGGCTCTTTACAGAATTCCGGCGTTTGTTCCCGACCCCCCCCCCCCCCCCTCCCCAAAAAAAAATGCTCTACACGCTTCACTGTCGACGACTTATGAAAAGAGTTGGACCACTGATTCAGCTTTGGATGACACATTATGAAACCAAGCAAGTTGTCACAATCACTGGAAACAACATAAATGCCCCCCCCCCCCTCTCACACCCACACATTGCTGTCCAGATTGTGCCGGTTGTATATCAGGGTGGTAACTCAACTGGGATGTGGTTATTGAGAAAGGGCTCCCCATGAATGTGTCTGATTTGCTATATGAGGGAGATATTGCCTCACTGCTTTATTTGAATCCCGCAAATAAGTAGAGGTTTAGGTCACACAGTACTCTGTAGGGTGATATTATTACCAGGATTTGGCCGTGGGGGATATATTGAACTTGAGGAGGGGATGAACATAGTTGTCAGTGCATCCCAGATTGTGTGTTTTGTGTTGAACATGTCCCAAGTTTTAAAATACAATGAACATTATCATTCTTGAGAAATTGAAAGCACATCAAGTCAAAAATATGTCTGGCATTACCTGATTACCAGAGGCATTACCTGATTATCAATGGCATTGCCCGAGTATCAGCGGCATTAATTAGTTATCAGCGGCATTACCTGCTTATCAGAGACATTACCTGAGTATCAGCGGCATTACCTGATTATCAGTGGCATTTCCTGCTTGTCAGAGGCATTACCTGAGTATCAGCGGCATTACCTGTTTATCAGAGGCATTACCTGCTTATCAGAGACATTACCTGAGTATCAGCGGCATTACCTGTTTATCAGAGGCATTACCTGCTTATCAGAGACATTACCTGAGTATCAGCGGCATTACCTGTTTATCAGAGGCATTACCTGCTTATCAGAGGCATTACCTGATTATCAGAGGCATTACCTGATTATCAGAGGCATTGCCTGTTTATCAGAGGCATTACCTGCTTATCAGAGACATTACCTGAGTATCAGCGGCATTACCTGATTATCAGAGATATTACCTGAGTATCAGTAGCATTTCCTGATTGTCAGAGGCATTAACTGAGTATCAGCGGCATTAACTGATTATCAGAGCCATTACCTGATTATCAGAGACATTGACTGATTACCAAAGGCATTACCTGTTTAAAGGCATTACCAGTGGCATTACCTAATTATCAGAGGCTTTAGCTGGCCACCAGAGGCATTACTTGATTATCAGAGACATTTCTTGATTATCAGAGGCATTACTTGATTATCAGAGGCATTACCTGACGATCAGAGGCATTACCTGATTATCAGAGACATTACCTGATTATCAGAGACATTACCTGTTTATCAGAGGCATTACCTGATTATCAGGGGCATTACCTGATTATCAGAGGCATTACCTGATTATCAGAGGCATTACCTGATTATCAGAGGCATTACCGGATTATCTGAGGCATTACCTGATTATCAGAGGCATTACCTGGTTATCAGAGGCATTACTTGATTATCAGAGGCATTACCTGATTATCAGAGACATTACCTGAGTATCAGCGGCATTACCTGATTATCAGAGGCATTACCTGATTATCAGAGGCATTACCTGATTATCAGAGGCATTACCTGATTATCAGAGACATTACCTGATTATCAGAGACATTACCTGATTATCAGGGGCATTACCTGATTATCTGAGGCATTACCTGATTATCAGAGGCATTACCTGGTTATCAGAGGCATTACTTGATTATCAGAGGCATTACCTGATTATCAGAGACATTACCTGAGTATCAGCGGCATTACCTGATTATCAGAGGCATTACCTGATTATCAGAGGCATTACCTGATTATCAGAGGCATTACCTGATTATCAGAGGCATTACCTGATTATCAGAGACATTGACTGATTACCAAAGGCATTACCTGATTATCTGAGGCATTGCCTGATTATAATATTTTCAACTCTTAAAGAAAAGCCACACTCGCGTCTCAGGCTTTGTCATAAGCAAAATAACGCATGACTATTGATTCATACAATTTGAATTTATTTTGCCATTATTGACTAAAAAGAACCCTGGCCAAAAATGTAGTCCCCAAAAAACTGGTAAAAAATGTAACCAAAAAAAAGCTGGTCAAAATCATTTCGGCCAAAATTGTATTGGTCCCCGTTGAATCCAGTTGCCGTCGACCTTAATTTTCTTTCTCGATCACATTCTTATTCTCTATCAAATTTTGTCGACCAAAGTTTCTTGGGTTAAAAGAGTGCGACCAAGATAATTTGGATCAAATCCTTCTAACAGTGTAAGTCATTTTGGGAAATAAGATTGGACGTTACTCAAAATTTATTATATTTGTCTGTTTCATCGGTCAAAGACTTGTCAATGCACGACACAGTTGGTTGTATAGACTTTCGCACATTTTGAAAACTATCTAAACAATCTTTTCACAAAATGTGAAGGTATATAATCAAATATCAGAGTTTGCAGCTGTTTTGAATAGAACTCATTGACAAAGCTGTTTTATCGGTGTGATAATTCTATAAAAAAAATTGTCATTGCCCAGATCAATTTAAAATACACCAGATTCAAATCTTTCAGTGGCATTTTCAGTTTTTCCATAAGTAATTCTCGTCTTGATTTACACCAGATTCAATTATCACACTATGGTGCATATAAAACTAAGTTTTATTGTACAGCATTAGGAAACGTTTAACTACTATATCAGATAAGCACCATTCCAAATATCAATATAATCGGACTTTTATTCGGCATTTTTACACAAACTCGTACTGAAGACACGCACACTAAGCCTACCAGGGTATTTCTGTAACGTTTAAAATCAGACATGTTCAGAATTTTCATCACTGTATGTTTATTCCAAATCGGCTATCTAATGCCGGATCTCGACTCAGAGGAAGGTGGGTACCATCTTTAATACAGTATAATAATTTGCATTAAGTGACTTTTTAATCGTATCATATTTTGTTCATTGTCATCGACTGTCCTTAAGTTAAGACTCTTCGGAGATTTTTCCAACCTTACCGATTTATTTTGAAAATTCAGCTGATAAAACAGAACTTTATACAGGGCTATAATACTGCACTTCTATTGGCGTATTTATTTCAAATAGCTATCATCTGACCTCTTTGATATCTTCTGATCGACCTATGTACAATCGGTAGACAGGGGTTTGTTCTGACCGAGCTATGTGGGAACATTGTCTGCTTCCATCGGTGGACAGGGGTTTCTTCTGATCGAGCTATGTGGGAACGTTGTCTGCTTCCATCGGTAGACAGGGGTTTCTTCTGATCGAGCTATGTGGGAACGTTGTCTGCTTCCATCGGTGGACAGGGGTTTCTTCTGATCGAGCTATGTGGGAACGTTGTCTGCTTCCATCGGTAGACAGGGGTCTCCTCTGATTGAGCTATGTGGGAACGTTGTCTGCTTCCATCGGTAGACAGGGGTTTCTTCTGATCGAGCTATGTGGGAACGTTGTCTGCTTCCATCGGTAGACAGGGGTTTCTTCTGATCGAGCTATGTGGGAACGTTGTCTGCTTCCATCGGTGGACAGGGGTTTCTTCTGATCGAGCTATGTGGGAACGTTGTCTGCTTCCATCGGTAGACAGGGGTCTCCTCTGATTGAGCTATGTAGGAACGTTGTCTGCTTCCATCGGTAGACAGGGGTTTCCTCTGATCGAGCTATGTGGGAACGTTGTCTGCTTCCATCGGTAGACAGGGGTTTCCTCTGACCGAGCTATGTGAGAAGGTTGCCAGGTTCCATTGGTAGACCGTGGTTTCTTCTGACTGAGCTATGTGTGAAGGTTGTCAGGTATTATTTGTAGACCGGGGTTTCTTCTGATCGAGCTATGTGAGAAGGTTGTCAGGTTCCATTGGTAGACCGTGGTTTCTTCTGACTGAGCTATGTGTGAAGGTTGTCAGGTATTATTTGTAGACCGGGGTTTCTTCTGATCGAGCTATGTGAGAAGGTTGTCAGGTTCCATTGGTAGACCGGGGTTTCTTCTGATCGAGCTATGTGTGAAGGTTGTCAGGTATTATTTGTAGACCGGGGTTTCTTCTGATCGAGCTATGTGGGAACGTTGTCAGGTTCCATTGGTAGACCGGGGTTTCTTCTGACTGAGCTATGTGGGAACGTTGCCATGTACAATCGGTAGACCGGGGTTTCTTCTGATTGAGCTATGTGAGAAGGTTGCCAGGTACCATCGGTAGACCAGAGTTTCTTCTGATCGAGCTATGTGGGAAGGTTGTCAGGTTCCATCGGTAGACCAGAGTTTCTTCTGATCGAGCTATGTGGGAAAGTTGCCAGGTACCAACGGTAGACTGGAGTTTCTTCTGATCGAGCTATGTGAGAAGGTTGCTAGGTACCATCGGTAGACTGTAGTTTCTTCTGACCGAGCTATGTGAGAAGGTTGTCAGGTACCATCGGTAGACCGTGGTTTCTTCTGATCGAGCTATGTGGGAAGGTTGTCAGGTTCCATCGGTAGACCGGAGTTTCTTCTGATCGAGCTCTGTGAGAAGGTTGTAAAGTACCATGAGATGCGCCCCCCCCCCCCTCCACACACACACGCACACACGCATACATAGATATTCGTGCAATTAGCATCAGAAGTCTATTAACAAGTTTGGCTTTTGAAAGAAACCATATATACACAAATTGTGTTAAGAAATACAAATACCGAAGCACACACAAGGGAAGAGCATATTACAGTAATGGTCTAGATGTTGATTACTGCGCAAAACGCGCTTACCGTTCAGTCTAAATTCACATAAGTCTCGGTTATCTATACAAATGAACCGTCCAGCAACATAGAGTCATTATGAATATACCGGGTTGCTTAACAGCACGGACAAATAGAAACCAGTTAAAGAGAGGCAGATTAATAATAGACAAAGATATACAAACAGATAAAGATGGTATTGGTTCCTTTAGAAAGAGAGTAGTGTAGTTAATCTTCTTAATCATAAGTAAACGTACGACTGGGTACACCTTCTTAGGCAGCTAAATATTATTAGTAATTTTATATTATAAATTAAGGATTCTATTCTTTTTACAATGAGCATCCGGGTGTATCGATTAAAATAATAAAAGAAAAACTATTTAGCTAACAGATGATGAGGATCTGATTTAATTAGTAGTTAGAACATTGAGTAAAAATAAGCGCTCTGGTTGAACAGAAGCATGCCTCATAATACATCGTGGTTAGCCAGCATTATATAATCAACAATGGGGAAACAAGGAAAGATAAGCATAGCATTTGTATTCAGGCGAGTACATTAACAGAGAGACTCTGGGGGAGGAAAAAGTTAATCAGCAGTACAAGGAAACATGCACAGGAATATGAGAGAATACAATAAAAAAAATATAGCGTTATTATATGCTGATTAGTTGGACTCAAATAAAACTTTACAGTACTTACAGTTTCATATCAAAGTATCAAGTAGAATACATGTATCATGAATGTAGAATACCAGCCTGTATAAGCACAAATTGAAACTTTGTGAAACTTTGTGAAAGCAAAAGAAGAAGAAGAAAAAAAAAACAAACAAAGAAAGAATGAGAAATTATAAAAATATAAATAAATGGACAAAGTGTATTATCACAGTAGATCTGCATATTTTGTATTCTTCAGTATGTTGTAGACGATGCAGGGATTTAGCGGAAATAGACAGGTACAGGAAATAGACATAAATTAGGCGGGTTATAATAAAAATCACAATTATTTGGGGGTACTGGTTGTCATTTAGGACAGTAATATAGGAAATACAAATTTTGTAAAAAGTAAAATGTTACGAGGACTTTTTAGTTTAGATTTGTACAGAAGCAGGGACAAACAACAGAGCAACACAAGTATCAATTCAGAATCAAATAGTCAACGAGTCACAAACACCCATGCAGAAGAAGTATAGGTAGTAGTAAATATACAGTGTTTGCATGAACATTATTGGATGATTACTTTCCAGTACTTACAGTTTTGCATAAAATCTCATTTGAGATACAAGTACAAGCCTGGTAAAACAAGACATTCGTACAGTTATAAACTTGTATTATATAATTATATAACGAATCTTAGGTGGACAATGGAAAGAAAAGTGACAAATGGCTACGGATTTTAATTTACATAATTAAAGTACATATATAATAATTATCAGGAGTGCTTAAGTGTATCAGTGAGAGATAGACAAAACAAAAAATGGACAGACTTATAGTATTGATCTGTCGTTCGGTGGGCCAGTGGGGGTGATTACTCTCCAGATGGAGGGGTAGTGGGCCAGTGGTGGGTGATTACTCTCCAGATGGAGGGGTGGTAACAAGGTCAGTTATGTCAGATGGAGATACTATCATTTTGACAGTACCCATTTCAGTGGTTTTGCAGAAGATTTTACCGTTCCGGGTCCAGAAGCTAAAGATCTTTCCGTTTTTCCTTAGGTCAAGTAACATTTTCACCATAGCATGTCTCGCCTTAGTAAGATCTTCTGTAAGCACTATAGATGTACCGGCTAATTTACGTCTAGCAGTCAGAACTTTGATTTTGGAACTGTAGGTCTTCATTTTTATAATAATGTTTATCAAGCCGTCCCTGGCTCTACCAAGTGGGTGGCAGATTTCTATTTTTTCCTTTCGGAAAGGTATTTGCAGTTTTTCAACAAAAATATGTACTGCTAGATTTTCAGCTTCGACATTTTCAGATTGAATTAAACTGGTAGGAACATTTAGAAGTCGAACACTGTTTTTTCTTGTGTATTGCTCTAGATCGTCTAGCTTACTAGTAAGTGACAGTACTTCATTTTCAAGCTTGGATACTTTCTCTGTTAGTATGATATTTTGAGCTGAGAGAGGTTTGATTACCTGGTTGTTTATCTGTTCCATCACGGACTCGACAGCGCTTGACACAGCGGTTTTAATAGCTGCCTGCACAACCGGCTCCATGGCTTTTGTAAGGGCTGGTAATAGAGGGTCTCGAAAGGACGGGCTCGATACTGAAGCCGCTACGAGGTCGTTCAGGTTTACTGCTGCCACTTGTGTGGGTTTACCGGCGGGAAGGCCTGTTGTTTTGCTGGCGAGGTCAGGTAACGACGACTGGCGCTTTAATGGTGGTGGTTGAGAAGGCGACGATCGGTCAGCAGACTTCGGTTCCTCTGTTTGTCCTAAGGTGCGTTTTGAAGCAGGTTTTCTTTGACTCATCTTGGATAGATTATTAGGTAATCGGATGTTCTAATCAACAGATCTTCGGTGTTTTAGATAATGGAAATCCCAAGAAAATGGCTTGCCGTTTTCAGCTAACTACATCACGTCCGCCATGTTGTTTTCCTAGTTTCATATTCCTCCTAGTTTCATATTCCATAATATTCCATAAAGCTCTAACTTTATGTACATTCGTCGCCACATATTAAAGAGAACGCATAAGATTAATGCACACGTCTGTGACAAAATGTCGATACAAGTTAGAAAAAATAGCTAACAATTTTTAGGGGTTTCTCAAGGTGAGAATATAGATTCAACATATTGGTTTCACTAGGATTTTCAAAAAAAAGTGACCGGAAGTGACCGGAAGTGACCGCAAATAACCCGGAAGGCACCGAAAGTGGGCCGGAAGTAACCGGAAATAACCCGGAAGTGACCGGAAGTAACCGGAAGTGACCGGAAATAGACAGGAAGTGACCGGAATTGAACCGGAAATGACCGGAAGTGAAGTAATTGAGCCAAAAATAAGTCCCAAGTCCGGAAGTAGCCAAATTCTAACCGAATTCGGTCGTGTTACATATCAAAGTAAAGGGTGTAAAGATATCTGCAAGACTTACTATAACTCGTGGGTTTTTTTTTCAATTCTGGTTTTACACAAATCGATTGAAACGTTCAAATCTGCACCAAATCCCGGCACTCTGGTTTGGCTAGTATCTAATGGTCGCAGGAAGAGATGGTTCGATGCAATATAACTTCCGCTTAATCAAATATGAATGGAATAAAGTTGTTTTAAATGGCTCAAGATCCACTAAAATTCATTGTTTTTACGTTTTGGGTAAGATTTTATCACTTTCCATTTAATAATCGCCTTTTTAAGTGACAGTCTGTCGATAAATAATTGTGTTAAACGGAATTTAACCTTGTCTTGGTTTCTCATTTAGATGGATTTGAAGGAAACGGTTTAACGGTAGAAGACAATCTCGACAGAATCATGGAGCTTGCCAATCAACTGTGTGGTTTGACCTGTGAATTCTGTCAACGGACATGGGAGACCAAAGAGCTTCTCGAAAGCCACAAAAGACGTGAACACAAACACGAACAAAGATGTCCCCACTGCGACAGAATATTCACCAAATCATGCAACCTCAACCGTCATATAAAAACCGTACACAAACCTGGTAAGTTGCTTCGCAGTTATTGTTCAGCCTGACTAAATACAAAGCTGATAGATGCCTATAATATAAAAAGAAGGACAACTAACCAAACTTTTTATTATTTCTTCCAGACGAGCCGCGCCCATCCACCTCGACGGAAGGTGAACAATGTAACTGGTGCGGAAAACAAAAAATTATTCTACCGGGCAAGCCTTTTTGCGGTGTATGCGCACAGCGAGGAGTGGAATGCTCCGCCTGCAGACGACCTCTTCCCCAACGGTTTTACACGCAGGATGAATCAAAGTGTGACACCTGTCTCCGCAAACAACGGAAGCAGGCCGGAAGAGGACCTCCGAATCACACCACCCTGGAGGGGCGTGCAAGAGACATTCGAATTAAAGCCCGATAACACGAACAATGGCGACCTTTTATTATTTTTTAGAGATAGCGAGGCCTCCGTGTCGAATATTCTAAATGGACAGCTTCTTCAGCACGGGGGCTTCAAATTGTATTTAGTGGTTACACTTCGTCTCGTTCGATACACATCCGACGGCGATGAAGTGACTTCGGAGCCATCTTTTCGTAGTATAAATGCTATTATAACTAACAACAGTCAATTTGAACTAACTTTAGCCAACGCCTTCCACAAAATTTACGAAGCTTTTCAGAGCTATCAAGGGGAAGGGTCTGGGTGGTCACTGGATGAAATCGTTAAGATGGAAGTGAACGTCGCTAAATATAATCCGCTACACGGGTCTACATTTGTTCCTACCCCACCAGCATTGGTCAAGAAAAAGGCTATAGTAAACGTTAAAAACTCTGACGGTTATTGTTTCGTATGGAGCGTCTTGGCCGCTTTACATCCCGCGGATAAGGATCCCAATCGCGTAAGTAAATACACTCCCTATTTCGACACGTTAAACCTCGAGGGTCTTAAATTTCCTATGACGTTAGACCAAATACCTCTATTCGAAACCCAGAATAATATATCCGTGAACGTCTTGGGATACGATAACGATGTTTTCCCGCTTTACGTGACCAAAAAGGGTTGTGACTCGCACGTCACACTCATTCTTATATCGAAAGGCGACGTCCGACATTACTGTCTCGTCAAATCTATGAGTCGTCTGTTGGGTGATCGCACCGCTCACCACGGTACAACCTATTACTGCGACTATTGCCTACACGGTTTTAGCGCCGAACATCTTTTGGAAGAGCACCTTCCACAGTGTACACCATTAGGGATACAGAAAACGGTAATGCCGAAAGACGAGTTTCTTGAATTCAAGAATATAAAAAATCTTTACCGAGTTCCTTTCATCGTGTACGCCGACTTCGAATGTTTTACCGAGAAAACTCATGAGACTACCGCTAAAACTGAACGGTATGAGAAGCATCAACCTTCCGGCTTTTGCTACGTAGTCGTCAGTAGTGTAGACGCTTATAGTAAACCGGCCACCGTGTATCGCGGGCCTAACGCAGCGGAAAAGTTCCTGCAAGAATTGAAAAAGGAGAATGACTACATTTGTAAGATTCTCAACGAAAAACGGGATATGGAAAAACTAACGCTCGAACAGGAGCGTGAATTTCAAGCGGCTACCCATTGCCATATTTGCGAGAAAGAGCTGGGAGCCGATCGACATCGAGACCATTGTCACTTGACCGGCCGTTTTAGAGGGCCTGCCCATGAGCAGTGTAATTTGCAGTTTCACTTTAGAACCACCACTAGACAGGAAGCCAATCGATTTTTTATTCCCGTCGTCTTACACAATTGCCGAGGGTATGACAGTCATTTAATATGCAGCGAATTGGGCAAGTTCAAACATTTGAAAGTTAATTGCATCGCTAATAACATGCAGAAGTATATCAGTTTTTCTCTCGGGAATCTGCGCTTCATCGATTCCCTTCAATTTTTGAACGCTTCGTTAGACACCCTAGTGACGAATATGGCCAAAGAAGGCTCCGACAAATTCCATATGTTGAAAACCCATTTCCCCGACCCAACGCACCAAACACTGCTATTGAGAAAGGGCGTGTACCCGTATAGCTATATGACCGATGACTCTAAATTTGCCGAAACACAACTCTCTCCTATTCAAGCCTTTTATAACTCTTTGAAAGAAGAAGCTCTAACACCGGATGATTACGCTTATGCCAGGTCGGTGTGGTCACGCTTTAACATCTCCAATCTCGGAGATTGCCACGATCTGTACCTCAAGTCTGACGTCTTGTTATTGGCCGATGTATTCGAAAATTTTCGGAACATTTGTCTTTCATACTATAAGCTAGACCCCGCTCATTATTACACCAGCCCGGGCTTGTCCTGGGACGCCATGTTAAAAATGACTGACGTACGACTGGAGCTGTTGCAAGATATCGACATCCACTTATTCGTGGAGAGAGGTATAAGAGGCGGCGTATCTATGATAAGTACTAAATACGCCAAAGCCAACAACCCGTACTCTAAGGAGTTTGACCCCTCTATGCCTACGAATTACATAGTGTATTTAGACGCGAACAACTTATACGGTTGGGCCATGTCGCAATATTTACCTCTTCGGGATTTCGCGTGGCTGACGGAACAGCAAATACGAACCCTTGACATCGCATTCGTCTCGGACACCGCTGACACGGGGTACATCCTCGAAGTGGATATTGAATACCCGGAACAGTTGCATTATCTACACACCGACTATCCACTCTGCCCGGAACGTCTGGTAGTAACTGATGACATGCTGTCCAGTTATTCGACTACTTTGAAACAGCTACTGGACTTAAAAGGTAAGCCAGCGGAAAAACTGGTGCCTAATCTCCACCACAAAACGAATTACGTCGTTCACTATAGGAACTTGAAATTCTACTTGGCCCAGGGCATGGTATTGACGAAAATACATCGTGGAGTCGAATTCACACAATCCGCCTGGTTGAAGTCGTATATCGATTTCAACACCGAGAAACGTAAAGCGGCCAGGAACGATTTCGAAAAAGATTTTTTTAAACTCATGAACAACAGCGTGTTCGGGAAAACAATGGAAAACCTCCGGAATAGAACCCGCATCGAATTAGTGCGAGATGAGGCGAAACTGGAAAAATTTGTCGCAAAGCCCTCATTTCAGAGTTTTAAAATATTCAGCCCAGACCTTTGCGGGGTACATTTAAAGAAAACGAAGTTGACACTGAATCGACCAATTTACGTCGGTCTCGCCATATTAGACGTTTCGAAAGTATTAATGTACGACTTCTACTACAATTTCATTAAAGCCAAATACGACCAAAACGTTAAACTTTTGTTTACCGATACAGACTCTTTCTGCTACCAGATACAGTGTCCCGATTTTTATCGCGATATGGCGGCGAACTTCTATCTGTTCGATACTAGTAACTATCCCAAAGACCATCCCCTATATAGCTCTGTTAATGCCAAAGTTCTCGGCAAGTTTAAAGACGAGGTGGGGGTGCAATAATCGACGAGTTCGTAGGATTACGGCCAAAAATGTACTCCCTCAATTACGACGGCCACGAAAAGAAAACCGCTAAAGGTATATCAAAGTATGTAATTAAGAAAAAGCTAAAACATCGGATGTATAAAGAGTCTTTATTTAAAAAACGTTCATTTACAAGTACGATGAATTGTATAAGAAGTTTTGACCATCAGCTGTACACAATTAGACAAAGTAAGATAGGCTTGTCACCTTTCGATGACAAGCGCTATGTGTTAGACAACGGTTATGACACGTTAGCGCATGGACATTACAAGACAGAATACAACGAACTGTTTAACATAACATCCATCTTACTCCGAAATAAATGTGACACTTGTTTATTATATGCCCGTGTAAATGGAAAATTGTTATTTCAAAATATATATATGTTATATAATGATCAATCTCTCTGTATGGCCTTTGGGCTACTGTATATATACTGTGAATAAACTTTCTACATTTTTTATTCTTTGTCTTCCGCGTACAATTTATCGAATAAATGGTTTCCTAGAGAAATGCTTTCCTTCAAAGCTTCGACAGAGTTCATATTATAGAGAGTTTCAAGCGTCCGACATGTTCTTTCAATGTTGCGATGAATAGAGTCGTTCTCGAGAGCGGTTCTGTGTATGAACCAATTCATATATTTCTGGCGTAACAAGTCTCTCATCTCGTCCGAGTGCTCGTCTTCTGCGAGTTCAACGGCTTCTGACGTGTTATATCCTTCCAATTCGTATGCCTTAGCTGTACGGTCAATAGCATTCCTCATCTGCTCGCGAGCCGAATTGGCGAACATCGTCTTCCGATTATCATACTCAATTGTATACCCTCCGCCATGTTGTTTGAACCAAGGTGGTCTGACAGTCGTGTAAAGACCTTCACCATTTTGGGTAAGAAAGTTTTTCCTGAGGCGCTGATTTTCCGGTGTTGTGGGTTTCAAATCGATTAGGAGCGAACCGTAAAGCGTGTTGGGCATAGCATCGTTATATTGTTTCATGAAGTAATCTCCCTTACCGGGGAATATACGCCGCCAAAGTAGAGCTACTTGCTGTCGATCCACCGGGTTGTTGAAGAGCACGATGTATTGCGAGTTCAGTTCAATGTCTCGACTGGCTTTGCCTCCGTGGAACATGTTTTGCACGATGTATATGACCGATGCGTTGTCGTGATGAGACCCCTTGCTGAATAGGTCAGCTATCCTGGTATCTTTTTTAATGTCCGTCATCAGATCGTCAAACACGATAATCGAGCGAATATTCGGATCGAAGAAATCATCATCTCCCAAATTGGACGGCAAACCTTTGACGAATTCTATGTCGGCTATCGATTCTTTCATTTCCTGGTAGAGTGGCTGCAGAAAATAATTCTGTGGGGGGTCGGCTGAATTTTTCGTTCCTGGAGCAGGCGTTTTACCCACATGGTTTTCCCGACGCCCGTAGAACCTATAACCCTCATCGTTAGAGGGTGTTGGAGTGCCATGTTGAGTGTCCGTAGTCGACTGATGACGATGACACTACGGCATCCTTTTTATAGGGTGTGGATGTCGTCGGCTCTAACCCAGCTGTTAAATTTGGTAGGCCACCCGACGTATTGGACTAGTTTTTCGACGCGACCTCCTCGTCGTCTAGTTTTTAACCCTTTCTCAATACGCCACAAAGCACTGACGTCTTTTTCCACCTTTTGGAGTTCGGGTTCGTAGAACGTTCCTTGAATAGAATCTTCCGTGAAATCTATCAGTTTATATACGGGTATCGAACGTCTACGCCAGCGCTTGGCGACTTTAAATAGCTCTTCCGTATAAGTGGACATATACGCTAGTTGATATATATATCTCAAATGGGAGATTCTAACCGTGTCACCTACTTTGAATTTGAACGGCCGTTTTTTGATCGGCTTGGCCGTGTACGTATAATTCTTTCCACACACCGGCTTCGTTGCGCGGGACGATGTCGATCGGGGCTCTTTGTTTTAACGACCTATTCATTCGACGGTTGTAACTTTTAATCAAACCGACCAGTACTTCTACGTATCGGTAGGTCTGGTTATGAGTGAAATACCGGTAAAGATGGGTCTTGATGGTACGGATAACTCGTTCCACGTAATTAGCCTTCGTCTCGTTGTGCGTCACGTAAAATTTAATGTCTTTCTTTTTCAAATAGGCTTTCATCCATCTGTTATTAAATTCAGATCCTTTATCCCACCGAATTAGAGCCGGTCGTCTTCCTTCGTTCAAAACCTTATCGAGCGCCGATATGACGGTTTGATGTCGTTTATTAGGGAGTGGTTCGACCCAGAGATATCTGGAGAAGACATCGATGGCGACTAAGAGAAAGCGTATACCGTCATTATGCTCGGCTATATTGGAAACATCTGCCAAATCCACATCCCATAAATCGTCTAGGCCTGTGATGGTGGTGATTACTCTATTACGTTTGAATTTATATTTCACCGACTTCTGTAAACTGTAGGCGTCTTGATCGCTCAACCACTGCCTCAATTCACTGGGGCTTACTTACTATCCGTTCGACTTTAACCACATTCGGACTTTTGTAGGACCGGTAAATGCGATGGGATGCTTCGGATCGAAATATACCTCCGTTAGTCGGTCCTGCCAACCGTTGCTCGCCATGGTTCATATCAACAATGGTGACCTACATAATGCGCTACTTATATATAAATACACACAAAAACACTCGATTGGTGGTATGAATACCTTTTTATTGACAGACTAAATGAGATAGAGTAGACGATATACAATGATTAAAATAGTTTAAAACGAAGCGATATACGAAACAATCATTATGACAATAATTCTGGCTAAAGTCAGATATAACGTTTATTAACGAAAATCCTCTGACGAGTTGAAGAAGGAAGAATACACAGTAATGTCCACACGTTAAGCTTAACTCTCCGTGTAGTCTCGTAGTAGTAAACGATGCATGCCGACAATTTGTAAGGAGAAACGCCTGGAACTGTGCACCGTAAAAAGCTGGAGGATTACCCAAAGAGTCGATAAAATATCCTTCTTCTCCATTAAAATAAAACGCAGTCCAATGGAGGCCCGAAAGATAGGAAAGGTCTGTGTTTACGATATAGGCTGCCGGTTTTCTGGATACCCGTCTCGGTAGGGTGTCGGCGGAGTAAATCCCCCGTACTTGAGCTTCTAACTCTTTATCGGCCCGGATAATGCATCGTAGTTCGTCCAAATTCATGGTGTATTTAGTAGAATTCTTCGGCTTTTGTCAATCTCGAACATCGCAGGAAATTCTCCCAGAATCACGCAGTTCACCGTTTCCGGGAGCGGCTTGTTGAAATTAGCTTCTATTCTAATACTTCCTTGCTTAAGAAGATGGATGTACTCGCCAGTCGAGAATGCTGGATCTAACTCGAAGACGTATAGAGCGTATCCGTGAGCGAAATCGAATAGAGATATATCGTTGCCAAAGTTTTCTCCCAACTTGCCAGTGCCTCTGAACAAGTTTAAATAGGCAGTGCTGCATAGATCAAATCCGTCTTCTTTATATAGCGTTCTCACCGTCGACCCCGGAATCGTGGATCCATCTACGTGTACGGCTAGGTTGCCCAAGTCCCAGTGTTTGAAGTTGAACGGGTTTTTGGAATAATCACCCGCCATAGCCTTAGACGACACGAATCCTATGATTAGTCTACTCGGGTATATCGACGGCCAGATGTTTTCCCATCGAAACAAGACTTCACCCTTTGACAACGAACTCGTTTTTATCTCGGTTCTCACGTAGGGGTATTTCGCTGTAGCCTGTTCGAGAGCTTTGGCGTGACCTAACTCGACTCCAGCATTTAGACGTACTTTACACGCCTTTAAAACTATATCCTCGATAACTAACTTGTAGTTTTTATTTTCCTTCGCCGACATGAAGATGAACTCCGGAGGCGATCGATATAATTTGACGTGAACTTCGACGTTGTTTATTACATAACGATCTTGTTGGAAGATGTCTTGCAGCATGCGACCCTCCATTTCAAACGAGTTGCTCTCTTTCGTACGATCATAACGTGTGGCTAGCCCCGGGTTATTACCTGCTACGGGGTCGGATTCGCCGATGTCGTTGCCTACGTCTTTGTCGTATAGCTGGGCTTCCAATTGAGTCGTCGTAGCTTTATACGGGTATTTGTTGTCCCTTACAGTCATGAGCGATCCCAGCATCGATACATCGATTTGCGACCACATGCTCGACAATAGTAAATTGGTGGGCGCGCATTTTTCATCCTGTACTAGTGGGCTATTATCTTTGTGCACGATTTTCGGTTTAACGTATAAACGAGACGATTTCAAGTCCAAATAGTCCGATCCCTGTCCGGTTGTAACTTTTAATCAAATCGACCAGTACTTCTACGTATCGGTAGGTCTGGTTATGAGTGAAATACCGGTAAAGATGGGTCTTGATGGTACGGATAACTCGTTCCACGTAATTAGCCTTCGTCTCGCGATTTGCGACCACATGCTCGACAATAGTAAATTGGTGGGCGCGCATTTTTCATCCTGTACTAGTGGGCTATTATCTTTGTGCACGATTTTCGGTTTAACGTATAAACGAGACGATTTCAAGTCCAAATAGTCCGATCCCTGTCCGGGGATAAGAAATTCCACCGGTGCTTCGTCCGTTATTTGGGAAAATGGTCTTATGTCGACGTAGTATCTACCCTGAATAGCGGTTTGAACGGGAGGTAGTTCGAAGAGGCTAAGTTCATCCGGTTGTCCCTCATCAGCGTCTCTATCTTGCAGAAATTGTGCCATGTTTTAATCGGAATATCTGAGGAGCCGTCCGTTTCCTTCGTTTGCTTAGACTCGGAATGTCGGAATTGGGAGAACGTCTTCTATTTATATATTGTTCGGGGTTAGCTTTTATCTCCGACTTCGTCCGTTCCACAGCCGCTTGGGCGGGGGTCACGAGTTGTATAACGGGGGTCTTTACTCGGGCGATATGCCTTTTCGCTCCACCCCACTTCGTCTTCCTCTTTTTAGGTCTTTTGCACGTCGGATTTGCGGCCATATTCTGATAAAAGGCGATCCATTTATTCACGTCCGGTACATATCGTCTCCTCTGTATCATGATTTAAGGTGGAGGGTTACGGTTACCGACTCTGTGATGAAGATAGCTAACGATCCCCGCTCGTCTAAAATACGGATTTCTAACACTTCGACGTCGCCTAGGATGACGGGATGATAGTATGGCCGTATAAAGACTTCGGCAACCCTTTTCCTACCAGAAACGTCTACTATTCGTAAAAGCGGTAAAGTCGTTTCTCCTACCAGTGAGTGAGCGCAAATATTGGAGCAGATACTCAAAACCGCCCTGGGCTGGAACTTCGGCTGTTTCTTTAAGATGATTTCCGTTAGCGCGACTGTACTGGAATGTTCGAAGGTTATGCTTCTATTCAAACGTACTCTAAAGTGGTATGGTTTGTTATCCGGATAGTGTTCTACCGAATCTGTACTGCTGGCGATAATGAAGTTTACCATAACACCGTTTGTACGTAATGGTCGGTTATATAGCGTAGGACAGGCTTTTATAGTATTCCCAGATCTCACGTCTCGCCGAGGGAGATAGTTTGTCGCAAACCGCCGACGTGAATGCGTAGAGCGTGATTAACCGTCCAAAATTGATGATTCCATCGTCGAACATGGAATCTACTATGGCTTTGTAAGCATTCAGGTTCACGGCCGAGTCGACCATCTCCTTCCATCTCGTTCTATCCGTCGAGCACATGGCTAATCGCCTTATCGATGAGGTGTGACTTCGTTTTCAGAAGGGACCACTGATTATAGTTAAGGACCACGCCTTTCCTAGTAGCCGTGTCGTCGATGAAATAGCGTAAATCCACTCTGAGCTTGTTCCCGTATTTACACGCTGTAACTCGTAAACGTCTATCTATACGGATTTGTTGCATAGGAGTACAAAGAGTCCAAATGGGGATAGTGGTGATGATAGATTCGACCTCTCGATTACAACTCGTAGCTAACGTTACGATGACGATGAGTGATATGACGAACAGAATGATCAAGACGATGGTTACTATTTTCGTTTTCTGATAGTTATCCATCCTCTGCCAAAGCCCGTGTGGAAATGAAGACGGTCCACGTTTAAACGTAGTTATATAGACGAAAGTGTCTGACGTGTAAGAATGTAGGTTTTCAAATTACCCCAACAGGCTGGGTAATCCGGCGGTACCGACATCGACAGATTGATTAGACAGCGTTCTTTCGTAGAAAACCATTCTTCAGCTTCCGCTATTACTAGTTCTTCTTCTAGCCCGTGTTGAGTCACGCTTCGTGGGTCTGGTTGCACTGTTATTACCCACGAATATTCTATAAATACACTTCGAATGCGTCCTTCACCCGTTTTCTGCATACTGGACATTTTAGAGAGTCGTTGTATTCCTCCAGCTTATATAGACAGTCAAGGCATATGCATACGTGATTACAGGGATGAAATACCGCTTGACAGACTTCGATGAGGCAAATTTTGCATAGGCCCGCTATATCGCTGTCAGATCTTCTAGACCGACTACCTACATTTCCCATTATATTAGGGATGGAATGATTGACACTGGTGCGTTAACGGTTTGACATATGTATGAGAACGTAGAAGAACTACTCGACTATATATACAAAGAACAAAAAAGATAAGTGGTAAGATTCATTCCGTTTATTAGGGTCCAATATAGTATTTTAATAGTAGATATAATGTTGATGACGCCACCAGTTGACGTAGTCCCCGGGATTGCAACGTCTGCACATCATTGCTCCGAGTTGATTAGCGTGGTCGTCTCTGGCACTACAATCTTCATCGTCCTCTTCTTGAGTTTCTCCCTCCGCATTGTCTTCCGATCCCGGATCTTTCATCTTTTTGGAAAATTCATCGGCCATTTTAAATACGGATTCCATTTCTCCTATATCTCGGTCTATGTCCGAAAAATGCTTTCTTAATTTACACCATCCAAATTCGTTCATGGCATACCCCATCTTGGTAGGCTTCAGGTTAGTCGAAGTTGTTTTGTCTTCTATCCATTTCCGCAGATGAATAAATTGTTTCCCATTGTATTGACTGCAACTTAGATATATGTTATCCTCTAGGTTGTATGGTCTTTCTAGCGGCTCTCCCATCTTTAACATCTCGTCAATCCTATATGCAAGCGTGGTTAGTCCACTCCATGCAGTAGATGATAACGTGATAACGCTTGGTCTGCTTTCATCTGTTTTGCTCTGAATCCTTTGGAAGGATACTCTGGCCTGTCCATCGAGACTAATGACTCCCACACATAGACTGGAGCTGATGTTATACATTTCGAGGAGCTTCTCAAACTTTAGTGGTTGTCCAATGCTAAACAATGTTGGATAGTGTTGAGAGTGTTGCTGGCCAGTCCTGTTCGCCGATGATGACTGGATCTGATTTACATCCGTATTTATACAGATTGGCTGAGCACTAAGGCTGACACGTTTTACTCAGCATATTTTTTTCGGGAAGGCGCAATCATTTGATTGGTTGATAGTTCGTCCAATTGTTCATTAGTACGGGTATTATTCCGCGGCCTGGTTCGCACGTCCTTAAGCCGTGTATTTTCCCATGGCCAGGTACACACGTTCTTAAAGCAGGATATTTTTCCGCTGCTTGGTTCACACGTCCTAAAGCCGGAGTCTATTAGTATTTGTACGTGGCCTGATGCCCTTAGGCGGCTTTATTGGTTACGGACTGGTGCGCACGTCCCTTAATAGACCTGTTCTAGACTGGGTGCATATGTAATTAGGTCAATGCCTCGCGGCAAATTTTTTATAAAGGCATTGTGACGTCACTTGACTCACCTGAAGTGCGTCTCAACGCCCATTTTGCCCTCTACTAACATACTCGGGTAGATCACGTGGCATGTAGCTGTGACGTACTGTCACCATGCCATATATTGTACACACATGTTAAACCAATGTAAATATTTGTCGCAGCAGGTAGGCTTGGGATATATTGTATATTTGAGAAGTTTGAAGTTATTTTCAAAACTGTTAAATATAGCATAGGGTGCCCTGTACTTACTGACTAAGCAAGTGAAGGACTTTTGAGGTAAAACTGCTCGCTTGTTCGGCAGTGGGATGCGCTAATATGTACGGCAGTGAAGACATCAAAACTGTGACAGGTCAACGATTATATCTGCCTTCTATCGTTCCATGGCTTTCCGTTTACAAAGCCAAATATATTGAAAAGGTGAATTACCAACGTAAACCGACAAGACAGTTATCCCACTGCTACATCCAATATATGCTCGATTGATTTCCAAGATGGATGTTTCGAAGAGGATATCTATGCAAAGCTGATGCTTACTCCACAGCGAGCAAGACGACGCTCGAGGTGGCTTAAGGTTAACTGAACGTCACGCAATGTAGTAGAACAAGGCAAGATGTCCACTGCCATGATTTACATGCAGAGTACCGTCGGGACACAAATTCTCTCTTAGAAGTACTTGCCGATTTTTTTCTATATTTTTTTTCCAAAGTACCTGATGGGTAAGCTTTTACTTCGAATGCATGTTATGGTAGCTAAAGCGTTCCCTTTAATTTTACATTGATAAGGTTAAATACTATTTAGACCCAAAGCAGAATGGAAATTTCGTATTACGACTGCAAAGTACAGAGAAAAGTATATTGTGAGGCTCCATACAGAGGCCTCTGGTTCGATTCCTGGTCTCTTGCCAAACGATGAGATGTTTGCTCTGACAGACGCTAGGAATGCGTATTGTAAGGTTGTAAAACTTGTTACAGACCGCAAATCCTCTTATGTAGGCATTTAGTCTGAAATTATGTTAACGTATGACCAGTAATTGCTCTTTCATTATATAATAGTAATAGTACTGGGTCACGCAGCTCAAATGCATGTACATTCAACACTGATTGTATCTGAACTGTAGATGTCACATGTACGTCCTATTATCTATATGATGTGTGATGAAATCATGTCTGTGTAAGTCATATTGACTTAAATATTGTTTGTATATACTATAGTAGCTACAGTATGTAGCGTTAATGTTGTTTACTACAATTAACATTATAGATGTTATTTTATGTTTACATGTACATCCTGACTGGTTCTGAAGTGTAAAGTGATGGCAACATTGAGAGAGAATCTGGCCATATAAGTAGAGGAAGAGTTGCCTGAACAATCGGCCTATATGGTGCTGAGAATCTAACATACACTCACTGACGTTTGCACCATACTGATAAACCAGACAGACGGGATTTGGCGGCTAGAGAGAGAAGAGTCATACCCAGAAAATGAAAGGTAGTGCTAGTAAAAGGGCTACTGCTTCGGTCAAAGACCTAGGGAAGAAAAGAAGGGCAGATGTGAAGACTGGGGATAAGCGAAGATAAGGAGTAGAAACTGCTATTACCAGTACAGGATTTTTACAGGTAAATAGGCCTTGTGAAAAAAGTAGCTATTTTTTATCAAACTCATGACAGTTGCCAAGTGAGTAATTTGAGATATCGAGATGTGATTGTTTTGGAACACAAGGGATATGATGTATGTGATTATGTCCAAATTGCATGAACTTTAACATAGAATATTGATGTATATAAGTTACTAAACCAGCTAAGTTTTGTATATCGCAGGAAGGCTTAATTTTGATATAAATACATTTTTTCAGAATTTCCGTTTGGTTTGCATGGACCTTGAAGGGATGAGGGTTGCCAAGACATATAGGGGTGACGTCCTGGCAAAGGTAGCCGACAAGGACCCTAACAGAGAAAAACGCCACACAGGTTGTCTGGATGTTCTATGGAAACATGGCTAATTGGGAGATGGCCACAGAAATGTTATCCCAGCTGGCTGTTGTGTTTGGGTAATAAGGAATGCATATTCACACACCCATAGATTTTATGTAGGATTGAGGAGGGTCGTCTTGAATGACTCAAGGTTTGTGTGTGTATGTGTGGCATGGGGGTGGGGCTGTTTGGGGCATATTTGTATAATAGTCCTTGCTTTAGATTATCGGTGATATTTAACATACCACCATGATCATTCATCGTGGACATATATTGTCTGCTTCTGTAATTGCATGTTTGATATAGGATACAAAACAATTTCTTTACAAATCTCTGCATTTGCTGATCTCTATTATCAGAAAATTAGGAATTACTTTTTCCCATTTTGCATCACTAATTATCACGGTCACTTATTGTATCGTATTTCATGACCAGTATCTAATGGTGGTCACCAAGGTCAGTTATCCAGTATCTTGTTATTTAAATAATTAATTATTTGTTCAAAACGTGTGGCAATTGTTTAGCAATGTTTGTCCACCTAGCAAGGAGGAACATTAAGTATGTGAAATACCCTCCTAGTATATCGATGGTTTGGAGCACAATGGTGATAAGTCCAAATTTGGTGATTTTGAGATTTTCACTTCACACTGTGGCGATTTATCTTTTTCTTTCTTGGAGCACACACATTATTTGTCCATCAGTCTCCATTCGGCTAAACTAAAGATAAACGTTTGTCATATGTCCACCAGCGCAGAAGTATTTGGAGCACAAGTCGACTTTGTGTCAAAATGTAACTTTTGTGCACCAAGTACGATGTTCGATTGGAGCACAAATGTACTATGTATGGACATAGTATTTTTGTGCACAGAAATTTGCCGAGCATATTGGACATATCTTTAAATGTGAGTAGATCCGAGATAATCTGGTTATCTGATTCGTCGAAATTTAGGTTGATTTCATTTTAGACCAATGAGGTGTGAACACTGATTTTGTGCGGTCCTACTTTGAAGTTCACATGTGGCAGAAATTGAATGTCTGAAACGGAAATCTTTGGTAGGTATTAACTGTTGGTCGTTAATATAAGTAACAGTTAATGTAGAGAGAGGCTTACACTTATACTGCTTGATAACTGTTAACAAATTCCGGTTAGTAGTTGTGTCATTTAATGTAATTGCAGGCATAACCCACTTTAGGTCTGGTCCGACATTGTGAGTGAAGCTATTTAGATAAAGAAATCTTGATAGTTTATAGGTAAAAAAGTGACATGTGCGGCAGGCGCATACTCCTCAGTTATCAGGCAACTAAAACACAAAGATGAAAACTACAAAGGTATACTAATTATTTATGGAAGTATGACTTTCAACGTTTTAACCTTTTTTAGACCGTCGGTGCGTTGTTGTTGTATAGCATAGAGTGTAATTTTATGAACTTATAATCCATAACAATATTGGAAGCCCTCCAGGAATGATCATTTCTGAAGTAACTGACCACAGAAATAAGTACAAATGATGCTGACTATTAAACTACGTAATCAAAAATACGCACCCCCGACGCCTGACCAGTCCTACATTCTTTAAGGAAATTTATTTTTTGCTCACGCAATATAACAATTTATTTTCAAGGGTTCTGTTTTGTTTACTTATTAGTCAAACATGGCAAGTAACAGACAGCTCTTCGACCTGGATGCTGCTCTTGCCATTATTATGGATGGATCAGAAAAAAGTGATCCCGAGCCCGACGAAGCAGTACTGGAACCAAGTGATGATCCAGATAGTATTATAGACAATATCCTAAAGCAGATTGAGTCAAGTCAAGGTCAAAGTCAATCTGACAATAGTGAGAATGAAGGAGAATACTCAGATCCAAATGACACAGAGTACTACCCAGACGAGAGTTCGATGAATGAGAGCGGAGAAGAAGATGCTTGTGGTCCTTCTCCTGTGCAAATTACTGAGAGACCTTATAATCCCAACGCGGCTGCCACAGATCATGGAACGTCTGACGCTCGGGGACGAAAGAAGAAAAGAGATGAAGACAGCTGGAAAAGTAATATCCGTAAGCGATGTCGGGGGGCAGGAGAAGAGTATGTGACTCGCCGAGGAAAACGTGTCCTTGCGAAAAAGCCACTAGATGCTAGGTGCACTACAACGAAGTGCCGCTTTAGATGTACCGACAATTTTACGTATGAAGCGAGGGTGGCCCTCTGTCGCGAATACTATGAGCTTGGAAGTGTGACCCAGCAAAAGGCGTTCGTCGTATCAATGATAGCCGAAAGTGAGGTGAGCCGAGAACGCAGCCGCAAAAATGTAGAGAAAAAGAAAAAACTAAAATCTTGTGCTTATCATTTCTCCATAAACAATGCAAAAAAGCGAGTGTGCAAAGATTTCTTTTGTAAGACATTGGCCATTAGTTCAGCGATAGTAACTCACGCTCTACAGCGTAAAGGGCAATCTGGTTGTTATGCGGCTAAGGATAAACGTGTTGGTAAAAGCCCCATCAATAAGACGTCTGAGGAAAAATTGCAGCATGTTAGGGACCATATTAATCTGTTTCCCAGAGTTGAACCACACTACTGTCGCAAAGATTCAAGCAGGCAATACCTGTCATCTGATTTAAACGTAAAACAAATGTATAGGATGTACACAGAATACTGTCTCCAAAACAACATAGTTGATCCAGTAAAAGAAAGTCGTTACAGGGAAGTCTTTGTAACTGAATACAATTTGGGTTTCCATATTCCAAAGAAAGACCAATGCACAATCTGCAATGCGTACAATTCTGCTTCTGACCAAGACAAGGAGACACTTCGCCAAAATTGGGAAGAGCATAAGAAGAGAGAAACTGCTTCTATGACAGAAAAAGACTTGGATAAAACACGAGCCAGGGACAGCGATGACTATCATGCAGTTACGTTTGATTTAGAGGCGATACTTACCATACCTTTTGCTGGTGATGCACAGATCTATTATAAAAGGAAGCGCTTAGTATATAACTTCACTATATACGACAATGCTTCTGCAGATGGCACGTGTTACCTGTGGGATGAGACTGAAGGTGGGAGAGGTGCAAATGAAATTGCAACAGCCATGCTTGATTATCTCGATAACTTACCGGAAAAGGTCAGATATTTTACATCTTTCTCGGACACATGTGGCGGTCAAAACCGCAACCAGTACATGGCAGGGGCCATGCTTTTTGCCGTCCAGAAAATTGTACACTTGCACTGCATCGATCTGAAGTACATGGAATCAGGGCACAGCTATCTTGAAGCAGACTCAATGCACGCAACAATTGAGGGTGCAAGGAGACACCAGAAGATCTATACACCTCGTGAGTGGGAAATTGTGATAAGAGGTGCTCGGAAAAAACCCTGCCCCTACACAGTCAAAGTACTGAAACATACCGACTTTCGCAATATCAAAGGACTCACTGCTGATATAATCAAAAACAGAACGAAGAACACAGATGGAGACGTAGTAAACTGGATGTCCATTAAATGGTTGAGGTTTGAGAAAACAAAGCCGTATGTGATCCAATATAAATATGACATCCAAAAGGATACTTTCTTGCATATTTTGGTGCAAGCTGACCGTGGTAGACGCAGGTCTATTGAGAAGATTGGTCTTGGACCACTATACAATGCTAGGCTTCCGATATCAAAGGCAAAGAAGGATGATCTGCTAAGTTTGCTTCGCAATAGGGTTATTCCTCCAGATTACAAGGATTTCTACGAGACCTTGCCTTCAACACAACGCGGAACAGCCACTGAAGGGGACGACGAATAGTTGGCTTTTTTACCATTTTAACCAGTATTACATTACAACCACGTGGACACTTAATTTCCAGGTGCTGTGCTAAATTGCAATAGTTGTAAACTGTGCCTTTCACTTGATGTGAGAAAAGAAATTAAGTTTTATTTTCCAAGAGCGTAAAGGGCATTTTGTTTTTCATCACTTTATAAACATATCACTGACTGGCTAGATAGCCTTTTTGGTTGTTTCTTTCTCATGCTATTGTACCCATTTGCCTTCTTGATCATACCGTTGAGTAAAAAATACAATTTGAATGATATTGTTTTAATTCGTTGCTTTACATCATTTCCTTTATTCGATTTGAGTTACTGCTGTCGCATGATTATTTCACTTATGTAAAGACTTATAAGCGTTCTGGGCAAACGAAAGCGGAGTACATGCTGAAAAATACCGACTATTGGCGAGTAAGTGATCAATCTCAAACACAAAACGTTTATCGCTTCGAGCTCTGCCCATAAAGCCATTTAATCACGTTATCCTCTTGTTTTACGCAAACATTATATTATTCTAAAGACACCAAATCTTGGAACACAAAAGTAATATGTCCTTTAAGATGATAATTTGACGGGTAATTAGTATGTAATCAATAAAATATCTCTGCCAAGTGAAGCTCAAGCACCCAGCTGGATAACTATAGTCAGTAATGTAAAGGTCTGAAAATACCTTATTTTACAAGGCGACATCAAACCTAAAATTGCCGTTTTAGCAATACACATGAAATGGACATATTACTTGTGTGTTCCAAACCCTTATCGAGTGTTACGATACCGAATGATAATAAAAAGAAGTAACAACAGACCAGCAGATTTTATGTACAAATTTTGATTTATATTAAAAAGCAAACGGACTAATTTATTTACAGGCAAATATTACATAAACGTTGGAAAGAAAACATATATCAAAATGACTTACTTATACGTTAAGTTAAGTAATTACAGTTCCTAGAAATCTGTATCCTCACAAAGTTCACTGGTTTAAATCCGATGACCACGAATTGACGAAATATAGATCCCCAGAATGAATCTTGAAGACCCACTGGCAAATCCACAGGGTAAATTCTTGATAGAATTCACAAGTCAGGTATCGCTGACAAAGTAGGCTGAATATGAATGTACTTATATCATCCAAGAGTACAGTTCACAACTGACTCTGTCACAGACGAGTCAGAACAATCTGACTTTCGAGTTTTGTTTCCAAAATAGTATGTACCGAGTTCAGATGGAAAACTGTATTATAGTTCTCCGAGTCCAGATAGAATTAACTGACTCTGACTACCAAAAGAACGTCTTTAAATACATTCTCAGAATTCCAGAAAGATCCGAGTATTTGCATAATATATTAGCATACGATAAAGTGTTACGCGAATCTTCTTGGGTCTACGCATTACAACGGGTTATGAACTAAAAATAGGCCTGAGATTACCTCACTATAGAGACTAGAACTTTGCAAGGAGTCGCCATAGTAACAGTTGGGAACTAGGTCAAACTTAAAACATTGAAGTTAACAGTTAGCAAACAAACAGACAATACGTCACAATCGAGAAATTTCTAAGACAATCAAAATAGATACATATGTTAACAGTTCAGCTTTACGTAATACGAGCCTAATGTCAAAATTTAGGTGGGCGGCCGGTGGGGCAAGTTATCATTCGGCCGGTTGGCACTTTTCTCAACATAAAGACCTTAGCTATTGAGTGTGACGCTCAGGCACAATTCAATCTTTTTACAAATCAGGTCCTTGAGTCATACTGAAATATCTGACAATGACATTTTGATAAAACAAGTGAAAAAAGAAACAATACAAGCCAAATAGCTAGCAGGTCCCCCGCCATAAATGTTGTTTGGAAACTAGTTGCTCATTATACATTGGATATAATCCCCATATATCTGATGTTCAATGATTGCGGGAGTGTGGTCTGATTTATGTAAATAAAGTTGTCAACACTTTGACCCCAATGACCCCTATGACCTAAAAATATAGGTCGACATCCCAGAAAATCGAACTTGACCAAGGTCTCTCAAGTGTGTCTCTATAAACCAAAAATGAAAGATCTGCATATTGCGGTTGTTAAGCTATCGCGTTAACAAGCCACTTTCAGACTTTGAACTCAATGACCAAAGTCAAACGACTTAACACAACCAAATAATTGATCCTGCAACCAATAAGACCTGTACCTAAAGATCTCGCTACACTACATCGCTGGAAAATAAAAAGATAACCATATTTTATATACAATTGTAGTTTGTGTATTAATTCCGAATCTATTCAATGTCGCATTTTTTCGGAACTTTCCAGACATTATGTCCTGCTCGTGTATATAGCATGTTGTTATCTTTTACGACGCGGTTGTGATAAAATTGGTTAATATTATTGTTATGCATTTCCTATATTGTCCGAATAAAAGTGGAACATGGGGTTAAATGGTAAAATATGTAGCTTATATCTTATTTCAGACAGATGGAATCTGAATAGGTAAGATGTTAGGGGAATATGACCAGATTGGAGTCTGTAGAACATTACCTCAGCTAGACGAGTGGGGAAATTAAGCTTTGGTGATGAAATTCCAGGATTAAAACGGAAATAAAACCTTCCCTTGTCAGAATCATTCCACTGTATCTGCCACTGTTTCACAAAATATGACTTAGCCTTAAGTAAAATATCGGTAACGGTAAATGGAAATCTGATGGATATGCTAGTATGTGAAATAGCTTGTTTGGCTGCGGTATCAGCAAGCTCATTTCCCCTTAGTCCTACATGAGCTGGTACCCATGTAAATATGACGCTCACTCCTTCCTTAAATAAAGTGGTATATAAGTGTATAATTTCGAAAACAAGAGGATAATAGTTGATATAGTTGAAGAAGCTCAGGACTTGTAAAGCACTTAAGGAGTCGGAACAGATTACAGCAAAGTTTGGTTTGTAGTCTAACAAAAATTGGAGTCACATGAAAATTGCCACAAGCTCTGAACAGAAAACAGACACTTCATCAGTCAGTCGGAAGTTCTTACTATACTTTACCTCTGGGATGACAAACGCTCCTCCGACTCTTCCACTTTCAGGGCACTTTGAGCCATCAGTGAAAATTTGTAAATAGGTACTAAAGTTTTTATCTAGGAATTCCACAGCACAATGCTTTGAAATATAGAGAGGATCTGATTTCAAAATTTGCCAGTGTAAATCAATATTTACCACTGGTGAAAGTAATCGCCACGGAGGAAATGGTGTAACCTGAGAAGTTAATTTGACTTTTCAGTGTAACCCACCTCGTTCAAAATATGATTAGCCCTTATATTGAAAGGTTTTGTTCCTTGGCTATTGTTACTTACAAGGCAATCAGATTCCACGGAATCAAATACAGATGTTAAATATTGTTTGGATTTTACCTTAGATAATAGGAAAAAAATATAGAGGTTTATTTAACAAATTAACGAAATTATATGTAAATAGATCTCTTGTATTGTTTGTATTCCTGTGCATTACAATGAAAACCGGGCTGTCCCACTTTCACCACCAACACAAGTTTTACTAACGGAAATAGAACGCATTAGGAGAGGAGGTGGGCAAAGTAAATACGATTAATTTCCGAATTTCAACTTCTTAAGATGCTGTGAACTAATAAACCAATATATCCGGATATATATATGAGTTACGTGTCATTTTTAAGATTGCTCACTTGACTTATTCAAAGCGGCATGAGCTGTTAAAATTCGTAGATTGGAATGAATAAAATCTTTACAGTCGGTGGTCTCTACAAAGCGAAAATAAAAAGTCAAAAAATATAAATAACCTGGGCTAACGTCCATTCATTCGTCCATTCATTCAGTTTGTTAAACATACATTCCCAAGACTTGTAGACATAAAAAGCTTATAAATTTTACTCTTTGGGAAAAATAGCCAATAATAACGAAATTTTATTTGCGCGAAACACTATCATTTTGGCAGCTTCTGCAAAACAACCCCAAAAAATTCCTAACAGGTTAAAGTGGTTAATTTACCTTTGGTCATCACCACACCCGCCCCTTTCCCATCCCGGTTCTAGTTACTCACCACAACCGCCCCCAACCCCAAACGTTTCCTTCAATTAATGTAACTTACAATTTATCTTATGAGACTTTCACCAATATATTGTCTTTGTCCATGTCTCATATTTTGGGAACATATGAATTTGGAGTTTACTATTAGAGTTCTCAGTTTGACATTTCATGATATTGCTGACACTAATACTTTGTTATAAGTCGGTCGTTTAGGCAAAGGGACATGAAATGCCACCGATGCATTTGTGGGACTTAAAAAGTTTGGATGCTATAGCCCATGGGTAAAGTCGATTAATTTAAGTTTTACACCGCACTCAAGATTATATCGATTATATGGCGGCGTTGCCAGGTTTAGTGGGGTAGGAAACCACGGACTTCCAGATATTAAATCACTATTATGTTATTTACCCTTTAATAAAGAGATGATGTCAGCCTGGGTAAATTTTCCAAATATTTGTAAAATGAACGTATCACGTACTCACTAAATTCTGTCACAACCAGTTTCCTTTAATCAAAATATTTGTTATAAGGGTCGAAGTTCGCCATCGGCCCTGTGTATACAAAAAACTACTTTCTTCACATCGTTATTCCTGGGTTCCTACCGGTTAAAGCCTTGAAAGAAATAATATTATTGCTGAATTTTGATCAGTCGATTACCCGGGTCGTATAAACCCATACACCCGGCCTGATTTTGTTATGACCCGCCTGACGAAAAAAACATGGCCACCACTTCAAATGTTTACTTCATCCGAAAAGCCAAAAACAGGTCTTATGAGGATCTATTACACTCACCTATGCTTTTTATTTCTACCTAATTTGACTCTAATTCAAATCTACAAATGGAAAAACGGATCCCAAAATTCTTGGTACATCGATCTATAACGTTGCTAAGTATACAAGGGGCGTAACTCTGTATGTCGTCTTTCGTCTGCTCGATCTGTTTGACAGAGGTTCGTACATTTTGACTGCAGATGTATGTGTGAAATATCGAGATATTAGCTTTAGGTAAAATATATTTGTCACAGATAGAATCTGCGCAATAAAACAAATAAAAAGACAAGCTTAAAATTTGAACACATGATGAGGTCATAACTTTGATTAAATTAACACTAATAACAGTACCAGCTGGTAGGCCTACAGGCAGGTATAGCGATTGAAACATGAATCTGTGACAATTCTACTATGGGTTTCGGGGTAATTAATTCGTCATTATTATTTTACCCTGGGTGTATGAATCTTTTATGACTCTTCTGTTCGTCATACACCCTTCGCCTCCGGCTCAGGGCGTATACTTATTAGAAGGGTCACAACGATTCATACACCCAGGGTAAAATATCAATAACTAATAATATCGGAATGCCATTACGCTAAACCATCCGTTATTGATAAATTATACCAAATTATTATATTTGTGCCACCCGCCTAGTGGATTGAAAAACAAACATAAATGTACTATTAAAGGTGTTTTTGGTGGAGCGCGTACCCCAATTAATACATTGGTCACTGGCCAATTCTAAAAACTAATTAGGGGACTGTATGTTAAACAGCCAACATGTGTTTCCTACTGGTCAAACATATTTCCAGAAACCGATGTGAATAGATATTGGAAATATACCTTGTAGGCTAGGTATTAATTCCAAATCTATTAATGGTCGGATTTTTCGGAACTTTCCATATCATATGTCCTGCTCGTACACAAAGCCTGTTGTTTATATTTTACGACACGGTTGGGATAATATTGGTCAATATTATTGAAAGACCCTTTCTATACTTATTCATCAATCTAAATGTATTTTTAAAGGTGAATAAATGAAATGAAAGAAATGAAATACTGTCCAAATTTAGGTGAAACATGAGGTCACGGGGTATAACATGTAGCATAAATAGCTTATTTTGACTATTCAACAGCAGCTGTTAAGAAAAAAAAACAACAACCTAAAGATGTTACAAAGTTTATTCTAGCTCAGACATATTTAACATATCACTAAAAGATAGCAAAGCGAGTTGTCTGTGTACATTATAACATCATTGATGGCGATCTGCCTGATTTGAACGTACTTCGTCCTACGTCACACAACGGATAACAGATATATAACTATCACTGACGAAATCTATTGATGTCACACGAAGCCAAATGATCCCGGGTTTAGTCCAGTAATAGCCTCCATCTAATACACAGTTATCTTCGTTCATTGCGTACTGTAAACAAGAGACCACAAATAGAACAAGTTGAGTTCGAAGAAAGACATATTTTTACAAATGTTATTCTTTTTACTAGACATCGGAAAATTTTTAAGACCCATTAAAACATTTATTTTGGCGTTAGTTTCCTAGTGGTCAAACGTGACGTCAGACTGCCCAGTCTGGAACTTCGGGGATTTAAGTACGTAAAATATCCTCTGTTAGACTGCAGGTCATTTTAAATGTAGCGACAATATATGTAGCCGTGAAATGAACAATGTCCATATCCGCTTGAGTGTAAAGAAAAAACAGTGTTCATGTGATAATGTAAAGTATCGAAACGCTCTGTTTGTTAAGATTCTGGCTCGAATAGTTACAACTGATGCGTTGGAGGAATCCTGATATGTGTCTTCTTAGAGTCACATAACATGCGGTTTTCCGGGCTGAATAAAACATATAAACAAACATACTTTTTTAATGATCTATATTTTCTCTCTTCGACTATTTTCAGTCTAAAAATACGATGGTTTACGGTGCAAAAAGCACAGACTGTCCGAGGCATGTCAAAGCCGACATGTAGCGAGCGACGACAACTGCTTTGTTTGTTCCGATTGCAGACTGCCACGAAGACAGCCTAGATCGTACATTACGTCGCCACTCTGAAGGTAGACCGTACTCTGAAACTTCGATGATTTACGCACGTGCAATACGTATAAGAGAAATACTGAGCCAGCCGGTATTCCTAAAAAATAATATTATTGTTTCTGGAATATCCACTGAAAAGGTGCTTCTCTGACGTAAACGATTTGGACTCGCTGGAGTTTCTCATTGACTTCCGTTATTGATATTATACAAATGCAGTACTAATTAACATCCAATTTACAGTTGTGTGTTCAAGGTCTGCAAATGTATTATTCATGTACGCAGACACGGATACATACAAATTCAGCTACCTAATACAAAATCGCATGTACACATCATAAAAAGGTTGACACAAGTAACATACTGACTGGAAGGATTATTTCTCTGTGCAGCCCTGTAATTTGAGTTAATAAAGTATGCTATAATATCCTTAGCTTTTTATCATGGTGTCGTCTTAAATAAAGCTTCACTTAATTGGGCGAAACACTCAGTTTGTTAAATTTCAGCCTCGATCAGTTACATAATTCAAACATTGGAGGATTTTTTATATGTAACGAAACTGCGTCTGTCTACTTTGTGTTACAAATCTTTTTCTTTACTGGGCTAAATAATACATATAAACAAATATCTTTCTAAATGATATTATCATTAATAAATTAATAATTATTTTTATTTTGCTTTTTCGGCGTACTGTCGACGCCTTTTGTATTCAGCCACAAAATACGATGATTTACCGTATAAAAAGCGAGGCGTTTCAAAGTCGACCGGTAGCCAGCGAAGATAGCCCAAGTGTGTTCCGACAGTGTAGGCCTACGTACACAACGGAGGTCGTGTTTGACGTCATGATTGTGTCACTGAGGTAATGAATTTCCTTAAAGGCACACTTGCCGCGAACATCCAGAAGACTGTTTACATTAAAAACAGTGGACGGTTTTCTGTATTTTTCCCAGACAGAAAAAGTTAGGAACTTTCTATTTTTACCAGAAATTGAAAGTTTTGACATCATTTAGCATTTTTAATTTGAAATTGAAAAACAGATTTTTCAGGTACCCGCAATGTAAACAAACTTCGAACCTGAGCGTGTGCAAAAGTGCCGTAATGGTTTGAGTCGTGTGGGCGATCTAACGACACAGTATAATTTTACACCCTTTATCTAAGAAATACAAACTAACGATCGAGTAAGAGGGACTATAAAAGCTTGCCGAGTGCAAACAAAAACGTTTGAATGAGGGTAATCCAACACTGATCGGTGTTGTTGTTGTAATTGAGCTTCGATTCTTTGTTTGTTTTTCACCCTCATTTATACATTCTAAACGTATCTGGACATGTTTTAGGTGTCCTATGTTTAATTTTAGTGGTTTTAGCTGTAGTAAACTTGTGTTTTGGTTTTCTTAACAAATGTCAAACAGGCTACGTCGGCAAGTGTGCCTTTAAGTACTGTAGAGCAACAAATACAATATTGAACTTTGTATGTTCTTCATCAGAAATTTAGTTTTTGGTCAGAGTTGTAATGTATATATTCTAAAACACACTTAACGTAAATTAGAAAATATTACAAAAGATTGTTCAAAAACCCATTAACGCATAGAACAACGTGGTTTACTTAAGCATAGTAACTGTACCATGTTGAATATAAGAACTAACCCTGGTAACTGGTAAACCAGTTTCGTGTACTAACAGACGGACTGGAAGAGTTTTAGATTTAAATCCATTCACATGTATGGGCGATCCTCTCACTTTGTATTGCCTATAGTTGACGACATGTGTTTCGAAGAAATCTTCTTTCGTCAACTCTTGCTGATCGCCATTAAAGCACACTGCAATAAGTTGAAAAAAAAAGTAAAATACCATTTTAACACACTTAAACACAGTTAACACGAGTAATTTTCTAACTCTACCATGTACAATATTGCGTTAATAATCCTATATTTGTTGCACAGACATGCATTTCCGTGCTGTCTATGTGTGTCAGTGTACTGACAAATGTGCATTGGACTAGAGATGTTTCCAACAATGTGGTTTTTGTTTATTACAGAGCAGAGCAGAGCAGTATAACTTAACTGGTAGATTTGAAATTTGACTCGAAATCTGGTTGCTAAAAGTGAAGGCTTACGTAAATCTCTAGGCCATAATGTGTGTTAGTCATCTGGTAATTTTAAACATTTCTTTTTAAGTAGTTTTTTTTACCATGTTAACAGCTACGTATACCTGAACTACAATGTATATCATTTTACCACTATAGCCTTGTTCTTCTAATTCGCAAATAAACTGCCTTCCATATGCCCAACAAAAAGTGTCAGCCATTTTAAACTCAGATTTTGGCCAAAATGAGAGGCAATTTTGTTGACTGGTTGTTCGGTTTTCAGGTTGATGTGGTCCCCAATCGAAAGCTGTCTGATCCATGGGTTCCCCAGTAGCATCCCAGACCCAACCACCGTCAAATCTTCTCCCAGACGTCAACCAACCATTGTCAGTATCATTGAAAGGGGCTGAAAAAAGGAAAACGAGTTAAGTGGCAAACAGGTTCTTTGAATGCAGCAGATGTGGCACTTTTTTGCTGTTTCTGTTGTCTATGTAACTACATATACACAACTAACTGGTTTTTCAATCCTTTAATTTCACAGCAGTTTTGGTAATGTACATATATAAAATAGAATAAAAGCTGCAGAAAACTTATGCTAACTAGTTTTACCGTATATTGACGGGTTTTTCAAAGGATTTATTAAAATATATTTTGTAGCAACAGTTATATAGAAGAGAAAAAAATACGAGTACATACAAGTTAATCCTATAATAGATAACTGTGAATAATATAACAATGAATCAAGTTTAAATATGAGCTGTGTAGTCATGCTTAAAAATAAAAAGACATTCAAGGATAACTAAAAAAGGTGACAGGTTCGTACAGGACTAACAACATATAACAAAAAACTTGTGTTTGCCTTGCTTATATTTTTAGCATAAAATCACAAAATAATACATTTGGTTTGAATTAGCGAAAATATGCAGTAAGACAAAACATACCCTTTTTTATATATTTTTGAACAATGAAACACACGGGCACAGGGAAAATCTTCTTATCCATAATACCCTTGGAGACAAGTTTCTTATTGTGTTAAAAGGGGCATATCGTTTAAACGTTTATACCCAACCATAAGTTGTTATAATAAACCACAACTCATGATATTTTATTAGGTTGACGACATGCATGAGTTGGGTCTAAGTCGGTAGAATTTTCTGGAAAAGATAATTGGGCAACAAATCATCCGTATATTTCGTAAAGCTAATATGCCGATTTGCTATTGGTTTTAGATAGTAATCGATCAGCTCTGATATTCGTCAACGTTTGCTACCAAAATATAATACATGTACCAAAAGATAACAGGTCGCCCTCTTGGGCCATCTTTCAATGCGTTGGAGTATTTTCGATATATAGAGCACACTGTTCTTAGAATTAAGGTCAGATTCCAAATAGCAATACTGATTTATATTAATATAGCATTTTTTCTTCAAGGGAAAGAAGAATTATTTTGCAATTTCCAATATTTTCAGGCCTAATGTTCTTATAAAGCTTTTTGTTTTGATGTCCCATTAGCATACTTTAGGCAAGACGTTCAGACTAAGTAGGGTTATGTCGGTTTCTAGGATTAGCTAAACCATCAAATATCCTTGATACAGAGACACGACTTACGTTTATATTACGATCATATATGTGAGAAGGGGGCGTGTAGCCGCTTTAATACGTAAAAGAATATTGATAGATATCACCCAGACCAATAAATCGGGAGAACTCCATAAGATGGACTAATTTACTAGTAGAAAGGTCCCTATCAGATAATGATTTCGGGCAAAACAGAAATAAAAGTCCTCTATTGAGTAGAGACGTATCATCAGCAGTGAGTTCCTCATTACTTATATCAGCAATGTTACTTCCTAAGCCGAAAGTATAGTAGGGCGGCCCATGCACTGTCTTAAATTTAGTTTAAACCAAGTCTCTGAAGCCAGTGGGTATACAAGCAATTTGCTGTGTCATCGGCCCAGTGAACATTGTCTAAGGATACTTCAAATTTTGACTGAGATATTTTTGGTATGACCTTAACTCTCTTCATCTTTGAAGCAGAATAATTATATAGCTTCAGGCTCGAAACTTAAAGCGGGAAGGGCCATCAGGTTGGCTAAAACGAATTTTCCCACACATGGTATTATTTTTCCCGGAAAGACGAATCTTAGAAGATGCGTCTGTCCAAATTTCATGAAAATCCTAACGTAGGTTTTCCCGTACGAATTAATTTTCCAAAGGGGGCCCTACCAATTATTACAAAATATTTGAAATACCGCCCAGATCCTCCCCGAGGTTACTGACATGCACATGCGCACTTCATTGTAAACAGTGTTGAAAGGCCAACGCATGCCGAGCAAAGCTGGAGTGAATGACTCGAAGAAGTTGAGTGTAAATGACGGTAAAAACAAAACAGAGGCCTTAATATCCACAAAGCTTTCATCCGAAAGAAGTTTGGAATACCTTTACTGACATTAGTGGATATGGAAAGGAGAGAAACAACGAGGATCGGGCGATAATCTGGCTTGCCTTCTTCCCTGCACTCAGCCGTCAACACAACGGTGCCTCTCACCCAGTACAGGTCTGTCAAATCTTCATTTTATCTTGTACAATTTTTTGTAGGCCTCGTGTTCCAAACAAAATTTAGTTAGCTTAACTTTATTTCTTTTCAATTTCATGCAGGGTGATGTATTGGTTAGATCATTGGTTATTGATATTTCATTCGGACAAACTAGCTGACACTGACAGTGACAGTGAGTGGTAGTACTTGTACACTACAACTTTACAAGTACAATCAATGTTGTTGTGGTTGCAGGAAAGTTTCAATAAACAATACATACCTATATATATTTCCACCTTGCGTTTACTCACTGGCCTGCCAGTATGATATTAGTCTATGTGCTGCAAATGTCATCACTGGGAGCTCTGTTTTGTGAATTTGTCACTACATACTTTCATGGTATGGGTATTTCAGTCCAGTGTGAACACCTCAGCCTAGCCCCAGGTACTTCACTTTAGTAAAGGTCATTTATTGGTCGTCGACCTGGTACCGACTGGCCACAGACAGTACATGTATGAATCCCAGACCAAAACATATTAACTGTAAGTGACCAAGTGTCCTACAAGAGAGTTACCTTCCTAACGTACAGTATTTCCCAAAGTGATATTTTTTGTGTATGACATAAAGCACCCAGTAAATCTGATATTTATTTTAGCACTGTAACTAAGAAAACCTTGTTTTAGTACTTATCATTATTCTTATTTTTTATATTTTGCAGTGATATGAAAACAAAAGATGGAGCTGTAGGCCTATGGATTGGATTCTGTTGGGGAAGTGCTAAAAAATTGACTGAGGCAGAAATGAGGAGTTATTAAGATGTGGCTCACATACATTTAAATCTGTGCCAGCATAATGACATTACAACTTGAACCTTTTTTTTCAGTTGCAATGGGAAACCTTGCAAGATGAAGTATTTATTTGTCTTTGAAATAATCATTTTTGACTGGTCATGATGTTTAATTTCTAATCATCTCTACTAGACTAGACTGCTAAATTCAGTGACATTAACTGAAAATGATTTCTACCTGGATATAGACATGTTTAAAATATGTCAAAAACAACGTTTGGTGGACTGGTAGTTATGGAAAAGCATATATGCTTAGTTAGTGTACACATATTAAATTTGTTTTTTGGTGATTTACTTCACGTTTAAATGCGGGAATTGTCAGAATAAAATTGTGTTCTTAAAGAACCTGTACGATAAATAATCTAGTCTGATATGTTTTATTTTGAAAATCTTCTGCAAATAATCTGAACTAAAATCATCTTTGACAGCTTTTTGGCTCTCATAATAAATACAGAATCAAGATGCTTTCCCATTCCTAGCTTAGGTTCTTAGGAACCATTCCACCAATTGGTTTTGGATTCAATTGAATTGAATTATTCCCATTTTGTTTTAAAACTGCTGGCTTGGTTTACAACTTGATCACCGGCCCAATGTGCTATGTTGTCATGTCGTTGTGGAGAGTCAAGGGGTTTCCTCCCCAATAAACCTAGCTAGGCCACCTTATACACGAAATAGTCTCGAGTGCGAAGTAAAACACAAATAAATCAATCTTAGAAACCTGCAAGTTCTCAACAATCACACTTGCGTACACATTCATATACCACCCCACTGACCTTGATAGATTCATTCATGTCTGGAGTAAAGCCGAAACTCTCACCCTTTGGCAGGTACCTAAAAATCTATTCAATTTGGACTGAATTGGATTCGGACTTGTGACCCACTAGTGGAAAGCTGGTGATGATGTGAGAATCTATCACTACACACAATCTCCCATCTTCAAACAAAGGCTCAGTTGGCAGAGTGATAGTCTCTTTGTTACTAGGTACTTACCAAGGGTCAGGTGTTTCCTCTGGTCAGAGCCCAGTTTCCTCCACTAAACTTGGCAATACTACCATATACAGTGTAAGGGAAATACTATTCAGTGTGGCATAAATATCATAGATGTGGGGGGCATCCTTGGCTAAATAGGTAGAGCGTTGGACGCTCAATCCGAACAGCCTTCCACCGATGGGTCGCGGGTTTGAATCCCACTCAGTCCAAAAATTGGAAAATTTTCTGACTGGGTTTTCATCGAACGACCTATGTGGGATGGTTGCCAGTTACCAACGGAAGGTCGTGGGTTTCCTCCGGGCAAAGAGCCCGGTTTCCTCCCACAATAACACTGGCAACGCCGCCATATAAGTGAAATAATCTTGAGCGCGGCGTAAAACACCAAACAATCAATCCATCTATGTGTCGACTCGCGGCCTCGGGTCATATAAAATAAAAAAAATCTCTGTGGGTTTTTCACCCTGTCGACCAATGTGGAAAACTTACGAGGAACTCTCCGAAGGTCAGGGGTTTCCGCCGAACAGAGCCCAGTTTCCTCCAGCACTAAACTTGGCAACACTGCCTTGTAAGTCAAATAATTTTCTGTGCAGCATAAAACATTGATCTATCAAACAAAGATGGGACCTCGCTGGCTCAGTGATGGTTTCTCAGTGACTGAGACATTCAATTCATGAGTTGCAGGTTCGAGTCCAACTCAGACCAAATAAAATTGAAATATTTCTGAATGAGATTTTTCCTCAATTGCAGAGTAGAAGAGTTGACAGGCAATTGTCAAAGGTCAGGATTTTCTTCTCACACTAAACCTGGCAAGGCTGTCATATTAGTGATATAATCATCAATACATCAAACAAAGTAGAAATGAAGATAAAATCTTTTTTTTTGTTATACATGTATATTTATTTTTTTGAATGGACAGGAATCAAACTTTTTGATTCGTTTATTATGTTTGAAACCACATATCATTGATGAGCCTTATCATAACTTACATACATAGCAAATGTATTATAAAGTCTCTTCCTAATAGCCCAAATAAGAAATTGGGCTTTCTTTTCTCACCCATTCCTTTTACTGAATTGTCTGTGTTGTTTATAAATAATCAGATCTGTACACTGCATTCCATTCAATTTTGTTTTCTTTGATCTTGCTCTTGAAGCAACTGAGAAATCTTTGAAACCTTGCATTAGTTTTGAATTATCCTCCAGTCAAGTTGTTCACGACTGTTGAAAAAATAAACAACAGTGCACTGTCATTATTATGTAGTGAATTTTTTATAACATAAATTATAAAGTTTTATTTTAGATGATGAAAATAAAACCTTGGTGAAGATGCACTTAGAGCAGTTTTACACCAAGTATTATACTGAATGGTTTTCTATGTCACACTCAATGTTATTTCATTTATATGATTGATTGTTTGGTGTTTTGCGCCGCACTCAAGATTATTTTACTTATATGGCGGCGTTGCCAGTTTTATTGTGGGAGGGAACCGGGCTCTATGCCTGGAGGAAACCCACGACCTTCCGTTGGTAACTGGCAACCATCACACATAGGTCGTTCGAGTGAAAACCCAGTCAGAAAATTCTCCAATTTTTTGGACTGAGTGGGAATCGAACCTACTACCTATTGGTGGAATTCATTTATATGACTTTGTTGCAAATTTAGATCGAGAGGGGTACATCATTTAAAATGTTCTCCGTATTACATACAGTTTGACTTTTGATTAATTGGAGAGTAGATCAAATACCCACAAGTGGGGTGGATTGGAATGACTTGACAAGTAAAATACCATTCTTCAAGTATATAGATGATTTGTAAATATACAAAACTACTTCTTACTATACTATTTACGAAATTAAGCCTCTTGTATATGTACTTACTATTCGTATGCTTGTCCATTTGCATTCCACATTTACTACCTGTCCCACAATGCCAGTCAGTCACAGAACAAATCCACGCTTAGTTAGACTCAGAGTTAGAAGTTCGACCAAGAGTAGAAATAAAACAGATCGAGACGACGAGAGACGTTTTGTGAAAGATCTATTGGCTTCTAATTTCACCTTCAAATAAAACAAAAAATCACCAATAGTAAGGAAGTACAGGACAGATATAAATTGCATTTTTTAATAAGCTAAAACCACTGTGAAATAACACCGACACTCGATTTCGATCGACGTGTCGTTGTTGTTGTGATTTGCACACACTCAGCTTGCACTACGAGGCTGGTATTTCATTTAATCATCCAAAGATTAGTCAGTCGCAAATCTACGTTGGTTGCATAATTCCTATTATTCGACAAAACAACAAGAAATCAAGTGAAAATCAACTTACGCTTTGATATTCCTTAGTATTCGAACAGCTCCTTTCAAACATGTGACTTTGTTATGACAAGCAGACGGAAGACTCTACTGCGCATGTCAAGGCGGAGACATATAGAAATTCGTTTCGATAATTGACAGATGAACTTCATGAAGGAAGTTTAATTTTTACTCTAATTACTTAATTAAATCAATGAAACATTGGGTCATTAGCTGAATTTGCCCACAACTCTCATTTACCACTTAAAACGATTGTGATTTGGACAAAGCCTATAACTTTACTGAAGCTCGTGGCCCTTCCCGCTTTAATTGTCCGGTAATTTAGTAGATGACTGAATCTCTACGTAGTAGATGAGCGAGTTGGAAAAAGTCTGCCTAACCGCTGTCAAAATATTGCGCATCTGATGTTGCAAAATAGTTGGCTAGACAGTTGTCTTGTTAAGATCCGCTCACACTTGTAGCATGCGATAAAATTGATGTATTTGATTTGACAAACCGTATCAACCAATTAAAAGCATCCATTTTGTTCGCATGCTACAAGTCTGTACGATAAATCGCACTGCGTGAGCGGACCTTAATTGATACCAATATCAAGGATAACTTTATCAGGTTTGGAACCTTGATATTATTTAATAAGAGTCCGAAAGGAGTTGAAGTTGGCACCATTCTACATGCATATCAGGGTGGTGTTTAAGGCTAATTCTAGAAAGATTAGAATCCCCAAGTAATCCTACAAGTAAAGAAAAAAAAAACAGCTCTTCCAACAAAGTTCAACATTAATGGCAAAGAAGACATTAATGCCCAAACCTTAGCTGATAGTTTTAATGAATATTTTAATAATATTTCAAGTTGCCTGGCTTCAATTCCGCAACCAATCAATAACTTGTATGGAGGATGCAAAAATCGCACCTACATGTATCTTTAAATATGGATCCCCAAATGAATTTGAAAACTATAGACCTATTTCTGTTTTAAATGTTTTCAATAAAATCACTGAAAGAATATCAGTCAATCAAATCGTAGATTTCATTGATAAACATATTCTGTTAAATACAAATCAAATCGGTTTTAGGACAAACCATTCAACATCCCATGCTATACTAGCGCTAAATGAACAACTGATCAAGACAAAAGAATAAAGATAATAGTATAGCTCTATTCCTCGACTTTCCAAAGCATTTAATCCAAACAGCCTTCCACCAATGGTTCGAATCCCACTCAGTCCAAAAAAATTGGAAAATTGTCTGCCTGGGTTTTCGCTCGAACGACTAATGTGGGGTGGTTGCCAGTTACCAACGGAAGGTCGTGGGTTTCCTCCGGGCATAGAGCCCGGTTTCTTCTCACACTAAAACTGGCAGCGCCGCCATATAAGTGAAATAATCTTGAGCGCGGCGTAAAACACCAAACAATCAATCAATCCAAAGCATTTGACACCGTGGATCATGATATCGTATTGTTCAAACTATCACACCACGGGTTTAAATCTATATCGAATGCATGATTCAAATAGAAATCGCTGCCTCGAATACCATAATATATTATCATCTCTAAGATAATTAAGTTGTGGCGTGCCACGAGGCTCTGTTCTTGACCTTATATATACATATTACAGTTTGCTGATGATACTAGTTTTATAATGTCACACACATTAACAAACTAAAAAGATGCTTGTAAGTATGAACATTCAGAGTCCATCCAACATATTTAAGTTAAAATGTCGGTTTGAGTGACATCCCTAGAGCAAAAGGTCAATAGCGCGCAGAGCCTTCCATTAGCTTCGTTGGCATGCTGCTCCACTGGGCTTTCAAACGAGTGATAACTGCCAGGTACTTGCAGAGGGTCTTGGCTTTAGTCCGGGTAAAGAGTTCGGTTTTCTTCTTTTCTAAACGTGTTAGTAAAAAAGTGTTGCGTAAAACATTAATCAATCAATCAAACGAGTGATGAAACTCAGCAAGTCGTAATTTATCTAAAAGTAGCTAAACACAAGCTTCAAAGACAACACAACATCGCTTATATCAGACAGTTAATACTTACAGTGTTGACGTGACAAATAGTTTTTCAGGAACTCGTACTCGGCTCTGGTTTCTATAGCCACAAGGCTGCTCTCCGGTGCCATGTCTTTGCAACTGTCTACCGCCATATCATATGTCAGCTCAGCCTTTGAAGGCTTTATGTAGTAACATTTGCTGTTGAACAAAACCCATTCCGATGGACACCACGATATACACACTGCGGAACAACCATTTGAAATAACTGTTATGCTTCAAAACTTCCTGATGATACTGACCAAATTTTGATTGATTGATGTTTCCCCCGAGATTATTTTACTTATATGGCGGTTTTGTCAGGAACCCGACCGGTTAGCTCAGAGAAAATGAAAAGGGCAATCGAGAAAAGTCAACTCATAAATTGAAACTCGCAGCTCCTCCATCGAATGGTTGTGTCGATAGAACAGCAGATAGTCTTTAAATTTTAATTTGAAAACAATGGTTTTGAAACACGTGACAACAAAACAATTTGAAGAAGAAATCAAATAGATGGAGTTCCATTTACTGAAAATATATTTTTTACTTTTCTTGGCAATGATAAATTTAGCAAATAACACAAGTTTTGAAATGTATCACATTTAAATTTCGTACTTACCATTTACCAGGAGAATCGCCAATAAACCCGTCAGAATCTTCATGACTGGATTTCACGTACTAGCACATTGAGTTTTAACCTAAGTTTACAATTATAGAATTTTCCATTGGATTTATAAGCCCTCTTCGCGATTGCCGATTAAAATCTCAATATTTGTGATTCGAATTGACAATATTAATAGCTAGAGTTAGACAAAATTCTGAATATATTTCCATAAATTCATAAAAACGAGCGTTAATAAACATTTTTAAATTGTTGGAGACTTTATTAATCGATCAACACAAATAAAAGCTGATTTGATAAAACTACGAATTCTATAGACTTAGCAGTTATTATGAGTATAATCGTTTATTAGTTTAACGTTCAATGTGTGTGTTCATTGTAACAGAAGGCGGTATTTTTCATTTAGAATGTAAACGTCGCTGACTATGCCGTTCAATAAACTGCAATGTGGAATTTTTGTATCATTCCTTTATCTTCAATTCAATTTTATTATAAAAACAATATTTACACTAGAAATGAGACATTGTTCAGAAGACAACTTAGTGCGTGAGTTATGTTGAAAGTTACAAACGTATTTACAAATTCTAAAAAACATTGATGAAATTTAAATCCCCCCCCCCCCAAAACGAAATAATCAAATTATAAAAAGTGAAAGAAAAATAAATAGTTTGTCAATTCTCGCCCAGTGCCAATCCCTAAAGTTGATTTTCTCAACCGGATCCTTTCGTTTTTAGCAGCTATTAGCTTAGTTTTGTTATCGTTTTTACCCGGTTAGAAGCAAGCAAAAGGTACAGTTCCTAGGCCGTACGGCCTGCCAACGTATTTGCCTTGGTTAACGAGGATGGCTTCGAGTCTATCTTCGTGGAAATCAAGGCTGGAAATTCTGAGTACATTGTCGGGCTGATATACCGACCTCCAGGTAAAAGTGTGTGTGAGTTCAACAATCACTTGAACATCATTCTGCAAAAACTCCCATCATCTAAGAAGTGTATACTAATGGGAGATTTCAACATTGATCTATTCAAATCAGAATCCCATCTCCCAACTGGAAACTTTCTAGACATCTTAAAATGCAACTTTTTTTCCCTCAAATAACCAAACCTACCCGAGTCACATCAAAATCTGCAAGTCTAATTGATAATATTTTTACCAATTTTGATGACCCTGGCGGTTTTTCTGGCATTTTACTAAACGATACCTCTGACCACTTCCCAATCTTCCATACTACTAACTCACTCCCTATCCACAACAGAACCAATCACGTTTCGCAAGAAGACCCCAGAGCAAACTTTACTATTCAAAGAACGTATCAAAAACTTTAACTGTGATACCGTAATAAATTCTTCAGCCCCTAATTATGCCTTAGACATCTTTGTTCAAAATTTGAGCGCAGTGTACGATGACGTATTTCCGGTCATATCTGTTTTAAAACGACGCCAGCGTATTCGTAAACCTTGGACCACCCGTTCGCTGCTACTTCCATCAACGAAAAAAACAGACTATATCGCAAGCAATTAATAACCAAATCAGATGAAGACCGTACAAAGTATCGAAAATACAGAAATAAACTTAACAGTCTTAGTAAATACTCCAGAAGGGAATATTTTGAAAAGAAATTCAACAGCTGACATGTAACCAAGACATAAAGAGCACTTGGAAAATTCTGAATACTTTAATGGGCCGCAAAAAACAACAAAATCTACCAAACTCTTTCTTCTATGACGAAAAAGAAATAACCGGTCAACAAAATATTGCAGACTCATTCAATAATTATTTTTCCTCTGTTGTAAGTGACCTTGAAAAGCGAATACCCCCATCATCTACCTGTTTCAAAGACTACCTTCCTAATACAGCCCAAAATAATTTCAATCTTCCTATCATAACTCCTGTCAAATCCATAATTAATAATCTTAAATCTTCAGCACCAGGAGTTGATGGCATCTATATGTCAGATATTAAATTAGTAGCCGATCATATTGCAGATCCCCTATCTTATATTATTAACTTATCCTTCAGTACTGGTACCTTTCCCGACGCCCTTAAAATCGCCAGGGTTACTCCTATTTTTAAAGCCGGTGAAACCAATAAGTTTGATAAGTACCGTCCCATTTCTGTACTGTCTAGTATTAGTAAAATATTTGAAAAATCTGCAGCAATCCATATCACCGATTTCATCACCGCCAACAATATGATCTCACCTGAACAATTTGGTTTCAGACCGAATCACTCAACAATTCATGCCGCCTGCTCACTCCACGACTATCTCGTATCCTCAATTGACCAAAAACAGTATAGCATCACAACATTCTTAGATCTATCTAAAGCATTCGATACCGTTAATCATTCCCTTCTCATTGATAAACTTCATCATTATGGTTTTCATTCTGAATCACTTTCCTGGATTAAAAGTTATCTCACCAATCCAAAGCAATCTGTATATATTGACGGTGCGAAATCTCCCCTCTCATTAATATCATGTGGAGTCCCGCAAGGATCGATCCTTGGTCCTATTCTTTTTCTATTATACATCAATGACATCACATCATCCTCATCTCTCCTCAAATTTATATTATTTGCTGACGGTACTAGTGTTTTCTTTTCCTCCCCATCTCTTAACGTAGCAGCTACAACCATGTCTGTCGAACTCAACAAAATGTTTGAATGGCTCTCAGCTAACAGATTATCCCTAAACATAAAGAAAACTAAGTGCATGATAACTGGACCTAAGCCTTTTAAAAATGACTCCCCACAAATCACCATAGCAAATAAAACCATAGCCATCGTCGACGAATTTAAATTCCTAGGTATAACTTTTCAGTCTCGTTTATCATGGGCCCCACATATAAAATATATTAGCCAAAAAATTACTCGAAATATAGGACTCATTCATCACATCAAAAATGCCCTAAACAGAAAAACACTTCTCATCTTATATTATTCACTAATTTTCCCGTACTTGTCATATGCAAACCCACTGTGGGGCAACACCTATCAGACTCATCTCAATCCCCTCTACCTTCTGTAAAAACGTGCTGTCCGAACTATCACCTATCACCCAAACTCACTCATACATTACCACTCTTCAAAAAACTCAATCTCCTCCCACTGTCTGACCTCATCCTTCATTCTACCTTGATAATCATGCATAAATTTATGCACCATCCTGACCTTCTTCCTGAAATGTGCCGTCAACTTTTTACCAAACAATCCCAAATTCACAATTATCCGACTCGAACACTGGACATTAATATACACAGACCCTTCTACTTGTCAAACTATTCCTTATATTCTCTTCGTATATCCGGACCCCCTGAATGGAATAAACTAACAAACGATATAAAATCTATTTCTTCCATTTCGTTATTTAAATCTAGATTGAGGGACCATCTTGCCAGCCTAACCACGTGATCACAGGGCACAGCGTTAACTATTTCTACAGAATTTATAAATATTATTGAATACGTACATTTGTATATATCTTTTGTCGCTTGTTTGTTTCCAATGTGTTTTTTAAACATAATCGTTCCCAATGCATGCACCTCCTAATTATATCTTTAATACTAATTTCCATCACGGGATAGATCAAGTCCAATGGACTTTATTCCCGCCAAATTAATGTATCTTTTTTTTCTATTAGCAATCGTATGTACTTGTTTGGTGAATAAACAAAAAACAAAAAAAAAAAACAAAGTATAACAAATACAGCTTAAAGATCGCAATGTAAACGGTAGTCAACGATCGACTGGTTTTTCCTCTCCTGTGGTACCATATCCCTTCCTGGAGCGGTGACAGTTTTTTTTTTTTTTGGAGCGGTGATAGTTAAGATGTTGATCCTAAACATCAAAAACTTATGCAAATGCCCAAAGCTTGAAAATATTAGCTTTCTAATATTGTTGACTTACCCCCAGAATGAGGTTTTAACGTTGTTAGAGACACAATAGCGACCAAAGCAGTAGCTCACTAATTCAGTATGGGTAAGATTGAGTTAGAAAATTGTGTGTGTGCAAGAACGTTTAAAATAAATGACAATTTCAAACTCAGGGTCTTGATAATGGAACTAAACTGAACTGTCAATTCCAGATCATTGTAAAACAGATGCTAAATTCTTAGCATGACGAGTTAAGCTGACGTTACCCGAGGTAATATTTCCAACAATACAAACCTAGCCCCCCCCCCACCCACCACACACACACGCACACACACGAGCACACACACCTGCCCAACCCGAAAAATTTGATCAGGCCTGAATATTCACACCATGGACTGTGATAGAGTTCTGTAAGTTTTTTGGTCATCAACGACAAATGTATTTTGATTTTAATGCGAAACTGTGGAAGTTGAGAGCCAGAGCTGACGCGAGGTCAAAATTTAAAATATTGGCATGAATTTTAACAGTTATATCGATAACATTTGAAAATATTACAGAAGAAGTGGAAAAATGGTAAATACGTAGGCTCTAAAAGAAAAAATGAACAGATAAACATTCAATATATTGATACATTTATTAGCTGATCAAGATAGATAAAACTATACCCTGATGAAACATAAAAATAGACCGTGGTTGGTTAATCACAAAATGTTGATAAGGTTATCAGCTTAATCAACCAGACATCACTCCAACAGCTGTTAATCACTGTTTGTTTTTATATATATATATATATATATATATATATATATATATATAATCCCTTTAATTTCCCTAAAACTTGGTTAACATCCTTTATTTTTCTGAGTGATCATTGTATTTGTCGTAGTCTATTGTGTCTATAACGAACACCCAAAATGCTTAGAATTATCTTTATTGTTTGGATGTTCACTGTCGGGTATATGGCATCGGGTCTAGAAACGGAGGAAGGTATGTAAATATTGCTTAATAATTAACGCTTTATGTTTTGAATGTTTATAGTCGTTATTTTCTCTGGGGTTTTCACCAAAGCCATTATATCCGAGGCCTTGTTAAATTATACATGAATATTTTAGGTTTATTATTTCCCACTCTAATACTGCCCATTTCTATGATCATGATGATAGTTATCCTACAATGTGAACGATATGTACCCTCAATGTGGGCTGCTCATATCATGAAAGTAAGGTGAAATTCAGACGAATCCGATAAACAGAATATGCAGACATAATGCCATGGTATTTTCTGTTCTAGAGATCTGATCTGCACAGCAAGTAAAATCAAATTTCACACCAACTGACAGCTTCGCTAATTTATTTCAGAATGGACAGAGGCCATTGTCGGACTTTTGAATGAAGATACTTTGTTCTACAAAAGTGGTGATGTTGCTGGTTTTAAATCGTTGGTTACCGACGATATCCATAGATTGGAACCAGATGGACCAGTGAAAATTGGACGCAATAGTAAGTATTCATTAGTTGTGTGTAAGTAACCCAATTCTACCTCTCCCAGGGCACCAAGACTATATTATATATAGCATTGCACTGTATCATCAAAGCGTGTTAGTGTATTGAGCAAAAACTCCGATTATATTTTTCTTCGATATGCTCTTCTGACTTCCTTAAGTATAGCTATGGAACAATAATTAACCGTATCGCTTTCTGTTGCTCAGCTGTAGATGTAGACAGAATACGTGCAGAGAACTTTGAGATAGAGCTGAGTTCTCTCCGATGGTTCTATAAAGATGGGGCAGTTGCAGAATACACCTTCACGTTTGGAAATGAAAAGAACAAACACCATGGACAGTAAGTCGTCAGTTTTGAATGAAGATCCTAACTTTAGTTTATGCAGTTTTTTTTTGAAAATGTAAGGAATATATGATATCAGAAGTCTATGAAAGGGGAAGTGTGAAACGTCCCATTACACAATATTCAGGGTTAAGTAAATGTCGAAAAATATACTTAGCGCCATTAAAAACGCACGACCCAAAGAATGTAAAATATTTTGAGGAATGTAAAGTATTGTAAGTATTCTTAAATTGAAGAACAAGACATTGGTCACAATGAGACAAAGAATTGACAATATGTGAAACCCTGGTGACTTTTATTCCTTGCAAACAAATCGTTGATACAGAAATTGAAGGTGTCATCATTCAATAATGGGTATGTCCACCTCAGGCATCAACGCAAGCAGTACATCTGCGACACAAGGACCTGATGAGTGTGGCTCTTCTGTGCTGTGGGATCCGGTCCCACTCTTCCTGCACTACCTGGATCAATTCACGTCGGTGGCGTGGCCTGGGTTGACGTTGTGCAACGGCATTCTTAAGCTGATCCCACAAGTACTCTATGGGCAATAGATCGGGGGAGTAAGCTGGCCATTCTATGATGTTCACATTATTCTGTTGCAAGAAGTCTTGTGTCAACCTTGCAGAGGTTGGGCGCGCATTGTCTTGCTGAAACGTCGTGACGCCAGCATTGGCTTGGAGGAATGGAAGCAACACAGGTCGAAGGATGTTATCCACGTAACCCTGAGCATTCAGGTTGCCATCAACAATGACAAGGGGAGTTCGTCTGCGAGAAGTGATGCCTTCCCACACCATAACACTACATCCACCCCAGCGATTTCCTTCCCTCCCACATGCATTTGCGAAACGTTCACCACGTCTGCGCAACACACGTTGACGTCGGTCAGGACGATCAAGGCAGATACGTGACTCGTCAGAGAAAAGGACAGAGTTCCAATCATTGATACGCCATCGCTGATGTAAACGGTTTCGTAAACGGTATTGGCGTGTGGCGGGTGTCAATATGGGCCCTCGGTAGGGGATGCGTGCATGCATCTGTATCTTTTGGAGACGGCGTCGGATGGTGCTGAGGCTTACCCTGGGCCTTCCAATTCCCACTGTCTCACAAGCAGTCTGTGTCGCGGTGCGAAATCGGCCACGTGTGTGCAACAAACCGATGTACCGATCCTGGCGGGCTGTAGTGACTCTTGGCTGACCAGGGCGTGGTCGGTCGGCAACATTGCCAGTTTCATGATCCCTGATTCTGAGGCGACTAATTGTGGAGGGATGACACTGCATGTGACGTCCTACGGCGGCACAACTGAGACCCGTCTGTAACATGCCAATGGCACGTTCCCTTTGTTGTGTCGTAATTCGGGGCATGGTAACGTTTTCTGATTTTTTTTCGTCTTTATGCTGAGCTTCGTGTAAAGTGTTGAACCCACGACAAATGAGCCCTGAAAGCTGTTCTCAGTGACGGCGAAACACTCAATGGACGTTATTAGGAAATGTTGCGTAATGTTCATGACAGGCGCGTCGGGAACACCACAGGTCATCCAGTTATTGCAACTCAACTCGAACTAACAATAAACAACAAAACGTAAATAGCCAATAGCCTTACTGGGGTAGAAACATAAAATTCAACCGTGCGTTTTTAATGGCGCTAAGTATACAATGCCGGACATTGACTTATGTATACTGCCAGATGTAAACGCAAACCAGTGAGCAAAATTGTCTTACGACTGAAAATAAACGCCTTTAAAACTATTTAATTACGTCCAATAACTGATAAGTTTTGTTTCCTTTTTCAGGGGACTTCTTCTTGTCGTAGATGAGGATGGCAAAGTCCTGATGAAGTCCTTCGCGTTTAATACTTACGATTAAGTCTTCCATATTTTGGAAATAAAAAGAAAATGCAGAATGAAACTCTGTATGTGCTGTTTTCATTATGATAAATATTTTACGATTTCATTGTTTTAGACACACAGATATTGTGCTTCAAATGCTATGTACGGGTTTCTGTATAGGAATGCTTCTCCAATGAAACGGGTTAGTTAGTTATTTATTTTTATTTCGAGAAAACCATAATGTCTACTCTGCATGATTGATATGAGTTAGCCAATCATATGGATTTTAAAATGGCCAGTGTTAGCACCACAACGACAATGCCTTCGCAAGCAACACCGATCCCGTCAGCTCCACTAGTACCACAACGGCAATGGCTTCACAAGCAACACCGATCCCGTCAGCTCCACTAGTACCACAACGGCAATGGCTTTACAAGCAACACCGATCCCGTCAGCTCCACTAGTACCACAACGGCAATGGCTTCACAAGCAACACCGATCCCGTCAGCTCCACTAGTACCACAACGACAATGCCTTCACAAGCAACACCGATCCCGTCAGCTCCACTAGTACCACAACGGCAATGCCTTCACAAGCAACACCGATCCCGTCAGCTCCATTAGTACCGCAAAGACCACAACAGCTCGTCTAGCACCCCAACGACCACGCCAACTCCACTAACAACACAAAGACCACACTAGCTCTACTAGCACCGCAACGACCCCGCCAGCTCCACTCGTACCACACAGACCACACTAACTCTACTAGCACCGCAACGACCCCGCCAGCTCCACTAGTACCACACAGACCACACTAACTCTACTAGCACCGCAACGACCATGCCAACTCTACTAACACCACAAAAACCACACTAGCTCTACTAGCACCACAACGACCCCGCCAGTTCCACTCGTACCATTATAGTTCTGCCATCAACTGCATGCAGACAGAATTTGCTCTGGTCGGACCAGTGGACTTCTCCAAGAGATCAAGTTCTATCTTTGTCTCTTTCCACACAAATCCAGACGTAGTCGTTTGTGATTGTTTTTGAGTTTAAGACGTTTGAATGGTGTAGCAACCATTTTTGAAGTAACAGATAGATTATGAAAAAATAACATTTTAGAAATAAAAATACCACACTTTTGAAGCAAAAAACACTTTTGAAAAAAATTATAACCAATTTTGAAATAATTTTTATAACCACAATTGAAATAAAAATACGCAATTTTTGCAATAAAAATTGCATTTTTTTTTAAAAAGTAGCTTTTATTTCACTGTTCATTTTTTTGGTTTCAAGGTTATTTTTTTTCATTTTATAACTGATTTTCTTTTTATTTCAAAAGACATTTTTTTTCAAATTTAAACACTTTACATTGCTTTACACGTTTTACAAAAATAGTAACAGAACATTCAAAGTTCAATGGGACTGTAATTCTCATTCGATTTGCAACATATTAATGAAAATGTTGTTCCGACGTATGTAGAGATAAACAAATATTGATGAAAATGTTAGTCCGACGCATGTAGAGATAAACAAATATTGATGAAAATTTTGGTCCGACGCATGTAGAGACAAACACATATTGATGAAAATGTTAGTCCGACGTATGTAGAGATAAACAAATATTGATGAAAATGTTAGTCCGACGCGTGTAGAGATAAACAAATATTGATGAAAATGTTAGTCCAACGTATGTAGAGACAAACAAATATTGATGAAAATGTTAGTCGGACGTATGTAGAGATAAACAAATATTGATGAAAATGTTAGTCCGACGCATGTAGAGATAAACAAATATTGATGAAAATGTTAGTCCAGCGTATGTAGAGATAAACAAATATTGATGAAAATGTTAGTCCGACGCATGTAGAGATAAACAAATATTGATGAAAATGTTAGTCCGACGTATGTAGAGATAAACAAATATTGGTGAAAATGTTAATCGGACGTATGTAGAGATAAACAAATATTGGTGAAAATGTTAGTCCGACGTATGTAAAGATAAACAAATATTGATAAAAATGTTAGTCCAGCGTATGTAGAGATAAACAAATATTGATGAAAGTGTTAGTCGGACGTATATAGAGATAAACAAATATTGATGAAAATGTTAGTCCGACGTATGTAGAGATAAACAAATATTGATGAAAATGTTAGTCCGACGTATGTAGAGATAAACAAATATTGATGAAAATGTTAGTCCGACGTATGTAGAGATAAACAAATATTGATGAAAATGTTAGTCCGACGTATGTAGAGATACACAGATATTGATAAAAATGTTAGTCCAGCGTATGTAGAGATAAACAAATATTGATGAAAATGTTAGTCCGACGCATGTAGAGATAAACAAATATTGATGAAAATGTTAGTCCGACGTTTGTAGAGATAAACAAATATTGATGAAAGTGTTAGTCGGACGTATATAGAGATAAACAAATATTGATGAAAATGTTAGTCGGACGTATGTAGAGATAAACAGATAACCTATTGATGAAAATGTTAGTCCGATGTAAATTTGTTTTCTGGGTGGTGATGTTCACTGATGACATGATCAGACTGATTCCAACAGGAGGCTTAGATCAGAATACCCCCTGCTGCAAGCCGGACAGTTCTCTGTGCTTTAAGAATTTTTAAGTCTGGAAATCCTCATACCAAACGACATTGGCAGAAAATAAAATCTAGACAACTGGTGCTTGTCTATGCATCTCTTAACAGTTTTTATATGACTTCGTTTGTCGTTCGATCGCCCTTTTCATTTTTTAATCTTCCTCTGACGACTCTTATATAACTATGGCAGAGCATAGTGGATTTTAAGTTGAATTTCATGTTATGGTTGATTACTTGATACAGAAGGCTAATTAGTGAAAGCGTAACGAAAACTTTTTAAAGGCAAATACAGGTAAGTATTCGTTGGTTTGATCATTTTGCTATTGTGTATCGAACGACATTCTCAGTTTATGCCTTCAAAGGTGTAATATAGACAAAAAAAAGTTAAGCACCACCCCCCCCCCCCCTCCCCCTATATGCGTCATAATCTTCCCTTTCCGTTGTTAACGAATACATACTTTTGAAATTTGTTTCCACCACCACACGCGTAAATCGCGTCCAAATGTGAAGTGATTCATTTAAGACAAGGTTGATTTAGCGAACTTTAAATCCTTAAAGGCCCACTTGCCGCCGTAGCCTGTTTAAATTTGCTAAGAAAACCAATTTACATCAGCTTACTACGACTAATACCACTTAACTTAAACATAAGTCACATAAAACATGTCTAGTTAGCTTTAGAATGTAGAAATGGGGTGAAAAACAAACGAAGAATCGAAGCCTGATTACAACAACAACGATCAGTGTCGGTCAACGTTCGTGTTGGATTACCCTCATTTCAGGCCTTTTTATCTGTGGTTTACACTCAAACAATTATCCAAACCGTCCAAACTTTTAAATTTTGGTAAAAAAAAAAGTTCCTAACTTACATTGTCTGGGAAAAATACAGAAAACGGCCTTTCTTTTTTAATGTAAACAATATTCCTGATTTTCGCGGCAAGTGTGCCTTTAAAAAAATCATTTACAATTTTGACCACCATACTGCACTGCCACTTTAACCAAAAATTTATAAATGTGTGTTTGACCAAAACGAATGCAAGTTATGAAGCCCATGAAGTGAGCTAAATTAACATGGGCATATACGAAATTTACAACTGCTTTCTTGTTTCTTTTAAATTGCAACTCCAGCGCAGATTTTACAAACGGCAGATACTGCAAAAATAATATAGACATGAGTGGTTGGTGTTAACCTTCAAGTTGTTCGAATTTAAACGCGTATTACTATTTCCACTTTCATGTTCTAGGCCACATAGTTGATTGACTGTGTTTGGCGTTTTACTTTGCACAAAAGATTATTTCGTTTATATGGCTACGTCGCGTTATTGAGAGAGGAAAACTCAGTATCCTTCGAATTGTACGCTGGCCGCCACAGTCAATATACTCTATTCCCAATCTATAAATGCTTTGTCCGCTTCATAACTTGAGAATGCTTTTTCGAATCAGTTTGAACCTCGAGTTGTGTGTTGAGCTCCTGAGAATGCTGGATTAAATTGCTTTTGGAGAGTCCGCAAAATCTATACCGGTCGCCACAGCTAATTTACCTTATCCCCCATCTATAAATCTGGCGTAGTAATTTAGATGTTTTTCATCAGGCTTGCTCTGTTCTTTTTAAAGATCCTCCCCAGGATACACCGAAGGCTCAAATCTGACACATTAAGACAAATCACTTCTCACCCGTCAACTCCGATACGCTTGCTTCTCCTTCACGAGTGTACCATTACCGCCCAACATTTCTCTCAGGTAAATCAATGAAATACATAAAGACGCGATGCAAACTCGATGTATACGTGCCAGACCGCGGAACTTTTTTCAGAGAACAATCTCGCAACAAATATCTAATGGCAGATAATCTCAATTGCGACTCTAATATCGTGTATGTTATCACGTGCAAAAAATGCCACAAGCAATACGTCGGAGAAACTCAGAATTGTCTACGACAGGGAGCAGCCAAACATTTATCTAATATTAGACTAAATATGATGTGCCCGCGCTCAAGATTATTTCACTTATATGGAGGCGTTGCCAGTTTTATTGTGGAAGGAAAGCGGGCTCTGTGCCCGGAGGAAACCCACGACCTTCCGTTGGTAACTGGCAACCATCCTACATAGGTCGTTCGAGTGAAAACCCAGTCAAAAAATTTTCCAATTTTTGGTGGGAATCGAACCCGCGACCCATTGGTGGAAGGCTGTTCCGATTGAGCGTCCAACGCTCTACCTACTGAGCCACGGAGGCCCCGCGGACCATTTTGAAAACATGCCAATTGAGAAAATGCCTTTTCTCACTTCCACTGCAGATATCAAGCACAAACGTTTGGAAAAGGAAAGTTTTTGGATTCAAACATTACCAATCATTTATCCTTTGGGTTGGAACTTGGACACGGGAAGGTGTGAAAAAACTATAATACCATTTGTGTTTCAGTATAACAAGGCCAGCATCGCTAGGGCCAAGAATATCGCAGAAGAATAAAAGCTACTTCAAAGCAACATTGCTCGACCTCTGACCCAAAGGTCAGTCAATGCTTTTAAAAAGAACAATACTAACAGGAATTCTTTGGTTAGAGGTGTTTCCCCATGTTAAAGTGGCATGAGCTGCCAAAATTCACACTTCATAATTTCTGATCGTCACGACAGTAAGAGGCTTTGATTGATTGATTGATTGGTGTTTTACGCCGCGCTCAAGAGTATTTCACTTATATGGCGGCGTTGCCAGTTTTAGTGTGGGAGGAAACCGGGCTCTATGCCCGGAGGAAACCCACGACCTTCCGTTGGTAACTGGCAACCATCCCACATATGTCGTTCGAGTGAAAACCCAGTCAAAAAATTTTCCAATTGTTTTTGGACTGAGTGGGATTCGAACCCGCGACCCATTGGTGGAAGGCTGTTCGGGTTGAGCGTCCCACGCTCTACCTACTGAGCCACGGAGGCTCCGTAAGAGGCTTTGAAGGTCATCGAAAAACTAAATGATTGGCGTTGGAATGAAGAAAATCCATACAGTATGTGGCCTATACGAACAGAAATAGTGTCCGAAAAGTAAACAAAATTTAAATAACCGGGGCGACCATTCATTCATTCTAAGCCAAAATTAGTTCATAGCCATTCTATATCGTACATTCTCGAGACAAGAAGCCCTAAAGAGCTTTGAATTATACGTCTTGAGAAAAATAGCCAATAATTTCAACATTCTGTTTTAATGTCAAAATATACTTAGCGCCATTAAAAACGCACGGTTGAATTTTATGTTTCTACCCCAGTAAGGCTATTAGCCATTTACGTTTTGTTGTTTATTGTTAGTTCGAGTTGAGTTGCAATAACTGGATAACCTGTGGTGTTCCCGACGCGCCCGTCGTGAATATTACGCAACATTTCCTTATAACGTCCATTGAGTGTTTCGCCGTCACTGAGAACAGCTTTCAGGGCTCTTTTTTCGTGGGTTCAACACTTTACACGAAGCTCAGCATAAAGACGAAAAAAAAATCAGAAAACGTTACCATGCCCCGAATTACGACACAACAAAGGGAACGTGCCATTGGCATGTTACAGGCGGGTCTCAGTTGTGCCGCCGTAGGACGTCACATGCAGTGTCATCCTTCCACAATTAGTCGCCTCAGAATCAGGGAACATGAAACTGGCAATGTTGCCGACCGACCACGCCCTGGTCAGCCAAGAGTCACTACAGCCCGCCAGGAACTGCTCGTGATACAGAGGGAATTGGAAGGCCCAGGGTAAGCCTCAGCACCATCCGACGCCGTCTCCAACAGATACAGATGCATGCACGCATCCCCTACCGAGGGCCCATATTAACACCCGCCGCACGCCAAAACAGTTTACGATGGGCTCGAAATCACCAGAGCCCACACTCTGCAAGGTTGACACAAGACTTCTTGCAACAGAATAATGTGAACATCATGGAATGGCCAGCTTACTCCCCCGATCTATCGCCCATAGAACACTTGTGGGATCAGCTTAAGAATGCCGTTGCAACCCAGGCCACGCAACCGACGTGAATCGATCCAGGTAGTGCAGGAAGAGTGGGACCGGATCCCACAGCACAGAATAGCCACACTCATCAGGTCCTTGCGTCGCAGATGTACTGCTTGCGTTGATGCCCGAGGTGGACATACCCATTATTGAATGATGACACCTTAAATTTCTGTATCAACGATTTGTTTGCAAGGAATAAAAGTCACATATTGTCAATTCTTTGTCTCATTGTGACCAATGCCTTGTTCTTCAATTTAAGAGTACTTACAATATTTTACACTTTACATTTCTCAAAATATTTTACATTCTTTGGGTCGTGCGTTTTTAATGGCGCTAAGTATACATCCCGCTACGTATAATGTATTTGGATGTATGTGATCGGCTATCAGAATTAAATAAACGAAAAACATGTCCGTTGTGTGTACATCCCGCTATGTATAATATATTTTGATGATTTGGACTTGAATGAATGAATGGTCGTCTCGGTTATTTAAATTTTGTTTACTTTTTGAACACTATTTTGCATCGTGTAGGCCACATACTTTATGTATGGTGTCTGGAGGGTGACTATCCTAAGCCAATAGGCGGGAGTCCAGAGACCACGTAGGCCCGGAAGCTCAGGGGCTCTAGATTGCCCGAGAAGTGTTCTGAGGGTGGCTCTGTAAAGTAAAATTGCTAACGATTTCAAGATTTTGCTTTCCGTTTTTCTTACAAAATGTGCAAACAGCAGCATTTTACTACTTATTTTAAAATTGACTAATATGTCCCTGGATACAACCATACCTATGTTGTCCCGATTATCCTGGGGGATAATTTAGATTAAGTTGTCTATCGAAAACGCGACAATAAGAGGAAACAACTTTTCACTCTGATACTCCAAAAACAACCAGATACATCAGCTAAATCAACCTTGTCTTGAATGCAACACTTTCACATTTGGACACGATTTACGCGTGTGGTGGAAACACATTTCAAAAATATGTTTTCGGTAGCAATGGAAAGGTAAAATTATCCCTGGAATGTACCGAAACTGCGTCTCTTCTTTGCGTAACACAACATGTGCTTTACCGGGATAAATATAATATATAAACAAATATCTTTCTAAATGATATTAGCATTTAATAACTTTATAATTATTTTTATTTTATTTTTTCGTCTTTAGTAAAACATTTGATATTTACTTTCGATGCCATTTTTATTCAGCCCAAATATACGGTGATTTGCCGTATAAAAAGCGCAGACTGTCCGAGGCGTGCCAAGGCCGACCGGTAGCGAGCGAAGATAGCCGAAGGATGTTCCGAGTGCAAAATATCTAGCACATTTAGATCATTCCCAAACCGGCGCAACTGAAGCCGATTGAGACCGATTTGCGTCGTATAGACTGGTATACACTACGCTTTTTCTGCACGACGTGACTCGATTTTCCAGTCGGGTCGGGTTGGGTCGCAGCAAAACTGCATTCTGAGCAGTTTTTTGGCGTTCGAAGGCTCTACAGTCCCAGTGAACTTTGAATTTTCATCCTTTTGGTAAAACCTGTAAAGCAATGTAACAAATTGTAACAAAGATGATCTTTTAAATAAAAAAGTAAAAAATTTGAAATAAAAAAGGAACTTAAAAATAAAAGCTTCCTATTGAAGTGAAGAACAGCCAGTTTTGAAAAAAAGTGCAATTTTTGTTACTAAAAGATGCGGATTTCAATTCTGCTTCCAAAAAGTATTTAAAAATAGCTCAGAATTTATTTCAAAAGTGGTTTTTACTTGAAAGTGACGTATTTTTATTTCAAAAATGTTATTTTTTCATAATCCATCTGTTACTTCAAAAATGGTTGCTACAAATGGTCCTCGTATCCTCAATTCCACAGCCCTGAGTCGATTTCTAACTGTTTGACAGCTGAGCGGACGATGGTGGAGCTGATATGGTATTGATAAATAAACTGTTAGAAATAAATGTAATTCTGATACAACGGCTATGATGTATGTTGGAGCATCAAACACTGGTCTTTTCTGACTGGGTTTTCGCTCGAACGACCTATGTGGGATGGTTGCCAGTTACCCCCGGGAGGTCGTGGGTTTCTTCCGGGTAGCCCGGTTTCATCCCACAATAAAACTGACAACGCCGCCATATACGTATAATAAAAACACCAAACAATCAATCAATAAATCAATCAAACACTGGTCACTGCAGGGTTATCTGGGTATTGATACATGTATCTTTGTCTAAAAATTCAGCCAACTAGTCGATCTCCCTTCCCCCTCCTCTCACCTCCCCAACATGGAAAACTCGTTCGTATACGGCCTACAGGCAAATATTCCAGGGCGATATAGAGCTTTCAATTAGAAAGACTCCAGCGAAATATCGATATAATAGGAGTTTGGCCTCCGAAGTCCAATGTCTGTAGTGTACAGTATTTATGTTTTAACCAGCATTGTTCATCTGACTATCATTTTGATTAATATTAAATATTTGAAAGAAAAATAAGTAAAACAGTTATCGCCCATCACTTCATTTTATTGACAAATAAAATTATATACGAAGGAAATGTACATTATCAATTTTAATCGGCTGATAACCCCATTTCATTTTTTAAATAACATATAAACGATTTCTGCATAAAACCCAATTTCACCATTTAATCCAGTGTTATTATCTAGTGGCTACCATAAGCACCCTTTACTGGCTATAGCTAACCAAGAGTCTAAGGAAACTGAACATGTTCACAATTCTTATTAGTGTGTGTCTACTCGGAACAGGCTCTCCGCTTAAAACAGAAGAAGGTACGTGATTTCTGGTGATTTTTCCTCAGCGCATGGCAGAAAAAAACTGCATCTTATAGTTAAACCCAAAAATAAAGTAATCGTTTAACAGGTTTAAAACATGCCGTTGTTATCCATAACAGGTTATCTCGATCAGAATAATTTGGCATTTTTTTTATATAAAGTGAGCTGAATTCAATATATCTCAAGTGTTTTTTTTCTATTCCATTAATATTAGTTGAATGTTTGAAAGGTTAGGTTTTTATTCATTAAAACAATAAATCAGCTTGCAAGTTGGCAGTAGACCTATTTGGAAAAAGGGGCAACAGAATGATGAAATTACAAAATTTGATGAGACAAGAGGGGCCAAACTTCTCACTGTTTATGAATTCCGGTTGTCAAAGTATTACGACAGTTTGAAGTAAATCATACCTATAGGATTGACATTGAAATAGAACTAATTGATTGGACGAGCCAAATAGGTTTTTTGAACAGTAAAATAGACACCATCTGTACACCACTTTAATGTTATTTATTGAAACTATAGTACCGGTATCACTTACCAACTTTTAAACTTCTTTAGGGAAATAGACGAAAACTCCGTCAAAATATAAACAATTGTACGGTCCTTGTCATCTTAATCTTATCTTCGAATTATTTTCTTGTCATTTTCTACGCTATTCAAAAAAAGATTTCCATTAAAACAGATCTTTTGCTTTCTATTTTTGCACCACAGAAAACTAATTAGGGACTTTTGTGGTACAAAGGTCGCATATTATAACCTGATGTTTGTGATACACAAATTAAATATTATACAACTATTCATTGACACAATTCAATATTCATCAAAAAAAATTTATAATGAAGGAAAATTGGAAATGAAAGATTGTAGATAATATAGTTTTGTCAAAGATTTGGGTATATTCGGTATAAATAATTGGTGATACAGGTTTCAGAAAAACGCCATCAATGAACCATATTAAGTACTTGATGAATCTTCAATCAAATAATCTAAAATAATTCCTTTTGCGAGAGGGGATCTGTTCATAACAGCAAATACCAGCAACTTGCTAAAATAATCATAGTAAGACATTAAAGAGACACTCCCTTAACCAGTAAAACAAAGATCTTAAAAATGTGTGCTACACTGCCATTTGTGGGTGCGCAGGTGGTGCATTCTCGGTTGTTTGATTACTAGCTGTCAGACAGAAACCAATAACAACAGCGAGTTTCTTAAGTAACTCTTTGAATGTACTTTTTGGCGACAAGAAGACTTCCAGCCTCTCATTCGAGATTGATCGCTTCATATTAAGTAATCTGAAGGCCAAAGCCGAATCCACAACAATCTTTGACAGTGTTTCCTTTTAAGGGTAGATTACGAGTTCAAGAATGGTTCCTGTTTTCTTGTGTCATCGAAATTCCGTTACCCCGACATGATGTATCTCTTACGTATGGCTACCCTATAATGCAGGTATAATGAGCGACTGAGTTGGAGCGTACCGTTATACATGTCGATTGTTAGTCCGATTAAAACCTATTTGCTAAAACATACAACAAAGCTTTGAAGCTGGTTATCATTAAACATAAGGTTGATTTTGTTTTATGAATTACAACTTCTTATTTACCATAGGCGAGGCGTCAATGTGGCTATCTTTTGTTTTCAGAATGGACACAAGCCTTAAATGGGCTGATTCGGACATGGTTCGGTATTATACAGAAGAGGATATGGAAGGTTTCAGGTCATTACTGACTGAAGATGTCCACCGAATGGCAACAGGTGTAAACATGGCTTTCGAACGAGATTGTAAGTATGTTATAGTATAACAGTGGGGAGTCAATAACATTCTTAAAGGCACACTTGCCGCCGTAGCCTGTTTAAATTTGCTAAGAAAACCAATTTACATGAGCTTACTACGACTAATACCACTAAACTTAAACATAGGACACATAAAACATGTCTAGTTAGCTTTAGACCGTAAAAATGGGGTGAAAAACAAACGAAGAATCGAAGCCTGATTACAACAACAACGATCAGTGTCGGTCAACTTTCGTGTTGGAATACCCTCCTTTCAGGCCTTTGTATCTGTGGTTTACACTCAAACAATTACCAGCAGGCTTTTCCAGTCGCTGTTAACCGATCGTCAGTCTGTATTTCTCAGATAAATAGGCCTACGTAAAATTACACTGTGCCGTTAGTTCACTCACTCGACTGAAACATAAAATCGCCAATAGGGGGCAGATCGGTTTGTTTACGTTCCGGGTACGTAACAATTCAAATTTTCAAATTCAAATTAAAAATACAAAGTGACGTCCAAACTTTTCAATTTTGGTAAAAATAGAAAGTTCCTAACTTATATTGTCTGGGAAAAATACAGAATACGGTCTTTCTTTTTTAATGTAAACAATATTCCTGATTTTCGCGGCAAGTGTGCCTTTAAAGGCAGACTCACCGCAAAAACACAGAATACTGTAATGAAGCTAACCGGTTTCTAGTCGCTGTTGTTGTTGTTGTAACAGGGCTTCGATTCCTGGTATGCTTAACGCCTTCATTTAGACATTTAAAACCTAACTGGGCATCGATAATGTCTCATAAGTTTAATTTTAGTGGTTTTAGTTGTAGTAAGCTCGTGCAAGTTGGTTTTCTTAACAAACGTACGAAAGGCTACGGTGGCCAGAGGGTCTTTAACTAATATTAGCGAAACTTGTAGAGAAAGAATTGCATTAAATAGAATCAACAAAAGTCTATTTAACTTTCCCCGAAGATGCTCTGGTGTATGAAAATATATTGCATTGTATCCTTTAGCTTAGCTATTGCTTTCGTTTTAGTTAAATCAAATAGTCACAATGCATAATGCATTTGGGGGAGGGTTTTGGCAATGTTGGTGTTTTAGTGAACTATACTTATCCCAGAATTCATGATGATAGGTATTGCAATAATTGATTACAACGTTCGAGGTATTCGCCTTGTATTCCATTTCTCACGTTTAAAAGGATGATTTCAAAGGCAGCTTGACTTGGTTCTCTTTTACTAATGTTTTCAGCTATGACCATTCACAAAGAGTTTGAAGATAGTCTTAAAATGGCGGATATGCGAAGATTCCGTTGTATTTGAGTATAGTCTGTCATTTGGCCATGGGTGTGGTAAACATGAAGGGAAGTAAGTTGATATGTTGGATGTTTAATAAGATGTCATTTTTAATTATCTTTCATCGCTTCACATTACACTACTATATAGTTTTTCGTTTCTGCTCTTTTTTAGTGGAATGGCCCTTGTAATAGAAGATGGTGGCCAACTAAAATTCAAAGCCATAGCTTGGAGCGTAAATTAACATTGACATTAACATTGTTCATCATCACGATAAATGGAAGACGCTACGTTTTTTGTGAAAATAAACCTTACTGCATCGACTACTCTTTTCTTTTATGAGTAAAAGGCTTTGTGGTCTTCAAAGAATGTTCGCCCGAGTGGGTCCGGGGATTAAGAATAGACCCACAGCTTCTGTTGGAACCTGTTCGTAAAAGACGACTAAATCTTGAGCTGCCTTTTGGCCCTGGGCAGTTAACCTGTGGCGGGGAATGACGGTGGTTGAGGGTTGTGGAGCTTGGCATATAATGCTCCAAAAACCCAACACTCCACTTTGGCCCGATCCGATCAATCGGTCGGTCATCGTCGAGCCCTACAAGGATTCAATAAAACAAAATCCATAGTACTTCAAACCTGGCTAAACAATACGTACATGTAACGACCCCAATAGCTAGATTCAAAATAATTAAAGATCATTGCAGAAGGCGGTGGCTAATGGGTCGATCGAGTAGAAGTCATAATTTTTTTTACTATCTGCTCGAGTATACAATCCCTGGATTTCTTGGTGTTTTATCCCTGCCGGTTATACCCATGGAGAGGTATGGCCATTGTTGGTGCTCCGAGGTGGGTGAGGAACAGGGATGGTGAACTAAAAAAATCACATATGGCTTCAATAAAAACACCCCAAAAAACGACGCTTGGTGAGTCCATTAAAAGTACTGTCTCTGATCGGTGGCCAAGATTCATTGTGATATCTGGCATCACCGATCAACCAGTCACAAAAGTGAACTTCTTCTTACAGAAGAAGTCAATAGTGGACATATTTATTCTAAACGCTATATGGTGTTTCAACTGCCAAAGATTTAATCATAGAAAAGCTCAATGCCGCAATAAACAAGTTTGTTGCAGATGTTCTTGGTATAACCATGATGCTAATGATTGCAAACTAACATTAAAGTGTTCCAACTGCGGCGCAGCCCACTTGTCTTCTTCGAAAGACTGTCAAACTTTCCTCCGGGAAAGAGAGATTCAGAGGACCTGGTCGGAGAAGAATGTGAGCTACTCAGAAGCCGCAAGTTGGTACATGTAGCTCCAATGGCCAGTGCACCCGGTGTGTGGCAAAGAAGGTTTGTGTTTCCTACTCAACACAAACAACTCGTGACAAGACTACAGCTGTTGGGTTGACACAACTCCGAGCGCAAGCTTCTACTTCTTGTCAAACAGCTTTATCAACATTCAAAAAAATGCAAAGGCACGAAGACGTGCAGGGTGTTTCGGTTCGACCATCCAAGTTATCTGGGGAGAAAAGGGAGACCCCCAGAGATCTAAATCAGACCCACCCTCTCCAAAACCAGGAGGACTACGAGACCATCCGCCAAAGCCACAGACTCGGACCAATATCCTCCAAGGCTCGAAAGAATGGTGGGTCTTCAAGTGCTGACCATCGTTTCAGACCTTGGGATCCCCTCACTTTCTAATGGACACCATAATCCAATGGAAGTGTCTTGGTACCAATAATTATGAATTAACATTATTAACACAACAGTTCAATCCTGTTGCTTTTCTCAGACAAATGGACAGATGAAAAACTATGTACTCTACGGCACCTTTTTTGTTGGCGACGATGAGCCAGCAGCTCGTGGCTCCTCAATGTTTGTCAACTCTGATGTTGTACACAGTTCTGTGCCTCTGAACACACATTTACAAGCTGTGGCTGTCCGTTTGTCTTTGGATAAAACAATAACCTTATGGTCCGTATGTATTCCACCTTCTTTTCAGTTAAACATAGAACAACCGAGAGGATTGTTGGGACAGCTTCCACTCCCATACATGTTGCGAGGGGATTTCAACGCCCGAAGTCCATTGTAGGGCTGTGATTATAATGGTCAAAAGGCTACGGTTATTTAGAAGGTTCTCGACGAGGAAGGTCTGTGCATAATAAGGAGAGCACGAAACTTTCCTACACTCTGGGAATGGCCGTTACTCAACAGAACCTGCATGGTAGGAAAATTTGGACCAGCTCCGTATCATAAAGATAGCAGTTTGGGTTATCCTCTTTTCTAGTTATATCGCCCTATTTGGCTACTTGTTGTTTAGCCTGTATCCCTTCACTAACTTTTCAATACAAACATAACCAATGAAAAAATAATCCAAACTATAAAACCCTACCAATTCTAAAGATTTGTTAATTGACCTTTACAAGGGTTCAAATTAGCCCATGTTCCATTATCCAACTAAGTTAGACACTTTCAATAAATTCTCTATTCCAGTATAACACCTCCCAGTAACTGTAACTTTAGATCATTCTTGAAGCCACAAAGCGACACAAAGATTATCACAAAGCTACCTCCAATATATCGATCCAACGGTCAGATCGGCTTATATCGAGTGTCTAAAAAACGCTACTATATTACAACTCGAATAACTCAATTAATTCAAAAGATATCTAAACAAAATTGTGCAATATATCTGACAAATGAAAAATACAAACAAATTAGATTCATTAAATATATTTGAAGACTTTTGATTCAGTGAAATACTTTTAAAATACGTGACCAAAATGTTCCATGCCAGGCGCTCGAATCATTAGCAGCCCTGACGTTACCCCACTGTAGCATAACTTTGTCCTAGCGAATTCGGCCTGGCCTATAGAAAATGATAATATTATTATAAAGGTTGGCCCAATATCATTCTGTCCTCATACTAGATTGGGCCAACAGTAACTTATATAACCTGCAAAGCTTATGCTTGTTTTTCGACGTTAGCCTGCGGGTGCCAACATCCAGCGTTGCTTAGGCGTGTTAAAACATAAAAGGGACTGTTTGTTTAGAATTATTTACATTTTTGCTCAAACTTTCTGCTAAATAGATGAATGCGATTTGATTGACTTTGGATGAGAGGTGGCAGGAAAAACGTACAATTAACGAGTAATTAGATGGGTCAACCCTACTATAGCGAGTTGTAAATAACGTTACTAATCGTCATCTGTCTGACAGACTGTAAAGAGCCGAGTTTTTTTTTTTTAGTTTATTCTTACATTATGCAATGCGGACAAAAAAACACATCAAAGTCAGAAGACGACGAAACGATCAGCCAGGCTGTAAGCGTGCAACTGCTAGCTTTGGAGCCTCTATTAGAAACTCTAGCCTGGCTGAAACTTAAAGTAAACATATCAACTGCAAATGAATTCAAAAATTGTATTAACGCGTCATTTAACGTTTCAAGTTTACCAGTGATCATCGAACACCTTCCCAATATGTGCCCTTTTAAATGCTGGAAGTTGCTGTGCTAATCTTGGGTAGAAGGACTACATGGTGATGAGACAACCCCTTAAACCCTCAAGCACAAGCAGTGCTCTGATTTGCCAAAGGCATGCTACTTTTTACTACACCATCTTTCTAAGATGTTAAAGGCAAATAGACTGGTTTCTGTATTTTCCCAGATGGAAGGCGTTAGAAACATGCCGTTTTATTTTGGATTTGAAAATGATAACTGAATCTGTTAGGTATCCGAAACAAAGAGTATAAGTAAGTAAGCATAAAATGTTTCCCACGTTAAATTTTAGTTTTTTTTCTAAAAGTCACCCATTGTAAATTCGCCTTTTTTACAATAGCAGAATGGAATCTGGGAGCCTCACGCTATAATTCAAACAGCGAGCGTTAGCGTTAGCTTTAATATATATTTATGATCACTAAAACACACGGGCACAGGGAAACCATGGAGACAAGTTTCTAATTGTTTGTAACAAACCAAACCTATGATATACTCTCCCAAAAAAGAAACGCAACATCCAATTTTTTTTTCAAACATGAATTTTTCCAAAAATGTGCGTGATTGACACATGACAACAGGATCATGTTATAATGTAAATGTCCGATAATTGAATTTAAGCCCCTGATAGTGGCTGTTGATCACACGTGACTTTCGGGTCAGCCTTTGTGTAACGCTACACGAGGAAGGCGTAGGGAAACACGTAGGGCAGTTGCACGTGCGAATCACGTCTTATCTTTATGCGGGTTTAATGGGTATAAAAGACACACAACCGTTCAATTGAACTCAGTCGTTAAATTGTTTCACGAAGTTGCTACAATATGCCAAGGCTATACGCAGCTAACCGTCATTGGTCGTCTCCTGGCCGGCGAATCACAGAAAAACTCAACTGGTGCACATTCCCGACAACCTTAACGCCGTTTGATACACAGATGAGGTTTAGACACCACATATGCTGCCCGTAATGGACCTCCGTAGGGAAATTTGTCAGCACGACAACGCTCGACCGCACACAGCTTGTGCTACTGTTGAATTTCTAACCAACCAGAACGTAACAGTGCTCCCCTGGCCGTCCAAATCACCAGATTTGAACCCAATAGAACATTTGTGGGATGATTTGGATAGACGCTTGCGCAGTCGTCACTCAGCGCCGCAAACTCTTCTAAGAACTGCAGCAGGCTCTTGAGCAAGAATGGAGGAGAATTCCGCAAAACCGTATTCGTCGATTGATTGTGTCTATGCCGAGACGGGTCCGTGCTGTGTTACAGGCTGATGGTGGGCACAACAGATATTGATGTTGCAGTGACGTCATCTGAGCGCTATGAACTTTAATGTGATAAATTTTTACATGTGAATGAACTTTAAAGTCTGAACAACCAGTCTGCCAAATTTCAGTGCAATGTGATGCTTATTTCTGTATTAAAAATGATGTTGAAAATTCATATTTTGAAGAACAAAAATTGGATGTTGCGTTTCTTTTTTGGGAGAGTATATTAGAGAGTATTAGGTTGACGACTGACAGGAGCTTAGCCTTGGTCTGTAGAATTTTCTGGAATCCTTTTGTAATCCGAGATACAGCTGTGGAAAAAATCTGTCGTAGAACATGTTTCTTTGTAGGCCTACAGCTGACTTTACTCTTGAAATAAGCAAGAACAACTCATCAATCTAAAGTCTGTTACACCACGTTCTTAGAAATCTTTTCTTAGACCACCATGATCTCATGGTGGTCTTATCAAATCGCTTTTTGTCCGTGGTCCGTCGTCCGTGGTCCGGTGTCTGTAAACTTTTCTTGTGATCGCGATTCCAAGAGAACTACTGGTCGTATCCATCAAATTTCACAGACATGTTCCCCTTATGGTCTAGTTGCGCAACATCTATTTTGTTTGCCCAATTGCATAATAAAATGGCCATTTTGTGATTTTTACCTACATAGTTTGTGATCGCGGAATCTAGACAACCACCAGGCCAATCATGATGAAATGTTTTGGGGTTGGTTCCCCATATGGTCTAGTTGTGCAATATCTATTTTTCTGGGCTCATTTGCATATTAAAATGGCAGCTAGGCGACCATTTTGTTTTTCTTTTTTTTATCACTTTTCTCTCTTGTGATCGCGATTCCAAGAGAACTGCTAGTCGGATCGTCTTTAAATTTCACACGCACGTTCCTGCTATGGTCTAGTTGTGCAACATTTATTTGCATATCAAAATTTAGTTTTTCTTCTTTTTATCACTTTTCTCCTAAAGTAATGAGAGGATCTTCGTAAAACTTTGTACGCAGGTTAACCATATGGCCTCGTTGCGTACTATGTACTTTTTTTCTCATTTGCTTAAAATGGCCGCTAGGCGACCATTTTGTTTTTCTTGTTTTTGTCACTTTTCTTCTACAGTAATGAAAGGTTAGGATTTTCGTAAACAAATTTACGCATGTTACCCCTATGGTTTTGTTGCGCATTTTTTTGCTCATTTGCATATTCAAAATGGCGGCCACTGGCCATTTTTTTTTTTTATTACTGTTCTCCTAAAGTAATGAAAGGATCTTCGTAAAATTTTGTACGCAGGTTAACCCTATGGTCTTGTTGCGCACTATGCACTCGTTGCTCATTTGCATATTCAAAATGGCGGCTGGTAGCTATTTTTGTGATTTTTACTTAGTTTGTGATCGCGGTACCAAGAAAACTCCCAGGCGGATACTGATGATCGGCGGAAAAGTTGGCTAAAACCCCACTGACGCCGTATGGTTATTTTTTCTCACAACTTCAACTAATTTTTAAAATGAACAAATAAAATCACATGTTGCATCTGTTTGTTGCTTTGTGTTTTGTTTTTTCAATCTTCGAATACGGTAAAAGAGGTTTAATTTACTTGAAAGTACGCGTAATTCACTGATAACTTCCAACTTTGTCCGAGTTAGAACGGACACTTCAAGCATACGTATATAACGAGAAAAGTTTAAATTTGACAATAAAAGCTTGTGAAATTCCTTTATATTTACAGCTTCAGAGCTTATTATATATTTTCCTTGTCTTTAATATACTGACAGTGAGTGAGATATTTGAATATCTATGATTAAAAAGTGCTAAAATCGGGTGGTGAAATTAGTTTGCTAGTGCGAGTTCCCGCTGTCAATCACGCGGCCCCTACAAATGCATTTTAATAGGCTTCCCAGGCATGGCCCAGTTAAAGACAAATAAGTTCTTTTGGCACTGGGGACGTTATTTGGAGTTTCGGAGTTCAGGGTAGTGAAAAAAAACATTTATCGGAGCTTTATTAAACCTCAGAGTGAAATTGCAGTCCTGGGGTAATTTTAAAACGTATAAAAATCGACATAGACACGTATAGAAATAGTTTATCTATGTGTGTTGCCGGCCTGTTCGAAGTCGGTAAAATGGCCTTCTCGAATTTGGATTTTAAACACCTAAATTCTATCCAAAAATGTAACAATAATAAATATTTTTTGAAGGAGAGTGTTCCCTAAGACACTTAAGAAGATCTATATTGTCTTTTTCTCAGCTTGAAAGAAAGGAATATTTCAAAATAAAATGAAATACACGGCAACGTAGAATCACTATTTTGCCGATCGAATTTTACAGCAACTGACTTCGCAACTGCAAATGTTATTTATCAATAAAGTAAACTTAAATGCTTTTATTCAATCCTATATTTATCAAACTTTTTGGCCATTAATTTTTAAATGTGCAAGTACATGTAGCCAGGAATTTCGCTGCGGGGTTTTACTACTTTTAGGCTATCTCTGTTGTCTGATGACGTGCCGTGGCCTGGACAGAGCTGCGGTACCGAATGAGTTAAAATAGTCGCCTAGCGACCATTTTGTTATTCTTCTTTTTATCACTTTCCTCTCTTGTGATCGCGATTCCAAGAGAACTTCTGGTCGGATCTTCATTAAATTCCACAGACAGGTTACCATTATGGTCTATTAAAATGGCCGCTAAGCGACAGTTCTCAGTAATTTCATTTCATTTCTATATAGGCCTATAGGATATGTTCAATCCAATGGCCATACAATCGCGGTTAGATGATCCTATAGAACCTGCCAGGTGTGAGCAGACAATGCTTCTTGTAATTGTGTAAAATTTATACTTCGTGTTGATGTATGCTATTACACAATTGTTCATTGCTTTATGAAAACGAATGCTTTATGAAAGAGGCTACATGTACGTAGATGCGATCACGGTTGTATCGATTTTAATGTTGGACAAATGTATTTCGAAGGAAGATGTACACTATCAGGAGTTAAATCGAAGCATCCTTCATTTCAATCTTAGTAATTTGAAATCGAACATCCTCTTCAGTTATATTATTTGTCGTTATCGGATCTTACTTTCTTAAATCCATTTTGGCATTTAGTGATGTCGTTTTCAAACTCTTGACCAATTTAGGAAACTTGGTTTAGAGTTTTCAGATTAGAGTCACAATAGCATTGTACAGAGGGAAAGATTCTTCAAGCCACAGATTAAATATTTATAAACTGTGGATAATTAACATGCACAATATGACATCTTCGTTTCATGGATTAACAATTTAGTTACCAATTCTGGAATGCAATAGAAAACACGAAAGATAAATCAGGTGCTGAAGAACTCACAGTGTGTGTGAACAGGAGAAGGGACAGGAACAAGTAACGACTTCGTATCAATTTCTTCCATACTAATTTTTTTTTTAGAAAATTATATCTGATTTGACAGAGAATAAATCAATCAATTCAATTCATGAAACCACATTCACATAATATGTATATCACACATTCAATCAGGGGGCTGTCTCTCAACATACTTACGCCCGTCTTAACGTAATGTTGAAGCCATGACATTTAGGCCTTTCATTGGACTTACGTCGGACATAAAACAGCCTCCTTCTACATTTTAAACGTGTATATCGCTAATCGTATATTTGCGTTTTATTAAAAATTCAAGACCATATTAAAAGCAACAGATGTCTACTGAAATGGTACGCATTTTATATCAGTTCGTTTCTTTTCCTTACACTTTCCTTTCTTCTCTCTGGTCTCCGTTTTGTGACACTTTATGATTACCTGAAAAAACTGCAGATGACAATGGTATAAAATCCGAATGTTAGGAATAATTCCAAATTCGGACTAACTGTATGACAATGTTGAAAGTAATCTGCTTACTCGCTGTAGGTTTGATTTATCATGCAATACCAGGAACGGAAGGCAAAACAGAAGAAGGTAAGTAAAGTATTGCATTTGTAAATGTTTAACAATTCAAATGCTATCGACTCAGAAATAAGTGCAGGTTTAATAAAAGCTATCTAGTATTATGAAGGCGTTTTCGTGACCACGTTCTAAATTTTACACTTTCCCTTAAATTAGAAAAACTGCATCACTTTATCGAATGTTGAACCTATGTTAGACACGATTTAGCTTTGTTTTAATTTGGAGATAATCATAAATTGTGAAAAATATATTTAACTTGAACGAAACATCAACTAAGAACATCCAGGAAAGACGGAAATTTACTTTGTCAACATTGACACAAAACGGCACTTGGGAAAATGTTATTTTAGTTTAATTATCAATTCAGTTAACTATATGGATTTTCCCCGAATACTTTCCTAAATAATGAAGAATGACACAACATATATATATAAATAGCTCTGACTTTAACACAATTAGAAACTTGTCTCCGTGGTTATTTTAGACAAAAAGATTTTCCCTGTGCCCGTGTGTTTTAGTGCCCATAAATATATTTATGGACACTAAAACACACGGGCACAGGGAAAATCTTCTTGTCTAAAATAACCATGGAGACAAGTTTCTAATTGTGTTAAAAAGAGGTATATCATTTAGACCTTTATACCCCATCATAAATTGTTGTAATAAAGTAAATAAATATAAATAGCTCTATATTTCGAAAATACACAAACCCATTGAAAAAATGACCCAAGCCTCCAATGCCCCCAAGACGTCCCATTATCTCGGATTTCGGTAGTGAACGTTGAAGAATATCACAGCCAATTGATCGGCAAATCGGCATGTTTGCTTTACCTAAAATACTGAAGATTTGTTGCCAAATTATCTTTTCCAGAAAATTCTACTGACTAAGGCCAAACTTCTGCCTGTCGTCAACCTAATGAAATATCATGGGTTGTGGTTTATTATAACAACTAATAATTGGGTATAAACGTCTAAATGATATGCCCCTTTTTAACACAATAAGAAACTTATCTCCATGGTAATTTTAGACAAGAAGATTTTTCCTGTGCCCGTCTGTTTTAGTGTTAAAAAATATATAAATAGCCGAACGCGTTGCCGTCTGTGAATAATTGTCTGGAGTTTAATATAATACCGATCTAATTGGTTGTTTTTGATTTCTATTAAAGTGGCATGAGCTGCCAAAATTCACACTTTTTGCATAATGTCTGATCGTCGCAACAGTAAGAGGCTTTGAAGGCCATCGAAAAACTAAATGAACGAACCGAAAACGTGTTCGAAAAGATAATAACCGGGTCGACCATTCATTCATTCTAAGCCGAAGTTAGTTCAAAACAATACTTTATCGTATATTTTCGAGACTAGAAACACTAAAAAGCTTCTAAATTATACGTCTTGATAAAAATAGCCAATAATTTCAACATTCTCTTTTAATGTCAAAATATCATTATTTGGCAGCTCATGCCACTTAAGGATCACTTACACAGCTCTAAAATTATTTTTAATTGACGAACGAAAATCAAGAACAAACTCTTCATCCAACGACTTGAAACATGTCTATGCCTACAAGACAGCTCTAGGTTATTAACTTTTGACACAAATTGTCTACGAAAGATGAACTGTAGTTGATATATCTAAAAACCGACAGAAATAACGCAACAAAATACTAAATAATAAAACAAACTTAACACGTGAACAAACCTGGAAAAATTATGTCTCCGTCTTAGATCTAAACAATAATATGGCCACTAGCAGTTGAAAATAAGAATTCTGACAGAATTTTCTGCGTAGATTTTCGGGTTTCATGATAATAAATTCGTCTTATTTTGCCATCCAGTTCCTTCAGCTGAGGACGTACATGATATATGATTATCAGGAAAGTCATAGCAATTCATATACCTATGGTAGAATCTCACTAACAAATAATATCCAGTGATGTATTGAAGCTAGGAAAGTTACCAAAGTCAATCCCGAAGCCTCATTTTCATATAAACAAACGTGAAATGGCAAGTTGTATCGATCTCTTGTTTTGTTTTTTGTCAATATCGGCGTATCTTTGTGAGGGTTAACATTCATGTGGGAGTTACGCTAATCACAAAACTGTATTTTCCTTTTTAGAATGGGCAACAACTATCAGTCAACTCCTCACTGAAATTGCTCGAGTTTTCGATGATGGGAATATAGAAGATTATCATTCCTTACTGACAGAGGACGTACATCGTCTATCACCGGATGGTAATGTTATGGTCGGTCGTCAAGGTAAGATGTAAACAAGCAGCCATATAATTGAGGAAAATTAGGTATCATTACCAAATAAATTCACGATAGTTTGTTTACATAGACAAGTTAGAAACATACTAATATGGAAGTCTATGAATCAAATTTATAAAATGATTTTGTGGCTTTCTGTTTAAAGTGTCGTGCGCTGACTTTTTTTCATAAATTTTGATTGTCGACAGATGTTGAGTGATTTTGAAATAAAAAATATGAGTGAAGCTAGTAGCCGTACAAACAGAAGATGTGTGCTAATAATGAACAAAATTGTAATAGCCGCGGGATGTAGGAGTATAGTTTATGTTTTTTTTGTTGCTTACAAAAAATACCTTACGGCACAATTGCCACAAATCTGGAATACAGTTTACATCAATAAAACAGCAGGCGGTTTTCTGTATTCGAAGCTTTCTGTTGTTGGCAAAATTTTGAATTTTTTATATGAAATTTTACCGATTGTTATATAAGTTTTTACCAACTTTATCTGGGGAGACGTAGGATATGGTTTGAGGGACACAAACAGCCTCCCGATAATGATGTGACTAAAATACAGGGGTTATCCCCAGGATGAATATTAGCAGTAGGTTTCTGTCCTTGATAAAAATGAGGAACAATTAGTTGGATCTGTGTCAGAGAAATGCTCCCTATATTAGGCAGCTCGTGCCACTTTAGTTACTTCAATAATCTGTTTAATATTTAAATCCTCTCTCCGCTTAATCTTTACTTTGCTGTATTGGCATGCTTCCAAAAGATGCTTTCCAAAAGTTGTACAGAACCAATGTATGATTGCTTCGCCAATTGAACATAAAAACCCGTCTGATCATAAGTCAAGAATAACTGTCCAAGACAATACGTTGTATATGCAAACGTCGGTTTGCTAGAATCGATAAAATAAATTCTCTCCTTTATTCTTTTTCAATCTATTTTTATGAATAATTTTATGAGCGAACTACCAAGCCGTTGCGTTACCTCCGACTGATCACGTGAAAACCTAGCTTTCAAAAAAGAGCAGAAAAGCATAAATTTAAGTAAATATATTCGAGTAAAGAAATCCATCATCTTCAGATTGATTAAACCGTGTCTGTTTGAAAATACAAAGTTAAAAATTTGATTGGTTGACATTTCTTCTATTTATCACAAGAATTGTGCTTGTTCGTCACAATTTAGACATCAGGCATTTACATAAGGAAAAAATCCCACTTCAAGATTTCTTTATACTAATAATCAATTTTAAGCATACTTTTTAAATTGATGTTGCAGCAATGCCAATAATGAAAGAAAACCATCACAGTCTGAAATTGAAACTGACCTCAATCCGAATGGTCTGTGGGGATTCAGTAGCATTCGAGTATACCATAACTTCTGGACATGGTGAAAGTCAGCATCATGGAACGTAAGTCTATAAGGATTTAGCTGCATTTGAGTATACTGTAACTCACGGGCATGGTGAAAGTCTGCATCATGGAACGTAAGTCAATAACGATTTAGCTTCATTTGAGTATATTGTAACTTACGGACATGGCGAAAGTCAGCACCATGGACCGTAAGTCTATAAGGATTTAGCTGCATTTGAGTATACTATAACTTACGGGCATGGTGAAAGTCTGCATCATGGAACGTAAGTCAATAACGATTTAGCTTCATTTGAGTATATTGTAACTTACGGACATGGCGAAAGTCAGCACCATGGACCGTAAGTCTATAACGATTTAGCTGCATTTGAGTATACTGTAACTTACGGGCATGGTGAAAGTCAGCATCATGGACCGTAAGTCTATAACAATTTAGCTGCATTTGAGTATATTGTAACTTACGGACATGGCGAAAGTCAGCATCATGGACCGTAAGTCTATAACGATTTAGCTGCATTTGAGTATATTGTAACTTACGGGCATGGAGACAGCCTGCATCATGGACCGTAAGTCTATAACGATTTAGCTGCATTTGAGTATACTGTAACTTACGGACATGGAGACAGTCTGCATCAATGAACGCAAGTTTATAAGAATTCAGAAGCATTTGAGTACAAATGCATACTGTAACTTACGGGCATGGAGAAAGTCTACAGCAAGGAACGTAAGTCAATAAGGATTTAGTTATTTAATTACGGGCATGGCGAAAGTCTGCATCATGGAACGTAAGTCTATAATAATTCAGTAGCATTTGAGTACACAGTAACTTACGGACATGGTGAAAGTCTGTATCATGGAACGTAAGTCAATTAGGATTTAGCTGCGTTTGAGTATAGCCTACCGTAACTTATGGACATGGCGAAAGTCTTCATCAATAAACGTAAGTCTTTAAGGATTCAGATGCATTTGAGTATACCGTAACTTATGGGCATGGCGAAAGTCTTCATCAATAAACGTAAGTCTTTAAGGATTCAGATGCATTTGAGTATACCGTAACTTACGGGCATGGCGAAAGTCTACATCAATAAACGTAAGTCTTTAAGGATTCAGATGCATTTGAGTATACCGTAACTTACGGGTATGGCGAAAGTCTACACCAATGGACGTAAGTCTATATTGATTTAGCTGCATTTGAGTATACTGTAACTTACGGGCATGGCGAAAGTCTACATCAATGGACGTAAGTCTATATTGATTTAGCTACATTTGAGTATACTGTAACTTACGGGCATGGAGAAAGTCTACATCAATGAACGTAAATCTACAACGATTCAGTGGCATTCGAGTAACTTTGATACGGACATGGCGAAAACCTGTACCATGGAACGTCAACCACTAGTTTATCTGTGATCTTGTCGAATACTCTTTGTATTTTTCTAGGGGTCTTGCCTTAGCTGCAGAAGAAAATGGACAACTTAAAATCAGATCGTTTTCTTGGAGTATAAAGCCATAGCTAGAAAACGATGAAATGAAAGGGGTTCAATTGCAGAAGAAAATGATATTGAATGTTATATCAACATAGAAAAATAAAATGAGTTAAAACTAAGAAAATACTTTCATCATTATTTACATACAGTTGCGTAGCGTAAGGGGAATCCGCTTTTATCGAGTTGACCCAATAACAATATATCACAAGTCAAATGTTTTGTCACTGCACCCTGGAGACAAACCAAGTTAAATTTTGGTGATTTAACTACATAGATCTCCTCTTGCCAGGCGGTTCTAGGATTCCCCCTGCCCCCACCTCAAATCTGAAAAACTGTCTTTTGAAAAAGTCTCCTTTTCAAACAAAAAACATAAGCTTGCACACAGAATTCGAAAATAAAGCGAATTTTTCTTGACTTATTATAGTGTATCCTTATACTTTACATTTCCGTGCTCATATTATTGATACATGCACCTCTAATTCCTTCTGTGAATCTTCATAAGGACCATATGAACTAGTCACACCTGGATTGGCGTTATACGTTTGCTACTGATCATCACCATTAGCAGTTATGTTTGCCTTTTGTTAATTGGCAAGGCTTATATGATACATGCGATACACACCATCATCAGGGTAAAGGGGGCCACGAAACTGAGAGGCGAAGGGTCCCCCACACTTTGTGATACTGGAGAAAACATAAATAAACAAAGCTTATTTCTTAGCATTGATTGGGCGAGGAAACTGTTTTGAAGGGTTTACATTCACTGTAAATCTACCTTTTCAGGGCTACGCGCCCTTCGTAAGTAGAATCTTCACATTGAAGATTGATAGATTGATGGTTTACGCCACACTCAAGATTATTTCACTTATATGGTTTAGAGGGGGAGGAAACCAGAGGAAGCCCCGACCATCAGCGAGTACGTGGCAATCTTTCCATATACGGTCACGCTGAAGAAGCATTCGTCTTAAGTTCCATACCAACAGGAGGTCATGTAGTTCACTTTCGCAAATACCTTTTGTTATTATATGTTATTATGTTAAAATAATAAGAAGAAACAAAAATACCAGCAGATTTTATGTATAAATTTTAACTTATATTAAAAAACAGTTACATATTTACATTCAAATACTATACTAGCAGTGGAAAAACATTATATCAAAATGACTTACTTTTACAAACTGAGAACTGACAGTTCCGAGATAAAAACGACATATTAAAAGAAACGTCCATTGACGTCAGTGGGCACACGGCTGAAATCGAGGTCAAGTTGATTAAAATAGTAAACAGCCGTGGGGGTGAGAAAAACAAGCCTCAAGAAACAATAGCCTTTGAGAAGGAGCTGTATAGACTTTTAGATGGAACACAAAAAGAAACACAAAACAATCAAATAAGAAAATAGGACGAGGGAAAACTCCAGAGAGGTCAATAAACAATGTAACACCTGTAAATAGTTTAATTACCATATAAAACTTAAAACTTTCCATTTTTTTAAACAGGAAATAAACAGTTTTGCAATTGGTCAATAACAGATGGAATTTTCTATGTTTAAAGAAACTAACATTGAGACCAAGTCTATCTGCGTAACGTTAGCTATCATTGAATTGACCAACGGACCTAACAAAATCTTTCCACCTGGATAAGGTCTTAATTTTTGCTGTCGGTACTCCTAAACTCTAAAGAAATAGGGTGAAGTTTATCTTCAAGAAAAACCCCCAGAGTGCATCTCCACCCATCTGTTTAGTCCGAAATATCTGCGATGATGATGTAAGACATTTTCTGACAGATAGACCATCATCATCGTCAGAACGCATTTGATCAATTTACTGGGAATTCCTTGACACACTTCGGGCTGGCAAGACCACCTTTCGTTTCTCATAAAAAATATCAAGATTCCCTACATAACTTTTAAAAATAAAATTACAAACCCGTACTTTAATGGTTTCCCTTTCTCCTCGCACCAATCTGAAGTCTGTACGTCAACACAAGCCATAGATCTGCCCGGTTAAATTTCAAACTGTACCAAACCTTTAGTTTACAAAAGTCACCATTTGCATACTCTCATTGATACGTCACTATATCCGGCAAAGGTCAACCTGTCACATGACTACCCCACTAGCAGGCGATATAGTTCATTGGTCGTGTTGCCTTTTTGTTGAAGTCACGTGAACCAACACGACCAATGAACTATATCGCCTGCTAGTGGGTAGTCATATGACAGTTTGACCTTTCGCGCATATAGTGACCTATCAATGAGAGTATGGAAATGGCGACTTTTGTAAATTAAAGGTTTGGTACACTGTGAGATTTAACAGGGCAGATCTATGGCTGGTGTCGACATACAGACTCCAGATTGGTGCGAAGAGAAAGGGAAATCATTAAAGTACGGGTTAGTAATTTTATTTTTTAAAAGTTATGAAGAGAATCTTGATATTTTTTATGAGAAACGAGAGGTGGTAAGGGTGGCAAGAAATTCCCAGAAAATTGATCAAATGCGTTCTGACGATGATGATGGCCTATCTGTCAGAAAATGTCTTACATCATCATCGCAGATATTTCGGACTACCATCTGTTGTATCGGAGCTTCTGGACCCTCGCCTCTTGGTTTGGGATTTTCATAAACGTTCTTCACTGTAAAACAAGAAATTGTAATATGAGCCCTTTTCTTGTCGGATCCAACCCCCCCCCCCCCAACCCCCTCCCCTGAAATAATGCTAATCCGCCTATGGCGACTCAATAGCTTCCAGGGTTTGACCGGTCCCTTAGCTTCTATCGTAGATTGGATCTGTTTTTCTCTTGACCTAATCCGATTACAAGTGTTGATTTTATTTCTAGCGAGGGGCAAAAGCATTTGGAGAAATGGTTGAATAGTATACAGTAAAAGAACAATTTTCTTGATACTTTGATCCTTTTTTGCGCATTTATTTAAACTAGAAGCACTGCAAGACGTCCAAAGTAAGTTCCGATCATATTGTCTAGGATCCCATCTCTTCTGGTGCCTACGCTGCCTCCTGGACCATCGCCTATTAACCTGATTAAGACTAGGTTAAATTGTAATTTTAAATGAGAACTATCTCTGTTTTCTGAGTGCATATTGATTGTATGTTTGGTATTTTACTTCGCCTAGAAAGTGATCATTGAACGCTATGAACTATATACGTGAAATTGGCTCTCATTGGCTGGTTAGGATATGACTTTGTAAAAAAGCACCGCCATTGTTAGTTGATGAGCGGGTGCATGACCAATCTGGATCGAAATTGCACCATCACCTTGTAATGGCGGCGTTCGATGGAAACCAAATACCACGTGACCTCCAGTCCACGCATATAGTTCATTGGTTAAACGGGCGGCATTGGCAAGAATAGGCTTTATGAAAAGGGATTCAGACTACGTGTTTCAGGTTTCAGTTGCAAGATATCTCACATCTAATTCGTACATCGTATGTTTAAAAGTAAAAAGTCACCTCGAATTCCAATCGGCCCCATTAATACTGTTATTCAGGGTTAATCCTAACTATACATAAACGTACAACAAATCTAGCATGCGTGCGTACACGAGCACGCTACGAAATAGCTTGACAACGCCACAATACTTTATCGAGTCTTTGGAAAGTGAAATTTGATTTGTCAAGTCAGTAGAGATGAAGTGTCGCTATTTTTCAACGGGGTGTAGTATTGGCCTCCGACAAATTATAGCCGGACGGAGTTTGCTATAGCGACAAACAAAACGGCGGACCTACTCGGTCTCATGACCAAACGATTTGTTTCGTTTTGTTTCTTGACCAAAAATGACGGGTTTAGTTATTCAACTGTAGCCCCTGCATCCTCCAGACAAACAAACACACCAATGCCTACCAGTTCGTCAATGTTGCGTTGTAATTCGAGGAGGTTGTTTCCTGAAGCAGACGCCCCTTTGACATTGCAAGCATTGTCCTGCAACGCAGGAGTAGAGCTACTAAGTATAATATAGGCAATAGTACAGGATTTTTTCGAGAGACTTCCGGTTTGGATCTGTCAGTGCGATCGCCGATATCAGGGTCCGGTTAGTTACATGTAATTTTCTTCCTATTTGGTTTTTAGATTGAGTCATTGCATGGGATTTTTATTTTCCTAGGTTATTACCGAGTCTTTCTAAGAACGCAATTAAGCTTGACATTCTCTGAATTTTTACGCGTTTGGGAAATCCCTCTTACAACGTGTTACCCTGCAAGGAGTGACGCTTACTATATGTAATCTAGTGTGCAAAGTTTGACATCAATGCGCCAAGTAGAACTCTTAAAATATACGCTTAGTTGATAGCACCTCCAAACACACACTGAATCCCATTACTAGGTGTTTTTTTTTTACGAAATATCAACCCAGCGTTCACTGATTAACCCCGGACATTGGAAAATTATTAGTTGGAATAAGACTTTTCATATTTAATTCATGTTAATAACCGTTATAAGTGGGGTGGTGGCCATGATCTAACAGAGGGTGGAATATTCTTGCTCTCCTGAAATTCCTGTCACTGTGCAACTTAAGTAATCTTCTGCGCTGTGTAAAACACGAATCAATCAATCAATCACGGTCCAATATTTTGTCCCAAACTTCTGATATGGCAAGGTCGTTTGTGAGTCTACCAGTATATATATGTATAAGAACTACATTATTTGGGAAAATGCGTGGGTCTGTGGCTTTTGTCCTATCAAAACAACAAATTCTGTCTGTCTGTGTATAATCGTCCTGTGACAAATTTTAACTGCTCCGGATATAGTTAGAAACCGTTTATCTGTTTTCCCTTTTTTTAGGTCACCAACACTTACCATGGATTGGAGAAGTCTCGAATTATTACTGGGATTTAATTTTTAAGAATAATAGACTGTAAGAAATGTTTGAAACTCTCTTTAAACGTGGGTTCCATACTAATGATAAAAAATTAAGACATCACCACGTCCTCAGTTGTTTTTGAACAACACGAGCTTTCGACACCTGTGCCGGTGTCTTCGGTGTTTTCGGTGTCTTCGTCAAGTGTTACACTTGACGAAGGCACCGGCACAGGTGTCGAAAGCTCGTGTTGTTCAAAAACAACTGAGGACGTGGTGATGTCTTATTTTTTATCATTAATAATAGACTGGTTCAACGTGAATTCAGAAACTTAGTAAGAGGGCACCACAAAATTAAAGCCAACAATATGCAGACATAGTACTGGGCATTTAAAACATTTACACTACACAACAGCATAGTAAACTATGGTTTAAGAGTAGCTGTCAATGGAATTCAGTGTGTATTTGGAGGTGCGTCTGCTTAGAGGGTGAATTGCGAACTTTCTGTTATCTTTAGACCAAGGCAATGGGAAGTAGAGGCTTGGAACATACATGTATTTCCGGTGGCCCGGCTGTCGATGTTTATACGAACCGTTTGGTTGTCAAAAATGCTTCCATATAAGCTGATTGACGAACTTGTAGCCTGTTGACGTAATGGTATTCTATTGTATCTGGGTCATCAAGGAATACTCTGACGACGGTTACTTTTGGAGGCTGATGATATTTCTAGTTTTATGGAAGAAAGTGTTCTTGGCGATAACTCTGTGCTGTTACGCTGTTTTACTAAGCAAGGTAAATAAAGATTTTCCGATGTCTTCATCGATGCCACCGGCGCGCTGTAACAGGTTTTTAGTGACAATTTTTTGATGAAGTTCCTCTGGGCATTCATTTGGGTTCCAATCGTATTGAAGAAAGGTCAAGGAAATTGGCGCCGGTTGATTGGAAGCCACAGAAAAACGGACGGTTTGCTATATCTGGTTGATTGACGTAGATTTTTTACCATAGTATTTCTGGGGATTATCGCAAAATATGTATTTGGTACCGTTGGTAAAGAAACATTAGCGCGCTTCTTATGAACCCTAAAGCGATTTTCTGTTTTCTCTTGGATACGACTCTATTTTCATTGGAAATATTTATATGACAATATCGATAAAGTGAAAAGGAGAGCCAAAAAGCTGTGCAGGTTTTTCAGCTAACGATTTGCTGGACAAAACGTTGCAAAAAATAACTAATCATTGAAAATTTACGTTGGCGTGGAATGAAGGAAGACATGTAACAATTAAAACAAAACGTTACTTTCATCGATTTGACATCAGGCCAAACTAACTAAAACTTTACTATTCAAAAGTATAGTACTGACAGAAAGATTCTTAAAACCATAGATTTAATAAGTATAAAATGTAAAACATCGAAGGCTGTCAACTTCATAAAACAACATGTGACCATCTGCGAGCCAATGCTATATATTTTTGAACACTAAAATACGCGGGCACAGGGAAAATCTTCTTGTCTAAAATAATCTTGGAGACGAGTTTCTTATTGTGTTAAAAAGGGGCACATCATTTAGACCATTATATCCATTCAATAGTTGTTATAATAAACCAAAACCCATGATCTTTCATTAAGTTGACGGCAGGCAGGAGTTTGGCCTTAGTCAGTAGAATTTTCTGGAAAAGATAGTTTAGCAACAAATCATCAGTATTTTGGTACCCTAACACACCAATTTGCTATAGGTTTAGCTAGTAATCAGTTAGCTCTGATATTCTTTAACGTTCACTTCCAAAATCCGAGATAATAGGACGCCCTGGGGGCATTGGAGGCTTCGAAATATAGAATTACCCTGTTTTTAGAATTAAGGTCAGATTCCAAAGAGCAAAGAGCTACCAAAATTCAAATGAATTTCTATGAGGCATTTGGTCCAAAAGCAGAAATAGACTAAACATATACATACACGTGGACAAAATATATATCATGTACATTATATAATCAGTATACATTATAATCCATAGGCGTAGACAAGGGGGGCTTCAGCCCCCCCCCCCCCACATATTGGCACACAAAAAAACAACAAGGAAAAGGCAGAAAAAAGGTAACACCAAGAGTACAAAGTTATGACACAACAACGTCCTTCAACGGGTTGGCATCCGTCCGGTCTTTGTGTACATGCAGGATCATCAGCCAGTTGAGTCTTGATTGTTTTGTAGTGCGCAACCAGGTTTTCAATCTTCTGAGAGTACTGAAACCTCTCTCGCTGGTGGCATTGGTCGACGGCATTACCGGAATGAGCTTTGTGTGCTTCACTACTTTTGCGCGGATATTCTTACATGGTTCCATGTGGTTTAAAAGACGCCACTATTTTTTTGTTGTTGAATAAACATGTTTGCTGTAGTCACACTGTGAGGACACGTCTTCTGATCCATCATTGATGTAGGCAGCCACCATCCAGGGAGAGTTTCCTTAGATACATAAGCCAAAGAAGTAAGGAATGTGCCGTGGTATATATATTTATGATCACTAAAACACACGGGCACAGGTAAATTTTCTTGTCTAAAATAACCATGGAGACAAGTTTCGAATTGTGTTAAAAAGAGGTATATCATTTAGACCGTTATACCCCATAAATTGTTGTGACAAACCAAACCTATGATATTTCATTAGGTTGACGACTGACAGGAGCTTATCGTGGTATATACATAGCTTTCGACATCATAGGCCAACAGAATCAGAAAAATGACCGAATAACCCTGGGAAATGGCAAAAACACCAGGAAAATCCTTCCGCTTGATAAATAGATGGATCCTCATATTTATGCCCCGTTATTAGCCCAGAACGCCCCTCTGACGATCTAGGACAGCGGAGCTTCCGGGGCCTTGTCGGCCCCTGGACCCTCGCCTATTGAGCTGGGATAGTAATTCAGCCCCGCCAAATTCCGAAACGTGTCTACGCCCTTGTAATCTGTTATCATTTTCAGAGCAGCGTGGATAAAGCGGGCTAATTTACGAAGTTTACTTTTTGGGGTTACAGCCAATAGTTCGCAACATTTTAGTACACTTGGTCTGTTAACATAATATTTATCCAAAACCATTACACGAATGTTGTGGTATAATGGGAAAATTAATAAAAAATGATACTCCTCTTCAATGTCACTCAATAAACAATAGTTGCATTTTCTCTCGTTTCTTGCTAGCCTGTTGCTTCCCTGTCTACCAGTTTCAATCAATAACCTATAACTTGATATTCTCAGTCTAGTCAATTCTGACCGCTGCTTTATGTCTCTTACTTTTAGCAGATATGGCTCAAATTCAGAATATGTTTTTTTTTATTTTTTTTTGTAGCATAATAATGTCTAATAACTTGGTCTGCAGTTCGCGGTTAGCAGTTCGTTATTCGAAAGGGAGAAACCATTGTTTTGGGATATATAAAAACATTAATATTTCAAATACTGTTGACCGTAAAGACATCATTTCTTGAGGATAGACTTATGTTGACACCGTCTATCCAACCGCACCAATGATGGTCGATTTCGGCCCCCAGGGGGCGCTGTAACGAACCGCAGACTGAATAACAGACTGGCTATATTTCAAGTACTGTTGGCCGTAGAGACATCATTTCTTCAGGATAGACTTGTTTTAAACGTATTTTATTGCACAATAGTACACTTTCTCGACACTTTAAGCCAAGGGCTTATACTGTGCGAGATATTTATACAATAATAGTTTACAGCATTTATATGGAAGACACGAAATGTTATTGAGGGATGGAACAAGTGAAAAGAAGTACTGTACAAGGACAAAAATGACATAATTTACAACAAAAATGGTATTGTTTTGCAAAAAAGAAAAAAGAAAAACAAAAAACGCATGTTAACTTTACACATCAAGTGTCTCTTTAGAAGGGAGGAGATTGGCCACTTTCAGGTCTCCGGTAAGACCATCAGACAGGTTGGTAGTTGGATAAATATTTAATGCACAATTATATATATGGAATAAATAAAAAATAATGAAACAAAAAAAAAAATAATCAAGAATAATAATAGTAAAATAATACAGATATTATGTATTTTGAAAACGTTTTGTAGATAAAATATATCTACAAGTTTCTGTCACAATTTGAATATTTACAGCACTTGGTGCCTCAGTGTCACCGTATAAAAGAGTGGTTGTAGAAATCGGCTTATCGTATCCATGATTTATAACATTTTCCAACATTACCCTGCGTTCCCTGATATAATTTTTACAATTAAGAAAATAATGATCAGCTGTTTCTAATTTGTCACAACAAATACAATTTGGTGAGTCAATAATAAAATTACTGTACAGGTCATCATTTAAATTACTACATCCGTTTCTAAGTCTACAAATATGTATATTGGCAAACCTATCCCCAAAATAGTACCAGCTTGGAGGTCGAGTTGGGCGATATATAGATTCCAGTTTTGTTTTGAATTGCTTAGGGTTAACTAATTCTTTTACTGGGCCTGGTAGTGCGTTCCAACTTTTGAGGGTGTTAGGAAGGAAGGATTTGCTAAAGGTGGCTGTATTACAAAAATATGGTGTTAGAATATTTGAAGAACGGACGGGGTAAGGATTTCTGGATTCAGTTAGTAGTGGTAGTTTTGTGCTGAGGTGGTGGTTTGAAGGATCATGAATTAATTTCTGAAACATAACTAGTCTGTGTATTAAGCGACGTGTTTTCAGCTTTACTAGACCTGATTCTTCGTAAAGCAGGACTGTCGCGGTACTTTTTGTGAGGCCCGTGATTATTCTTATTGATTCTTTCTGCAGGTTCTCTAAAGCAGTTATTTGGTTTTCGTTTATGTTGTCCCAGACAACATCTGCGTACTCAAGTGATGGCCGTATAAAGCTTTTATACATAATATCAAGGCTCTTCCTACTGAGGCGATACTTTAGGCCTCGGAGCATAGAAATCTTTTTTGTTGCATTCAATATCAGATTATTTATATGGTGGGTCCAAGTGCCGTTCTTATTAAATGTTAAGCCTAAGTGTTTATGGGTATCAGAACTGTCTATGGTTTGTCCTAGGAATGTAAGATTAGTATTGCTTGGTTGTCTACGTCGTGAACATAGTAATTTATTTGTCTTAGAAGTGTTAAAGTCGACTAACCACCTGCTTGCCCACTGTTCAATTTCTTTTAGATCGCTGTCAATAGAGTCCTTAATGTCGTTACTTAATAAGTCGTTAGATGATATGTACAAACAGGTATCGTCCGCGAAAAGTTTGATGTTGTTAGTTATTTTTTCGGGCAAGTCGTTAATGAATATTAATAACAAAAGGGGACTGAGCCCTGAGGTACTCCGGCATTGAGCGGGAGGTACTCAGACTGACAACCATTTAGCACAACGCGCTGTTTCCTGTTACTCAAATAGCTCTTAAACCAATTTAATAGACATCCGTCAATTCCGAGTGATTTAAGCTTTGCCAACAAACCACGATGCCACACTCGATCAAATGCCTTGGATATGTCGAAAAATACAAAGACTACTTCCTTTCCATCATCCAAAGCATTTGCAAGGTCATGGTAAATGTCTAAGAGTTGGGTTATGGTTGACTTGTTTGGCAAAAAACCGTACTGGCTTGGTGAGACGTTGTCGTACAGGAAAGAGAATAAAAACTTGAAAGCAACGCGCTCGAAAACTTTACTGATACAGCTTAATAACGATATTGGACGATAGTTTTTAACATTTGCTGCGTCGCCCGATTTAAAAATTGGAGTTACGTTAGCACGTTTCCAGGCACTTGGAAATTCTCCTCTGCTCAAGGACAGGTTAAAAAATTTGGCCAAAATGGGACAAAGAATGGTTTTGGGTTCCGATAGAAGTTTCGGACTAACCCCGTCGGGTCCGGTAGCTTTTGAGGTGTCTAAGTCTTTTAGTGCACTTAAAACGTCTGATTCAGAAATTGTGATTAGGGTGAGGCTGTTTTCGGTGACGGGAGGAATTTCTGGTAGAGTCTTATCAGTGTCATCAACATTGCAAACATTAGAAAAGTGGGCGTTCATTAAGTTGGCTTTAGCGACATGATCAAACTCGTGTGTATTGTCTGGTTTTAAGAGAGGTGGAACTGTACTGAGGTTTGAATTGCAGTTTTTTAATAGTGATTTGCATAGTTTCCACCAAAACTTACTTGTTGTGTTACCTGAACTTATTTGGTTGGCAATTTTCTCATCATAAGAGCTCTTAGCGGCTCTAACAAGGGAATTTACATGGTTGCGTTGTTTTTTGTAGGCGGATATATCTGTGACAAACTTAGTTTTTCGGGAACGCTTGAATAATTTCTCACGAACTTTAATTTCAGATTTAATTAGAGATGTCATCCAGGTTTTGTCATTTGGATTAACAGTCACGTATCTGTTGGGAATAGATTCGTGTGCAGCGTTCAGAACACGATCAGTTATAATACGACAGAGGTCGTCAACTTATGTTGACACCGTCTATCCAAACGCACCATCCATGGTCGAGTTCGGCCACCAGGGGGCGCTGTAGCGAACCGCAGACTGAATAACAGACTGGCTATATTTCAAGTACTGTTGACCGTAGAGACATTTCTTGAGGATAGACTTATGTTGACATCGTCTATCCAACCGTACCATCGATGATCGATTTCGGCCACCAGGGGGCGCTGTAGCGAACCGCAGACTGAATAACAGACTGGCTATATTTCAAGTACTGTTGACCGTAGAGACATCATTTCTTGGGGATAGACTTATGTTGACACCGTCTATCCAAACGCACCATCGATGGTCGATTTCGGCCACCAGGGGGCGCTGTAGCGAACCGCAGACTGAATAACAGACTGGCTATATTTCAAGTACTGTTGACCGTAGAGACATCATTTCTTGAGGATAGACTTATGTTGACACCGTCTATCCAACCGCACCATCGATGATCGATTTCGGCCCCCAGGGGGCGCTGTAGCGAACCGCAGACTGAATAACAGACTACATGGCTATAATTCAAGTTGTATTGATTGTTTAGCGCCAGTTATTGTTGTGACCTAGTTAGTGTAGTGACCTAGTTTACAATCTCATTATCGCGAGATCCCCTGCTAGTACGTGAACGCGACGGACCTCTCAGGCTGTCCCAGGCCATTTGCCTTAGTTTACTTATGTAAATCCCCTTTTGCCAGTGCTGCGGAGAAATACTCTCACCACAATCATATGACGTAGACATACAAAATAGCATGTTGAACGCTGGCCTGTTCACAATGGCAGAGGGTAGAAATATAGTCCCTGTATTTCCTTAACGATAATTCTAAACTTAGGGCGTGTACCAGAAACGAAATACAAGCCAACATATAGAATCAGGTAAACATCACGTACAAATCAATTTTAGAAGTAAGTTTGATTACCCAAATTTTGGGTAAAATGGCTTGGGACGGCCTGAGAGGTCCGTCGCGTTCACGTAGTAGCAGGGGATCTCGCGAGAATGAGACAGACTGCTAGTTTCAACCAAGAAGTATAGATGTCCATCTATACTCCTTGGTTTCAACTGTCATTCCTGTAAGTCACGTGATTGTCACGTTACTGTTAAACATGATTGTAAATATGCGCATCGCTCTCTCTCTTTTACCATGCTTTCCTGTATGTGTAGTATGTATAAACCTGAGTGATAATAATACAGATCTTTCTCTCTAAGCATCGTGTTCTGTCCTGGATTGTTTGTGTATAGGTTTAACTTAAACTGGCGTGGTGGCAGCGTTTATCTTCAAACCCACGTTTCCCCGCTTATACACTAAATTCCACGAAAACTGGCAACAAGGCTGTTCTATACTGGACAGATAGCAGAATCGTTGACATTTCTAGTGAGTTTCAACTAACCCAATCATGGCACATACACATAGAGCCCCAAAACAATGGTGTTTGAGCAAATCAGAACATGTCAATTCTTTCCAAAACTGGAAACAAAATCTTCTATACCCCTATCATTGGATCGAAATTTCGCCCCATTCCTTATAATATCGGGCGCTCAGTGGGAACGTAAAACTAAAACTACGCTATTACGTGGCTTTCACAGAGACGGAGAGCCTATCCCTGACGCGGTGCGTCTTAAGGCCCGCTCACACGGTGCAATTTGTCGTACCGACTTGTAGCATGCGATAAGAATGGATGTATTTGATTGGTTGACAAATCATATCAACCAATTAAAAGCATCCATTTTAATCGCATGCTACAAGTCGGTACGACAAATCGCACCGTGTGAGCGGACCTTTACTGCTCAACAAAAAGCTAACTTGCTTGATCTTATGCTTGGACAGGTAGCTAACTATTGTCCCATTTTTTCAAGAAATACGATGGTCAAGAATTCAACATCTATTGACCAAATATGGCAGACTATCAATCTACATTATGGATTTCAATCCACTGGAGCACATTGTTTAGACTTCGCTTCACTTCACTTGGAACCAAATGAAAGACCCGAGGATTTATATCAGCGTATTATGGCCTTTATTGAGGATTATTTATTAAAACAAGATGGCGGAATAAACCCCCATGGAAATCCTATTGTTGAAGATGAGGATATCACACCCTCTTTAGAAAACTTTGCTGTCCTTACATGGCTCCGCCTCATCCATAATGAGTTACCCAAACTTGTTAAACAACGCTATGGCACTGAGGTACGATCCCGCACCTTAGCCTCCATTAAACTTGAAATTTTACAAGCACTCCAATCACTCCTAGATGAAATACAATCAGCTGAAGACGCCAAGGTACTGAAAGCGTCGGCTTCTGGATTTTCACATTCCCGACAACCCAAATCAAAATTCAAGCCGAGTAGCAATCAGTCCGTGCCTGTCCGCCGTCCGAAGTCCTGCCCTTTATGTAAACAGGCTGGTCGCCCTGATCGACATTTTCTTAGCCAATGCTCATATCTCCCAGACGATGACCGGCGGTACATGACAAAAGCTCGACAAATCGCCCATATTTTAGAGCTTCCTGATGAAAACGAAGAGCTTAACGATTATTTATCTGACGAAGAGGATACCAAATCAGATCTTCCAACTATTACCCAGAGAATCCAAGTTCGCCAATCTCCTTACATTGACATATTTTACGACCACCAAACTGCCTGAATCGTTATTGACAGTGGGGCAACTGGAAATATGATGAGGTCCACCACTATAAATTAGAAAGAGTTCCCAATTAACCCATCAAGCGGATGGATCCTCCCCTCTCCTCGTTCTTGGCGAAGTGAGTGCCACTTTCTCTCGCGATGGCCACGACTTCTTATTTGATGGCCTTGTAGTGGAAAATTTAGACGTTGAAATCCTCGCTGGGACCCCCTTTATGGAAATCAATGACATTACAATCCGACCTGCTAAACGTCAAATAACATTAAGAAATTGAAATCAATATACATATGGAAATGCTAGTACCACTGCAGTTACCAATACGATCCGCAATGCTCCCCTGATCCGTGCGCCGGTGAAAACAACAACAATTTGGCCAGGAGAGTTTTTAGAACTTGAGTTACATGAGCCTCATTCATTGATTCCATTCTACCATAGTCCATTAGCTCGAAACTCCATGAAGTATTGTGGTGTTGCTACGCCATTCCGGGGGATTCGTGTATACGCCCGCTGTACCATGGGTATGCCGGGCTCTGAAACAGCTCTTGAAGAATTAACCAGTCGGGTTCTTGGCGATTGGCTCCAGGAGGGTATCGTAGCCAAACTTGCTGACGACTTATACTGTGGTGGAGAAACTATAGATGAGTTATATGCGAATTGGAAACGTCTTCTCCACGTCCTCCATACCAACAATCTCAAGTTATCTGCTTCAAAGACAATCATCGGTGCCACATCAGTCAACATACTAGGGTGGATTTGGAAAAACGGATGCATCCATGCAAGTCCTCCTCGTGTCTCGACGTTGTCTTCCTGTCAACCCCCTACTACAGTGCGCGGTCTTCTTTCATTCCTTAAGTGCTTACAAGGTTCTTTCCAGAGTCATACCCAGTACGTCGGGACCCCTGGAGTAGGCTACTAATGACACTTGGCAAGGTGTTTGATGTCTTACAGCAGCACACATGTACATTTTTAAACCTAGACCCGTATACTTGTTAATATATTACAAAGTATTCAAGAAAATTATCCTGTCCCTCTTCATTGTCAACCTAATGAAATATCGTGGGTTTGGGTTATTACAACAACCTTTGACAAGGTATATAGGTCTAAACGACATACTCCCTTCCAAACATAATTAGAAACTTGTCTCCATGGTTATTTTAGTCCTCAATATACACGGGATTCAGGGACAACCAAGACACCAAAAAGCGATTGAACATTCATGACAAAATATTTTAGTACTTACAGAAATAGAAAAGGAAAATAATCATAAATTTATAAAATGTTTAAATCATTCATTAAGTTAACAATAAGGTGAAGAATTACTTATGGATAACAACTTTTTGTTTTATTGGGTGACGACGTTTCGATGTAGTTCTTGCATGGAAATTATGTGTTCAGAAATGGCAGATTTGTAATCAAGTTTATTAACAGATGTTTGGTGTTCTTTTAGTCTAATGTTGAGGGGCATCCATAAACTAAATGGTTGGCGTTAGAATGGGGAAAATCCATACAGTATGTAGCCTGTAAAAACCGAAAACGTGTTCGAAAAGTAAACAAAATTTAAATAACCGGGACGACCTTTCATTCATTTTATGACAAAGTTAGTTCAAAACAATACTTTACCGTACATTTTCGAGAGTAGAAGCACTAAAAAGCATGGCCAATAATGGCCAATAATTTCAACATTCTGTTATAACGTCAAAATGTCAACATTTTGGCAGCTCATGCCACTTTAAGTTATGGGTTCTCTCTGTAAACACCTGATGTTAGTTATTTATACACCAAGAAGTTGATTTCAGAACTTGTTAACGCTTCTGATGTCAGCCCCACTGAAATTTAGGTTTTAAACAAATACCAGACTGTCCAACTTGTCGAGGTATATCTTTTTACTCAAATAAATGAAAATTGTTTTAATAATTTAAATTGATGCGCGAATTTGTAAAATTGTTTCCATTGTTTCTAGTACAACACTGTATCATCATGTTTTCTGAATTTTTTACTACAGGTAATTACAAAAGGGTATAAATTTCAAAGCAAAGCCTTGGCATGTACTGCAGACAATTTTCACTTTATTATACGACTTTTAACAAGAAAATATAAATCAATTTGTCTATCCTGGGCAGTTTGGCTCCGTAAATCATATTGTATAGTCATGTAAACTTCCTAACTTTATCCACAAAAATAAACCTGTAACAATAAGATGAGCAATATTAAGCATGATACGGGTAGGTAAGCTTATGTTGATTGGCCCAGTAATTAAAACCAAAGAGGGAAAGATTATCTCTGTTGTGACTTCCTGAACACTCAGTATGTGGCCAGCTTCAGAATGGCCCTGGTCACCTTATCAGATGGAAGCCTGTGATTGTCGTGAACATTATATAATTTATAGGAAGTTTCTTTTAAGGTTTAACAAAAACAAAAGTGCAGAAAACAGAGAAAAATTATGTGAAGATAGAATAAAATTCAAGAATATATCTAAGAAATACAAGAGAAAATGTAAGAATACTCAAGGAAACAAGATACTTAAACTAAAATACGAAAACCCAAAAGAATTTTATAAAATTTTTGGACAAACTAAGAAACATGTTATAGGTGATATTACCCAGGGTGACTTCTTAGATTGTTTCAAGCGCTTGGTAGGTTTTACTCAAATAGAAGCTAGAGATAATGAAAACGAAAATGTACAAGATTTTCCTACCCACACTGAATTGAATGCTAATGTTACAGCTAATGAAGTAAGTAGTGCTCCCCGCTGGCCCTCCGGACCCAGCCCCTGCTTTGAAGGGGGAGGGCCTCGGGGAGCGGCTCCGGACCCAGCCCCTGCTTTGAAGCCACAAAATCCTTTTAGCCACAAAATCCTTTTAGCCACAAAATCCTTTTAGCCACAAAATCCTTTTAGCCACAAAATCCTTTTAGCCACAAAATCCTTTTAGCCACAAAATCCTTTTAGCCACAAAATCCTTTTAGCCACAAAATCCTTTTAGCCACAAAATCCTTTTAGCCACAAAATCCTTTTAGCCACAAAATCCTTTTAGCCACAAAATCCTTTTAGCCACAAAATCCTTTTTAACAAATGGGTACAAATTGTCTTTATAAAAACATTTACTGTATACGTTTTTACATTTGGTATATTTGCATGAATTATTTCTTCAGTTTGTCTTTATCGATGTTATACTATCAGAGTGATTCACATTAAATAATGTCACCATAATCATGTAGTGCAAGTCTGCGCTTTGCGGGCGTTTTCAGGAGTCATTAGAACGTTGCAATCCGAAGGTTACTTGAAAGAAATAGTTTATCACATTATGAATTTTCATCCCTCACTTTTACTGCAGAATAAAAAGTTCATCTTTCCATCTTTGTTGCATCCAATGGCTTAGTCATCTTGGAGGTCCATATCAGACATTCCGATAGCGGTCATTTAATCTCACTGGTATTAAGTTAGCGATTTCTGTACAGATCTCTCCTCAGTGGGAAAAATAACCCGCTGTAATAATTCTGCAATAAAGTAGATAAAAAGATTGACATAGATAGCAAGCAAAAAAAAAAAGAAGGTATATTTTCATTAAAGTGGCATGAGCTGCCAAAATGTTGATATTTCGACGTTAAAACAGAATGTTGAAATTATTGCCTATTTTTCTCAAGACGTATTATTCAGAAGCTTTTTATAGCTTCTAGTCTCGAAAATGTACGTTAAAGTATTGTTTTGAACTAACTTTGGCGGAGAATGAATGAATGGTCGTCCCCGTTATTTAAAGGGCACATACTGTATGGATTTACCTCATTCAAACGCCAATCATTTAGATTTTCGATGACCTCCAAAGAATCTTACTGACGTGACGATCAGACATGAAAAAAGTGTGAATTTTGGCAGCTCATGCTACTTTGAAGCAGACCCAAAAGTAATACCTAGTAAATACAGAAAACCACCAACTGTTTTAATGTAAACGGTAGTCTAGATTTTTGCAGAGAGGAGGAGACACCGCGTAAGTTGTGATTCTCCGTTGTGATTGTGATTAGAAGAAAAAATAAGACCTGATCAATCTCTGATGAAAGACAGTTAGTAGACTTTCCGCCAAAAATATACATTTAAAATAATTATTTAGGGAATTCCCCGTTCATTATATTTTGTCTAAAAGTCAGAAAACAAACAGCGGAAAATGCACCACACGCGCACCTACAACCTACAATATTCTCAGTCAGTAAACAAAGCATTCCCCAATTAAAACTCACTATTCAGCGGTAAGTGGGAACTAGGAAAGTCACAAATGGCAATCTAGAAACATCTACATAAAACAGTGGAATAGCACACACTTAAAAATCCTTGTTCCGCGCTTGTCCCTTTAAAGTTTTCCCTTATTGCTATTACTCGTCCGTTTTTTTAATAAATCGCCCATTTCGAAGCTGGTTAAAAACTTGTTTGACAATGGCAGCAACTCGAAATTTGAATACTAACATGAATTCTTTGATAGAGTTTTGTTTCCCCTCAAAATATGGCAAATATATCAATGAATATCGAAATCTATCCAAATCCGTGACGTCAAAAAATTATAATCGTCACTGATATGTGACAATTGACGCAATCACGTTTGACCTCCCGGATTTGAATAAATTGTGACGTCACAGACTTTTATTAAAAAATAAAGGTGTTTATAGTGGCATGAGCTGCCAAAATTCGTACTATTTTCATAATTTTTGATCGTCACGACAGTAAGAGGCTTTGAAGGCCATCGAAAAAATAAATAATTGGCGTTGGAATCATACAGTATGTGGCCTGTACAAACCGAAAAGTAAACAAAATTTCAATAACCGGGACGAACATTCGTTCATTGTAAGCCAAAGTTGGTTCAAAGCAATACTTTATCGTTCATTCTCGAGACTAGAAGCACTAAAAAGCTTCTGAATTATACGTCTTAAGAAAAATAACCAATAATTTCAACATTCTGTTTTAACGTCAAAATATCAGCATTTTGGCAACGACCAAATATTGGAGGTCTACTTAATTTGATAACTTATTTCAGAGGATGTCAAGACGTTATAGGCCAACAGTACAGACACATTTAGCTAAATATCATTTTATACCATTAGCCAAGCTGTCCAAAATGTATTAGGAGTAGATACTAAAGTGGTATTATCTCTCAAAAAAATGGATCCAAATTCCCCTATTTTTGGCAGATCATGCCACTTTTAATTGTTTGATAAACTGTTTTGGACAAAATTATTTCAATCAATAACTTCATATTGGACGTTGGTAAAATTGAAGGCAATCAAACCAGACCTCAAATAGGAAAACATTTTTCATGACGATTTAAATAAAACGATCAATAGGACAAAACATAATGGACTGTACTTACACGATGAGAATTACTCCATTCCTAGATAAGAAATCTGTGCGCAATGGAACTCCTATGTGGACTGGGCTTTAGATCTTGCAAATTAGACATAGCAGCATAAACCATCCGTGTTTAATGCCATTCGCGAAAGACGTCCCAAGGACGGTCTATTTCAGGAAGTCCTTACATTTCTATATATACCTGAACAGTACGCTTTATTTACATAATGTACCATGGGAGAAATTTGTGTAGTCTTACACGAGAGACGGTAACAATGGATAAAGAGGAAGGGGTAGGGGTGAACGACTATCCCTACCCAGAAAATCATGTGTTTGAGCACAGCAAGTTATGCCGTGCTAGCTCTCACTGTTCTCTCTGCTGTACTTCAGTAGGCCTATAAACACACTGTGAGGCAGTCAGTACGGACTGGAGTAAGGTCAATTTTGATGTATGGGATCGACTATCACAATTAAACAAACGAAAACATTCCCGTTGTATGTACATCCCGCTATGTAAATTGTAGTCTGATGAATGTGATCGGCTATTACAATTAAATAAACAAAAATATTCCCGATGTATGTGGAGCCCGATATGTATAGTGTATTTTGATGAATGTGATCGACTATTACAATTAAATAATGTGATTTAGTATCTCTTACATGTTGTGACTTCTGTCCTTTCCCATTTATGGCCGTTCAATTACTACCAGTATTGTTCTGTTTTGTAATGGCTATATGTACTGTCATGTATAATGAATGTGTTAATCCTTTGTAAATTGTCTTCCAAATATGTATGTCGTTAATATTTATTGCCAGGTTAAATGCATAATAAGTGTGTTAGTAATTTGTAAATATGGTTCCCCAATTGTATGTCTACTATATTCATTGTTAAGTTACATGTATAATTGGTGTGTTGGTAATTTCAAATTTGTCTCCCCTGATTGTATGTTTATTATACTTATTGCTTATTTACATGGAAAATGAATGTTTGAGTCACTTTGTAAATTGTCTTCCCTAAATGTATGTGTATTGCATTTATTTCTAATTTACATTTAACATGAATGTGTGTCCAATGAGTGTGTGAATCTTTTGAAAATTTGTCTCCCCTAATTGTATGTCTATTATATTTATTGCTAATTTACATGTAAAATGAATGTTTTAGTGCTTTGTAAATTTGTCTCCCCCTAATTGTATCTCTATTATACTTATGCTAATTTACATGTAAAATGAATGTCTTAGTGCTTTGTAAATTTGTCTCCCCCTAATTGTACATGTATGTCTATTATACTTATGCTAATTTACATGTAAAATGAATGTCTTAGTGCTTTGTAAATTTGTCTCCCCCTAATTGTATGTCTATTATACTTATGCTAATTTACATGTAAAAGGAATGTCTTAGTGCTTTGTAAATGTGTCTCCCCTAATTGTATGTCTATTATACTTATGCTAATTTACATGTAAAAGGAATGTCTTAGTGCTTTGTAAATTTGTCCCCCCTAATTGTATGTCTATTATATGTATGCTAATTTACATGTAAAAGGAATGTCTTAGTGCTTTGTAAATTTGTCTCCCCCTAATTGTATGTCTATTATACTTATGCTAATTTACATGTAAAAGGAATGTCTTAGTGCTTTGTAAATTTGTCTCCCCTAATTGTATGTCTATTATACTTATGCTAATTTACATGTAAAAGGAATGTCTTAGTGCTTTGTAAATTTGTCTCCCCTAATTGTATCTCTATTATACTTATATGCTAATTTACATGTAAAATGAATGTTTTAGTGCTTTGTAAATTTGTCTCCCCCTAATTGTCAGTCTATTATACTTATGCTAATTTACATGTAAAATGAATGTCTTAGTGTTTTGTAAATTTGTCTCCCCTAATTGTATGTCTATTATACTTATGCTAATTTACATGTAAAATGAATGTCTTAGTGCTTTGTAAATTTGTCTCCCCCTAATTGTATCTCTATTATACTTATGCTAATTTACATGTAAAATGAATGTTTTAGTGCTTTGTAAATTTGTCTCCCCTAATTGTATCTCTATTATACTTATGCTAATTTACATGTAAAATGAATGTCTTAGTGCTTTGTAAATTTGTCTCCCCCTAATTGTATGTCTATTATATTTATTGCTAATTTACATGTAAAATGAATGTCTTAGTGCTTTGTAAACTTGTCTCCCCTAATTGTATGTCTATTATACTCGTGCTAATTTACATGTAAAATGAATGTCTTAGTGCTTTGTAAACTTGTCTCCCCCTAATTGTATGCCTATTATACTTATTTACATGTAAACTGAATGTCTTAGTGCTTTGTAAATTTGTCTCCCCCTAATTGTATGTCTATTGTACTTATGCTAATTTACATGTAAAATGAATGTCTTAGTGCTTTGTAAATTTGTCTCCCCCTAATTGTAGTCTATTATACTTATGCTAATTTACATGTAAAATGAATGTCTTAGTGCTTTGTAAATTTGTCTCCCCCTAATTGTATGTCTATTATATTTATTGCTAATTTACATGTAAAATGAATGTCTTAGTGCTTTGTAAATTTGTCTCCCCCTAATTGTATGTCTATTATATTTATTGCTAATTTACATGTAAAATGAATGTCTTAGTGCTTTGTAAATTTGTCTCCCCCTTATTGTATGTCTATTATATTTATTGCTAATTTACATGTAAAATGAATGTCTTAGTGCTTTGTAAATTTGTCTCCCCCCTAATTGTATGTCTATTATATGTATTGCTAATTTACATGTAAAATGAATGTCTTAGTGCTTTGTAAATTTGTCTCCCCTAATTGTATGTCTATTATATTTATTGCTAATTTACATGTAAAATGAATGTCTTAGATCTTTGTAAGTTGTCTCCCTTTAATGTTGTCTATTATTATGTTAATCCTCCTGAATTCTGAATGTATATACTGGAAGTATGTTCTCTGTAACTATATTATCTCACCTTCTAATCACAACCCAAACATACTACATGCTCTGTTCTGCACACAGCGACAGGGCCTACACCTGACTTGTACTCTACCCTGATGTATATATCTTTCGTTTCTTTCTTCTTGTTTGTTGTCATATGTTTTAAAAATGATGTGAGCCTCTTTTATAACACAACCACTTTTAAATACATCTCTAATGGTTGAAAATGACGCCTATGAAGAGGGCAATAACTATCTCGCCGAACTGCCATTCTTCAATAATGACATAATAACATACTCAAGCGAATTTCCCCGAACCAACAATCTGACCACTTATCCAGACTTTGAAAACTTATGTTTTAATCCCCTCGAACTCAATATGACAGAAGGCACCCAATACACCACTGACGACTCACTTGAAGAACTACAATACTGGAGAACCTTAAACGAACAACAATCCAACTACTACTACTATAAATATTCCCGTTGTACGTGGAGCCCGATATGTATAGTGTATTTCGATGAATGTGATCGACTATCACAATTAAGTAAACGAAAACATTTCCGTTGTATGTACATACCGCTATGCATAGTGTATTTTGATGAATGTGATCGACTATCACAATTGAATAAACGAAAACGTTTCCGTTATATGTACATCCCGACATGTATAGTGTATTTTGACGTACCTGATCGACTGTCACAATTAAATAAACAAAAACATTCCCGTTGCATGTGGAGCTCGATATGTATAGTATATTTTGATGAATGCGATCTACTATCACAATTAAATAAACTAATTTGAATGAAATTGACACATACAGGTTATAGTGGCATAAGCGGCCAAATGTAAGGAACATTTAATTGAAACAGAATTAACAAACTTTTCGTCATTGTAATAAAACAGTAAATGACATTAACACCTAACGACAGTAGCAAAAATGTTCCAAAGTTATAGATGAAGCCTTGTAATACTGTTGAGGTGTACATGAAATGACTATGATAACACAATAGTCGACGGTCCAGGGGCCGCCTAGGCCCCGGAAGCTCAGGCTCTCTAGATTGCCAGGGAAGCGTTCTGATGGCTGTTCTAGAAACACAATTGCCCATGATTTCTGGATTTTGTTGTTTCTAGTTCTTAAATAAATGACAACCAAAATCGTTATGTTCAAAAGTTATAAAAAATCAGCCTTGTAACATTTTTGGAGCATGGATGAGGGAAGGGCTATCCCAACGTATTAGACTCAGGCTCAAGAGCTCTAGATTGTCTCATAAACGTTCTTAGGGGTGTTCTAGAAATAGCATGTCCATGCTTTTTTTCTTAATCCTAAAAAAGTGCACCAAATGCCTCTACCCAACCAATGCATGAGTATCTGCATAAATTGAAACGCGAACGCTATTCAGTGGGCATCAAATTTGATTGCATAAGACAAACAGGAGAAGCGCTCACGCCCTATTTTTTGGACTGGCTTGTTTCAGGAAACTACGCACTTATGCTACATAGAAGGATATTAGGTCTGCAACAGTTATTATGTCTAGACTTGATTATATTGAAGAGGTTGAACCCTCTTCATTAAGGACATTTTGCCTGAAAATAGTATAAATTTCAATATAATCCTTCTGTCTCTTGAAGAAAAAGGCTATCTTAAAGTGGCATGAGCTGCCAAAATGTTTTGATGTTAAAACAGAATGTTAAAATTATTGGCTATTTTTCTCAAGAAGTATATTTCAGAAGCTTTTGAGTGCTTCTGGTCTCGAAAATGTACGATAATGTTTTGAATTAACTTTGGGTTAGAATGAATGAATGGTCGTCCCGGTTATTTAAATTCTGTTTACTTTTTAAACACGTTTTCGCTTCGTACAGGCCACATACTGTATGGATTTTCCTCATTCCAACACCAATCATTTAGTTTTGCGATGGCCTTCAAAGCCTCTCACTGTCGTGACGATCAGAAATTATGAAAAAAGTGTGAATTTTGGCAGCTCATGCCAATTTAAGACAAATCCATTCCCCACTTCAGCTCCCGACATGATTACTTCTCCTTTACGGGTATATCACTACCGCCCAACGTTTCTCTCTGGTACATCAATGAAATTCCTTAAGACGCGATGTATATGTGCCAGATCGCGGAACGTTTTTCGGAGAACAATCAAGCAACAAATATCAAATGGCAGAAACCCTCAATTGCGACTCCTCTAACATCGTATATGTTATCATGTGCAAAAAATGCCGCGAGCATTGTGTATGAGAAACTCCTACGAGCCACCAATCATTTATCTGGCATTGTGCCCGTGGCACAGCATTTCAAAACCCCAGGATCCTGTTTCACAAAGCGGTGTAGCGTAAGTTTTCACGTAACTGTCAAAGCAACCCATACTGTAGAGAAACGTTAGTAGGAAAGTTGCGCAAAAAATACATCTACGCCGCTTTGTGAAACAGGCTCCAGGTCATTTGGTTAACGACCATTTCGAAATCATGCCTATTGAAAAATCCGTCTTCTCAATTCCGCTGAAAATACCAATCACAAACGTTTGGAAAGGGAAAGTTTTGGGATTCAAACGTTACAAACTGTTTACCTTTTCGGTTTGAAGTTGGACTCGGGAAGGTTTTAGTACAATAAGGTCATCGCGTACATGGCCCGGAGTATAAAAGAAGAATACAAACTGGTTCAGAGTCAACGGCCAGTCATTGCTAATAAAAGGAACAAGAGTTTAAAAAATATACTAGTCCGCATTAAACTCTTTTGTCTGTCCTCTACCTAGGAACCAAATTACATATTTTCCCTGTCTTTTCCCATTGTCATATTTTGTTCAATTTCAGTTTACCTGACTTCTTGCCATACCTGAAGGCTCATACAATTTTGTCAAAAAACAACAAAGTATTTCATGTCTGTCTTCAACCTAATGGATTCCACAAATGGGTCGCGGGTTCGAATCCCACTCAGTCCAAAAAAAATTGAAAAATTTTCTAACTGGGTTTTCACTCGAATGACCTATGTGGGATGGTTGTCTGTTACGAACGGAAGGTCGTAGGTTTCCTCCGGGCATAGAGCCCGGTTTCCTCCCACAATAAAACTGGCAACGCCGCCATGCAAGGGAAATAATCTAGTGCGCGGCGTAAAACACCAAACAATCAATCAATCAATCAACCTAATGGAACATCATCGGTTTTGGTTTATTACAACAACCTGTGACTGGGTATAAATGTCTAAATGACATACCCTCTTTTAACACAACTCAAAACTTGTCTCCATGGTTATTTTAGTCAAGAAGATTTTCCCTGTGCCCGTGTGTTTTAATGTCTATAAATATATTTATATATATTTTTGAACACTAAAACACGCGGGCACAGGGAAAATCTTCGTTTCTAAAATAACCATAGAGTTTCTTAGTGTGTTTAGAAGGGGCATCGCATTTAGAGCTTAATACCCCATCATAAATTGTTGTAATAAACTAAACCTATGATATTTCATTAGGTTGACGACAGACAGAAGCTTGGCCTTAGTCAGTAGAATTTTCTGGAACACTTTGTAATACGTTGACGAGGCTTACGCATCTTAAGTTATGGCAAGAATATCGGCAGACTGAGATTGAGCCCCATAGAATCATGGAAAAAGACAGTGAAAATTTTGCCAATCATAATATACGTATGTATATATATAATAAGGTCTGGTTGTAGGTTATGCGATGTAGTTTTTTGTGCTGGTTGTAGGATATGAGATGGAGTTCATAACCTTGTAGTTTTCTGGTTGTGAGATGGAGTTTATGGTTGTTTTGTTCGTTGTTTGTTACATAGTTTTGTCTGTCCGGCGGGGGGGGGGGGGGGGGGGGGGTTGGGGTTCAATCTCAGTCCACCGATGTTCTTGCCATAGTTAAGATGCGTAACCATTGTCAATGTGTTACAAAAGAAATCCAGAAATTCTACTGACTAAGCTCTTGTCAGTCGTCAACCTAATGAAATATCATAGGTTTGGTTTGTTACAACAATTTATGGGGTGTAAAGGTCTAAATGATATACCTCTTTTTAACACAATTAGAAACTTGTCTCCATGGTTATTTTAGACAAGAAGGTTTTCCCTGTGCCCGTGTGTTTTAGTGATCATAAATATAATAAGGTCATACCAATAATACAGGCTAAGTGTAGGACATGTTTCTACGGTGGGCTGATTTTGCTGATTTAGATGAAACGTAAACTTATCCCTGGGCGAATGAAGCTTTTAAGACCTGTTTATGATTACCTAGTCTGGGGTTCTAACTCCAAAATGGCGTATTGAAACCCGGACTAATGATTACCGAGAACTAACAACCAAATGTTTCTCAAGAGCTTCTCCAAAAAGAGCTCATAATTATCTAATAAGTATTATTTAATGTGACGTGAGCTGGCAAGCTATTGATAAGTTCCTCAAAATAAATCAGTAGTATAACTGAACGAATGCAAGTGAGTGCATTTTTCCCTCGAGAAAGTGATAAATAAAACTTGTATAAGCGTTTAATTGACAGTGATTAATAGGTTATGATGACAGTGATTGATAGGTCATGATAACCGTTAGGTCCATGTAGGATGTTAAATGAAAATAGATAAAGCCAGCAAACATCGTGAGAAAACCAAAGGATTTATTTACACATAGTTCAAGGGTCAATGTTTTTAAGTTATGGGAAAAGTTGATAGCTTCAGAGTCACGTGGGGGGTGATTTAGGCTTTATAAACCCAGAGGAAAAAGGAGTCTTCATTCAGTCAGCAGACGTATCCTATAGCTTAACAGTCACTAGCGATCTCTCTCTTCTCGACACCATGAAGTTCCCAATTCTCGCCGATATTGTAGCCTATGCCTTCTTAGAGGGTCAAGCATTATTCGTAGAATTATGTGGAGGCCAAGAAGAGAAAAAAGTCACTCTGCCGCAAAGAGCCTGGGAGAAGCTGGTGTTTTACATATCTACCATAGATGAACTTATCCACCTGGGTAAGAAAACACCTGAAGCCATCCACTTGGGCGAAGAAGTATATCTAACCTATGGCGAGTTTAAAGGCCTCTGGTTTGTCCATGTTAGGAGATGGGAGAAAGGCGTCAACAACAAACCCTTTCCCACTAAAAACGGAGTAGCGCTCAGCAAAGAAGGTTGGGGAAGTTTAAGAATGTCGTCCTAGACATAAACACCCTTCTGAGAGAGTATATGGAAAGTGACCATATTTTCACTGAAACACCATTCCCTCCTCTGATGCAGAAAGATTATGTTCCGGTAGTGGAGTCGAAATCTGAAAACAAAAATAAGAGAAGAAGAGTGTTGAACAGTGAACAATAATAGCATCTTGTAAAATATCAACATTTTTAAAAGAGACAGTACAAGATATGTACGTGAAACATTTATTGGCAGAGGTGAGGAATTCCCGTCGAAAAGGAGTGGATGTATTGGCCGAATTCGACAGAGAGTTCCGTAAAGCCGTCGAATCTTTAGACGACGACCGAGTGGTAGACGAAGTGAAGACAATATGTGCTACGAATCATCAGGTGTATGTGCATCCAGTGTACCTGCTACAATATGAGGACCGTTCCTGGAGAGAATGCTACCTCAAGACAAGTGATTTTATAGACAATGTAAAAACACACGTGTACAAAACATTATTGGCTGATGAAGGACTCTTAGATGACAGTCAGCTGATAATTGACGAGTAACTGTCTTTCTTATGTTGTTTTACTACGTCTTATTGTATTAGAAATAGATAATAAAAAAAAATTACCATTAATATTCTGTTGTTTTCTTGATTTGTACTTATAATGAACGGTATACGACAACGTCTATTTAAACCTCGTCCGACCTTCGACATGAACACTTCACACGATGATGTTTTGGAAAAGCTGTATTATACCGATTCCTCTACAGGCGGTTACGGCGGAATCCGGGGGCTGGAGAGAGCTGTTAAAAAAGCCGGGTACCGTATACATGTAAAAGAAATAAAAGAATGGTTAAAGAAACAAGACGCCTATACATTACACAAACCTTCGAGGAAAAACTTTGCAAGAAACAGAGTTGAAGTCTCGGGTATTGATACACAATGGCAAGCCGATCTCGTAGACATGAGTCACTTAAAGAAACGCAATAAAGGCTATAGATATATCCTAACGTGTATAGACGTGTTTTCAAAATATGCATGGGCTGTGCCGGTGAAGGACAAAACTGGTGTAGCTATGGTCAAAGCTTTCCAACAAATATTTAAAAAAGGTGGACAACCGACTTATCTTCAAACTGACCAAGGTACGGAGTTCTTTAATCGCCATTTTCAAAAGTTTTTAAAAAATAAGGAAATATATCATTTTCACACACACAATGAAACAAAAGCTAGCGTAGTCGAACGTTTCAACAGAACCATAAAAACAAAAATGTTTAGGTATTTCACGACTAAAAACTCTTACCGTTTTTTGAAGGCGTTGCCTAAATTAATAGAGGGTTATAACAATTCTTTCCATAGAAGTATTGGAATGCCTCCGGTCGAGGTCGCTCAACTGAATGAATCTGAGGTCAGACAGCGTCTTTATCCACGTCTAAAAAGAGATAAGTTACTATTTAAGTTCAAAATAGGGGATAAAGTTCGTATCAGTAAAACCAAAATGATATTTGACAAAGGCTATCTACCGTCTTGGACAGATGAAATTTTTGTTGTTATAACCCGAATACCCAGATACCCCGTCGTGTATAAACTTAAAGATTTAAACGACGAAGTGTTGAAAGGTACTTTTTACGAACAAGAGTTACAAGAAGTTAAAAAGTCTGAAGCTGATTATTATCATATTGAGAAGATTCTAGATAGAAAGAAACGTAATGATGTCATGTTCTACAAAGTAAAATGGAAGGGTTGGCCTTCGTCGTTCAATTCGTGGGTATCCGCCGATGAGATGAAGAAAGCATAAATGCAAAGGTTTTATCAATGATCATTCATTTCTCACTATGGAAACGGCGCGAAAGTATCGGATATATGCAGTTATAGGGGCATTGGCTTATTTTTTAATTGTCACCTTAACAGGCCTATCCATCTCATTACCGAAACATCAACGTTCTGGTTTGGAGATTATCCATAGCAACAAGACTAATATAACCTCCTGTTTAAAGGCCGAAAAAATAGATATCGGTGCAACGGTGAAAGTGACAGTTTGTATGTATAATGGCGAAGCACGTATCGATATAAGAAAATTTGTCAACGATAAACCGACCAAGATTGGAATTTGGTTAACGTATGATCAATGGAAAGTTTTTGAATCTCACAGGAATGTTATTAATACAATCCTAAACCCCCGTATTGTTTAATATGATCTCTATGCTGTGGATGCTGTATGCCGGCATAACGAAACATGTTAAACAACCCTGTAGAGTAGAAGACAAGTCTATACATGTTGTCAAATCTCTGAAAGCCTATAAAGTTGCGGTGAAATCAATGTTCAGCGATGGCGTAGTGACTAAGCATAGATTGTTAGTCTTACATTGGTACACTTTACACGTCTGTGATCACGTGACAAAGGATGTATGTTGTAAAATTTGGAGATATTATATAAATATTCAATCGGGTCTTGTGGCAGATGTGTAAAACATAATGGATGTCACTTGGAAACACCCGTTTACATGTATAGTAGCTGGACCAACAGGTTGTGGAAAGACTGTTTTTGTAAAGAGGATGTTAAATGAAGTCAACGCAATGATCGACCCACCCCCGACGAAAGTAATATGGTGTTTCGGAGAATGGCAAGACGGGTACGATAGTATGAAAAATGTAGAATTTATAGAAGGACTTGAAGGCTTGTCGGAGTTAGAACCGAGTGAGAACAAGCTGATAGTTATAGACGACTTAATGCAACAGACAGACGAAAGGGTATCCCAGCTATTTACTAGAGGAAGTCATCATAAAAATGCTAGTGTGATATATATAAGCCAAAATTTGTTTAACAAGAACAAACAACAGCGGACACTCAATTTGAATGCGCATTATCTTATTTTGTTTAAAAAAACCCGAGATGCTTCTCAAATAACTCACCTGGCCAAACAGATGTATCCGGGACAAGGACGCTTCGTGCAAGAAGCCTATAAAGACGCCACCTCCAGACCACATGGTTATCTTCTCTTCGATTTTAAACAACATACTCCAGACCATTTGAGATTGAGAAGTAAAATTTTTCCCGGAGAGGTCCAAGAGGTTTACCTGAAAAGATCATAAAAACGTTCGTTGCTCAACCTACATCATCATTTTATACTCGGAAGGCGTCATGTCGCGTAGACTAAGAAAACACGCTCATACTTTACAACTTTTGTCCAAGGCGACTCGGCCTTTGATTAAGAATATAGTGAAAGGAGCTGACAAAGAGTTAATGAGTTGTATATGTGAATGCGCGTTAAATGTATTAAAAGGTAATGTTCCCCTCAGTAAGTCTCACATATACAAATTGAGGCGACATAAGAATCAACTTAGGCAACTAGTTAAAAAGACGACCAGCAGAAAGAAGAAAAAATATATTCTACAAAGAGGAGGATTTTTAGGAGCCATTTTAGCACCAATCGCAGCAACTGTTTTAGGCCCCTTACTTTCTAAAATATTTAAGTGATTATGGCAACTATGAAAAAAATGGCCTTAGTAGATCCTAGAATGTTACATGCTCTTCGACAGCCCCAAGCACCTCCGAACAGTACTGTAACTATGCTTCAGAACTTGGACAACGAAATGGAGCATATTCTAAGCAGAAATAATTTATCGGAAAGAGACAAAGTAATGATGTATAATGATACATTGCAAAAATATCTTACCTTTCAATCTCAATACAACAACAAACAGACTCAAGCTATACCCGTAAAAATGGTTTCTCAAGACATTCCGGTGTCGAACAAATCTGAAACAATTGGAAGAGTGATAGAAAATGAAATTGTCCAAAGCGTCCCTAAAACCATGAGCAAAAAAGCCCAGTTACTGATTCAGAGAATAAAAGCTAATCCGTTCATGAACTGGAACGAGAAAGGTGAACTTATATATAAAGACAATTTAATCGAAGGCAGTAACATATCAGATCTGGTCAACGATGCTTTACGTCAACGGAGACAGTTTACGCCGAAGGGATGGCAGACGTTTGCTATGGGTTTAAAGGAGTTGAATGTGCCTTTGGAGTTGATAGGCAATAAAGAAAGATGGGAGTTTATGCAGAAGCCCCAAGCACCCTCCCCCTCAAAGATTCCACGAGCGAGAAGAAAAATACAGACCCCCTCAACCCGAAAAAGATCTAAAACCAGCGAACCTATATCATGGCAATCGTATTAAATAGGAGCAACGAATGAAATCATCAACACAATTTAACAGAGCGTAGTACGAGTATGTTTTACTTAACACTGCCTTCGAACAGTTCTATGGATTACTATCCTGAAAATACTTTATCGAACTATGTAACAAAATTACCTCATGCAATCAACTTGAACGGCGATTACGAGGCTGGTGTGGTGGAGTTTTTTTACCCATTTTCCTGGTATAACGTTCATCCAGGGGCTATCAAAATAAATATTACAACCAAATCTACAGAAGGAATTCAGAATCTTTTTCCATACCATTACAGGAAGGATATTATGAGGATGGAGTGTCCTTGATACACGCGTTAAACGATGCTATAAAAATTCGAAGCCGGGCCTTAAGAAAATCTGTTAGATTTACATATGATCGAATTAGTTGTAAAGCTTCGCTATATATTACTCACGACGCAGTTATGGTCGAGCTTTCACCGACGCTTCAACATTTTTTAACCCTGCCTTTAGGACTCTATAAACCAGGAGTGTATAGAAGCGACTCAGCGGTCAGCATGAATTCGGGCCTAGAAGCTCTTTATATCTACTCAGATGTTGTGGAACCACATGTGGTGGGAGATAGTTTTGTACCTCTGATGAGAATTGTTCCCATCACGGGAAAACATGGTCATTCCATCACTCATTCCTTCGAGCATGTAAAATATTTTCCTCTACAAAACAGATCATTTTTTACAGTGGAAATGGATATAAGAGATAGGTCCGGCCTGGGTGGAATATTTAGAGGCGTAATGAACGCTGTTATGCCATTACTATCATCTGTAGGCAAGACAGTGGGTAAACAGGCTTTAAACACGGGTTTACAGATAGCGGGAGATGTCATAGGTGGTCAAAACGTCAAATCGGCCGCTAAAACGAGGGTACGGCAGGCTGGTAACACATTATTGAACAAAACAGTTGATCATCTGAACACAACGCGGACACAAAAACCTATAAAGAGAAGAGCAACAAAACAAAAGGCTATTCGGTCAAAGATCAAGAGACGGACTACTTCGAAGAGAGATATTTTTAGATAAAAAACCAGTATGAGTTTAATTCACCCCCAATCATGTTTGAGTACGAACGATAGTCTAGATATTTTCAAAATCCCACCCACACAAACTAGTTTGGAAGAAAGTTATTGGGTCCAATATCATCCCGTGTCTTCTGTGAACGATACTAATCCGATCGAATTTAACTTAAGCGGGGCATCTGATGATTATTACGATTTAGCCAGCTCGTATAAAAAAAAACATTACATAAAACATATTACATAAAGTTTTCTTAAGAACCGTTTACCACCCAACAACGCACTAAAAGCGAGATCTGTCTCTGGCTGATGCCCCGCTTGCTCCTGTTAATTATTGGTTACATAGTTTATTTTCACAAATGCAGTTATCCCTCAATTCAAAAAATCTGAGTATGGCTAGTAATACTTATCCTTTCAGAAGTTATATAGAAGCTATATTAAGCTATGGAAAGGAAGCAAAAGAATCTCACCTCACATCCGCTCTGTTTTATAAAGACACAGCTGGCAGTTTCGATTCGGTTACGCCTTTCAACGAAGGTTTAACGAAACGAAGCGAGTTCACGTCTAACAGTCGAATTGTAGACTTGATTGGCAAACCCCACCTGGATCTCGCATTTCAAAACAGACTCATTCTTAATGGCGTCGATATTAAATTAAAACTGATTCGTTCGAAAGATGCGTTTTCGCTTATGAGCAGTGAACAAAATGCGGACTTTAAAGTAGTTATCAAAGATATTTCATTTTTTATTCGTAAAGTGAAAATTAATCCCGATGTTCAAATTGCGCATATGAGGGCTTTGGAAAAAGCACCTGCGAAATATTCTATAAGCAGAGTTGACGTTAAAGTATTTAGTGTAGTGACCTAGTTTACAATCTCATTATCGCGAGATCCCCTGCTAGTACGTGAACGCGACGGACCTCTCAGGCTGTCCCAGGCCATTTGCCTTAGTTTACTTATGTAAATCCCCTTTTGCCAGTGCTGCGGAGAAATACTCTCACCACAATCATATGACGTAGACATACAAAACAGCATGTTGAACGCTGGCCTGTTCACAATGGCAGAGGGTAGAAATATAGTCCCTGTATTTCCTTAACGATAATTCTAAACTTAGGGCGTGTACCAGAAACGAAATACAAGCCAACATATAGAATCAGGTAAACATCACGTACAAATCAATTTTAGAAGTAAGTTTGATTACCCAAATTTTGGGTAAAATGGCTTGGGACGGCCTGAGAGGTCCGTCGCGTTCACGTAGTAGCAGGGGATCTCGCGAGAATGAGACAGACTGCTAGTTTCAACCAAGAAGTATAGATGTCCATCTATACTCCTTGGTTTCAACTGTCATTCCTGTAAGTCACGTAATTGTCACGTTACTGTTAAACATGATTGTAAATATGCGCATCGCTCTCTCTCTTTTACCATGCTTTCCTGTATGTGTAGTATGTATAAACCTGAGTGATAATAATACAGATCTTTCTCTCTAAGCATCGTGTTCTGTCCTGGATTGTTTGTGTATAGGTTTAACTTAAACTGGCGTGGTGGCAGCGTTTATCTTCAAACCCACGTTTCCCCGCTTATACACTAAATTCCACGAAAACTGGCAACAAGGCTGTTCTATACTGGACAGATAGCAGAATCGTTGACATTTCTAGTGAGTTTCAACTAACCCAATCATGGCACATACACATAGAGCCCCAAAACAATGGTGTTTGAGCAAATCAGAACATGTCAATTCTTTCCAAAACTGGAAACAAAATCTTCTATACCCCTATCATTGGATCGAAATTTCGCCCCATTCCTTATAATATCGGGCGCTCAGTGGGAACGTAAAACTAAAACTACGCTATTACGTGGCTTTCACAGAGACGGAGAGCCTATCCCTGACGCGGTGCGTCTTAAGGCCCGCTCACACGGTGCAATTTGTCGTACCGACTTGTAGCATGCGATAAGAATGGATGTATTTGATTGGTTGACAAATCATATCAACCAATTAAAAGCATCCATTTTAATCGCATGCTACAAGTCGGTACGACAAATCGCACCGTGTGAGCGGACCTTTACTGCTCAACAAAAAGCTAACTTGCTTGATCTTATGCTTGGACAGGTAGCTAACTATTGTCCCATTATTTCAAGAAATACGATGGTCAAGAATTCAACATCTATTGACCAAATATGGCAGACTATCAATCTACATTATGGATTTCAATCCACTGGAGCACATTGTTTAGACTTCGCTTCACTTCACTTGGAACCAAATGAAAGACCCGAGGATTTATATCAGCGTATTATGGCCTTTATTGAGGATTATTTATTAAAACAAGATGGCGGAATAAACCCCCATGGAAATCCTATTGTTGAAGATGAGGATATCACACCCTCTTTAGAAAACTTTGCTGTCCTTACATGGCTCCGCCTCATCCATAATGAGTTACCCAAACTTGTTAAACAACGCTATGGCACTGAGGTACGATCCCGCACCTTAGCCTCCATTAAACTTGAAATTTTACAAGCACTCCAATCACTCCTAGATGAAATACAATCAGCTGAAGACGCCAAGGTACTGAAAGCGTCGGCTTCTGGATTTTCACATTCCCGACAACCCAAATCAAAATTCAAGCCGAGTAGCAATCAGTCCGTGCCTGTCCGCCGTCCGAAGTCCTGCCCTTTATGTAAACAGGCTGGTCGCCCTGATCGACATTTTCTTAGCCAATGCTCATATCTCCCAGACGATGACCGGCGGTACATGACAAAAGCTCGACAAATCGCCCATATTTTAGAGCTTCCTGATGAAAACGAAGAGCTTAACGATTATTTATCTGACGAAGAGGATACCAAATCAGATCTTCCAACTATTACCCAGAGAATCCAAGTTCGCCAATCTCCTTACATTGACATATTTTACGACCACCAAACTGCCTGAATCGTTATTGACAGTGGGGCAACTGGAAATATGATGAGGTCCACCACTATAAATTAGAAAGAGTTCCCAATTAACCCATCAAGCGGATGGATCCTCCCCTCTCCTCGTTCTTGGCGAAGTGAGTGCCACTTTCTCTCGCGATGGCCACGACTTCTTATTTGATGGCCTTGTAGTGGAAAATTTAGACGTTGAAATCCTCGCTGGGACCCCCTTTATGGAAATCAATGACATTACAATCCGACCTGCTAAACGTCAAATAACATTAAGAAATTGAAATCAATATACATATGGAAATGCTAGTACCACTGCAGTTACCAATACGATCCGCAATGCTCCCCTGATCCGTGCGCCGGTGAAAACAACAACAATTTGGCCAGGAGAGTTTTTAGAACTTGAGTTACATGAGCCTCATTCATTGATTCCATTCTACCATATTCCATTAGCTCGAAACTCCATGAAGTATTGTGGTGTTGCTACGCCATTCCGGGGGATTCGTGTATACGCCCGCTGTACCATGGGTATGCCGGGCTCTGAAACAGCTCTTGAAGAATTAACCAGTCGGGTTCTTGGCGATTGGCTCCAGGAGGGTATCGTAGCCAAACTTGCTGACGACTTATACTGTGGTGGAGAAACTATAGATGAGTTATATGCGAATTGGAAACGTCTTCTCCACGTCCTCCATACCAACAATCTCAAGTTATCTGCTTCAAAGACAATCATCGGTGCCACATCAGTCAACATACTAGGGTGGATTTGGAAAAACGGATGCATCCATGCAAGTCCTCCTCGTGTCTCGACGTTGTCTTCCTGTCAACCCCCTACTACAGTGCGCGGTCTTCTTTCATTCCTTAAGTGCTTACAAGGTTCTTTCCAGAGTCATACCCAGTACGTCGGGACCCCTGGAGTAGGCTACTAATGACACTTGGCAAGGTGTTTGATGTCTTACAGCAGCACACATGTACATTTTTAAACCTAGACCCGTATACTTGTTAATATATTACAAAGTATTCAAGAAAATTATCCTGTCCCTCTTCATTGTCAACCTAATGAAATATCGTGGGTTTGGGTTATTACAACAACCTTTGACAAGGTATATAGGTCTAAACGACATACTCCCTTCCAAACATAATTAGAAACTTGTCTCCATGGTTATTTTAGTGCTCAATATACACGGGATTCAGGGACAACCAAGACACCAAAAAGCGATTGAACATTCATGACAAAATATTTTAGTACTTACAGAAATAGAAAGTTATTGGGTTACAGCAGCACACATGTACATTTTTAAACCTAGACCCGTATACTTGTTAATATATTACAAAGTATTCAAGAAAATTATCCTGTCCCTCTTCATTGTCAACCTAATGAAATATCGTGGGTTTGGGTTATTACAACAACCTTTGACAAGGTATATAGGTCTAAACGACATACTCCCTTCCAAACATAATTAGAAACTTGTCTCCATGGTTATTTTAGTGCTCAATATACACGGGATTCAGGGACAACCAAGACACCAAAAAGCGATTGAACATTCATGACAAAATATTTTAGTACTTACAGAAATAGAAAAGGAAAATAATCATAAATTTATAAAATGTTTAAATCATTCATTAAGTTAACAATAAGGTGAAGAATTACTTATGGATAACAACTTTTTGTTTTATTGGGTGACGACGTTTCGATGTAGTTCTTGCATGGAAATTATGTGTTCAGAAATGGCAGATTTGTAATCAAGTTTATTAACAGATGTTTGGTGTTCTTTTAGTCTAATGTTGAGGGGCATCCATAAACTAAATGGTTGGCGTTAGAATGGGGAAAATCCATACAGTATGTAGCCTGTAAAAACCGAAAACGTGTTCGAAAAGTAAACAAAATTTAAATAACCGGGACGACCTTTCATTCATTTTATGACAAAGTTAGTTCAAAACAATACTTTACCGTACATTTTCGAGAGTAGAAGCACTAAAAAGCATGGCCAATAATGGCCAATAATTTCAACATTCTGTTATAACGTCAAAATGTCAACATTTTGGCAGCTCATGCCACTTTAAGTTATGGGTTCTCTCTGTAAACACCTGATGTTAGTTATTTATACACCAAGAAGTTGATTTCAGAACTTGTTAACGCTTCTGATGTCAGCCCCACTGAAATTTAGGTTTTAAACAAATACCAGACTGTCCAACTTGTCGAGGTATATCTTTTTACTCAAATAAATGAAAATTGTTTTAATAATTTAAATTGATGCGCGAATTTGTAAAATTGTTTCCATTGTTTCTAGTACAACACTGTATCATCATGTTTTCTGAATTTTTTACTACAGGTAATTACAAAAGGGTATAAATTTCAAAGCAAAGCCTTGGCATGTACTGCAGACAATTTTCACTTTATTATACGACTTTTAACAAGAAAATATAAATAAATTTGTCTATGCTGGGCAGTTTGGCTCCGTAAATCATATTGTATAGTCATGTAAACTTCCTAACTTTATCCACAAAAATAAACCTGTAACAATAAGATGAGCAATATTAAGCATGATAAGGGTAGGTAAGCTTATGTTGATTGGCCCAGTAATTAAAACCAAAGAGGGAAAGATTATCTCTGTTGTGACTTCCTGAACACTCAGTATGTGGCCAGAATGGCCCTGGTCACCTTATCAGATGGAAGCCTGTGATTGTCGTGAACATTATATAATTTATAGGAAGTTTCTTTTAAGGTTTAACAAAAACAAAAGTGCAGAAAACAGAGAAAAATTATGTGAAGATAGAATAAAATTCAAGAATATATCTAAGAAATACAAGAGAAAATGTAAGAATACTCAAGGAAACAAGATACTTAAACTAAAATACAAAAAACCAAAAAGAATTTTATAAAATTTTTGGACAAACTAAGAAACATGTTATAGGTGATATTACCCAGGGTGACTTCTTAGATTGTTTCAAGCGCTTGGTAGGTTTTACTCAAATAGAAGCTAGAGATAATGAAAACGAAAATGTACAAGATTTTCCTACCCACACTGAATTGAATGCTAATGTTACAGCTAATGAAGTAAGTAGTGCCCCTGCTTTGAAGGGGGAGGGCCTCGGGGAGCGGCTCCCCGCTGGCCCTCCGGACCCAGCCCCTGCTTTGAAGGGGGAGGGCCTCGGGGAGCGGCTCCGGACCCAGCCCCTGCTTTGAAGCCACAAAATCCTTAGCCACAAAATCCTTAGCCACAAAATCCTTAGCCACAAAATCCTTAGCCACAAAATCCTTAGCCACAAAATCCTTAGCCACAAAATCCTTAGCCACAAAATCCTTAGCCACAAAATCCTTAGCCACAAAATCCTTAGCCACAAAATCCTTAGCCACAAAATCCTTAGCCACAAAATCCTTAGCCACAAAATCCTTAGCCACAAAATCCTTAGCCACAAAATCCTTAGCCACAAAATCCTTAGCCACAAAATCCTTAGCCACAAAATCCTTAGCCACAAAATCCTTAGCCACAAAATCCTTAGCCACAAAATCCTTAGCCACAAAATCCTTAGCCACAAAATCCTGTGCCACAAAATCCTGTGCCACAAAATCCTGTGCCACAAAATCCTGTGCCACAAAATCCTGTGCCACAAAATCCTGTGCCACAAAATCCTGTGCCACAAAATCCTGTGCCACAAAATCCTGTGCCACAAAATCCTGTGCCACAAAATCCTGTGCCACAAAATCCTGTGCCACAAAATCCTGTGCCACAAAATCCTGTGCCACAAAATCCTGTGCCACAAAATCCTGTGCCACAAAATCCTGTGCCACAAAATCCTGTGCCACAAAATCCTGTGCCACAAAATCCTGTGCCACAAAATCCTGTGCCACAAAATCCTGTGCCACAAAATCCTGTGCCACAAAATCCTGTGCCACAAAATCCTGTGCCACAAAATCCTGTGCCACAAAATCCTGTGCCACAAAATCCTGTGCCACAAAATCCTGTGCCACAAAATCCTGTGCCACAAAATCCTGTGCCACAAAATCCTGTGCCACAAAATCCTGTGCCACAAAATCCTGTGCCACAAAATCCTGTGCCACAAAATCCTGTGCCACAAAATCCTGTGCCACAAAATCCTGTGCCACAAAATCCTGTGCCACAAAATCCTGTGCCACAAAATCCTGTGCCACAAAATCCTGTGCCACAAAATCCTGTGCCACAAAATCCTGTGCCACAAAATCCTGTGCCACAAAATCCTGTGCCACAAAATCCTGTGCCACAAAATCCTGTGCCACAAAATCCTGTGCCACAAAATCCTGTGCCACAAAATCCTGTGCCACAAAATCCTGTGCCACAAAATCCTGTGCCACAAAATCCTGTGCCACAAAATCCTGTGCCACAAAATCCTGTGCCACAAAATCCTGTGCCACAAAATCCTGTGCCACAAAATCCTGTGCCACAAAATCCTGTGCCACAAAATCCTGTGCCACAAAATCCTGTGCCACAAAATCCTGTGCCACAAAATCCTGTGCCACAAAATCCTGTGCCACAAAATCCTGTGCCACAAAATCCTGTGCCACAAAATCCTGTGCCACAAAATCCTGTGCCACAAAATCCTGTGCCACAAAATCCTGTGCCACAAAATCCTGTGCCACAAAATCCTGTGCCACAAAATCCTGTGCCACAAAATCCTGTGCCACAAAATCCTGTGCCACAAAATCCTGTGCCACAAAATCCTGTGCCACAAAATCCTGTGCCACAAAATCCTGTGCCACAAAATCCTGTGCCACAAAATCCTGTGCCACAAAATCCTGTGCCACAAAATCCTGTGCCACAAAATCCTGTGCCACAAAATCCTGTGCCACAAAATCCTGTGCCACAAAATCCTGTGCCACAAAATCCTGTGCCACAAAATCCTGTGCCACAAAATCCTGTGCCACAAAATCCTGTGCCACAAAATCCTGTGCCACAAAATCCTTAGCCACAAAATCCTTAGCCACAAAATCCTTAGCCACAAAATCCTTAGCCACAAAATCCTTAGCCACAAAATCCTTAGCCACAAAATCCTTAGCCACAAAATCCTTAGCCACAAAATCCTTAGCCACAAAATCCTTAGCCACAAAATCCTTAGCCACAAAATCCTTAGCCACAAAATCCTTAGCCACAAAATCCTTAGCCACAAAATCCTTAGCCACAAAATCCTTAGCCACAAAATCCTTAGCCACAAAATCCTTAGCCACAAAATCCTTAGCCACAAAATCCTTAGCCACAAAATCCTTAGCCACAAAATCCTTAGCCACAAAATCCTTAGCCACAAAATCCTTAGCCACAAAATCCTTAGCCACAAAATCCTTAGCCACAAAATCCTTAGCCACAAAATCCTTAGCCACAAAATCCTTAGCCACAAAATCCTTAGCCACAAAATCCTTAGCCACAAAATCCTTAGCCACAAAATCCTTAGCCACAAAATCCTTAGCCACAAAATCCTTAGCCACAAAATCCTTAGCCACAAAATCCTTAGCCACAAAATCCTTAGCCACAAAATCCTTAGCCACAAAATCCTTAGCCACAAAATCCTTAGCCACAAAATCCTTAGCCACAAAATCCTTAGCCACAAAATCCTTAGCCACAAAATCCTTAGCCACAAAATCCTTAGCCACAAAATCCTTAGCCACAAAATCCTTAGCCACAAAATCCTTAGCCACAAAATCCTTAGCCACAAAATCCTTAGCCACAAAATCCTTAGCCACAAAATCCTTAGCCACAAAATCCTTAGCCACAAAATCCTTAGCCACAAAATCCTTAGCCACAAAATCCTTAGCCACAAAATCCTTAGCCACAAAATCCTTAGCCACAAAATCCTTAGCCACAAAATCCTTAGCCACAAAATCCTTAGCCACAAAATCCTTAGCCACAAAATCCTTAGCCACAAAATCCTTAGCCACAAAATCCTTAGCCACAAAATCCTTAGCCACAAAATCCTTAGCCACAAAATCCTTAGCCACAAAATCCTTAGCCACAAAATCCTTAGCCACAAAATCCTTAGCCACAAAATCCTTAGCCACAAAATCCTTAGCCACAAAATCCTTAGCCACAAAATCCTTAGCCACAAAATCCTTAGCCACAAAATCCTTAGCCACAAAATCCTTAGCCACAAAATCCTTAGCCACAAAATCCTTAGCCACAAAATCCTTAGCCACAAAATCCTTAGCCACAAAATCCTTAGCCACAAAATCCTTAGCCACAAAATCCTTAGCCACAAAATCCTTAGCCACAAAATCCTTAGCCACAAAATCCTTAGCCACAAAATCCTTAGCCACAAAATCCTTAGCCACAAAATCCTTAGCCACAAAATCCTTAGCCACAAAATCCTTAGCCACAAAATCCTTAGCCACAAAATCCTTAGCCACAAAATCCTTAGCCACAAAATCCTTAGCCACAAAATCCTTAGCCACAAAATCCTTAGCCACAAAATCCTTAGCCACAAAATCCTTAGCCACAAAATCCTTAGCCACAAAATCCTTAGCCACAAAATCCTTAGCCACAAAATCCTTAGCCACAAAATCCTTAGCCACAAAATCCTTAGCCACAAAATCCTTAGCCACAAAATCCTTAGCCACAAAATCCTTAGCCACAAAATCCTTAGCCACAAAATCCTTAGCCACAAAATCCTTAGCCACAAAATCCTTAGCCACAAAATCCTTAGCCACAAAATCCTTAGCCACAAAATCCTTAGCCACAAAATCCTTAGCCACAAAATCCTTAGCCACAAAATCCTTAAAGGCTAAGGATTTTTGTGGCTAAGGATTTTTGTGGCTAAGGATTTTTTGGCTAAGGCTAAGGATTTTTGTGGCTAAGGATTTTTGTGGCTAAGGATTTTTTGGCTAAGGATTTTGTGGCTAATTTACATTTCGTATATTTGATTGCATAAAGGAAATAAAAAAAAACACATGCACACAACAAATGGGTACAAATTGTCTTTATAAAAACATTTACTGTATACGTTTTTACATTTGGTATATTTGCATGAATTATTTCTTCAGTTTGTCTTTATCGATGTTATACTATCAGAGTGATTCACATTAAATAATGTCACCATAATCATGTAGTGCAAGTCTGCGCTTTGCGGGCGTTTTCAGGAGTCATTAGAACGTTGCAATCCGAAGGTTACTTGAAAGAAATAGTTTATCACATTATGAATTTTCATCCCTCACTTTTACTGCAGAATAAAAAGTTCATCTTTCCATCTTTGTTGCATCCAATGGCTTAGTCATCTTGGAGGTCCATATCAGACATTCCGATAGCGGTCATTTAATCTCACTGGTATTAAGTTAGCGATTTCTGTACAGATCTCTCCTCAGTGGGAAAAATAACCCGCTGTAATAATTCTGCAATAAAGTAGATAAAAAGATTGACATAGATAGCAAGCAAAAAAAAAAAGAAGGTATATTTTCATTAAAGTGGCATGAGCTGCCAAAATGTTGATATTTCGACGTTAAAACAGAATGTTGAAATTATTGCCTATTTTTCTCAAGACGTATTATTCAGAAGCTTTTTATAGCTTCTAGTCTCGAAAATGTACGTTAAAGTATTGTTTTGAACTAACTTTGGCGGAGAATGAATGAATGGTCGTCCCCGTTATTTAAAGGGCACATACTGTATGGATTTACCTCATTCAAACGCCAATCATTTAGATTTTCGATGACCTCCAAAGAATCTTACTGACGTGACGATCAGACATGAAAAAAGTGTGAATTTTGGCAGCTCATGCTACTTTGAAGCAGACCCAAAAGTAATACCTAGTAAATACAGAAAACCACCAACTGTTTTAATGTAAACGGTAGTCTAGATTTTTGCAGAGAGGAGGAGACACCGCGTAAGTTGTGATTCTCCGTTGTGATTGTGATTAGAAGAAAAAATAAGACCTGATCAATCTCTGATGAAAGACAGTTAGTAGACTTTCCGCCAAAAATATACATTTAAAATAATTATTTAGGGAATTCCCCGTTCATTATATTTTGTCTAAAAGTCAGAAAACAAACAGCGGAAAATGCACCACACGCGCACCTACAACCTACAATATTCTCAGTCAGTAAACAAAGCATTCCCCAATTAAAACTCACTATTCAGCGGTAAGTGGGAACTAGGAAAGTCACAAATGGCAATCTAGAAACATCTACATAAAACAGTGGAATAGCACACACTTAAAAATCCTTGTTCCGCGCTTGTCCCTTTAAAGTTTTCCCTTATTGCTATTACTCGTCCGTTTTTTTAATAAATCGCCCATTTCGAAGCTGGTTAAAAACTTGTTTGACAATGGCAGCAACTCGAAATTTGAATACTAACATGAATTCTTTGATAGAGTTTTGTTTCCCCTCAAAATATGGCAAATATATCAATGAATATCGAAATCTATCCAAATCCGTGACGTCAAAAAATTATAATCGTCACTGATATGTGACAATTGACGCAATCACGTTTGACCTCCCGGATTTGAATAAATTGTGACGTCACAGACTTTTATTAAAAAATAAAGGTGTTTATAGTGGCATGAACTGCCAAAATTCGTACTATTTTCATAATTTTTGATCGTCACGACAGTAAGAGGCTTTGAAGGCCATCGAAAAAATAAATAATTGGCGTTGGAATCATACAGTATGTGGCCTGTACAAACCGAAAAGTAAACAAAATTTCAATAACCGGGACGAACATTCGTTCATTGTAAGCCAAAGTTGGTTCAAAGCAATACTTTATCGTTCATTCTCGAGACTAGAAGCACTAAAAAGCTTCTGAATTATACGTCTTAAGAAAAATAACCAATAATTTCAACATTCTGTTTTAACGTCAAAATATCAGCATTTTGGCAACGACCAAATATTGGAGGTCTACTTAATTTGATAACTTATTTCAGAGGATGTCAAGACGTTATAGGCCAACAGTACAGACACATTTAGCTAAATATCATTTTATACCATTAGCCAAGCTGTCCAAAATGTATTAGGAGTAGATACTAAAGTGGTATTATCTCTCAAAAAAATGGATCCAAATTCCCCTATTTTTGGCAGATCATGCCACTTTTAATTGTTTGATAAACTGTTTTGGACAAAATTATTTCAATCAATAACTTCATATTGGACGTTGGTAAAATTGAAGGCAATCAAACCAGACCTCAAATAGGAAAACATTTTTCATGACGATTTAAATAAAACGATCAATAGGACAAAACATAATGGACTGTACTTACACGATGAGAATTACTCCATTCCTAGATAAGAAATCTGTGCGCAATGGAACTCCTATGTGGACTGGGCTTTAGATCTTGCAAATTAGACATAGCAGCATAAACCATCCGTGTTTAATGCCATTCGCGAAAGACGTCCCAAGGACGGTCTATTTCAGGAAGTCCTTACATTTCTATATATACCTGAACAGTACGCTTTATTTACATAATGTACCATGGGAGAAATTTGTGTAGTCTTACACGAGAGACGGTAACAATGGATAAAGAGGAAGGGGTAGGGGTAAACGACTATCCCTACCCAGAAAATCATGTGTTTGAGCACAGCAAGTTATGCCGTGCTAGCTCTCACTGTTCTCTCTGCTGTACTTCAGTAGGCCTATAAACACACTGTGAGGCAGTCAGTACGGACTGGAGTAAGGTCAATTTTGATGTATGGGATCGACTATCACAATTAAACAAACGAAAACATTCCCGTTGTATGTACATCCCGCTATGTAAATTGTAGTCTGATGAATGTGATCGGCTATTACAATTAAATAAACAAAAATATTCCCGATGTATGTGGAGCCCGATATGTATAGTGTATTTTGATGAATGTGATCGACTATTACAATTAAATAATGTGATTTAGTATCTCTTACATGTTGTGACTTCTGTCCTTTCCCATTTATGGCCGTTCAATTACTACCAGTATTGTTCTGTTTTGTAATGGCTATATGTACTGTCATGTATAATGAATGTGTTAATCCTTTGTAAATTGTCTTCCAAATATGTATGTCGTTAATATTTATTGCCAGGTTAAATGCATAATAAGTGTGTTAGTAATTTGTAAATATGGTTCCCCAATTGTATGTCTACTATATTCATTGTTAAGTTACATGTATAATTGGTGTGTTGGTAATTTCAAATTTGTCTCCCCTGATTGTATGTTTATTATACTTATTGCTTATTTACATGGAAAATGAATGTTTGAGTCACTTTGTAAATTGTCTTCCCTAAATGTATGTGTATTGCATTTATTTCTAATTTACATTTAACATGAATGTGTGTCCAATGAGTGTGTGAATCTTTTGAAAATTTGTCTCCCCTAATTGTATGTCTATTATATTTATTGCTAATTTACATGTAAAATGAATGTTTTAGTGCTTTGTAAATTTGTCTCCCCCTAATTGTATCTCTATTATACTTATGCTAATTTACATGTAAAATGAATGTCTTAGTGCTTTGTAAATTTGTCTCCCCCTAATTGTACATGTATGTCTATTATACTTATGCTAATTTACATGTAAAATGAATGTCTTAGTGCTTTGTAAATTTGTCTCCCCCTAATTGTATGTCTATTATACTTATGCTAATTTACATGTAAAAGGAATGTCTTAGTGCTTTGTAAATGTGTCTCCCCTAATTGTATGTCTATTATACTTATGCTAATTTACATGTAAAAGGAATGTCTTAGTGCTTTGTAAATTTGTCCCCCCTAATTGTATGTCTATTATATTTATGCTAATTTACATGTAAAAGGAATGTCTTAGTGCTTTGTAAATTTGTCTCCCACTAATTGTATGTCTATTATACTTATGCTAATTTACATGTAAAAGGAATGTCTTAGTGCTTTGTAAATTTGTCTCCCCTAATTGTATGTCTATTATACTTATGCTAATTTACATGTAAAAGGAATGTCTTAGTGCTTTGTAAATTTGTCTCCCCTAATTGTATCTCTATTATACTTTATGCTAATTTACATGTAAAATGAATGTTTTAGTGCTTTGTAAATTTGTCTCCCCCTAATTGTATGTCTATTATACTTATGCTAATTTACATGTAAAATGAATGTCTTAGTGCTTTGTAAATTTGTCTCCCCTAATTGTATGTCTATTATACTTATGCTAATTTACATGTAAAATGAATGTCTTAGTGCTTTGTAAATTTGTCTCCCCCTAATTGTATCTCTATTATACTTATGCTAATTTACATGTAAAATGAATGTTTTAGTGCTTTGTAAATTTGTCTCCCCTAATTGTATCTCTATTATACTTATGCTAATTTACATGTAAAATGAATGTCTTAGTGCTTTGTAAATTTGTCTCCCCCTAATTGTATGTCTATTATATTTATTGCTAATTTACATGTAAAATGAATGTCTTAGTGCTTTGTAAACTTGTCTCCCCTAATTGTATGTCTATTATACTCGTGCTAATTTACATGTAAAATGAATGTCTTAGTGCTTTGTAAACTTGTCTCCCCCTAATTGTATGCCTATTATACTTATTTACATGTAAACTGAATGTCTTAGTGCTTTGTAAATTTGTCTCCCCCTAATTGTATGTCTATTGTACTTATGCTAATTTACATGTAAAATGAATGTCTTAGTGCTTTGTAAATTTGTCTCCCCCTAATTGTATGTCTATTATACTTATGCTAATTTACATGTAAAATGAATGACTTAGTGCTTTGTAAATTTGTCCCCCCCTAATTGTATGTCTATTATATTTATTGCTAATTTACATGTAAAATGAATGTCTTAGTGCTTTGTAAATTTGTCTCCCCCTAATTGTAGTCTATTATACTTATGCTATTTTACATGTAAAATGAATGTCTTAGTGCTCTGTAAATTTGTCTCCCCCTAATTGTATGTCTGTTATATTTATTGCTAATTTACATGTAAAATGAATGTCTTAGTGCTTTGTAAATTTGTCTCCCCCTAATTGTATCTCTATTATACTTATGCTAATTTACATGTAAAATGAATGTCTTAGTGCTTTGTAAATTTGTCTCCCCCTAATTGTAGTCTATTATACTTATGCTAATTTACATGTAAAATGAATGTCTTAGTGCTTTGTAAATTTGTCTCCCCTAATTGTAGTCTATTATACTTATGCTAATTTACATGTAAAATGAATGTCTTAGTGCTTTGTAAATTAGTCTCCCCCTAATTGTAGTCTATTATACTTATGCTAATTTACATGTAAAATGAATGTCTTAGTGCTTTGTAAATTTGTCTCCCCCTAATTGTAGTCTATTATACTTATGCTAATTTACATGTAAAATGAATGTCTTAGTGCTTTGTAAATTTGTCTCCCCCTAATTGTATGTCTATTATATTTATTGCTAATTTACATGTAAAATGAATGTCTTAGTGCTTTGTAAATTTGTCTCCCCCTAATTGTATGTCTATTATATTTATTGCTAATTTACATGTAAAATGAATGTCTTAGTGCTTTGTAAATTTGTCTCCCCCTTATTGTATGTCTATTATATTTATTGCTAATTTACATGTAAAATGAATGTCTTAGTGCTTTGTAAATTTGTCTCCCCCCCTAATTGTATGTCTATTATATGTATTGCTAATTTACATGTAAAATGAATGTCTTAGTGCTTTGTAAATTTGTCTCCCCTAATTGTATGTCTATTATATTTATTGCTAATTTACATGTAAAATGAATGTCTTAGATCTTTGTAAGTTGTCTCCCTTTAATGTTGTCTATTATTATGTTAATCCTCCTGAATTCTGAATGTATATACTGGAAGTATGTTCTCTGTAACTATATTATCTCACCTTCTAATCACAACCCAAACATACTACATGCTCTGTTCTGCACACAGCGACAGGGCCTACACCTGACTTGTACTCTACCCTGATGTATATATCTTTCGTTTCTTTCTTCTTGTTTGTTGTCATATGTTTTAAAAATGATGTGAGCCTCTTTTATAACACAACCACTTTTAAATACATCTCTAATGGTTGAAAATGACGCCTATGAAGAGGGCAATAACTATCTCGCCGAACTGCCATTCTTCAATAATGACATAATAACATACTCAAGCGAATTTCCCCGAACCAACAATCTGACCACTTATCCAGACTTTGAAAACTTATGTTTTAATCCCCTCGAACTCAATATGACAGAAGGCACCCAATACACCACTGACGACTCACTTGAAGAACTACAATACTGGAGAACCTTAAACGAACAACAATCTAACTACTACTACTATAAATATTCCCGTTGTACGTGGAGCCCGATATGTATAGTGTATTTCGATGAATGTGATCGACTATCACAATTAAGTAAACGAAAACATTTCCGTTGTATGTACATACCGCTATGCATAGTGTATTTTGATGAATGTGATCGACTATCACAATTGAATAAACGAAAACGTTTCCGTTATATGTACATCCCGACATGTATAGTGTATTTTGACGTACCTGATCGACTGTCACAATTAAATAAACAAAAACATTCCCGTTGCATGTGGAGCTCGATATGTATAGTATATTTTGATGAATGCGATCTACTATCACAATTAAATAAACTAATTTGAATGAAATTGACACATACAGGTTATAGTGGCATAAGCGGCCAAATGTAAGGAACATTTAATTGAAACAGAATTAACAAACTTTTCGTCATTGTAATAAAACAGTAAATGACATTAACGCCTAACGACAGTAGCAAAAATGTTCCAAAGTTATAGATGAAGCCTTGTAATACTGTTGAGGTGTACATGAAATGACTATGATAACACAATAGTCGACGGTCCAGGGGCCGCCTAGGCCCCGGAAGCTCAGGCTCTCTAGATTGCCAGGGAAGCGTTCTGATGGCTGTTCTAGAAACACAATTGCCCATGATTTCTGGATTTTGTTGTTTCTAGTTCTTAAATAAATGACAACCAAAATCGTTATGTTCAAAAGTTATAAAAAATCAGCCTTGTAACATTTTTGGAGCATGGATGAGGGAAGGACTATCCCAACGTATTAGACTCAGGCTCAAGAGCTCTAGATTGTCTCATAAACGTTCTTAGGGGTGTTCTAGAAATAGCATGTCCATGCTTTTTTTCTTAATCCTAAAAAAGTGCACCAAATGCCTCTACCCAACCAATGCATGAGTATCTGCATAAATTGAAACGCGAACGCTATTCAGTGGGCATCAAATTTGATTGCATAAGACAAACAGGAGAAGCGCTCACGCCCTATTTTTTGGACTGGCTTGTTTAAGGAAACTACGTACTTATGCTACATAGAAGGATATTAGGTCTGCAACAGTTATTATGTCTAGACTTGATTATATTGAAGAGGTTGAACCCTCTTCATTAAGGACATTTTGCCTGAAAATAGTATAAATTTCAATATAATCCTTCTGTCTCTTGAAGAAAAAGGCTATCTTAAAGTGGCATGAGCTGCCAAAATGTTTTGATGTTAAAACAGAATGTTAAAATTATTGGCTATTTTTCTCAAGAAGTATATTTCAGAAGCTTTTGAGTGCTTCTGGTCTCGAAAATGTACGATAATGTTTTGAATTAACTTTGGGTTAGAATGAATGAATGGTCGTCCCGGTTATTTAAATTCTGTTTACTTTTTAAACACGTTTTCGCTTCGTACAGGCCACATACTGTATGGATTTTCCTCATTCCAACACCAATCATTTAGTTTTGCGATGGCCTTCAAAGCCTCTCACTGTCGTGACGATCAGAAATTATGAAAAAAGTGTGAATTTTGGCAGCTCATGCCAATTTAAGACAAATCCATTCCCCACTTCAGCTCCCGACATGATTACTTCTCCTTTACGGGTATATCACTACCGCCCAACGTTTCTCTCTGGTACATCAATGAAATTCCTTAAGACGCGATGTATATGTGCCAGATCGCGGAACGTTTTTCGGAGAACAATCAAGCAACAAATATCAAATGGCAGAAACCCTCAATTGCGACTCCTCTAACATCGTATATGTTATCATGTGCAAAAAATGCCGCGAGCATTGTGTATGAGAAACTCCTACGAGCCACCAATCATTTATCTGGCATTGTGCCCGTGGCACAGCATTTCAAAACCCCAGGATCCTGTTTCACAAAGCGGTGTAGCGTAAGTTTTCACGTAACTGTCAAAGCAACCCATACTGTAGAGAAACGTTAGTAGGAAAGTTGCGCAAAAAATACATCTACGCCGCTTTGTGAAACAGGCTCCAGGTCATTTGGTTAACGACCATTTCGAAATCATGCCTATTGAAAAATCCGTCTTCTCAATTCCGCTGAAAATACCAATCACAAACGTTTGGAAAGGGAAAGTTTTGGGATTCAAACGTTACAAACTGTTTACCTTTTCGGTTTGAAGTTGGACTCGGGAAGGTTTTAGTACAATAAGGTCATCGCGTACATGGCCCGGAGTATAAAAGAAGAATACAAACTGGTTCAGAGTCAACGGCCAGTCATTGCTAATAAAAGGAACAAGAGTTTAAAAAATATACTAGTCCGCATTAAACTCTTTTGTCTGTCCTCTACCTAGGAACCAAATTACATATTTTCCCTGTCTTTTCCCATTGTCATATTTTGTTCAATTTCAGTTTACCTGACTTCTTGCCATACCTGAAGGCTCATACAATTTTGTCAAAAAACAACAAAGTATTTCATGTCTGTCTTCAACCTAATGGATTCCACCAATGGGTCGCGGGTTCGAATCCCACTCAGTCCAAAAAAAATTGAAAAATTTTCTAACTGGGTTTTCACTCGAATGACCTATGTGGGATGGTTGTCTGTTACGAACGGAAGGTCGTAGGTTTCCTCCGGGCATAGAGCCCGGTTTCCTCCCACAATAAAACTGGCAACGCCGCCATGCAAGGGAAATAATCTAGTCCCCAGCATAAAACACCAAACAATCAATCAATCAATCAACCTAATGGAACATCATCGGTTTTGGTTTATTACAACAACCTGTGACTGGGTATAAATGTCTAAATGACATACCCTCTTTTAACACAACTCAAAACTTGTCTCCATGGTTATTTTAGTCAAGAAGATTTTCCCTGTGCCCGTGTGTTTTAATGTCTATAAATATATTTATATATATTTTTGAACACTAAAACACGCGGGCACAGGGAAAATCTTCGTTTCTAAAATAACCATAGAGTTTCTTAGTGTGTTTAGAAGGGGCATCGCATTTAGAGCTTAATACCCCATCATAAATTGTTGTAATAAACTAAACCTATGATATTTCATTAGGTTGACGACAGACAGAAGCTTGGCCTTAGTCAGTAGAATTTTCTGGAACACTTTGTAATACGTTGACGAGGCTTACGCATCTTAAGTTATGGCAAGAATATCGGCAGACTGAGATTGAGCCCCATAGAATCATGGAAAAAGACAGTGAAAATTTTGCCAATCATAATATACGTATGTATATATATAATAAGGTCTGGTTGTAGGTTATGCGATGTAGTTTTTTGTGCTGGTTGTAGGATATGAGATGGAGTTCATAACCTTGTAGTTTTCTGGTTGTGAGATGGAGTTTATGGTTGTTTTGTTCGTTGTTTGTTACATAGTTTTGTCTGTCCGGCGGGGGGGGGGGGGGTTGGGGTTCAATCTCAGTCCACCGATGTTCTTGCCATAGTTAAGATGCGTAACCATTGTCAATGTGTTACAAAAGAAATCCAGAAATTCTACTGACTAAGCTCTTGTCAGTCGTCAACCTAATGAAATATCATAGGTTTGGTTTGTTACAACAATTTATGGGGTGTAAAGGTCTAAATGATATACCTCTTTTTAACACAATTAGAAACTTGTCTCCATGGTTATTTTAGACAAGAAGGTTTTCCCTGTGCCCGTGTGTTTTAGTGATCATAAATATAATAAGGTCATACCAATAATACAGGCTAAGTGTAGGACATGTTTCTACGGTGGGCTGATTTTGCTGATTTAGATGAAACGTAAACTTATCCCTGGGCGAATGAAGCTTTTAAGACCTGTTTATGATTACCTAGTCTGGGGTTCTAACTCCAAAATGGCGTATTGAAACCCGGACTAATGATTACCGAGAACTAACAACCAAATGTTTCTCAAGAGCTTCTCCAAAAAGAGCTCATAATTATCTAATAAGTATTATTTAATGTGACGTGAGCTGGCAAGCTATTGATAAGTTCCTCAAAATAAATCAGTAGTATAACTGAACGAATGCAAGTGAGTGCATTTTTCCCTCGAGAAAGTGATAAATAAAACTTGTATAAGCGTTTAATTGACAGTGATTAATAGGTTATGATGACAGTGATTGATAGGTCATGATAACCGTTAGGTCAGTTAGGTATATGAGGGTCACGTTCCATGTAGGATGTTAAATGAAAATAGATAAAGCCAGCAAACATCGTGAGAAAACCAAAGGATTTATTTACACATAGTTCAAGGGTCAATGTTTTTAAGTTATGGGAAAAGTTGATAGCTTCAGAGTCACGTGGGGGGTGATTTAGGCTTTATAAACCCAGAGGAAAAAGGAGTCTTCATTCAGTCAGCAGACGTATCCTATAGCTTAACAGTCACTAGCGATCTCTCTCTTCTCGACACCATGAAGTTCCCAATTCTCGCCGATATTGTAGCCTATGCCTTCTTAGAGGGTCAAGCATTATTCGTAGAATTATGTGGAGGCCAAGAAGAGAAAAAAGTCACTCTGCCGCAAAGAGCCTGGGAGAAGCTGGTGTTTTACATATCTACCATAGATGAACTTATCCACCTGGGTAAGAAAACACCTGAAGCCATCCACTTGGGCGAAGAAGTATATCTAACCTATGGCGAGTTTAAAGGCCTCTGGTTTGTCCATGTTAGGAGATGGGAGAAAGGCGTCAACAACAAACCCTTTCCCACTAAAAACGGAGTAGCGCTCAGCAAAGAAGGTTGGGGAAGTTTAAGAATGTCGTCCTAGACATAAACACCCTTCTGAGAGAGTATATGGAAAGTGACCATATTTTCACTGAAACACCATTCCCTCCTCTGATGCAGAAAGATTATGTTCCGGTAGTGGAGTCGAAATCTGAAAACAAAAATAAGAGAAGAAGAGTGTTGAACAGTGAACAATAATAGCATCTTGTAAAATATCAACATTTTTAAAAGAGACAGTACAAGATATGTACGTGAAACATTTATTGGCAGAGGTGAGGAATTCCCGTCGAAAAGGAGTGGATGTATTGGCCGAATTCGACAGAGAGTTCCGTAAAGCCGTCGAATCTTTAGACGACGACCGAGTGGTAGACGAAGTGAAGACAATATGTGCTACGAATCATCAGGTGTATGTGCATCCAGTGTACCTGCTACAATATGAGGACCGTTCCTGGAGAGAATGCTACCTCAAGACAAGTGATTTTATAGACAATGTAAAAACACACGTGTACAAAACATTATTGGCTGATGAAGGACTCTTAGATGACAGTCAGCTGATAATTGACGAGTAACTGTCTTTCTTATGTTGTTTTACTACGTCTTATTGTATTAGAAATAGATAATAAAAAAAAATTACCATTAATATTCTGTTGTTTTCTTGATTTGTACTTATAATGAACGGTATACGACAACGTCTATTTAAACCTCGTCCGACCTTCGACATGAACACTTCACACGATGATGTTTTGGAAAAGCTGTATTATACCGATTCCTCTACAGGCGGTTACGGCGGAATCCGGGGGCTGGAGAGAGCTGTTAAAAAAGCCGGGTACCGTATACATGTAAAAGAAATAAAAGAATGGTTAAAGAAACAAGACGCCTATACATTACACAAACCTTCGAGGAAAAACTTTGCAAGAAACAGAGTTGAAGTCTCGGGTATTGATACACAATGGCAAGCCGATCTCGTAGACATGAGTCACTTAAAGAAACGCAATAAAGGCTATAGATATATCCTAACGTGTATAGACGTGTTTTCAAAATATGCATGGGCTGTGCCGGTGAAGGACAAAACTGGTGTAGCTATGGTCAAAGCTTTCCAACAAATATTTAAAAAAGGTGGACAACCGACTTATCTTCAAACTGACCAAGGTACGGAGTTCTTTAATCGCCATTTTCAAAAGTTTTTAAAAAATAAGGAAATATATCATTTTCACACACACAATGAAACAAAAGCTAGCGTAGTCGAACGTTTCAACAGAACCATAAAAACAAAAATGTTTAGGTATTTCACGACTAAAAACTCTTACCGTTTTTTGAAGGCGTTGCCTAAATTAATAGAGGGTTATAACAATTATTTCCATAGAAGTATTGGAATGCCTCCGGTCGAGGTCGCTCAACTGAATGAATCTGAGGTCAGACAGCGTCTTTATCCACGTCTAAAAAGAGATAAGTTACTATTTAAGTTCAAAATAGGGGATAAAGTTCGTATCAGTAAAACCAAAATGATATTTGACAAAGGCTATCTACCGTCTTGGACAGATGAAATTTTTGTTGTTATAACCCGAATACCCAGATACCCCGTCGTGTATAAACTTAAAGATTTAAACGACGAAGTGTTGAAAGGTACTTTTTACGAACAAGAGTTACAAGAAGTTAAAAAGTCTGAAGCTGATTATTATCATATTGAGAAGATTCTAGATAGAAAGAAACGTAATGATGTCATGTTCTACAAAGTAAAATGGAAGGGTTGGCCTTCGTCGTTCAATTCGTGGGTATCCGCCGATGAGATGAAGAAAGCATAAATGCAAAGGTTTTATCAATGATCATTCATTTCTCACTATGGAAACGGCGCGAAAGTATCGGATATATGCAGTTATAGGGGCATTGGCTTATTTTTTAATTGTCACCTTAACAGGCCTATCCATCTCATTACCGAAACATCAACGTTCTGGTTTGGAGATTATCCATAGCAACAAGACTAATATAACCTCCTGTTTAAAGGCCGAAAAAATAGATATCGGTGCAACGGTGAAAGTGACAGTTTGTATGTATAATGGCGAAGCACGTATCGATATAAGAAAATTTGTCAACGATAAACCGACCAAGATTGGAATTTGGTTAACGTATGATCAATGGAAAGTTTTTGAATCTCACAGGAATGTTATTAATACAATCCTAAACCCCCGTATTGTTTAATATGATCTCTATGCTGTGGATGCTGTATGCCGGCATAACGAAACATGTTAAACAACCCTGTAGAGTAGAAGACAAGTATATACATGTTGTCAAATCTCTGAAAGCCTATAAAGTTGCGGTGAAATCAATGTTCAGCGATGGCGTAGTGACTAAGCATAGATTGTTAGTCTTACATTGGTACACTTTACACGTCTGTGATCACGTGACAAAGGATGTATGTTGTAAAATTTGGAGATATTATATAAATATTCAATCGGGTCTTGTGGCAGATGTGTAAAACATAATGGATGTCACTTGGAAACACCCGTTTACATGTATAGTAGCTGGACCAACAGGTTGTGGAAAGACTGTTTTTGTAAAGAGGATGTTAAATGAAGTCAACGCAATGATCGACCCACCCCCGACGAAAGTAATATGGTGTTTCGGAGAATGGCAAGACGGGTACGATAGTATGAAAAATGTAGAATTTATAGAAGGACTTGAAGGCTTGTCGGAGTTAGAACCGAGTGAGAACAAGCTGATAGTTATAGACGACTTAATGCAACAGACAGACGAAAGGGTATCCCAGCTATTTACTAGAGGAAGTCATCATAAAAATGCTAGTGTGATATATATAAGCCAAAATTTGTTTAACAAGAACAAACAACAGCGGACACTCAATTTGAATGCGCATTATCTTATTTTGTTTAAAAAACCCCGAGATGCTTCTCAAATAACTCACCTGGCCAAACAGATGTATCCGGGACAAGGACGCTTCGTGCAAGAAGCCTATAAAGACGCCACCTCCAGACCACATGGTTATCTTCTCTTCGATTTTAAACAACATACTCCAGACCATTTGAGATTGAGAAGTAAAATTTTTCCCGGAGAGGTCCAAGAGGTTTACCTGAAAAGATCATAAAAACGTTCGTTGCTCAACCTACATCATCATTTTATACTCGGAAGGCGTCATGTCGCGTAGACTAAGAAAACACGCTCATACTTTACAACTTTTGTCCAAGGCGACTCGGCCTTTGATTAAGAATATAGTGAAAGGAGCTGACAAAGAGTTAATGAGTTGTATATGTGAATGCGCGTTAAATGTATTAAAAGGTAATGTTCCCCTCAGTAAGTCTCACATATACAAATTGAGGCGACATAAGAATCAACTTAGGCAACTAGTTAAAAAGACGACCAGCAGAAAGAAGAAAAAATATATTCTACAAAGAGGAGGATTTTTAGGAGCCATTTTAGCACCAATCGCAGCAACTGTTTTAGGCCCCTTACTTTCTAAAATATTTAAGTGATTATGGCAACTATGAAAAAAATGGCCTTAGTAGATCCTAGAATGTTACATGCTCTTCGACAGCCCCAAGCACCTCCGAACAGTACTGTAACTATGCTTCAGAACTTGGACAACGAAATGGAGCATATTCTAAGCAGAAATAATTTATCGGAAAGAGACAAAGTAATGATGTATAATGATACATTGCAAAAATATCTTACCTTTCAATCTCAATACAACAACAAACAGACTCAAGCTATACCCGTAAAAATGGTTTCTCAAGACATTCCGGTGTCGAACAAATCTGAAACAATTGGAAGAGTGATAGAAAATGAAATTGTCCAAAGCGTCCCTAAAACCATGAGCAAAAAAGCCCAGTTACTGATTCAGAGAATAAAAGCTAATCCGTTCATGAACTGGAACGAGAAAGGTGAACTTATATATAAAGACAATTTAATCGAAGGCAGTAACATATCAGATCTGGTCAACGATGCTTTACGTCAACGGAGACAGTTTACGCCGAAGGGATGGCAGACGTTTGCTATGGGTTTAAAGGAGTTGAATGTGCCTTTGGAATTGATAGGCAATAAAGAAAGATGGGAGTTTATGCAGAAGCCCCAAGCACCCTCCCCCTCAAAGATTCCACGAGCGAGAAGAAAAATACAGACCCCCTCAACCCGAAAAAGATCTAAAACCAGCGAACCTATATCATGGCAATCGTATTAAATAGGAGCAACGAATGAAATCATCAACACAATTTAACAGAGCGTAGTACGAGTATGTTTTACTTAACACTGCCTTCGAACAGTTCTATGGATTACTATCCTGAAAATACTTTATCGAACTATGTAACAAAATTACCTCATGCAATCAACTTGAACGGCGATTACGAGGCTGGTGTGGTGGAGTTTTTTTACCCAGTATTTTCCTGGTATAACGTTCATCCAGGGGCTATCAAAATAAATATTACAACCAAATCTACAGAAGGAATTCAGAATTTTTTTCCATACCATTACAGGAAGGATATTATGAGGATGGAGTGTCCTTGATACACGCGTTAAACGATGCTATAAAAATTCGAAGCCGGGCCTTAAGAAAATCTGTTAGATTTACATATGATCGAATTAGTTGTAAAGCTTCGCTATATATTACTCACGACGCAGTTATGGTCGAGCTTTCACCGACGCTTCAACATTTTTTAACCCTGCCTTTAGGACTCTATAAACCAGGAGTGTATAGAAGCGACTCAGCGGTCAGCATGAATTCGGGCCTAGAAGCTCTTTATATCTACTCAGATGTTGTGGAACCACATGTGGTGGGAGATAGTTTTGTACCTCTGATGAGAATTGTTCCCATCACGGGAAAACATGGTCATTCCATCACTCATTCCTTCGAGCATGTAAAATATTTTCCTCTACAAAACAGATCATTTTTTACAGTGGAAATGGATATAAGAGATAGGTCCGGCCTGGGTGGAATATTTAGAGGCGTAATGAACGCTGTTATGCCATTACTATCATCTGTAGGCAAGACAGTGGGTAAACAGGCTTTAAACACGGGTTTACAGATAGCGGGAGATGTCATAGGTGGTCAAAACGTCAAATCGGCCGCTAAAACGAGGGTACGGCAGGCTGGTAACACATTATTGAACAAAACAGTTGATCATCTGAACACAACGCGGACACAAAAACCTATAAAGAGAAGAGCAACAAAACAAAAGGCTATTCGGTCAAAGATCAAGAGACGGACTACTTCGAAGAGAGATATTTTTAGATAAAAAACCAGTATGAGTTTAATTCACCCCCAATCATGTTTGAGTACGAACGATAGTCTAGATATTTTCAAAATCCCACCCACACAAACTAGTTTGGAAGAAAGTTATTGGGTCCAATATCATCCTGTGTCTTCTGTGAACGATACTAATCCGATCGAATTTAACTTAAGCGGGGCATCTGATGATTATTACGATTTAGCCAGCTCGTATAAAAAAAAACATTACATAAAACATATTACATAAAGTTTTCTTAAGAACCGTTTACCACCCAACAACGCACTAAAAACGAGATCTGTCTCTGGCTGATGCCCCGCTTGCTCCTGTTAATTATTGGTTACATAGTTTATTTTCACAAATGCAGTTATCCCTCAATTCAAAAAATCTGAGTATGGCTAGTAATACTTATCCTTTCAGAAGTTATATAGAAGCTATATTAAGCTATGGAAAGGAAGCAAAAGAATCTCACCTCACATCCGCTCTGTTTTATAAAGACACAGCTGGCAGTTTCGATTCGGTTACGCCTTTCAACGAAGGTTTAACGAAACGAAGCGAGTTCACGTCTAACAGTCGAATTGTAGACTTGATTGGCAAACCCCACCTGGATCTCGCATTTCAAAACAGACTCATTCTTAATGGCGTCGATATTAAATTAAAACTGATTCGTTCGAAAGATGCGTTTTCGCTTATGAGCAGTGAACAAAATGCGGACTTTAAAGTAGTTATCAAAGATATTTCATTTTTTATTCGTAAAGTGAAAATTAATCCCGATGTTCAAATTGCGCATATGAGGGCTTTGGAAAAAGCACCTGCGAAATATTCTATAAGCAGAGTTGACGTTAAAGTATTTAGTGTAGTGACCTAGTTTACAATCTCATTATCGCGAGATCCCCTGCTAGTACGTGAACGCGACGGACCTCTCAGGCTGTCCCAGGCCATTTGCCTTAGTTTACTTATGTAAATCCCCTTTTGCCAGTGCTGCGGAGAAATACTCTCACCACAATCATATGACGTAGACATACAAAACAGCATGTTGAACGCTGGCCTGTTCACAATGGCAGAGGGTAGAAATATAGTCCCTGTATTTCCTTAACGATAATTCTAAACTTAGGGCGTGTACCAGAAACGAAATACAAGCCAACATATAGAATCAGGTAAACATCACGTACAAATCAATTTTAGAAGTAAGTTTGATTACCCAAATTTTGGGTAAAATGGCTTGGGACGGCCTGAGAGGTCCGTCGCGTTCACGTAGTAGCAGGGGATCTCGCGAGAATGAGACAGACTGCTAGTTTCAACCAAGAAGTATAGATGTCCATCTATACTCCTTGGTTTCAACTGTCATTCCTGTAAGTCACGTGATTGTCACGTTACTGTTAAACATGATTGTAAATATGCGCATCGCTCTCTCTCTTTTACCATGCTTTCCGGTATGTGTAGTATGTATAAACCTGAGTGATAATAATACAGATCTTTCTCTCTAAGCATCGTGTTCTGTCCTGGATTGTTTGTGTATAGGTTTAACTTAAACTGGCGTGGTGGCAGCGTTTATCTTCAAACCCACGTTTCCCCGCTTATACACTAAATTCCACGAAAACTGGCAACAAGGCTGTTCTATACTGGACAGATAGCAGAATCGTTGACATTTCTAGTGAGTTTCAACTAACCCAATCATGGCACATACACATAGAGCCCCAAAACAATGGTGTTTGAGCAAATCAGAACATGTCAATTCTTTCCAAAACTGGAAACAAAATCTTCTATACCCCTATCATTGGATCGAAATGTCGCCCCATTCCTTATAATATCGGGCGCTCAGTGGGAACGTAAAACTAAAACTACGCTATTACGTGGCTTTCACAGAGACGGAGAGCCTATCCCTGACGCGGTGCGTCTTAAGGCCCGCTCACACGGTGCAATTTGTCGTACCGACTTGTAGCATGCGATAAGAATGGATGTATTTGATTGGTTGACAAATCATATCAACCAATTAAAAGCATCCATTTTAATCGCATGCTACAAGTCGGTACGACAAATCGCACCGTGTGAGCGGACCTTTACTGCTCAACAAAAAGCTAACTTGCTTGATCTTATGCTTGGACAGGTAGCTAACTATTGTCCCATTATTTCAAGAAATACGATGGTCAAGAATTCAACATCTATTGACCAAATATGGCAGACTATCAATCTACATTATGGATTTCAATCCACTGGAGCACATTGTTTAGACTTCGCTTCACTTCACTTGGAACCAAATGAAAGACCCGAGGATTTATATCAGCGTATTATGGCCTTTATTGAGGATTATTTATTAAAACAAGATGGCGGAATAAACCCCCATGGAAATCCTATTGTTGAAGATGAGGATATCACACCCTCTTTAGAAAACTTTGCTGTCCTTACATGGCTCCGCCTCATCCATAATGAGTTACCCAAACTTGTTAAACAACGCTATGGCACTGAGGTACGATCCCGCACCTTAGCCTCCATTAAACTTGAAATTTTACAAGCACTCCAATCACTCCTAGATGAAATACAATCAGCTGAAGACGCCAAGGTACTGAAAGCGTCGGCTTCTGGATTTTCACATTCCCGACAACCCAAATCAAAATTCAAGCCGAGTAGCAATCAGTCCGTGCCTGTCCGCCGTCCGAAGTCCTGCCCTTTATGTAAACAGGCTGGTCGCCCTGATCGACATTTTCTTAGCCAATGCTCATATCTCCCAGACGATGACCGGCGGTACATGACAAAAGCTCGACAAATCGCCCATATTTTAGAGCTTCCTGATGAAAACGAAGAGCTTAACGATTATTTATCTGACGAAGAGGATACCAAATCAGATCTTCCAACTATTACCCAGAGAATCCAAGTTCGCCAATCTCCTTACATTGACATATTTTACGACCACCAAACTGCCTGAATCGTTATTGACAGTGGGGCAACTGGAAATATGATGAGGTCCACCACTATAAATTAGAAAGAGTTCCCAATTAACCCATCAAGCGGATGGATCCTCCCCTCTCCTCGTTCTTGGCGAAGTGAGTGCCACTTTCTCTCGCGATGGCCACGACTTCTTATTTGATGGCCTTGTAGTGGAAAATTTAGACGTTGAAATCCTCGCTGGGACCCCCTTTATGGAAATCAATGACATTACAATCCGACCTGCTAAACGTCAAATAACATTAAGAAATTGAAATCAATATACATATGGAAATGCTAGTACCACTGCAGTTACCAATACGATCCGCAATGCTCCCCTGATCCGTGCGCCGGTGAAAACAACAACAATTTGGCCAGGAGAGTTTTTAGAACTTGAGTTACATGAGCCTCATTCATTGATTCCATTCTACCATATTCCATTAGCTCGAAACTCCATGAAGTATTGTGGTGTTGCTACGCCATTCCGGGGGATTCGTGTATACGCCCGCTGTACCATGGGTATGCCGGGCTCTGAAACAGCTCTTGAAGAATTAACCAGTCGGGTTCTTGGCGATTGGCTCCAGGAGGGTATCGTAGCCAAACTTGCTGACGACTTATACTGTGGTGGAGAAACTATAGATGAGTTATATGCGAATTGGAAACGTCTTCTCCACGTCCTCCATACCAACAATCTCAAGTTATCTGCTTCAAAGACAATCATCGGTGCCACATCAGTCAACATACTAGGGTGGATTTGGAAAAACGGATGCATCCATGCAAGTCCTCCTCGTGTCTCGACGTTGTCTTCCTGTCAACCCCCTACTACAGTGCGCGGTCTTCTTTCATTCCTTAAGTGCTTACAAGGTTCTTTCCAGAGTCATACCCAGTACGTCGGGACCCCTGGAGTAGGCTACTAATGACACTTGGCAAGGTGTTTGATGTCTTACAGCAGCACACATGTACATTTTTAAACCTAGACCCGTATACTTGTTAATATATTACAAAGTATTCAAGAAAATTATCCTGTCCCTCTTCATTGTCAACCTAATGAAATATCGTGGGTTTGGGTTATTACAACAACCTTTGACAAGGTATATAGGTCTAAACGACATACTCCCTTCCAAACATAATTAGAAACTTGTCTCCATGGTTATTTTAGTGCTCAATATACACGGGATTCAGGGACAACCAAGACACCAAAAAGCGATTGAACATTCATGACAAAATATTTTAGTACTTACAGAAATAGAAAAGGAAAATAATCATAAATTTATAAAATGTTTAAATCATTCATTAAGTTAACAATAAGGTGAAGAATTACTTATGGATAACAACTTTTTGTTTTATTGGGTGACGACGTTTCGATGTAGTTCTTGCATGGAAATTATGTGATCAGAAATGGCAGATTTGTAATCAAGTTTATTAACAGATGTTTGGTGTTCTTTTAGTCTAATGTTGAGGGGCATCCATAAACTAAATGGTTGGCGTTAGAATGGGGAAAATCCATACAGTATGTAGCCTGTAAAAACCGAAAACGTGTTCGAAAAGTAAACAAAATTTAAATAACCGGGACGACCTTTCATTCATTTTATGACAAAGTTAGTTCAAAACAATACTTTACCGTACATTTTCGAGAGTAGAAGCACTAAAAAGCATGGCCAATAATGGCCAATAATTTCAACATTCTGTTATAACGTCAAAATGTCAACATTTTGGCAGCTCATGCCACTTTAAGTTATGGGTTCTCTCTGTAAACACCTGATGTTAGTTATTAATACACCAAGAAGTTGATTTCAGAACTTGTTAACGCTTCTGATGTCAGCCCCACTGAAATTTAGGTTTTAAACAAATACCAGACTGTCCAACTTGTCGAGGTATATCTTTTTACTCAAATAAATGAAAATTGTTTTAATAATTTAAATTGATGCGCGAATTTGTAAAATTGTTTCCATTGTTTCTAGTACAACACTGTATCATCATGTTTTCTGAATTTTTTACTACAGGTAATTACAAAAGGGTATAAATTTCAAAGCAAAGCCTTGGCATGTACTGCAGACAATTTTCACTTTATTATACGACTTTTAACAAGAAAATATAAATAAATTTGTCTATCCTGGGCAGTTTGGCTCCGTAAATCATATTGTATAGTCATGTAAACTTCCTAACTTTATCCACAAAAATAAACCTGTAACAATAAGATGAGCAATATTAAGCATGATACGGGTAGGTAAGCTTATGTTGATTGGCCCAGTAATTAAAACCAAAGAGGGAAAGATTATCTCTGTTGTGACTTCCTGAACACTCAGTATGTGGCCAGCTTCAGAATGGCCCTGGTCACCTTATCAGATGGAAGCCTGTGATTGTCGTGAACATTATATAATTTATAGGAAGTTTCTTTTAAGGTTTAACAAAAACAAAAGTGCAGAAAACAGAGAAAAATTATGTGAAGATAGAATAAAATTCAAGAATATATCTAAGAAATACAAGAGAAAATGTAAGAATACTCAAGGAAACAAGATACTTAAACTAAAATACGAAAACCCAAAAGAATTTTATAAAATTTTTGGACAAACTAAGAAACATGTTATAGGTGATATTACCCAGGGTGACTTCTTAGATTGTTTCAAGCGCTTGGTAGGTTTTACTCAAATAGAAGCTAGAGATAATGAAAACGAAAATGTACAAGATTTTCCTACCCACACTGAATTGAATGCTAATGTTACAGCTAATGAAGTAAGTAGTGCCCCTGCTTTGAAGGGGGAGGGCCTCGGGGAGCGGCTCCCCGCTGGCCCTCCGGACCCAGCCCCTGCTTTGAAGGGGGAGGGCCTCGGGGAGCGGCTCCGGACCCAGCCCCTGCTTTGAAGGGGGAGGGCCTCGGGGAGCGGCTCCGGACCCAGCCCCTGCTTTGAAGGGGGAGGGCCTCGGGGAGCGGCTCCGGACCCAGCCCCTGCTTTGAAGGGGGAGGGCCTCGGGGAGCGGCTCCGGACCCAGCCCCTGCTTTGAAGGGGGAGGGCCTCGGGGAGCGGCTCCCCGCTGGCCCTCCGGACGCCACAAAATCCTTAGCCACAAAATCCTTAGCCACAAAATCCTTAGCCACAAAATCCTTAGCCACAAAATCCTTAGCCACAAAATCCTTAGCCACAAAATCCTTAGCCACAAAATCCTTAGCCACAAAATCCTTAGCCACAAAATCCTTAGCCACAAAATCCTTAGCCACAAAATCCTTAGCCACAAAATCCTTAGCCACAAAATCCTTAGCCACAAAATCCTTAGCCACAAAATCCTTAGCCACAAAATCCTTAGCCACAAAATCCTTAGCCACAAAATCCTTAGCCACAAAATCCTTAGCCACAAAATCCTTAGCCACAAAATCCTTAGCCACAAAATCCTTAGCCACAAAATCCTTAGCCACAAAATCCTTAGCCACAAAATCCTTAGCCACAAAATCCTTAGCCACAAAATCCTTAGCCACAAAATCCTTAGCCACAAAATCCTTAGCCACAAAATCCTTAGCCACAAAATCCTTAGCCACAAAATCCTTAGCCACAAAATCCTTAGCCACAAAATCCTTAGCCACAAAATCCTTAGCCACAAAATCCTTAGCCACAAAATCCTTAGCCACAAAATCCTTAGCCACAAAATCCTTAGCCACAAAATCCTTAGCCACAAAATCCTTAGCCACAAAATCCTTAGCCACAAAATCCTTAGCCACAAAATCCTTAGCCACAAAATCCTTAGCCACAAAATCCTTAGCCACAAAATCCTTAGCCACAAAATCCTTAGCCACAAAATCCTTAGCCACAAAATCCTTAGCCACAAAATCCTTAGCCACAAAATCCTTAGCCACAAAATCCTTAGCCACAAAATCCTTAGCCACAAAATCCTTAGCCACAAAATCCTTAGCCACAAAATCCTTAGCCACAAAATCCTTAGCCACAAAATCCTTAGCCACAAAATCCTTAGCCACAAAATCCTTAGCCACAAAATCCTTAGCCACAAAATCCTTAGCCACAAAATCCTTAGCCACAAAATCCTTAGCCACAAAATCCTTAGCCACAAAATCCTTAGCCACAAAATCCTTAGCCACAAAATCCTTAGCCACAAAATCCTTAGCCACAAAATCCTTAGCCACAAAATCCTTAGCCACAAAATCCTTAGCCACAAAATCCTTAGCCACAAAATCCTTAGCCACAAAATCCTTAGCCACAAAATCCTTAGCCACAAAATCCTTAGCCACAAAATCCTTAGCCACAAAATCCTTAGCCACAAAATCCTTAGCCACAAAATCCTTAGCCACAAAATCCTTAGCCACAAAATCCTTAGCCACAAAATCCTTAGCCACAAAATCCTTAGCCACAAAATCCTTAGCCACAAAATCCTTAGCCACAAAATCCTTAGCCACAAAATCCTTAGCCACAAAATCCTTAGCCACAAAATCCTTAGCCACAAAATCCTTAGCCACAAAATCCTTAGCCACAAAATCCTTAGCCACAAAATCCTTAGCCACAAAATCCTTAGCCACAAAATCCTTAGCCACAAAATCCTTAGCCACAAAATCCTTAGCCACAAAATCCTTAGCCACAAAATCCTTAGCCACAAAATCCTTAGCCACAAAATCCTTAGCCACAAAATCCTTAGCCACAAAATCCTTAGCCACAAAATCCTTAGCCACAAAATCCTTAGCCACAAAATCCTTAGCCACAAAATCCTTAGCCACAAAATCCTTAGCCACAAAATCCTTAGCCACAAAATCCTTAGCCACAAAATCCTTAGCCACAAAATCCTTAGCCACAAAATCCTTAGCCACAAAATCCTTAGCCACAAAATCCTTAGCCACAAAATCCTTAGCCACAAAATCCTTAGCCACAAAATCCTTAGCCACAAAATCCTTAGCCACAAAATCCTTAGCCACAAAATCCTTAGCCACAAAATCCTTAGCCACAAAATCCTTAGCCACAAAATCCTTAGCCACAAAATCCTTAGCCACAAAATCCTTAGCCACAAAATCCTTAGCCACAAAATCCTTAGCCACAAAATCCTTAGCCACAAAATCCTTAGCCACAAAATCCTTAGCCACAAAATCCTTAGCCACAAAATCCTTAGCCACAAAATCCTTAGCCACAAAATCCTTAGCCACAAAATCCTTAGCCACAAAATCCTTAGCCACAAAATCCTTAGCCACAAAATCCTTAGCCACAAAATCCTTAGCCACAAAATCCTTAGCCACAAAATCCTTAGCCACAAAATCCTTAGCCACAAAATCCTTAGCCACAAAATCCTTAGCCACAAAATCCTTAGCCACAAAATCCTTAGCCACAAAATCCTTAGCCACAAAATCCTTAGCCACAAAATCCTTAGCCACAAAATCCTTAGCCACAAAATCCTTAGCCACAAAATCCTTAGCCACAAAATCCTTAGCCACAAAATCCTTAGCCACAAAATCCTTAGCCACAAAATCCTTAGCCACAAAATCCTTAGCCACAAAATCCTTAGCCACAAAATCCTTAGCCACAAAATCCTTAGCCACAAAATCCTTAGCCACAAAATCCTTAGCCACAAAATCCTTAGCCACAAAATCCTTAGCCACAAAATCCTTAGCCACAAAATCCTTAGCCACAAAATCCTTAGCCACAAAATCCTTAGCCACAAAATCCTTAGCCACAAAATCCTTAGCCACAAAATCCTTAGCCACAAAATCCTTAGCCACAAAATCCTTAGCCACAAAATCCTTAGCCACAAAATCCTTAGCCACAAAATCCTTAGCCACAAAATCCTTAGCCACAAAATCCTTAGCCACAAAATCCTTAGCCACAAAATCCTTAGCCACAAAATCCTTAGCCACAAAATCCTTAGCCACAAAATCCTTAGCCACAAAATCCTTAGCCACAAAATCCTTAGCCACAAAATCCTTAGCCACAAAATCCTTAGCCACAAAATCCTTAGCCACAAAATCCTTAGCCACAAAATCCTTAGCCACAAAATCCTTAGCCACAAAATCCTTAGCCACAAAATCCTTAGCCACAAAATCCTTAGCCACAAAATCCTTAGCCACAAAATCCTTAGCCACAAAATCCTTAGCCACAAAATCCTTAGCCACAAAATCCTTAGCCACAAAATCCTTAGCCACAAAATCCTTAGCCACAAAATCCTTAGCCACAAAATCCTTAGCCACAAAATCCTTAGCCACAAAATCCTTAGCCACAAAATCCTTAGCCACAAAATCCTTAGCCACAAAATCCTTAGCCACAAAATCCTTAGCCACAAAATCCTTAGCCACAAAATCCTTAGCCACAAAATCCTTAGCCACAAAATCCTTAGCCACAAAATCCTTAGCCACAAAATCCTTAGCCACAAAATCCTTAGCCACAAAATCCTTAGCCACAAAATCCTTAGCCACAAAATCCTTAGCCACAAAATCCTTAGCCACAAAATCCTTAGCCACAAAATCCTTAGCCACAAAATCCTTAGCCACAAAATCCTTAGCCACAAAATCCTTAGCCACAAAATCCTTAGCCACAAAATCCTTAGCCACAAAATCCTTAGCCACAAAATCCTTAGCCACAAAATCCTTAGCCACAAAATCCTTAGCCACAAAATCCTTAGCCACAAAATCCTTAGCCACAAAATCCTTAGCCACAAAATCCTTAGCCACAAAATCCTTAGCCACAAAATCCTTAGCCACAAAATCCTTAGCCACAAAATCCTTAGCCACAAAATCCTTAGCCACAAAATCCTTAGCCACAAAATCCTTAGCCACAAAATCCTTAGCCACAAAATCCTTAGCCACAAAATCCTTAGCCACAAAATCCTTAGCCACAAAATCCTTAGCCACAAAATCCTTAGCCACAAAATCCTTAGCCACAAAATCCTTAGCCACAAAATCCTTAGCCACAAAATCCTTAGCCACAAAATCCTTAGCCACAAAATCCTTAGCCACAAAATCCTTAGCCACAAAATCCTTAGCCACAAAATCCTTAGCCACAAAATCCTTAGCCACAAAATCCTTAGCCACAAAATCCTTAGCCACAAAATCCTTAGCCACAAAATCCTTAGCCACAAAATCCTTAGCCACAAAATCCTTAGCCACAAAATCCTTAGCCACAAAATCCTTAGCCACAAAATCCTTAGCCACAAAATCCTTAGCCACAAAATCCTTAGCCACAAAATCCTTAGCCACAAAATCCTTAGCCACAAAATCCTTAGCCACAAAATCCTTAGCCACAAAATCCTTAGCCACAAAATCCTTAGCCACAAAATCCTTAGCCACAAAATCCTTAGCCACAAAATCCTTAGCCACAAAATCCTTAGCCACAAAATCCTTAGCCACAAAATCCTTAGCCACAAAATCCTTAGCCACAAAATCCTTAGCCACAAAATCCTTAGCCACAAAATCCTTAGCCACAAAATCCTTAGCCACAAAATCCTTAGCCACAAAATCCTTAGCCACAAAATCCTTAGCCACAAAATCCTTAGCCACAAAATCCTTAGCCACAAAATCCTTAGCCACAAAATCCTTAGCCACAAAATCCTTAGCCACAAAATCCTTAGCCACAAAATCCTTAGCCACAAAATCCTTAGCCACAAAATCCTTAGCCACAAAATCCTTAGCCACAAAATCCTTAGCCACAAAATCCTTAGCCACAAAATCCTTAGCCACAAAATCCTTAGCCACAAAATCCTTAGCCACAAAATCCTTAGCCACAAAATCCTTAGCCACAAAATCCTTAGCCACAAAATCCTTAGCCACAAAATCCTTAGCCACAAAATCCTTAGCCACAAAATCCTTAGCCACAAAATCCTTAGCCACAAAATCCTTAGCCACAAAATCCTTAGCCACAAAATCCTTAGCCACAAAATCCTTAGCCACAAAATCCTTAGCCACAAAATCCTTAGCCACAAAATCCTTAGCCACAAAATCCTTAGCCACAAAATCCTTAGCCACAAAATCCTTAGCCACAAAATCCTTAGCCACAAAATCCTTAGCCACAAAATCCTTAGCCACAAAATCCTTAGCCACAAAATCCTTAGCCACAAAATCCTTAGCCACAAAATCCTTAGCCACAAAATCCTTAGCCACAAAATCCTTAGCCACAAAATCCTTAGCCACAAAATCCTTAGCCACAAAATCCTTAGCCACAAAATCCTTAGCCACAAAATCCTTAGCCACAAAATCCTTAGCCACAAAATCCTTAGCCACAAAATCCTTAGCCACAAAATCCTTAGCCACAAAATCCTTAGCCACAAAATCCTTAGCCACAAAATCCTTAGCCACAAAATCCTTAGCCACAAAATCCTTAGCCACAAAATCCTTAGCCACAAAATCCTTAGCCACAAAATCCTTAGCCACAAAATCCTTAGCCACAAAATCCTTAGCCACAAAATCCTTAGCCACAAAATCCTTAGCCACAAAATCCTTAGCCACAAAATCCTTAGCCACAAAATCCTTAGCCACAAAATCCTTAGCCACAAAATCCTTAGCCACAAAATCCTTAGCCACAAAATCCTTAGCCACAAAATCCTTAGCCACAAAATCCTTAGCCACAAAATCCTTAGCCACAAAATCCTTAGCCACAAAATCCTTAGCCACAAAATCCTTAGCCACAAAATCCTTAGCCACAAAATCCTTAGCCACAAAATCCTTAGCCACAAAATCCTTAGCCACAAAATCCTTAGCCACAAAATCCTTAGCCACAAAATCCTTAGCCACAAAATCCTTAGCCACAAAATCCTTAGCCACAAAATCCTTAGCCACAAAATCCTTAGCCACAAAATCCTTAGCCACAAAATCCTTAGCCACAAAATCCTTAGCCACAAAATCCTTAGCCACAAAATCCTTAGCCACAAAATCCTTAGCCACAAAATCCTTAGCCACAAAATCCTTAGCCACAAAATCCTTAGCCACAAAATCCTTAGCCACAAAATCCTTAGCCACAAAATCCTTAGCCACAAAATCCTTAGCCACAAAATCCTTAGCCACAAAATCCTTAGCCACAAAATCCTTAGCCACAAAATCCTTAGCCACAAAATCCTTAGCCACAAAATCCTTAGCCACAAAATCCTTAGCCACAAAATCCTTAGCCACAAAATCCTTAGCCACAAAATCCTTAGCCACAAAATCCTTAGCCACAAAATCCTTAGCCACAAAATCCTTAGCCACAAAATCCTTAGCCACAAAATCCTTAGCCACAAAATCCTTAGCCACAAAATCCTTAGCCACAAAATCCTTAGCCACAAAATCCTTAGCCACAAAATCCTTAGCCACAAAATCCTTAGCCACAAAATCCTTAGCCACAAAATCCTTAGCCACAAAATCCTTAGCCACAAAATCCTTAGCCACAAAATCCTTAGCCACAAAATCCTTAGCCACAAAATCCTTAGCCACAAAATCCTTAGCCACAAAATCCTTAGCCACAAAATCCTTAGCCACAAAATCCTTAGCCACAAAATCCTTAGCCACAAAATCCTTAGCCACAAAATCCTTAGCCACAAAATCCTTAGCCACAAAATCCTTAGCCACAAAATCCTTAGCCACAAAATCCTTAGCCACAAAATCCTTAGCCACAAAATCCTTAGCCACAAAATCCTTAGCCACAAAATCCTTAGCCACAAAATCCTTAGCCACAAAATCCTTAGCCACAAAATCCTTAGCCACAAAATCCTTAGCCACAAAATCCTTAGCCACAAAATCCTTAGCCACAAAATCCTTAGCCACAAAATCCTTAGCCACAAAATCCTTAGCCACAAAATCCTTAGCCACAAAATCCTTAGCCACAAAATCCTTAGCCACAAAATCCTTAGCCACAAAATCCTTAGCCACAAAATCCTTAGCCACAAAATCCTTAGCCACAAAATCCTTAGCCACAAAATCCTTAGCCACAAAATCCTTAGCCACAAAATCCTTAGCCACAAAATCCTTAGCCACAAAATCCTTAGCCACAAAATCCTTAGCCACAAAATCCTTAGCCACAAAATCCTTAGCCACAAAATCCTTAGCCACAAAATCCTTAGCCACAAAATCCTTAGCCACAAAATCCTTAGCCACAAAATCCTTAGCCACAAAATCCTTAGCCACAAAATCCTTAGCCACAAAATCCTTAGCCACAAAATCCTTAGCCACAAAATCCTTAGCCACAAAATCCTTAGCCACAAAATCCTTAGCCACAAAATCCTTAGCCACAAAATCCTTAGCCACAAAATCCTTAGCCACAAAATCCTTAGCCACAAAATCCTTAGCCACAAAATCCTTAGCCACAAAATCCTTAGCCACAAAATCCTTAGCCACAAAATCCTTAGCCACAAAATCCTTAGCCACAAAATCCTTAGCCACAAAATCCTTAGCCACAAAATCCTTAGCCACAAAATCCTTAGCCACAAAATCCTTAGCCACAAAATCCTTAGCCACAAAATCCTTAGCCACAAAATCCTTAGCCACAAAATCCTTAGCCACAAAATCCTTAGCCACAAAATCCTTAGCCACAAAATCCTTAGCCACAAAATCCTTAGCCACAAAATCCTTAGCCACAAAATCCTTAGCCACAAAATCCTTAGCCACAAAATCCTTAGCCACAAAATCCTTAGCCACAAAATCCTTAGCCACAAAATCCTTAGCCACAAAATCCTTAGCCACAAAATCCTTAGCCACAAAATCCTTAGCCACAAAATCCTTAGCCACAAAATCCTTAGCCACAAAATCCTTAGCCACAAAATCCTTAAAGGCTAATGATTTTTGTGGCTAAGGATTTTTGTGGCTAAGGATTTTTGTGGCTAAGGATTTTTTGGCTAAGGATTTTGTGGCTAATTTACATTTCGTATATTTGATTGCATAAAGGAAATAAAAAAAACACATGCACACAACAAATGGGTACAAATTGTCTTTATAAAAACATTTACTGTATACGTTTTTACATTTGGTATATTTGCATGAATTATTTCTTCAGTTTGTCTTTATCGATGTTATACTATCAGAGTGATTCACATTAAATAATGTCACCATAATCATGTAGTGCAAGTCTGCGCTTTGCGGGCGTTTTCAGGAGTCATTAGAACGTTGCAATCCGAAGGTTACTTGAAAGAAATAGTTTATCACATTATGAATTTTCATCCCTCACTTTTACTGCAGAATAAAAAGTTCATCTTTCCATCTTTGTTGCATCCAATGGCTTAGTCATCTTGGAGGTCCATATCAGACATTCCGATAGCGGTCATTTAATCTCACTGGTATTAAGTTAGCGATTTCTGTACAGATCTCTCCTCAGTGGGAAAAATAACCCGCTGTAATAATTCTGCAATAAAGTAGATAAAAAGATTGACATAGATAGCAAGCAAAAAAAAAAAGAAGGTATATTTTCATTAAAGTGGCATGAGCTGCCAAAATGTTGATATTTCGACGTTAAAACAGAATGTTGAAATTATTGCCTATTTTTCTCAAGACGTATTATTCAGAAGCTTTTTATAGCTTCTAGTCTCGAAAATGTACGTTAAAGTATTGTTTTGAACTAACTTTGGCGGAGAATGAATGAATGGTCGTCCCCGTTATTTAAAGGGCACATACTGTATGGATTTACCTCATTCAAACGCCAATCATTTAGATTTTCGATGACCTCCAAAGAATCTTACTGACGTGACGATCAGACATGAAAAAAGTTTGAATTTTGGCAGCTCATGCTACTTTGAAGCAGACCCAAAAGTAATACCTAGTAAATACAGAAAACCACCAACTGTTTTAATGTAAACGGTAGTCTAGATTTTTGCAGAGAGGAGGAGACACCGCGTAAGTTGTGATTCTCCGTTGTGATTGTGATTAGAAGAAAAAATAAGACCTGATCAATCTCTGATGAAAGACAGTTAGTAGACTTTCCGCCAAAAATATACATTTAAAATAATTATTTAGGGAATTCCCCGTTCATTATATTTTGTCTAAAAGTCAGAAAACAAACAGCGGAAAATGCACCACACGCGCACCTACAACCTACAATATTCTCAGTCAGTAAACAAAGCATTCCCCAATTAAAACTCACTATTCAGCGGTAAGTGGGAACTAGGAAAGTCACAAATGGCAATCTAGAAACATCTACATAAAACAGTGGAATAGCACACACTTAAAAATCCTTGTTCCGCGCTTGTCCCTTTAAAGTTTTCCCTTATTGCTATTACTCGTCCGTTTTTTTAATAAATCGCCCATTTCGAAGCTGGTTAAAAACTTGTTTGACAATGGCAGCAACTCGAAATTTGAATACTAACATGAATTCTTTGATAGAGTTTTGTTTCCCCTCAAAATATGGCAAATATATCAATGAATATCGAAATCTATCCAAATCCGTGACGTCAAAAAATTATAATCGTCACTGATATGTGACAATTGACGCAATCACGTTTGACCTCCCGGATTTGAATAAATTGTGACGTCACAGACTTTTATTAAAAAATAAAGGTGTTTATAGTGGCATGAGCTGCCAAAATTCGTACTATTTTCATAATTTTTGATCGTCACGACAGTAAGAGGCTTTGAAGGCCATCGAAAAAATAAATAATTGGCGTTGGAATCATACAGTATGTGGCCTGTACAAACCGAAAAGTAAACAAAGTTGGTTCAAAGCAATACTTTATCGTTCATTCTCGAGACTAGAAGCACTAAAAAGCTTCTGAATTATACGTCTTAAGAAAAATAACCAATAATTTCAACATTCTGTTTTAACGTCAAAATATCAGCATTTTGGCAACGACCACATATTGGAGGTCTACTTAATTTGATAACTTATTTCAGAGGATGTCAAGACGTTATAGGCCAACAGTACAGACACATTTAGCTAAATATCATTTTATACCATTAGCCAAGCTGTCCAAAATGTATTAGGAGTAGATACTAAAGTGGTATTATCTCTCAAAAAAATGGATCCAAATTCCCCTATTTTTGGCAGATCATGCCACTTTTAATTGTTTGATAAACTGTTTTTGACAAAATTATTTCAATCAATAACTTCATATTGGACGTTGGTAAAATTGAAGGCAATCAAACCAGACCTCAAATAGGAAAACATTTTTCATGACGATTTAAATAAAACGATCAATAGGACAAAACATAATGGACTGTACTTACACGATGAGAATTACTCCATTCCTAGATAAGAAATCTGTGCGCAATGGAACTCCTATGTGGACTGGGCTTTAGATCTTGCAAATTAGACATAGCAGCATAAACCATCCGTGTTTAATGCCATTCGCGAAAGACGTCCCAAGGACGGTCTATTTCAGGAAGTCCTTACATTTCTATATATACCTGAACAGTACGCTTTATTTACATAATGTACCATGGGAGAAATTTGTGTAGTCTTACACGAGAGACGGTAACAATGGATAAAGAGGAAGGGGTAGGGGTGAACGACTATCCCTACCCAGAAAATCATGTGTTTGAGCACAGCAAGTTATGCCGTGCTAGCTCTTACTGTTCTCTCTGCTGTACTTCAGTAGGCCTATAAACACACTGTGAGGCAGTCAGTACGGACTGGAGTAAGGTCAATTTTGATGTATGGGATCGACTATCACAATTAAACAAACGAAAACATTCCCGTTGTATGTACATCCCGCTATGTAAATTGTAGTCTGATGAATGTGATCGGCTATTACAATTAAATAAACAAAAATATTCCCGATGTATGTGGAGCCCGATATGTATAGTGTATTTTGATGAATGTGATCGACTATTACAATTAAATAATGTGATTTAGTATCTCTTACATGTTGTGACTTCTGTCCTTTCCCATTTATGGCCGTTCAATTACTACCAGTATTGTTCTGTTTTGTAATGGCTATATGTACTGTCATGTATAATGAATGTGTTAATCCTTTGTAAATTGTCTTCCAAATATGTATGTCGTTAATATTTATTGCCAGGTTAAATGCATAATAAGTGTGTTAGTAATTTGTAAATATGGTTCCCCAATTGTATGTCTACTATATTCATTGTTAAGTTACATGTATAATTGGTGTGTTGGTAATTTCAAATTTGTCTCCCCTGATTGTATGTTTATTATACTTATTGCTTATTTACATGGAAAATGAATGTTTGAGTCACTTTGTAAATTGTCTTCCCTAAATGTATGTGTATTGCATTTATTTCTAATTTACATTTAACATGAATGTGTGTCCAATGAGTGTGTGAATCTTTTGAAAATTTGTCTCCCCTAATTGTATGTCTATTATATTTATTGCTAATTTACATGTAAAATGAATGTTTTAGTGCTTTGTAAATTTGTCTCCCCCTAATTGTATCTCTATTATACTTATGCTAATTTACATGTAAAATGAATGTCTTAGTGCTTTGTAAATTTGTCTCCCCCTAATTGTACATGTATGTCTATTATACTTATGCTAATTTACATGTAAAATGAATGTCTTAGTGCTTTGTAAATTTGTCTCCCCCTAATTGTATGTCTATTATACTTATGCTAATTTACATGTAAAAGGAATGTCTTAGTGCTTTGTAAATGTGTCTCCCCTAATTGTATGTCTATTATACTTATGCTAATTTACATGTAAAAGGAATGTCTTAGTGCTTTGTAAATTTGTCCCCCCTAATTGTATGTCTATTATATTTATGCTAATTTACATGTAAAAGGAATGTCTTAGTGCTTTGTAAATTTGTCTCCCCCTAATTGTATGTCTATTATACTTATGCTAATTTACATGTAAAAGGAATGTCTTAGTGCTTTGTAAATTTGTCTCCCCTAATTGTATGTCTATTATACTTATGCTAATTTACATGTAAAAGGAATGTCTTAGTGCTTTGTAAATTTGTCTCCCCTAATTGTATCTCTATTATACTTAGGGAGCGTTTCCATAAATCGTGATTACTTAAATCGTAATTTTTTCGCGATTTCGAAAATTTCACGATTGAATCACGATTGAATCGTGTTTTTTTCACGATTCGATCCAATCGTGTTACTTGTAAAGTTTTAAAATCACGATTGACTGACACGGCTACAAAATCACGATTAACAGAAATCACGATTGACATGTGTATTGCGCAGTAATATGTGTAATGCCGGGTGAGTTGTCTGGGCAGGTCTAGCCCGCCTGCGACACACGAACTAGTTCGCATGTCACTCAGCCTTTCTACAATTATATCAGCTCCATAAGAAAATAAAGACTGGGATTAGTTTGAAAACGTACCAACACATTGTTTATAAAATCAACTTACTTGTTCAAGGAGGTCTGCCCATTGTTAATCGTGCGCGTGCGTAAATCATAGGTATTTGCTCATCGGACTTCCTTTCCTGCGCCTTTGTTAACAATCTTAAGCTCACTTGGCGCACTCAACAAAAAATATCCCTGATTATGATCGGCTCTCCTTGACTTTAGTTAAAGGTGTTTATAAAATTCCTTAATTGACTTTAAGTGAGTCTTACAAACGCAATCTGTCAACAGTTGGTAAACTCAACGGGGCTCACAACACAAACTGAGGTTAGAATTTAGCACCGGATAAGGATTATAGTCTACCCCCTTCTTACGGGTTTTTTGTTTATTTTGACGAAAGTCACCCACGGAATCTTACCATTTTAAAATGTCTAAATAGTTTATTTTCAAACTAATTCTAAGAATATCACAGTTTTATTTCTGAACCTTGCCCAATTTAGTTTCATAGGCGACATCGTAGGCGTATAGCTTTCTGGTTATGCTTTTAAAGGCGATTCTGTCTCGCATACATCTAAAAAAAACACACAGTGTAATTTCATTTCGTATAAAATAATATTTAGAATGGTTATGACAAGTATGTAGGTACTTGAAATGATTTTTTTTTACATTATTTTTAACTGACAGAAATTCCTGTTAGCTATTCAGCCAAGCACGCCAAATATAAGTTGACCTGCATCTCAAAAACGTCACCCGCTTCGGTATAAAATATTTGGAATAGGCTTATTGGTGAAAAGTAGATTGGTAGTATTAGGTACCAGAAATAAGCTACTTTAAACCATATCTAACTAACGGAAACTCCAATTAGATATTTAGCCCATCGCGTAGAATACATGTATTGAAATCGCTTTGGTTTATGATGGGGCATTTTACAGAGGAGCACTGATTATCCTCGATCGGCTTGAAATTGGAATCACAGTCGTATGTAAAGCTATAACAAAACTATTTGTTCGTTTTTTTTCCAACTGAATTTCTCATTAAGTAGAAAGAAGCGAGTAGTCGTACAACGATACTGCCTAAAATCGCTTTTCACGAAAGCAATAAAAAAAAAAAAGGACCTACCCTCTCTAAAACTGTCATTCTCAAATAACAAGGACATTTCTAAAATGCTATCCTCTGTTCTTTTTTCAGACAAAAAGACTCATAAGAGACAAGCTTTACTATACGTAAAACGGATTAAATATTAAATCGTCAAATAGAAGCAGAGAGGGGCCAGCCAGTTGCGTTGTTATTAAAGGCAATGATATTTGCACATATACGTGGTTAGAATAATAATATACATTTTGTTATATATTGAGCTTTTGTATATTTCATGTGAATTCCATGAAGCTTGATTACTAACCTTATTGTCTGAATTATCTGAAATATATCTAAATTCTACAAGTTTCAACTTTGACAGGTTGATATTTAACATTTACTAGCTGTTGTAGTATATTGTCTTATTTAAAAGTAAGTATTCCATCATTTTCTGCTCAACATTTTGTAGGTTATCGTATTAATGCATGTATAATCCTTTACAACCCACTGAAGATTACTGCTGCTTTCGATAAGTATATAGTTAAAGTGATCAGACCTAATCTTCTCAACGGGATCCACAAGTCTTTTTGCGCGGACTTTTTTCATGGAGGTACTGGGGAACGCTGCTGTGCTTTTGGCTAAGCCGATGGTTAAGGGATTTATTCCACCACGGTAGGCATGATCTAAATTATTAAAAGACAAGGTAAAGATTAATTATTGGACAAAGATATTACAAACTCGAACTACTGCATTGTTTTATTTTGTATATAAAGAAAAAACTTTCGTTTACCGTCCAGTATAATTATAGCGGCATATTAAACACTTTCGAATCTCTCTGTATAACTTACCATGACCTCTAATGTCCCTAGAGTTGTGCCCAGGTGGGCTTTGGTGCTATTCGATATTGATGGATGCACGATGGTGTTAAAGACCTCATCTATTCAATCAAGTAATACTTTATCTGAAGGAGATATTTCAATGACCGAAGTGGGGAAAGTTCTTCAGAAAATAGAGATCCTGAAACTTGCAGGTAATGATTGTTCACTTAATTTCTATGGTTTTAAATTTCTGTTATTTCTTACTTTTAAAAAATAGGTGATTAAAGTTTTACTTTACAAAGATAATAGCAGAAGTATTGAATGCACGTGTATCTTTTTTCTACAACGTATATTTGTTATTATTTTTGCAGATTTAAAATCAGCGATTGACGAATACGAAGCTGAGTGGCAAATCAGTTCCCGCTCGGATGCAATATCTGCGGCAAAGGACGATGGGATGAGCGGCGGATATTTAGATGTCACAGGGGATCGATCGGAATTGACTGCCGATTCATTTCTACAGTATTTTGAGGAAGTTGATTTAGGCAGCATAGCAACTCCGCAAGCAAGTCCTCAGGCATTGAGTGTGAGGGAAGAGATTATCCTACTGCGAGAACAACAAGATACAATAATTAGGAACCAAGCCGAGATGAAAGATACCCTGTCTGAAATGCTTGGACTATTGCAAGCACGGTTCTACAAGAAACAGCGACTAACCCAGACGCGTGATATCACAAGCCCTGATGCGATAGTTCCTGTTGTAAAGGAATCCCTTCCTATCCAGGCCCCAACCATTGTGTCCACTCAGGCATCTGCCACTTTTCCTACCCAAGCACCAATCATTCAGACTGACGATAACCTGTTCTCAAGCCACCCAACCGTCCTCCCTGTAACTATTCCAGAGGAGATCGATAGATCAACAGCGATGGACGCCTCATCCGAAAACCTGAATATCCCCGCCCCCATCTACGTGGAACCACTTACTACAATCAATATAGAGGATATTGCGCCAGCTCCAAACACACCAAGTCCTAAACGACCTCAGCAAGTATCGAGCTTCGGTTTGAACATAGGTTCCACACGAAACCCACTGTTTGTTGATAGGAACAGCTTTATTAGGAACAAGAAGATGCCCACAGCCAAGCGATTCATTTTAGGGATGATGGACCAAGTGTTTTCGATAGAAGAACTTGCGACATCTAACATAGACGGTGGTACAATGAAGTACAGTGGGCAAGTGGTGCAGAAGAAGAAATTGTCCGAATTCAAACTTTCAGCTATATATAGACACGCAGCACTTTTGTACGGAACACACGAAGATGAGATAAGGGGCAACAGTGACATACGTAACTCTATCAATGCAAAATGTAGGGCCAAGCGTCAGGCGATGCAGAAGGGTGTTCACTCTTAAGCCCTGTTTTGACATTTAATTGTTACAAAATAAACAGTTGTTATTTCATCAATCTGTGTTACTTTGTTTTAACGAAGGTTTTCTTAACAGGCACACTTGCCCGAAAACTGCCGTTGACATTCAAAATTGTTTGCGCAGGGGGGGGGGGGGGGGGGGTCGAGAAGGACACAAGAAATCCAATACCTCGAGAATTTTGATTTACGAGAGAAATGAAGCGAGTGCGCGTTAACATACGAAAGAGTCGAATTTTCAAATTCATAATGACAAATTACATTTACATCAAGGTATATTTGTCAATCCTCGTATCGTTAAAGGCATTCCCCACGAAAGTAAACGTTAGTTTGATATTAAGCGTTAGTTCAAAGAAACGTTCCTAATTGAAATACTGTGTATCGCGGTAAGAATACCGATGAGATAGTAAATTGTGACAAAGAAATGCGAAAGAATGAGAGCGAGACGGCATATATTTTAAATAATTTATTTATTTTAATCATTTAATGGGTATAAATCGACAAAACAATGGAGAACATTGAAGACATTCGATGTAAAAGTACAACATTTTATAAATGAACCACCTATTATTTTCGTGGATGGCATAGAGTGATATGTCGTTTTTCGTCTCGTTTTGTAAGGAAGACGTATCTAAAACATATGGGACAGACATCGGTATTCCCACTAGACAGACCTGCGTCAAGTTCACTTTGTACAAAAGCTGGATGGTCAATCAGTTCGAGTAGGGACATGTATTCGCCCTTGGTTCTTGACGAGTCTGTTACAGGTGAGGGGATCTTGCCGCCTAACGTCTCTATCAAATTGAAGAATTTTTTTGCTCGCACGGGATGATTGGAGCAATAATCACAAGTTGGGTCACGGCACTTGTAAAACTCGAGTTGGTATTTTCGTCGGAAACAGTGTGCGTTGAAGAAAGCCAGTTCCTTGCGCAATGACGACAAGATAGGTGTCGTTCTGATAGCAGTTGCAGAGGAATCTACTAACTTCTTCAATAGGTGATGGTCGTCATATTTGTGGGACACGGAATGGCAAGATTCCCGGCGAGTAGTCACAGGGAAAGTATCGTACCGTTTCCCTTCCCAGTATTTACTGCAGTCCTCCATGGCGTTATCAAAAATTGTTTTTTCTTTTGCTGTCCTCTCTTCTTCTGTTAGATCACTCTGTTTACTTGGTGGCTGGTCCTCGCCCGGCAGGGTTATAGGTAAGGTTACCCCAGACAGCCATTTGGAAATGGGACCCCATGCTCGCTCAATCGGGTTGTATCGGGATTGCCCAGGGGCGTACGTTCCAATCAACAAGGCATCCAAATTTAAATCTCTCCAAAGTCTTCCAAAATTGATCAGGTTAACTGTTGACTTGGTAGACCAGTCAGGACCACCATCGGCTATAATTGTAACAACTGTCTTGGGGGTGACCTTGTCCTTGGTTAGGGGCTCCAAAAGATCTATCAAATGACCAGCATGTGACTGACTGGTGCTGGTATGGAATCGGCCAGCCTGTAAGTGAATTCTCAGGGGTCCGGTTCTAGGCCAGTTCACTCTTTTTCGTCCCATTCTGTCTAAATGTATGTGGTCCGATTTTCTCTCTCTCTGAGGGGGAGCACTGCTATGTCTCTTTCGCCTACAGTATCTTTCTGTTTTTCCAGGACTGACGCTTCTAGATCGCCGTTTTCTTGATAAACACATATATCCTGATGGTATAAGCTTGGAATCTACATACGGATAGTCATGATCAGGGTAATCTGGCAAGTCCTTTCGATGGAAAAAGCGCTTTATCTGGAAATGTCTGCTTACGGCTAAAGTCCCAACATTTATTTTATTTTTGTCATCACACGACAGACACACAGATTCACTATCACATAAAAAAGCAAGCTCGTTCATATAGTTTACGGAAGCACATGTATAGTGAAAATCTTTATGTTCTTTGGAGTGGTTGTTCATTTTGGCAGGTACTCGCGCATCAACTAATCCACTGTGTCTTTTGGCGTTCCTCGAAGATTTTCTTGCAGGTTTCATGAGACGATGTATGGTCACTCGGGATATGTTGCTCACTCCCGAAACATTTTTTTCAACATGTTTTTTAATATCAGCAAGCGTAACGCCGTTGGAATAGGCTGTGGCATCGCGTCTTCGGTTATGGGCCTCCGCTGAATGCTGTTGTATATACTCCGTGATGACCGGCACAAGTTGTGGATGTTGTTCAGCTAAAGACTTCCTTCCTCTCTTTACAGGAACAGATTTTCGATACTCGACCTCTGGACTATCCGAATCAGAACTAAACATCCAACAGTCTCCAGAATCGGAGTCAGAATCCATAGCTTTGGTTATGTGGAGAGAGTAGCAGCTAATATCATAAAATGTCAAACCATGATGTGTGTAACATCTTTTATAGGCCAACCTGAGTGCCAGGTAGAACTCATTGTCAAACTTACCAAACAGCTGGAGAGAAAATGTTAAACACAAAAACGGGTTTAGGCTGTAATGGTGGATTTTAAATTTAAGAGGATTAGAGCCTCTGTATACATATTGTTTAATCTCTCACTAATCCCACTTTCGCACCTGAGGACTGTTCACTTGTACTCCTACATTGTAATGGTTCAAAATAATAAAACAGTTCTTTTTTTCACGGGTACATAAACATATAAACAGTGCCTGAGTACATTTAATGAGGTCAACGGAAATAACGCAGTTAACATTGATACAAAGTCAACTGTTCATAATTAAATATTCTACAGTTAGCTTTAAAAAAAATGGAAATTAATGTAATTTGTCATTCTCTGAAGTAATGTTTAATGGCATTCACACTTTTTTACAAAAGTAAAATAAATTTTTGGTTTGTTTTTAGTTGTCTTTGTTTATTTATTAGAAGAGGAATGCATATTGTGACCACTCTATAAAATTTCATTGATTGACTTGTGTTTCACGTTGTGGTATATATCATTTCATTTAAACAGCAGTGTTGCAAGGATTATCGGAAAGGAAGCCAGGTCGTATATGCCATCGAAAACCTCAGATTTGGTAATAATACGACGACGGGAGAATAACATTTCTGTGGTAAACTGTGCTTGGCCTGAGCTTTTTTATTAATATAATCATCCTTTTATACATAATTAAAAAGGTTTATTTAACAATGTCCAAAATCAAGCTCATCAACTAAGGGCAACAAAAAATGTTACTGGTCATATGTAGGCATCGGCAAAATCGACAGATAAAAATTGTTGAAGCTACTGTATCGTCTCGCTGAATTTAGTCTTTATCTTAATTATTTTATAGGAACACCTGCAAAACAAGGAAGGAATACAACGAAATTGAATCGAAAAACATTTTATTATTGTGCAAACTTTTTAAAGTTTTGAAAGGAAATGTAATAGAGCCGACTGGTTGCTTTATAAAACAATAAATTAAAAGTGTTTTACATGCGGTTTAAACAGCTGGAAGGAGGGGAGCGATGCAATTTGCAATGTACATTTAACAACATACTTGGCGTTGATACATACAACCGGGCTCGTAAACCACAAACAGTTGAGAAGCTTTCTAAACAATAGACCTGCCCGCATGCCATCGCTATACACATTACTGAGTGCATTGGCACCGTAAGCGTACTGGGGAATGGGGCTTCGTCTCTTGGTGTCGTAAACAACTACATATCTGAATATAAAAAAACGCATTAAATTAATTAAAATTCGTGATTGGAGACCCAAATCTATTGTGTCAATGAATTTTTTAGAGTAATTCATAATAAAACAAGACTATCAGAAATATACTCTCTAAGCCGACACTAGCAAACGAGTCCTTCGCGTTACACTCGGCAATGAAGGATGAAATCGATGGTTTGATCAGGAACAAATAAGCTGTCGTGATAATATAAATTCCACAGACCAACAAAGTACTCAGTGGGAAACGTATAGCAGGTCAGCTGTAAAACAAAGACTCTCATTTGGAAAGCTAAATCCACAGCGGGACGCAGTCAGCTCCCGTTACTGTCTTGACCTCCTGCCGGACTACTTTCACGTCTGTCTCGATTGAAATAGCATTTCACGATCTTCGTGAAAAAATCACGATTTGAACTTGTCAATCGTGAAACCATCGTGATTTTTTTTACGATTGGACAAAAATCACGAACACCTCAAATTCGTTCAATCGTGATTTTGGATCAGAAATCACGATTGAATCACGAACGATTTATGGAAACGCTCCCTTATGCTAATTTACATGTAAAATGAATGTTTTAGTGCTTTGTAAATTTGTCTCCCCCTAATTGTCAGTCTATTATACTTATGCTAATTTACATGTAAAATGAATGTCTTAGTGTTTTGTAAAATTGTCTCCCCTAATTGTATGTCTATTATACTTATGCTAATTTACATGTAAAATGAATGTCTTAGTGCTTTGTAAATTTGTCTCCCCCTAATTGTATCTCTATTATACTTATGCTAATTTACATGTAAAATGAATGTTTTAGTGCTTTGTAAATTTGTCTCCCCTAATTGTATCTCTATTATACTTATGCTAATTTACATGTAAAATGAATGTCTTAGTGCTTTGTAAATTTGTCTCCCCCTAATTGTATGTCTATTATATTTATTGCTAATTTACATGTAAAATGAATGTCTTAGTGCTTTGTAAACTTGTCTCCCCTAATTGTATGTCTATTATACTCGTGCTAATTTACATGTAAAATGAATGTCTTAGTGCTTTGTAAACTTGTCTCCCCCTAATTGTATGCCTATTATACTTATTTACATGTAAACTGAATGTCTTAGTGCTTTGTAAATTTGTCTCCCCCTAATTGTATGTCTATTGTACTTATGCTAATTTACATGTAAAATGAATGTCTTAGTGCTTTGTAAATTTGTCTCCCCCTAATTGTAGTCTATTATACTTATGCTAATTTACATGTAAAATGAATGTCTTAGTGCTTTGTAAATTTGTCTCCCCCTAATTGTATGTCTATTATATTTATTGCTAATTTACATGTAAAATGAATGTCTTAGTGCTTTGTAAATTTGTCTCCCCCTAATTGTATGTCTATTATATTTATTGCTAATTTACATGTAAAATGAATGTCTTAGTGCTTTGTAAATTTGTCTCCCCCTTATTGTATGTCTATTATATTTATTGCTAATTTACATGTAAAATGAATGTCTTAGTGCTTTGTAAATTTGTCTCCCCCCTAATTGTATGTCTATTATATGTATTGCTAATTTACATGTAAAATGAATGTCTTAGTGCTTTGTAAATTTGTCTCCCCTAATTGTATGTCTATTATATTTATTGCTAATTTACATGTAAAATGAATGTCTTAGATCTTTGTAAGTTGTCTCCCTTTAATGTTGTCTATTATTATGTTAATCCTCCTGAATTCTGAATGTATATACTGGAAGTATGTTCTCTGTAACTATATTATCTCACCTTCTAATCACAACCCAAACATACTACATGCTCTGTTCTGCACACAGCGACAGGGCCTACACCTGACTTGTACTCTACCCTGATGTATATATCTTTCGTTTCTTTCTTCTTGTTTGTTGTCATATGTTTTAAAAATGATGTGAGCCTCTTTTATAACACAACCACTTTTAAATACATCTCTAATGGTTGAAAATGACGCCTATGAAGAGGGCAATAACTATCTCGCCGAACTGCCATTCTTCAATAATGACATAATAACATACTCAAGCGAATTTCCCCGAACCAACAATCTGACCACTTATCCAGACTTTGAAAACTTATGTTTTAATCCCCTCGAACTCAATATGACAGAAGGCACCCAATACACCACTGACGACTCACTTGAAGAACTACAATACTGGAGAACCTTAAACGAACAACAATCCAACTACTACTACTATAAATATTCCCGTTGTACGTGGAGCCCGATATGTATAGTGTATTTCGATGAATGTGATCGACTATCACAATTAAGTAAACGAAAACATTTCCGTTGTATGTACATACCGCTATGCATAGTGTATTTTGATGAATGTGATCGACTATCACAATTGAATAAACGAAAACGTTTCCGTTATATGTACATCCCGACATGTATAGTGTATTTTGACGTACCTGATCGACTGTCACAATTAAATAAACAAAAACATTCCCGTTGCATGTGGAGCTCGATATGTATAGTATATTTTGATGAATGCGATCTACTATCACAATTAAATAAACTAATTTGAATGAAATTGACACATACAGGTTATAGTGGCATAAGCGGCCAAATGTAAGGAACATTTAATTGAAACAGAATTAACAAACTTTTCGTCATTGTAATAAAACAGTAAATGACATTAACGCCTAACGACAGTAGCAAAAATGTTCCAAAGTTATAGATGAAGCCTTGTAATACTGTTGAGGTGTACATGAAATGACTATGATAACACAATAGTCGACGGTCCAGGGGCCGCCTAGGCCCCGGAAGCTCAGGCTCTCTAGATTGCCAGGGAAGCGTTCTGATGGCTGTTCTAGAAACACAATTGCCCATGATTTCTGGATTTTGTTGTTTCTAGTTCTTAAATAAATGACAACCAAAATCGTTATGTTCAAAAGTTATAAAAAATCAGCCTTGTAACATTTTTGGAGCATGGATGAGGGAAGGGCTATCCCAACGTATTAGACTCAGGCTCAAGAGCTCTAGATTGTCTCATAAACGTTCTTAGGGGTGTTCTAGAAATAGCATGTCCATGCTTTTTTTCTTAATCCTAAAAAAGTGCACCAAATGCCTCTACCCAACCAATGCATGAGTATCTGCATAAATTGAAACGCGAACGCTATTCAGTGGGCATCAAATTTGATTGCATAAGACAAACAGGAGAAGCGCTCACGCCCTATTTTTTGGACTGGCTTGTTTAAGGAAACTACGTACTTATGCTACATAGAAGGATATTAGGTCTGCAACAGTTATTATGTCTAGACTTGATTATATTGAAGAGGTTGAACCCTCTTCATTAAGGACATTTTGCCTGAAAATAGTATAAATTTCAATATAATCCTTCTGTCTCTTGAAGAAAAAGGCTATCTTAAAGTGGCATGAGCTGCCAAAATGTTTTGATGTTAAAACAGAATGTTAAAATTATTGGCTATTTTTCTCAAGAAGTATATTTCAGAAGCTTTTGAGTGCTTCTGGTCTCGAAAATGTACGATAATGTTTTGAATTAACTTTGGGTTAGAATGAATGAATGGTCGTCCCGGTTATTTAAATTCTGTTTACTTTTTAAACACGTTTTCGCTTCGTACAGGCCACATACTGTATGGATTTTCCTCATTCCAACACCAATCATTTAGTTTTGCGATGGCCTTCAAAGCCTCTCACTGTCGTGACGATCAGAAATTATGAAAAAAGTGTGAATTTTGGCAGCTCATGCCAATTTAAGACAAATCCATTCCCCACTTCAGCTCCCGACATGATTACTTCTCCTTTACGGGTATATCACTACCGCCCAATGTTTCTCTCTGGTACATCAATGAAATTCCTTAAGACGCGATGTATATGTGCCAGATCGCGGAACGTTTTTCGGAGAACAATCAAGCAACAAATATCAAATGGCAGAAACCCTCAATTGCGACTCCTCTAACATCGTATATGTTATCATGTGCAAAAAATGCCGCGAGCATTGTGTATGAGAAACTCCTACGAGCCACCAATCATTTATCTGGCATTGTGCCCGTGGCACAGCATTTCAAAACCCCAGGATCCTGTTTCACAAAGCGGTGTAGCGTAAGTTTTCACGTAACTGTCAAAGCAACCCATACTGTAGAGAAACGTTAGTAGGAAAGTTGCGCAAAAAATACATCTACGCCGCTTTGTGAAACAGGCTCCAGGTCATTTGGTTAACGACCATTTCGAAATCATGCCTATTGAAAAATCCGTCTTCTCAATTCCGCTGAAAATACCAATCACAAACGTTTGGAAAGGGAAAGTTTTGGGATTCAAACGTTACAAACTGTTTACCTTTTCGGTTTGAAGTTGGACTCGGGAAGGTTTTAGTACAATAAGGTCATCGCGTACATGGCCCGGAGTATAAAAGAAGAATACAAACTGGTTCAGAGTCAACGGCCAGTCATTGCTAATAAAAGGAACAAGAGTTTAAAAAATATACTAGTCCGCATTAAACTCTTTTGTCTGTCCTCTACCTAGGAACCAAATTACATATTTTCCCTGTCTTTTCCCATTGTCATATTTTGTTCAATTTCAGTTTACCTGACTTCTTGCCATACCTGAAGGCTCATACAATTTTGTCAAAAAACAACAAAGTATTTCATGTCTGTCTTCAACCTAATGGATTCCACAAATGGGTCGCGGGTTCGAATCCCACTCAGTCCAAAAAAAATTGAAAAATTTTCTAACTGGGTTTTCACTCGAATGACCTATGTGGGATGGTTGTCTGTTACGAACGGAAGGTCGTAGGTTTCCTCCGGGCATAGAGCCCGGTTTCCTCCCACAATAAAACTGGCAACGCCGCCATGCAAGGGAAATAATCTAGTGCGCGGCGTAAAACACCAAACAATCAATCAATCAATCAACCTAATGGAACATCATCGGTTTTGGTTTATTACAACAACCTGTGACTGGGTATAAATGTCTAAATGACATACCCTCTTTTAACACAACTCAAAACTTGTCTCCATGGTTATTTTAGTCAAGAAGATTTTCCCTGTGCCCGTGTGTTTTAATGTCTATAAATATATTTATATATATTTTTGAACACTAAAACACGCGGGCACAGGGAAAATCTTCGTTTCTAAAATAACCATAGAGTTTCTTAGTGTGTTTAGAAGGGGCATCGCATTTAGAGCTTAATACCCCATCATAAATTGTTGTAATAAACTAAACCTATGATATTTCATTAGGTTGACGACAGACAGAAGCTTGGCCTTAGTCAGTAGAATTTTCTGGAACACTTTGTAATACGTTGACGAGGCTTACGCATCTTAAGTTATGGCAAGAATATCGGCAGACTGAGATTGAGCCCCATAGAATCATGGAAAAAGACAGTGAAAATTTTGCCAATCATAATATACGTATGTATATATATAATAAGGTCTGGTTGTAGGTTATGCGATGTAGTTTTTTGTGCTGGTTGTAGGATATGAGATGGAGTTCATAACCTTGTAGTTTTCTGGTTGTGAGATGGAGTTTATGGTTGTTTTGTTCGTTGTTTGTTACATAGTTTTGTCTGTCCGGCGGGGGGGGGGGGGGGGGGTTGGGGTTCAATCTCAGTCCACCGATGTTCTTGCCATAGTTAAGATGCGTAACCATTGTCAATGTGTTTCAAAAGAAATCCAGAAATTCTACTGACTAAGCTCTTGTCAGTCGTCAACCTAATGAAATATCATAGGTTTGGTTTGTTACAACAATTTATGGGGTGTAAAGGTCTAAATGATATACCTCTTTTTAACACAATTAGAAACTTGTCTCCATGGTTATTTTAGACAAGAAGGTTTTCCCTGTGCCCGTGTGTTTTAGTGATCATAAATATAATAAGGTCATACCAATAATACAGGCTAAGTGTAGGACATGTTTCTACGGTGGGCTGATTTTGCTGATTTAGATGAAACGTAAACTTATTCCTGGGCGAATGAAGCTTTTAAGACCTGTTTATGATTACCTAGTCTGGGGTTCTAACTCCAAAATGGCGTATTGAAACCCGGACTAATGATTACCGAGAACTAACAACCAAATGTTTCTCAAGAGCTTCTCCAAAAAGAGCTCATAATTATCTAATAAGTATTATTTAATGTGACGTGAGCTGGCAAGCTATTGATAAGTTCCTCAAAATAAATCAGTAGTATAACTGAACGAATGCAAGTGAGTGCATTTTTCCCTCGAGAAAGTGATAAATAAAACTTGTATAAGCGTTTAATTGACAGTGATTAATAGGTTATGATGACAGTGATTGATAGGTCATGATAACCGTTAGGTCAGTTAGGTATATGAGGGTCACGTTCCATGTAGGATGTTAAATGAAAATAGATAAAGCCAGCAAACATCGTGAGAAAACCAAAGGATTTATTTACACATAGTTCAAGGGTCAATGTTTTTAAGTTATGGGAAAAGTTGATAGCTTCAGAGTCACGTGGGGGGTGATTTAGGCTTTATAAACCCAGAGGAAAAAGGAGTCTTCATTCAGTCAGCAGACGTATCCTATAGCTTAACAGTCACTAGCGATCTCTCTCTTCTCGACACCATGAAGTTCCCAATTCTCGCCGATATTGTAGCCTATGCCTTCTTAGAGGGTCAAGCATTATTCGTAGAATTATGTGGAGGCCAAGAAGAGAAAAAAGTCACTCTGCCGCAAAGAGCCTGGGAGAAGCTGGTGTTTTACATATCTACCATAGATGAACTTATCCACCTGGGTAAGAAAACACCTGAAGCCATCCACTTGGGCGAAGAAGTATATCTAACCTATGGCGAGTTTAAAGGCCTCTGGTTTGTCCATGTTAGGAGATGGGAGAAAGGCGTCAACAACAAACCCTTTCCCACTAAAAACGGAGTAGCGCTCAGCAAAGAAGGTTGGGGAAGTTTAAGAATGTCGTCCTAGACATAAACACCCTTCTGAGAGAGTATATGGAAAGTGACCATATTTTCACTGAAACACCATTCCCTCCTCTGATGCAGAAAGATTATGTTCCGGTAGTGGAGTCGAAATCTGAAAACAAAAATAAGAGAAGAAGAGTGTTGAACAGTGAACAATAATAGCATCTTGTAAAATATCAACATTTTTAAAAGAGACAGTACAAGATATGTACGTGAAACATTTATTGGCAGAGGTGAGGAATTCCCGTCGAAAAGGAGTGGATGTATTGGCCGAATTCGACAGAGAGTTCCGTAAAGCCGTCGAATCTTTAGACGACGACCGAGTGGTAGACGAAGTGAAGACAATATGTGCTACGAATCATCAGGTGTATGTGCATCCAGTGTACCTGCTACAATATGAGGACCGTTCCTGGAGAGAATGCTACCTCAAGACAAGTGATTTTATAGACAATGTAAAAACACACGTGTACAAAACATTATTGGCTGATGAAGGACTCTTAGATGACAGTCAGCTGATAATTGACGAGTAACTGTCTTTCTTATGTTGTTTTACTACGTCTTATTGTATTAGAAATAGATAATAAAAAAAAATTACCATTAATATTCTGTTGTTTTCTTGATTTGTACTTATAATGAACGGTATACGACAACGTCTATTTAAACCTCGTCCGACCTTCGACATGAACACTTCACACGATGATGTTTTGGAAAAGCTGTATTATACCGATTCCTCTACAGGCGGTTACGGCGGAATCCGGGGGCTGGAGAGAGCTGTTAAAAAAGCCGGGTACCGTATACATGTAAAAGAAATAAAAGAATGGTTAAAGAAACAAGACGCCTATACATTACACAAACCTTCGAGGAAAAACTTTGCAAGAAACAGAGTTGAAGTCTCGGGTATTGATACACAATGGCAAGCCGATCTCGTAGACATGAGTCACTTAAAGAAACGCAATAAAGGCTATAGATATATCCTAACGTGTATAGACGTGTTTTCAAAATATGCATGGGCTGTGCCGGTGAAGGACAAAACTGGTGTAGCTATGGTCAAAGCTTTCCAACAAATATTTAAAAAAGGTGGACAACCGACTTATCTTCAAACTGACCAAGGTACGGAGTTCTTTAATCGCCATTTTCAAAAGGTTTTAAAAAATAAGGAAATATATCATTTTCACACACACAATGAAACAAAAGCTAGCGTAGTCGAACGTTTCAACAGAACCATAAAAACAAAAATGTTTAGGTATTTCACGACTAAAAACTCTTACCGTTTTTTGAAGGCGTTGCCTAAATTAATAGAGGGTTATAACAATTCTTTCCATAGAAGTATTGGAATGCCTCCGGTCGAGGTCGCTCAACTGAATGAATCTGAGGTCAGACAGCGTCTTTATCCACGTCTAAAAAGAGATAAGTTACTATTTAAGTTCAAAATAGGGGATAAAGTTCGTATCAGTAAAACCAAAATGATATTTGACAAAGGCTATCTACCGTCTTGGACAGATGAAAGTTTTGTTGTTATAACCCGAATACCCAGATACCCCGTCGTGTATAAACTTAAAGATTTAAACGACGAAGTGTTGAAAGGTACTTTTTACGAACAAGAGTTACAAGAAGTTAAAAAGTCTGAAGCTGATTATTATCATATTGAGAAGATTCTAGATAGAAAGAAACGTAATGATGTCATGTTCTACAAAGTAAAATGGAAGGGTTGGCCTTCGTCGTTCAATTCGTGGGTATCCGCCGATGAGATGAAGAAAGCATAAATGCAAAGGTTTTATCAATGATCATTCATTTCTCACTATGGAAACGGCGCGAAAGTATCGGATATATGCAGTTATAGGGGCATTGGCTTATTTTTTAATTGTCACCTTAACAGGCCTATCCATCTCATTACCGAAACATCAACGTTCTGGTTTGGAGATTATCCATAGCAACAAGACTAATATAACCTCCTGTTTAAAGGCCGAAAAAATAGATATCGGTGCAACGGTGAAAGTGACAGTTTGTATGTATAATGGCGAAGCACGTATCGATATAAGAAAATTTGTCAACGATAAACCGACCAAGATTGGAATTTGGTTAACGTATGATCAATGGAAAGTTTTTGAATCTCACAGGAATGTTATTAATACAATCCTAAACCCCCGTATTGTTTAATATGATCTCTATGCTGTGGATGCTGTATGCCGGCATAACGAAACATGTTAAACAACCCTGTAGAGTAGAAGACAAGTCTATACATGTTGTCAAATCTCTGAAAGCCTATAAAGTTGCGGTGAAATCAATGTTCAGCGATGGCGTAGTGACTAAGCATAGATTGTTAGTCTTACATTGGTACACTTTACACGTCTGTGATCACGTGACAAAGGATGTATGTTGTAAAATTTGGAGATATTATATAAATATTCAATCGGGTCTTGTGGCAGATGTGTAAAACATAATGGATGTCACTTGGAAACACCCGTTTACATGTATAGTAGCTGGACCAACAGGTTGTGGAAAGACTGTTTTTGTAAAGAGGATGTTAAATGAAGTCAACGCAATGATCGACCCACCCCCGACGAAAGTAATATGGTGTTTCGGAGAATGGCAAGACGGGTACGATAGTATGAAAAATGGAGAATTTATAGAAGGACTTGAAGGCTTGTCGGAGTTAGAACCGAGTGAGAACAAGCTGATAGTTATAGACGACTTAATGCAACAGACAGACGAAAGGGTATCCCAGCTATTTACTAGAGGAAGTCATCATAAAAATGCTAGTGTGATATATATAAGCCAAAATTTGTTTAACAAGAACAAACAACAGCGGACACTCAATTTGAATGCGCATTATCTTATTTTGTTTAAAAAAACCCGAGATGCTTCTCAAATAACTCACCTGGCCAAACAGATGTATCCGGGACAAGGACGCTTCGTGCAAGAAGCCTATAAAGACGCCACCTCCAGACCACATGGTTATCTTCTCTTCGATTTTAAACAACATACTCCAGACCATTTGAGATTGAGAAGTAAAATTTTTCCCGGAGAGGTCCAAGAGGTTTACCTGAAAAGATCATAAAAACGTTCGTTGCTCAACCTACATCATCATTTTATACTCGGAAGGCGTCATGTCGCGTAGACTAAGAAAACACGCTCATACTTTACAACTTTTGTCCAAGGCGACTCGGCCTTTGATTAAGAATATAGTGAAAGGAGCTGACAAAGAGTTAATGAGTTGTATATGTGAATGCGCGTTAAATGTATTAAAAGGTAATGTTCCCCTCAGTAAGTCTCACATATACAAATTGAGGCGACATAAGAATCAACTTAGGCAACTAGTTAAAAAGACGACCAGCAGAAAGAAGAAAAAATATATTCTACAAAGAGGAGGATTTTTAGGAGCCATTTTAGCACCAATCGCAGCAACTGTTTTAGGCCCCTTACTTTCTAAAATATTTAAGTGATTATGGCAACTATGAAAAAAATGGCCTTAGTAGATCCTAGAATGTTACATGCTCTTCGACAGCCCCAAGCACCTCCGAACAGTACTGTAACTATGCTTCAGAACTTGGACAACGAAATGGAGCATATTCTAAGCAGAAATAATTTATCGGAAAGAGACAAAGTAATGATGTATAATGATACATTGCAAAAATATCTTACCTTTCAATCTCAATACAACAACAAACAGACTCAAGCTATACCCGTAAAAATGGTTTCTCAAGACATTCCGGTGTCGAACAAATCTGAAACAATTGGAAGAGTGATAGAAAATGAAATTGTCCAAAGCGTCCCTAAAACCATGAGCAAAAAAGCCCAGTTACTGATTCAGAGAATAAAAGCTAATCCGTTCATGAACTGGAACGAGAAAGGTGAACTTATATATAAAGACAATTTAATCGAAGGCAGTAACATATCAGATCTGGTCAACGATGCTTTACGTCAACGGAGACAGTTTACGCCGAAGGGATGGCAGACGTTTGCTATGGGTTTAAAGGAGTTGAATGTGCCTTTGGAATTGATAGGCAATAAAGAAAGATGGGAGTTTATGCAGAAGCCCCAAGCACCCTCCCCCTCAAAGATTCCACGAGCGAGAAGAAAAATACAGACCCCCTCAACCCGAAAAAGATCTAAAACCAGCGAACCTATATCATGGCAATCGTATTAAATAGGAGCAACGAATGAAATCATCAACACAATTTAACAGAGCGTAGTACGAGTATGTTTTACTTAACACTGCCTTCGAACAGTTCTATGGATTACTATCCTGAAAATACTTTATCGAACTATGTAACAAAATTACCTCATGCAATCAACTTGAACGGCGATTACGAGGCTGGTGTGGTGGAGTTTTTTTACCCATTTTCCTGGTATAACGTTCATCCAGGGGCTATCAAAATAAATATTACAACCAAATCTACAGAAGGAATTCAGAATTTTTTTCCATACCATTACAGGAAGGATATTATGAGGATGGAGTGTCCTTGATACACGCGTTAAACGATGCTATAAAAATTCGAAGCCGGGCCTTAAGAAAATCTGTTAGATTTACATATGATCGAATTAGTTGTAAAGCTTCGCTATATATTACTCACGACGCAGTTATGGTCGAGCTTTCACCGACGCTTCAACATTTTTTAACCCTGCCTTTAGGACTCTATAAACCAGGAGTGTATAGAAGCGACTCAGCGGTCAGCATGAATTCGGGCCTAGAAGCTCTTTATATCTACTCAGATGTTGTGGAACCACATGTGGTGGGAGATAGTTTTGTACCTCTGATGAGAATTGTTCCCATCACGGGAAAACATGGTCATTCCATCACTCATTCCTTCGAGCATGTAAAATATTTTCCTCTACAAAACAGATCATTTTTTACAGTGGAAATGGATATAAGAGATAGGTCCGGCCTGGGTGGAATATTTAGAGGCGTAATGAACGCTGTTATGCCATTACTATCATCTGTAGGCAAGACAGTGGGTAAACAGGCTTTAAACACGGGTTTACAGATAGCGGGAGATGTCATAGGTGGTCAAAACGTCAAATCGGCCGCTAAAACGAGGGTACGGCAGGCTGGTAACACATTATTGAACAAAACAGTTGATCATCTGAACACAACGCGGACACAAAAACCTATAAAGAGAAGAGCAACAAAACAAAAGGCTATTCGGTCAAAGATCAAGAGACGGACTACTTCGAAGAGAGATATTTTTAGATAAAAAACCAGTATGAGTTTAATTCACCCCCAATCATGTTTGAGTACGAACGATAGTCTAGATATTTTCAAAATCCCACCCACACAAACTAGTTTGGAAGAAAGTTATTGGGTCCAATATCATCCCGTGTCTTCTGTGAACGATACTAATCCGATCGAATTTAACTTAAGCGGGGCATCTGATGATTATTACGATTTAGCCAGCTCGTATAAAAAAAAACATTACATAAAACATATTACATAAAGTTTTCTTAAGAACCGTTTACCACCCAACAACGCACTAAAAACGAGATCTGTCTCTGGCTGATGCCCCGCTTGCTCCTGTTAATTATTGGTTACATAGTTTATTTTCACAAATGCAGTTATCCCTCAATTCAAAAAATCTGAGTATGGCTAGTAATACTTATCCTTTCAGAAGTTATATAGAAGCTATATTAAGCTATGGAAAGGAAGCAAAAGAATCTCACCTCACATCCGCTCTGTTTTATAAAGACACAGCTGGCAGTTTCGATTCGGTTACGCCTTTCAACGAAGGTTTAACGAAACGAAGCGAGTTCACGTCTAACAGTCGAATTGTAGACTTGATTGGCAAACCCCACCTGGATCTCGCATTTCAAAACAGACTCATTCTTAATGGCGTCGATATTAAATTAAAACTGATTCGTTCGAAAGATGCGTTTTCGCTTATGAGCAGTGAACAAAATGCGGACTTTAAAGTAGTTATCAAAGATATTTCATTTTTTATTCGTAAAGTGAAAATTAATCCCGATGTTCAAATTGCGCATATGAGGGCTTTGGAAAAAGCACCTGCGAAATATTCTATAAGCAGAGTTGACGTTAAAGTATTTAGTGTAGTGACCTAGTTTACAATCTCATTATCGCGAGATCCCCTGCTAGTACGTGAACGCGACGGACCTCTCAGGCTGTCCCAGGCCATTTGCCTTAGTTTACTTATGTAAATCCCCTTTTGCCAGTGCTGCGGAGAAATACTCTCACCACAATCATATGACGTAGACATACAAAACAGCATGTTGAACGCTGGCCTGTTCACAATGGCAGAGGGTAGAAATATAGTCCCTGTATTTCCTTAACGATAATTCTAAACTTAGGGCGTGTACCAGAAACGAAATACAAGCCAACATATAGAATCAGGTAAACATCACGTACAAATCAATTTTAGAAGTAAGTTTGATTACCCAAATTTTGGGTAAAATGGCTTGGGACGGCCTGAGAGGTCCGTCGCGTTCACGTAGTAGCAGGGGATCTCGCGAGAATGAGACAGACTGCTAGTTTCAACCAAGAAGTATAGATGTCCATCTATACTCCTTGGTTTCAACTGTCATTCCTGTAAGTCACGTGATTGTCACGTTACTGTTAAACATGATTGTAAATATGCGCATCGCTCTCTCTCTTTTACCATGCTTTCCTGTATGTGTAGTATGTATAAACCTGAGTGATAATAATACAGATCTTTCTCTCTAAGCATCGTGTTCTGTCCTGGATTGTTTGTGTATAGGTTTAACTTAAACTGGCGTGGTGGCAGCGTTTATCTTCAAACCCACGTTTCCCCGCTTATACACTAAATTCCACGAAAACTGGCAACAAGGCTGTTCTATACTGGACAGATAGCAGAATCGTTGACATTTCTAGTGAGTTTCAACTAACCCAATCATGGCACATACACATAGAGCCCCAAAACAATGGTGTTTGAGCAAATCAGAACATGTCAATTCTTTCCAAAACTGGAAACAAAATCTTCTATACCCCTATCATTGGATCGAAATTTCGCCCCATTCCTTATAATATCGGGCGCTCAGTGGGAACGTAAAACTAAAACTACGCTATTACGTGGCTTTCACAGAGACGGAGAGCCTATCCCTGACGCGGTGCGTCTTAAGGCCCGCTCACACGGTGCAATTTGTCGTACCGACTTGTAGCATGCGATAAGAATGGATGTATTTGATTGGTTGACAAATCATATCAACCAATTAAAAGCATCCATTTTAATCGCATGCTACAAGTCGGTACGACAAATCGCACCGTGTGAGCGGACCTTTACTGCTCAACAAAAAGCTAACTTGCTTGATCTTATGCTTGGACAGGTAGCTAACTATTGTCCCATTATTTCAAGAAATACGATGGTCAAGAATTCAACATCTATTGACCAAATATGGCAGACTATCAATCTACATTATGGATTTCAATCCACTGGAGCACATTGTTTAGACTTCGCTTCACTTCACTTGGAACCAAATGAAAGACCCGAGGATTTATATCAGCGTATTATGGCCTTTATTGAGGATTATTTATTAAAACAAGATGGCGGAATAAACCCCCATGGAAATCCTATTGTTGAAGATGAGGATATCACACCCTCTTTAGAAAACTTTGCTGTCCTTACATGGCTCCGCCTCATCCATAATGAGTTACCCAAACTTGTTAAACAACGCTATGGCACTGAGGTACGATCCCGCACCTTAGCCTCCATTAAACTTGAAATTTTACAAGCACTCCAATCACTCCTAGATGAAATACAATCAGCTGAAGACGCCAAGGTACTGAAAGCGTCGGCTTCTGGATTTTCACATTCCCGACAACCCAAATCAAAATTCAAGCCGAGTAGCAATCAGTCCGTGCCTGTCCGCCGTCCGAAGTCCTGCCCTTTATGTAAACAGGCTGGTCGCCCTGATCGACATTTTCTTAGCCAATGCTCATATCTCCCAGACGATGACCGGCGGTACATGACAAAACCTCGACAAATCGCCCATATTTTAGAGCTTCCTGATGAAAACGAAGAGCTTAACGATTATTTATCTGACGAAGAGGATACCAAATCAGATCTTCCAACTATTACCCAGAGAATCCAAGTTCGCCAATCTCCTTACATTGACATATTTTACGACCACCAAACTGCCTGAATCGTTATTGACAGTGGGGCAACTGGAAATATGATGAGGTCCACCACTATAAATTAGAAAGAGTTCCCAATTAACCCATCAAGCGGATGGATCCTCCCCTCTCCTCGTTCTTGGCGAAGTGAGTGCCACTTTCTCTCGCGATGGCCACGACTTCTTATTTGATGGCCTTGTAGTGGAAAATTTAGACGTTGAAATCCTCGCTGGGACCCTCTTTATGGAAATCAATGACATTACAATCCGACCTGCTAAACGTCAAATAACATTAAGAAATTGAAATCAATATACATATGGAAATGCTAGTACCACTGCAGTTACCAATACGATCCGCAATGCTCCCCTGATCCGTGCGCCGGTGAAAACAACAACAATTTGGCCAGGAGAGTTTTTAGAACTTGAGTTACATGAGCCTCATTCATTGATTCCATTCTACCATATTCCATTAGCTCGAAACTCCATGAAGTATTGTGGTGTTGCTACGCCATTCCGGGGGATTCGTGTATACGCCCGCTGTACCATGGGTATGCCGGGCTCTGAAACAGCTCTTGAAGAATTAACCAGTCGGGTTCTTGGCGATTGGCTCCAGGAGGGTATCGTAGCCAAACTTGCTGACGACTTATACTGTGGTGGAGAAACTATAGATGAGTTATATGCGAATTGGAAACGTCTTCTCCACGTCCTCCATACCAACAATCTCAAGTTATCTGCTTCAAAGACAATCATCGGTGCCACATCAGTCAACATACTAGGGTGGATTTGGAAAAACGGATGCATCCATGCAAGTCCTCCTCGTGTCTCGACGTTGTCTTCCTGTCAACCCCCTACTACAGTGCGCGGTCTTCTTTCATTCCTTAAGTGCTTACAAGGTTCTTTCCAGAGTCATACCCAGTACGTCGGGACCCCTGGAGTAGGCTACTAATGACACTTGGCAAGGTGTTTGATGTCTTACAGCAGCACACATGTACATTTTTAAACCTAGACCCGTATACTTGTTAATATATTACAAAGTATTCAAGAAAATTATCCTGTCCCTCTTCATTGTCAACCTAATGAAATATCGTGGGTTTGGGTTATTACAACAACCTTTGACAAGGTATACAGGTCTAAACGACATACTCCCTTCCAAACATAATTAGAAACTTGTCTCCATGGTTATTTTAGTGCTCAATATACACGGGATTCAGGGACAACCAAGACACCAAAAAGCGATTGAACATTCATGACAAAATATTTTAGTACTTACAGAAATAGAAAAGGAAAATAATCATAAATTTATAAAATGTTTAAATCATTCATTAAGTTAACAATAAGGTGAAGAATTACTTATGGATAACAACTTTTTGTTTTATTGGGTGACGACGTTTCGATGTAGTTCTTGCATGAAAATTATGTGTTCAGAAATGGCAGATTTGTAATCAAGTTTATTAACAGATGTTTGGTGTTCTTTTAGTCTAATGTTGAGGGGCATCCATAAACTAAATGGTTGGCGTTAGAATGGGGAAAATCCATACAGTATGTAGCCTGTAAAAACCGAAAACGTGTTCGAAAAGTAAACAAAATTTAAATAACCGGGACGACCTTTCATTCATTTTATGACAAAGTTAGTTCAAAACAATACTTTACCGTACATTTTCGAGAGTAGAAGCACTAAAAAGCATGGCCAATAATGGCCAATAATTTCAACATTCTGTTATAACGTCAAAATGTCAACATTTTGGCAGCTCATGCCACTTTAAGTTATGGGTTCTCTCTGTAAACACCTGATGTTAGTTATTTATACACCAAGAAGTTGATTTCAGAACTTGTTAACGCTTCTGATGTCAGCCCCACTGAAATTTAGGTTTTAAACAAATACCAGACTGTCCAACTTGTCGAGGTATATCTTTTTACTCAAATAAATGAAAATTGAAGGGGGAGGGCCTCGGGGAGCGGCTCCCCGCTGGCCCTCCGGACCCAGCCCCTGCTTTGAAGGGGGAGGGCCTCGGGGAGCGGCTCCCCGCTGGCCCTCCGGACCCAGCCCCTGCTTTGAAGGGGGAGGGCCTCGGGGAGCGGCTCCCCGCTGGCCCTCCGGACCCAGCCCCTGCTTTGAAGGGGGAGGGCCTCGGGGAGCGGCTCCCCGCTGGCCCTCCGGACCCAGCCCCTGCTTTGAAGGGGGAGGGCCTCGGGGAGCGGCTCCCCGCTGGCCCTCCGGACCCAGCCCCTGCTTTGAAGGGGGAGGGCCTCGGGGAGCGGCTCCCCGCTGGCCCTCCGGACCCAGCCCCTGCTTTGAAGGGGGAGGGCCTCGGGGAGCGGCTCCCCGCTGGCCCTCCGGACCCAGCCCCTGCTTTGAAGGGGGAGGGCCTCGGGGAGCGGCTCCCCGCTGGCCCTCCGGACCCAGCCCCTGCTTTGAAGGGGGAGGGCCTCGGGGAGCGGCTCCCCGCTGGCCCTCCGGACCCAGCCCCTGCTTTGAAGGGGGAGGGCCTCGGGGAGCGGCTCCCCGCTGGCCCTCCGGACCCAGCCCCTGCTTTGAAGGGGGAGGGCCTCGGGGAGCGGCTCCCCGCTGGCCCTCCGGACCCAGCCCCTGCTTTGAAGGGGGAGGGCCTCGGGGAGCGGCTCCCCGCTGGCCCTCCGGACCCAGCCCCTGCTTTGAAGGGGGAGGGCCTCGGGGAGCGGCTCCCCGCTGGCCCTCCGGACCCAGCCCCTGCTTTGAAGGGGGAGGGCCTCGGGGAGCGGCTCCCCGCTGGCCCTCCGGACCCAGCCCCTGCTTTGAAGGGGGAGGGCCTCGGGGAGCGGCTCCCCGCTGGCCCTCCGGACCCAGCCCCTGCTTTGAAGGGGGAGGGCCTCGGGGAGCGGCTCCCCGCTGGCCCTCCGGACCCAGCCCCTGCTTTGAAGGGGGAGGGCCTCGGGGAGCGGCTCCCCGCTGGCCCTCCGGACCCAGCCCCTGCTTTGAAGGGGGAGGGCCTCGGGGAGCGGCTCCCCGCTGGCCCTCCGGACCCAGCCCCTGCTTTGAAGGGGGAGGGCCTCGGGGAGCGGCTCCCCGCTGGCCCTCCGGACCCAGCCCCTGCTTTGAAGGGGGAGGGCCTCGGGGAGCGGCTCCCCGCTGGCCCTCCGGACCCAGCCCCTGCTTTGAAGGGGGAGGGCCTCGGGGAGCGGCTCCCCGCTGGCCCTCCGGACCCAGCCCCTGCTTTGAAGGGGGAGGGCCTCGGGGAGCGGCTCCCCGCTGGCCCTCCGGACCCAGCCCCTGCTTTGAAGGGGGAGGGCCTCGGGGAGCGGCTCCCCGCTGGCCCTCCGGACCCAGCCCCTGCTTTGAAGGGGGAGGGCCTCGGGGAGCGGCTCCCCGCTGGCCCTCCGGACCCAGCCCCTGCTTTGAAGGGGGAGGGCCTCGGGGAGCGGCTCCCCGCTGGCCCTCCGGACCCAGCCCCTGCTTTGAAGGGGGAGGGCCTCGGGGAGCGGCTCCCCGCTGGCCCTCCGGACCCAGCCCCTGCTTTGAAGGGGGAGGGCCTCGGGGAGCGGCTCCCCGCTGGCCCTCCGGACCCAGCCCCTGCTTTGAAGGGGGAGGGCCTCGGGGAGCGGCTCCCCGCTGGCCCTCCGGACCCAGCCCCTGCTTTGAAGGGGGAGGGCCTCGGGGAGCGGCTCCCCGCTGGCCCTCCGGACCCAGCCCCTGCTTTGAAGGGGGAGGGCCTCGGGGAGCGGCTCCCCGCTGGCCCTCCGGACCCAGCCCCTGCTTTGAAGGGGGAGGGCCTCGGGGAGCGGCTCCCCGCTGGCCCTCCGGACCCAGCCCCTGCTTTGAAGGGGGAGGGCCTCGGGGAGCGGCTCCCCGCTGGCCCTCCGGACCCAGCCCCTGCTTTGAAGGGGGAGGGCCTCGGGGAGCGGCTCCCCGCTGGCCCTCCGGACCCAGCCCCTGCTTTGAAGGGGGAGGGCCTCGGGGAGCGGCTCCCCGCTGGCCCTCCGGACCCAGCCCCTGCTTTGAAGGGGGAGGGCCTCGGGGAGCGGCTCCCCGCTGGCCCTCCGGACCCAGCCCCTGCTTTGAAGGGGGAGGGCCTCGGGGAGCGGCTCCCCGCTGGCCCTCCGGACCCAGCCCCTGCTTTGAAGGGGGAGGGCCTCGGGGAGCGGCTCCCCGCTGGCCCTCCGGACCCAGCCCCTGCTTTGAAGGGGGAGGGCCTCGGGGAGCGGCTCCCCGCTGGCCCTCCGGACCCAGCCCCTGCTTTGAAGGGGGAGGGCCTCGGGGAGCGGCTCCCCGCTGGCCCTCCGGACCCAGCCCCTGCTTTGAAGGGGGAGGGCCTCGGGGAGCGGCTCCCCGCTGGCCCTCCGGACCCAGCCCCTGCTTTGAAGGGGGAGGGCCTCGGGGAGCGGCTCCCCGCTGGCCCTCCGGACCCAGCCCCTGCTTTGAAGGGGGAGGGCCTCGGGGAGCGGCTCCCCGCTGGCCCTCCGGACCCAGCCCCTGCTTTGAAGGGGGAGGGCCTCGGGGAGCGGCTCCCCGCTGGCCCTCCGGACCCAGCCCCTGCTTTGAAGGGGGAGGGCCTCGGGGAGCGGCTCCCCGCTGGCCCTCCGGACCCAGCCCCTGCTTTGAAGGGGGAGGGCCTCGGGGAGCGGCTCCCCGCTGGCCCTCCGGACCCAGCCCCTGCTTTGAAGGGGGAGGGCCTCGGGGAGCGGCTCCCCGCTGGCCCTCCGGACCCAGCCCCTGCTTTGAAGGGGGAGGGCCTCGGGGAGCGGCTCCCCGCTGGCCCTCCGGACCCAGCCCCTGCTTTGAAGGGGGAGGGCCTCGGGGAGCGGCTCCCCGCTGGCCCTCCGGACCCAGCCCCTGCTTTGAAGGGGGAGGGCCTCGGGGAGCGGCTCCCCGCTGGCCCTCCGGACCCAGCCCCTGCTTTGAAGGGGGAGGGCCTCGGGGAGCGGCTCCCCGCTGGCCCTCCGGACCCAGCCCCTGCTTTGAAGGGGGAGGGCCTCGGGGAGCGGCTCCCCGCTGGCCCTCCGGACCCAGCCCCTGCTTTGAAGGGGGAGGGCCTCGGGGAGCGGCTCCCCGCTGGCCCTCCGGACCCAGCCCCTGCTTTGAAGGGGGAGGGCCTCGGGGAGCGGCTCCCCGCTGGCCCTCCGGACCCAGCCCCTGCTTTGAAGGGGGAGGGCCTCGGGGAGCGGCTCCCCGCTGGCCCTCCGGACCCAGCCCCTGCTTTGAAGGGGGAGGGCCTCGGGGAGCGGCTCCCCGCTGGCCCTCCGGACCCAGCCCCTGCTTTGAAGGGGGAGGGCCTCGGGGAGCGGCTCCCCGCTGGCCCTCCGGACCCAGCCCCTGCTTTGAAGGGGGAGGGCCTCGGGGAGCGGCTCCCCGCTGGCCCTCCGGACCCAGCCCCTGCTTTGAAGGGGGAGGGCCTCGGGGAGCGGCTCCCCGCTGGCCCTCCGGACCCAGCCCCTGCTTTGAAGGGGGAGGGCCTCGGGGAGCGGCTCCCCGCTGGCCCTCCGGACCCAGCCCCTGCTTTGAAGGGGGAGGGCCTCGGGGAGCGGCTCCCCGCTGGCCCTCCGGACCCAGCCCCTGCTTTGAAGGGGGAGGGCCTCGGGGAGCGGCTCCCCGCTGGCCCTCCGGACCCAGCCCCTGCTTTGAAGGGGGAGGGCCTCGGGGAGCGGCTCCCCGCTGGCCCTCCGGACCCAGCCCCTGCTTTGAAGGGGGAGGGCCTCGGGGAGCGGCTCCCCGCTGGCCCTCCGGACCCAGCCCCTGCTTTGAAGGGGGAGGGCCTCGGGGAGCGGCTCCCCGCTGGCCCTCCGGACCCAGCCCCTGCTTTGAAGGGGGAGGGCCTCGGGGAGCGGCTCCCCGCTGGCCCTCCGGACCCAGCCCCTGCTTTGAAGGGGGAGGGCCTCGGGGAGCGGCTCCCCGCTGGCCCTCCGGACCCAGCCCCTGCTTTGAAGGGGGAGGGCCTCGGGGAGCGGCTCCCCGCTGGCCCTCCGGACCCAGCCCCTGCTTTGAAGGGGGAGGGCCTCGGGGAGCGGCTCCCCGCTGGCCCTCCGGACCCAGCCCCTGCTTTGAAGGGGGAGGGCCTCGGGGAGCGGCTCCCCGCTGGCCCTCCGGACCCAGCCCCTGCTTTGAAGGGGGAGGGCCTCGGGGAGCGGCTCCCCGCTGGCCCTCCGGACGCCACAAAATCCTTAGCCACAAAATCCTTAGCCACAAAATCCTTAGCCACAAAATCCTTAGCCACAAAATCCTTAGCCACAAAATCCTTAGCCACAAAATCCTTAGCCACAAAATCCTTAGCCACAAAATCCTTAGCCACAAAATCCTTAGCCACAAAATCCTTAGCCACAAAATCCTTAGCCACAAAATCCTTAGCCACAAAATCCTTAGCCACAAAATCCTTAGCCACAAAATCCTTAGCCACAAAATCCTTAGCCACAAAATCCTTAGCCACAAAATCCTTAGCCACAAAATCCTTAGCCACAAAATCCTTAGCCACAAAATCCTTAGCCACAAAATCCTTAGCCACAAAATCCTTAGCCACAAAATCCTTAGCCACAAAATCCTTAGCCACAAAATCCTTAGCCACAAAATCCTTAGCCACAAAATCCTTAGCCACAAAATCCTTAGCCACAAAATCCTTAGCCACAAAATCCTTAGCCACAAAATCCTTAGCCACAAAATCCTTAGCCACAAAATCCTTAGCCACAAAATCCTTAGCCACAAAATCCTTAGCCACAAAATCCTTAGCCACAAAATCCTTAGCCACAAAATCCTTAGCCACAAAATCCTTAGCCACAAAATCCTTAGCCACAAAATCCTTAGCCACAAAATCCTTAGCCACAAAATCCTTAGCCACAAAATCCTTAGCCACAAAATCCTTAGCCACAAAATCCTTAGCCACAAAATCCTTAGCCACAAAATCCTTAGCCACAAAATCCTTAGCCACAAAATCCTTAGCCACAAAATCCTTAGCCACAAAATCCTTAGCCACAAAATCCTTAGCCACAAAATCCTTAGCCACAAAATCCTTAGCCACAAAATCCTTAGCCACAAAATCCTTAGCCACAAAATCCTTAGCCACAAAATCCTTAGCCACAAAATCCTTAGCCACAAAATCCTTAGCCACAAAATCCTTAGCCACAAAATCCTTAGCCACAAAATCCTTAGCCACAAAATCCTTAGCCACAAAATCCTTAGCCACAAAATCCTTAGCCACAAAATCCTTAGCCACAAAATCCTTAGCCACAAAATCCTTAGCCACAAAATCCTTAGCCACAAAATCCTTAGCCACAAAATCCTTAGCCACAAAATCCTTAGCCACAAAATCCTTAGCCACAAAATCCTTAGCCACAAAATCCTTAGCCACAAAATCCTTAGCCACAAAATCCTTAGCCACAAAATCCTTAGCCACAAAATCCTTAGCCACAAAATCCTTAGCCACAAAATCCTTAGCCACAAAATCCTTAGCCACAAAATCCTTAGCCACAAAATCCTTAGCCACAAAATCCTTAGCCACAAAATCCTTAGCCACAAAATCCTTAGCCACAAAATCCTTAGCCACAAAATCCTTAGCCACAAAATCCTTAGCCACAAAATCCTTAGCCACAAAATCCTTAGCCACAAAATCCTTAGCCACAAAATCCTTAGCCACAAAATCCTTAGCCACAAAATCCTTAGCCACAAAATCCTTAGCCACAAAATCCTTAGCCACAAAATCCTTAGCCACAAAATCCTTAGCCACAAAATCCTTAGCCACAAAATCCTTAGCCACAAAATCCTTAGCCACAAAATCCTTAGCCACAAAATCCTTAGCCACAAAATCCTTAGCCACAAAATCCTTAGCCACAAAATCCTTAGCCACAAAATCCTTAGCCACAAAATCCTTAGCCACAAAATCCTTAGCCACAAAATCCTTAGCCACAAAATCCTTAGCCACAAAATCCTTAGCCACAAAATCCTTAGCCACAAAATCCTTAGCCACAAAATCCTTAGCCACAAAATCCTTAGCCACAAAATCCTTAGCCACAAAATCCTTAGCCACAAAATCCTTAGCCACAAAATCCTTAGCCACAAAATCCTTAGCCACAAAATCCTTAGCCACAAAATCCTTAGCCACAAAATCCTTAGCCACAAAATCCTTAGCCACAAAATCCTTAGCCACAAAATCCTTAGCCACAAAATCCTTAGCCACAAAATCCTTAGCCACAAAATCCTTAGCCACAAAATCCTTAGCCACAAAATCCTTAGCCACAAAATCCTTAGCCACAAAATCCTTAGCCACAAAATCCTTAGCCACAAAATCCTTAGCCACAAAATCCTTAGCCACAAAATCCTTAGCCACAAAATCCTTAGCCACAAAATCCTTAGCCACAAAATCCTTAGCCACAAAATCCTTAGCCACAAAATCCTTAGCCACAAAATCCTTAGCCACAAAATCCTTAGCCACAAAATCCTTAGCCACAAAATCCTTAGCCACAAAATCCTTAGCCACAAAATCCTTAGCCACAAAATCCTTAGCCACAAAATCCTTAGCCACAAAATCCTTAGCCACAAAATCCTTAGCCACAAAATCCTTAGCCACAAAATCCTTAGCCACAAAATCCTTAGCCACAAAATCCTTAGCCACAAAATCCTTAGCCACAAAATCCTTAGCCACAAAATCCTTAGCCACAAAATCCTTAGCCACAAAATCCTTAGCCACAAAATCCTTAGCCACAAAATCCTTAGCCACAAAATCCTTAGCCACAAAATCCTTAGCCACAAAATCCTTAGCCACAAAATCCTTAGCCACAAAATCCTTAGCCACAAAAGTCTTTAAGGATTTTGTGGCTAAGGATTTTGTGGCTAAGGATTTTGTGGCTAAGGATTTTGTGGCTAAGGATTTTGTGGCTAAGGATTTTGCCACAAAATCCTTAGCCACAAAATCCTTAAAGACTTTTGTGGCTAATTTACATTTCGTATATTTGATTGCATAAAGGAAATAAAAAAAACACATGCACACAACAAATGGGTACAAATTGTCTTTATAAAAACATTTACTGTATACGTTTTTACATTTGGTATATTTGCATGAATTATTTCTTCAGTTTGTCTTTATCGATGTTATACTATCAGAGTGATTCACATTAAATAATGTCACCATAATCATGTAGTGCAAGTCTGCGCTTTGCGGGCGTTTTCAGGAGTCATTAGAACGTTGCAATCCGAAGGTTACTTGAAAGAAATAGTTTATCACATTATGAATTTTCATCCCTCACTTTTACTGCAGAATAAAAAGTTCATCTTTCCATCTTTGTTGCATCCAATGGCTTAGTCATCTTGGAGGTCCATATCAGACATTCCGATAGCGGTCATTTAATCTCACTGGTATTAAGTTAGCGATTTCTGTACAGATCTCTCCTCAGTGGGAAAAATAACCCGCTGTAATAATTCTGCAATAAAGTAGATAAAAAGATTGACATAGATAGCAAGCAAAAAAAAAAAGAAGGTATATTTTCATTAAAGTGGCATGAGCTGCCAAAATGTTGATATTTCGACGTTAAAACAGAATGTTGAAATTATTGCCTATTTTTCTCAAGACGTATTATTCAGAAGCTTTTTATAGCTTCTAGTCTCGAAAATGTACGTTAAAGTATTGTTTTGAACTAACTTTGGCGGAGAATGAATGAATGGTCGTCCCCGTTATTTAAAGGGCACATACTGTATGGATTTACCTCATTCAAACGCCAATCATTTAGATTTTCGATGACCTCCAAAGAATCTTACTGACGTGACGATCAGACATGAAAAAAGTGTGAATTTTGGCAGCTCATGCTACTTTGAAGCAGACCCAAAAGTAATACCTAGTAAATACAGAAAACCACCAACTGTTTTAATGTAAACGGTAGTCTAGATTTTTGCAGAGAGGAGGAGACACCGCGTAAGTTGTGATTCTCCGTTGTGATTGTGATTAGAAGAAAAAATAAGACCTGATCAATCTCTGATGAAAGACAGTTAGTAGACTTTCCGCCAAAAATATACATTTAAAATAATTATTTAGGGAATTCCCCGTTCATTATATTTTGTCTAAAAGTCAGAAAACAAACAGCGGAAAATGCACCACACGCGCACCTACAACCTACAACATTCTCAGTCAGTAAACAAAGCATTCCCCAATTAAAACTCACTATTCAGCGGTAAGTGGGAACTAGGAAAGTCACAAATGGCAATCTAGAAACATCTACATAAAACAGTGGAATAGCACACACTTAAAAATCCTTGTTCCGCGCTTGTCCCTTTAAAGTTTTCCCTTATTGCTATTACTCGTCCGTTTTTTTAATAAATCGCCCATTTAGAAGCTGGTTAAAAACTTGTTTGACAATGGCAGCAACTCGAAATTTGAATACTAACATGAATTCTTTGATAGAGTTTTGTTTCCCCTCAAAATATGGCAAATATATCAATGAATATCGAAATCTATCCAAATCCGTGACGTCAAAAAATTATAATCGTCACTGATATGTGACAATTGACGCAATCACGTTTGACCTCCCGGATTTGAATAAATTGTGACGTCACAGACTTTTATTAAAAAATAAAGGTGTTTATAGTGGCATGAGCTGCCAAAATTCGTACTATTTTCATAATTTTTGATCGTCACGACAGTAAGAGGCTTTGAAGGCCATCGAAAAAATAAATAATTGGCGTTGGAATCATACAGTATGTGGCCTGTACAAACCGAAAAGTAAACAAAATTTCAATAACCGGGACGAACATTCGTTCATTGTAAGCCAAAGTTGGTTCAAAGCAATACTTTATCGTTCATTCTCGAGACTAGAAGCACTAAAAAGCTTCTGAATTATACGTCTTAAGAAAAATAACCAATAATTTCAACATTCTGTTTTAACGTCAAAATATCAGCATTTTGGCAACGACCAAATATTGGAGGTCTACTTAATTTGATAACTTATTTCAGAGGATGTCAAGACGTTATAGGCCAACAGTACAGACACATTTAGCTAAATATCATTTTATACCATTAGCCAAGCTGTCCAAAATGTATTAGGAGTAGATACTAAAGTGGTATTATCTCTCAAAAAAATGGATCCAAATTCCCCTATTTTTGGCAGATCATGCCACTTTTAATTGTTTGATAAACTGTTTTTGACAAAATTATTTCAATCAATAACTTCATATTGGACGTTGGTAAAATTGAAGGCAATCAAACCAGACCTCAAATAGGAAAACATTTTTCATGACGATTTAAATAAAACGATCAATAGGACAAAACATAATGGACTGTACTTACACGATGAGAATTACTCCATTCCTAGATAAGAAATCTGTGCGCAATGGAACTCCTATGTGGACTGGGCTTTAGATCTTGCAAATTAGACATAGCAGCATAAACCATCCGTGTTTAATGCCATTCGCGAAAGACGTCCCAAGGACGGTCTATTTCAGGAAGTCCTTACATTTCTATATATACCTGAACAGTACGCTTTATTTACATAATGTACCATGGGAGAAATTTGTGTAGTCTTACACGAGAGACGGTAACAATGGATAAAGAGGAAGGGGTAGGGGTGAACGACTATCCCTACCCAGAAAATCATGTGTTTGAGCACAGCAAGTTATGCCGTGCTAGCTCTCACTGTTCTCTCTGCTGTACTTCAGTAGGCCTATAAACACACTGTGAGGCAGTCAGTACGGACTGGAGTAAGGTCAATTTTGATGTATGGGATCGACTATCACAATTAAACAAACGAAAACATTCCCGTTGTATGTACATCCCGCTATGTAAATTGTAGTCTGATGAATGTGATCGGCTATTACAATTAAATAAACAAAAATATTCCCGATGTATGTGGAGCCCGATATGTATAGTGTATTTTGATGAATGTGATCGACTATTACAATTAAATAATGTGATTTAGTATCTCTTACATGTTGTGACTTCTGTCCTTTCCCATTTATGGCCGTTCAATTACTACCAGTATTGTTCTGTTTTGTAATGGCTATATGTACTGTCATGTATAATGAATGTGTTAATCCTTTGTAAATTGTCTTCCAAATATGTATGTCGTTAATATTTATTGCCAGGTTAAATGCATAATAAGTGTGTTAGTAATTTGTAAATATGGTTCCCCAATTGTATGTCTACTATATTCATTGTTAAGTTACATGTATAATTGGTGTGTTGGTAATTTCAAATTTGTCTCCCCTGATTGTATGTTTATTATACTTATTGCTTATTTACATGGAAAATGAATGTTTGAGTCACTTTGTAAATTGTCTTCCCTAAATGTATGTGTATTGCATTTATTTCTAATTTACATTTAACATGAATGTGTGTCCAATGAGTGTGTGAATCTTTTGAAAATTTGTCTCCCCTAATTGTATGTCTATTATATTTATTGCTAATTTACATGTAAAATGAATGTTTTAGTGCTTTGTAAATTTGTCTCCCCCTAATTGTATCTCTATTATACTTATGCTAATTTACATGTAAAATGAATGTCTTAGTGCTTTGTAAATTTGTCTCCCCCTAATTGTACATGTATGTCTATTATACTTATGCTAATTTACATGTAAAATGAATGTCTTAGTGCTTTGTAAATTTGTCTCCCCCTAATTGTATGTCTATTATACTTATGCTAATTTACATGTAAAAGGAATGTCTTAGTGCTTTGTAAATGTGTCTCCCCTAATTGTATGTCTATTATACTTATGCTAATTTACATGTAAAAGGAATGTCTTAGTGCTTTGTAAATTTGTCCCCCCTAATTGTATGTCTATTATATTTATGCTAATTTACATGTAAAAGGAATGTCTTAGTGCTTTGTAAATTTGTCTCCCCCTAATTGTATGTCTATTATACTTATGCTAATTTACATGTAAAAGGAATGTCTTAGTGCTTTGTAAATTTGTCTCCCCTAATTGTATGTCTATTATACTTATGCTAATTTACATGTAAAAGGAATGTCTTAGTGCTTTGTAAATTTGTCTCCCCTAATTGTATCTCTATTATACTTAGGGAGCGTTTCCATAAATCGTGATTACTTCAATCGTAATTTTTTCGAAAATTTCACGATTGAATTACGATTGAATCGTGTTTTTTCACGATTCGATCCAATCGTGTTACTTGTAAAGTTTTAAAATCACGATTGACTGACACGGCTACAAAATCACGATTAACAGAAATCACGATTGACATGTGTATTGCGCAGTAATATGTGTAATGCCGGGTGAGTTGTCTGGGCAGGTCTAGCCCGCCTGCGACACACGAACTAGTTCGCATGTCACTCAGCCTTTCTACAATTATATCAGCTCCATAAGAAAATAAAGACTGGGATTAGTTTGAAAACGTACCAACACATTGTTTATAAAATCAACTTACTTGTTCAAGGAAGTCTGCCCATTGTTAATCGTGCCCGTGCGTAAATCATAGGTATTTGCTCATCGGACTTCCTTTCCTGCGCCTTTGCTAACAATCTTAAGCTCACTTGGCGCACTCAACAAAAAATATCCCTGATTATGATCGGCTCTCCTTGACTTTAGTTAAAGGTGTTTATAAAATTCCTTAATTGACTTTAAGTGAGTCTTACAAACGCAATCTGTCAACAGTTGGTAAACTCAACGGGGCTCACAACACAAACTGAGGTTAGAATTTAGCACCGGATAAGGATTATAGTCTACCCCCTTCTTACGGGTTTTTTGTTTATTTTGACGAAAGTCACCCACGGAATCTTACCATTTTAAAATGTCTAAATAGTTTATTTTCAAACTAATTCTAAGAATATCACAGTTTTATTTCTGAACCTTGCCCAATTTAGTTTCATAGGCGACATCGTAGGCGTATAGCTTTCTGGTTATGCTTTTAAAGGCGATTCTGTCTCGCATACATCTAAAAAAAACACACAGTGTAATTTCATTTCGTATAAAATAATATTTAGAATGGTTATGACAAGTATGTAGGTACTTGAAATGATTTTTTTTTACATTATTTTTAACTGACAGAAATTCCTGTTAGCTATTCAGCCAAGCACGCCAAATATAAGTTGACCTGCATCTCAAAAACGTCACCCGCTTCGGTATAAAATATTTGGAATAGGCTTATTGGTGAAAAGTAGATTGGTAGTATTAGGTACCAGAAATAAGCTACTTTAAACCATATCTAACTAACGGAAACTCCAATTAGATATTTAGCCCATCGCGTAGAATACATGTATTGAAATCGCTTTGGTTTATGATGGGGCATTTTACAGAGGAGCACTGATTATCCTCGATCGGCTTGAAATTGGAATCACAGTCGTATGTAAAGCTATAACAAAACTATTTGTTCGTTTTTTTTCCAACTGAATTTCTCATTAAGTAGAAAGAAGCGAGTAGTCGTACAACGATACTGCCTAAAATCGCTTTTCACGAAAGCAATAAAAAAAAAAGGACCTACCCTCTCTAAAACTGTCATTCTCAAATAACAAGGACATTTCTAAAATGCTATCCTCTGTTCTTTCTTCAGACAAAAAGACTCATAAGAGACAAGCTTTACTATACGTAAAACGGATTAAATATTAAATCGTCAAATAGAAGCAGAGAGGGGCCAGCCAGTTGCGTTGTTATTAAAGGCAATGATATTTGCACATATACGTGGTTAGAATAATAATATACATTTTGTTATATATTGAGCTTTTGTATATTTCATGTGAATTCCATGAAGCTTGATTACTAACCTTATTGTCTGAATTATCTGAAATATATCTAAATTCTACAAGTTTCAACTTTGACAGGTTGATATTTAACATTTACTAGCTGTTGTAGTATATTGTCTTATTTAAAAGTAAGTATTCCATCATTTTCTGCTCAACATTTTGTAGGTTATCGTATTAATGCATGTATAATCCTTTACAACCCACTGAAGATTACTGCTGCTTTCGATAAGTATATAGTTAAAGTGATCAGACCTAATCTTCTCAACGGGATCCACAAGTCTTTTTGCGCGGACTTTTTTCATGGAGGTACTGGGGAACGCTGCTGTGCTTTTGGCTAAGCCGATGGTTAAGGGATTTATTCCACCACGGTAGGCATGATCTAAATTATTAAAAGACAAGGTAAAGATTAATTATTGGACAAAGATATTACAAACTCGAACTACTGCATTGTTTTATTTTGTATATAAAGAAAAAACTTTCGTTTACCGTCCAGTATAATTATAGCAGCATATTAAACACTTTCGAATCTCTCTGTATAACTTACCATGACCTCTAATGTCCCTAGAGTTGTGCCCAGGTGGGCTTTGGTGCTATTCGATATTGATGGATGCACGATGGTGTTAAAGACCTCATCTATTCAATCAAGTAATACTTTATCTGAAGGAGATATTTCAATGACCGAAGTGGGGAAAGTTCTTCAGAAAATAGAGATCCTGAAACTTGCAGGTAATGATTGTTCACTTAATTTCTATGGTTTTAAATTTCTGTTATTTCTTACTTTTAAAAAATAGGTGATTAAAGTTTTACTTTACAAAGATAATAGCAGAAGTATTGAATGCACGTGTATCTTTTTTCTACAACGTATATTTGTTATTATTTTTGCAGATTTAAAATCAGCGATTGACGAATACGAAGCTGAGTGGCAAATCAGTTCCCGCTCGGATGCAATATCTGCGGCAAAGGACGATGGGATGAGCGGCGGATATTTAGATGTCACAGGGGATCGATCGGAATTGACTGCCGATTCATTTCTACAGTATTTTGAGGAAGTTGATTTAGGCAGCATAGCAACTCCGCAAGCAAGTCCTCAGGCATTGAGTGTGAGGGAAGAGATTATCCTACTGCGAGAACAACAAGATACAATAATTAGGAACCAAGCCGAGATGAAAGATACCCTGTCTGAAATGCTTGGACTATTGCAGGCACGGTTCTACAAGAAACAGCGACTAACCCAGACGCGTGATATCACAAGCCCTGATGCGATAGTTCCTGTTGTAAAGGAATCCCTTCCTATCCAGGCCCCAACCATTGTGTCCACTCAGGCATCTGCCACTTTTCCTACCCAAGCACCAATCATTCAGACTGACGATAACCTGTTCTCAAGCCACCCAACCGTCCTCCCTGTAACTATTCCAGAGGAGATCGATAGATCAACAGCGATGGACGCCTCATCCGAAAATCTGAATATCACCGCCCCCATCTACGTGGAACCACTTACTACAATCAATATAGAGGATATTGCGCCAGCTCCAAACACACCAAGTCCTAAACGACCTCAGCAAGTATCGAGCTTCGGTTTGAACATAGGTTCCACACGAAACCCACTGTTTGTTGATAGGAACAGCTTTATTAGGAACAAGAAGATGCCCACAGCCAAGCGATTCATTTTAGGGATGATGGACCAAGTGTTTTCGATAGAAGAACTTGCGACATCTAACATAGACGGTGGTACAATGAAGTACAGTGGGCAAGTGGTGCAGAAGAAGAAATTGTCCGAATTCAAACTTTCAGCTATATATAGACACGCAGCACTTTTGTACGGAACACACGAAGATGAGATAAGGGGCAACAGTGACATACGTAACTCTATCAATGCAAAATGTAGGGCCAAGCGTCAGGCGATGCAGAAGGGTGTTCACTCTTAAGCCCTGTTTTGACATTTAATTGTTACAAAATAAACAGTTGTTATTTCATCAATCTGTGTTACTTTGTTTTAACGAAGGTTTTCTTAACAGGCACACTTGCCCGAAAACTGCCGTTGACATTCAAAATTGTTTGCGCAGGGGGGGGGGGGGGGGTCGAGAAGGACACAAGAAATCCAATACCTCGAGAATTTTGATTTACGAGAGAAATGAAGCGAGTGCGCGTTAACATACGAAAGAGTCGAATTTTCAAATTCATAATGACAAATTACATTTACATCAAGGTATATTTGTCAATCCTCGTATCGTTAAAGGCATTCCCCACGAAAGTAAACGTTAGTTTGATATTAAGCGTTAGTTCAAAGAAACGTTCCTAATTGAAATACTGTGTATCGCGGTAAGAATACCGATGAGATAGTAAATTGTGACAAAGAAATGCGAAAGAATGAGAGCGAGACGGCATATATTTTAAATAATTTATTTATTTTAATCATTTAATGGGTATAAATCGACAAAACAATGGAGAACATTGAAGACATTCGATGTAAAAGTACAACATTTTATAAATGAACCACCTATTATTTTCGTGGATGGCATAGAGTGATATGTCGTTTTTCGTCTCGTTTTGTAAGGAAGACGTATCTAAAACATATGGGACAGACATCGGTATTCCCACTAAGCAGACCTGCGTCAAGTTCACTTTGTACAAAAGCTGGATGGTCAATCAGTTCGAGTAGGGACATGTATTCGCCCTTGGTTCTTGACGAGTCTGTTACAGGTGAGGGGATCTTGCCGCCTAACGTCTCTATCAAATTGAAGAATTTTTTTGCTCGCACGGGATGATTGGAGCAATAATCACAAGTTGGGTCACGGCACTTGTAAAACTCGAGTTGGTATTTTCGTCGGAAACAGTGTGCGTTGAAGAAAGCCAGTTCCTTGCGCAATGACGACAAGATAGGTGTCGTTCTGATAGCAGTTGCAGAGGAATCTACTAACTTCTTCAATAGGTGATGGTCGTCATATTTGTGGGACATGGAATGGCAAGATTCCCGGCGAGTAGTCACAGGGAAAGTATCGTACCGTTTCCCTTCCCAGTATTTACTGCAGTCATCCATGGCGTTATCAAAAATTGTTTTTTCTTTTGCTGTCCTCTCTTCTTCTGTTAGATCACTCTGTTTACTTGGTGGCTGGTCCTCGCCCGGCAGGGTTATAGGTAAGGTTACCCCAGACAGCCATTTGGAAATGGGACCCCATGCTCGCTCAATCGGGTTGTATCGGGATTGCCCAGGGGCGTACGTTCCAATCAACAAGGCATCCAAATTTAAATCTCTCCAAAGTCTTCCAAAATTGATCAGGTTAACTGTTGACTTGGTAGACCAGTCAGGACCACCATCGGCTATAATTGTAACAACTGTCTTGGGGGTGACCTTGTCCTTGGTTAGGGGCTCCAAAAGATCTATCAAATGACCAACATGTGACTGACTGGTGCTGGTATGGAATCGGCCAGCCTGTAAGTGAATTCTCAGGGGTCCGGTTCTAGGCCAGTTCACTCTTTTTCGTCCCATTCTGTCTAAATGTATGTGGTCCGATTTTCTCTCTCTCTGAGGGGGAGCACTGCTATGTCTCTTTCGCCTACAGTATCTTTCTGTTTTTCCAGGACTGACACTTCTAGATCGCCGTTTTCTTGATAAACACATATATCCTGATGGTATAAGCTTGGAATCTACATACGGATAGTCATGATCAGGGTAATCTGGCAAGTCCTTTCGATGGAAAAAGCGCTTTATCTGGAAATGTCTGCTTACGGCTAAAGTCCCAACATTTATTTTATTTTTGTCATCACACGACAGACACACAGATTCACTATCACATAAAAAAGCAAGCTCGTTCATATAGTTTACGGAAGCACATGTATAGTGAAAATCTTTATGTTCTTTGGAGTGGTTGTTCATTTTGGCAGGTACTCGCGCATCAACTAATCCACTGTGTCTTTTGGCGTTCCTCGAAGATTTTCTTGCAGGTTTCATGAGACGATGTATGGTCACTCGGGATATGTTGCTCACTCCCGAAACATTTTTTTCAACATGTTTTTTAATATCAGCAAGCGTAACGCCGTTGGAATAGGCTGTGGCATCGCGTCTTCGATTATGGGCCTCCGCTGAATGCTGTTGTATATACTCCGTGATGACCGGCACAAGTTGTGGATGTTGTTCAGCTAAAGACTTCCTTCCTCTCTTTACAGGAACAGATTTTCGATACTCGACCTCTGGACTATCCGAATCAGAACTAAACATCCAACAGTCTCCAGAATCGGAGTCAGAATCCATAGCTTTGGTTATGTGGAGAGAGTAGCAGCTAATATCATAAAATGTCAAACCATGATGTGTGTAACATCTTTTATAGGCCAACCTGAGTGCCAGGTAGAACTCATTGTCAAACTTACCAAACAGCTGGAGAGAAAATGTTAAACACAAAAACGGGTTTAGGCTGTAATGGTGGATTTTAAATTTAAGAGGATTAGAGCCTCTGTATACATATTGTTTAATCTCTCACTAATCCCACTTTCGCACCTGAGGACTGTTCACTTGTACTCCTACATTGTAATGGTTCAAAATAATAAAACAGTTCTTTTTTTCACGGGTACATAAACATATAAACAGTGCCTGAGTACATTTAATGAGGTCAACGGAAATAACGCAGTTAACATTGATACAAAGTCAACTGTTCATAATTAAATATTCTACAGTTAGCTTTAAAAAAAATGGAAATTAATGTAATTTGTCATTCTCTGAAGTAATGTTTAATGGCATTCACACTTTTTTACAAAAGTAAAATAAATTTTTGGTTTGTTTTTAGTTGTCTTTGTTTATTTATTAGAAGAGGAATGCATATTGTGACCACTCTATAAAATTTCATTGATTGACTTGTGTTTCACGTTGTGGTATATATCATTTCATTTAAACAGCAGTGTTGCAAGGATTATCGGAAAGGAAGCCAGGTCGTATATGCCATCGAAAACCTCAGATTTGGTAATAATACGACGACGGGAGAATAACATTTCTGTGGTAAACTGTGCTTGGCCTGAGCTTTTTTATTAATATAATCATCCTTTTATACACAATTAAAAAGGTTTATTTAACAATGTCCAAAATCAAGCTCATCAACTAAGGGCAACAAAAAATGTTACTGGTCATATGTAGGCATCGGCAAAATCGACAGATAAAAATTGTTGAAGCTACTGTATCGTCTCGCTGAATTTAGTCTTTATCTTAATTATTTTATAGGAACACCTGCAAAACAAGGAAGGAATACAACGAAATTGAATCGAAAAACATTTTATTATTGTGCAAACTTTTTAAAGTTTTGAAAGGAAATGTAATAGAGCCGACTGGTTGCTTTATAAAACAATAAATTAAAAGTGTTTTACATGCGGTTTAAACAGCTGGAAGGAGGGGAGCGATGCAATTTGCAATGTACATTTAACAACATACTTGGCGTTGATACATACAACCGGGCTCGTAAACCACAAACAGTTGAGAAGCTTTCTAAACAATAGACCTGCCCGCATGCCATCGCTATACACATTACTGAGTGCATTGGCACCGTAAGCGTACTGGGGAATGGGGCTTCGTCTCTTGGTGTCGTAAACAACTACATATCTGAATATAAAAAAACGCATTAAATTAATTAAAATTCGTGATTGGAGACCCAAATCTATTGTGTCAATGAATTTTTTAGAGTAATTCATAATAAAACAAGACTATCAGAAATATACTCTCTAAGCCGACACTAGCAAACGAGTCCTTCGCGTTACACTCGGCAATGAAGGATGAAATCGATGGTTTGATCAGGAACAAATAAGCTGTCATGATAATATAAATTCCACAGACCAACAAAGTACTCAGTGGGAAACGTATAGCAGGTCAGCTGTAAAACAAAGACTCTCATTTGGAAAGCTAAATCCACAGCGGGACGCAGTCAGCTCCCGTTACTGTCTTGACCTCCTGCCGGACTACTTTCACGTCTGTCTCGCGACTGGCTCGATTGAAATAGCATTTGAACTTGTCAATCGTGAAACCATCGTGATTTTTTTTACGATTGGACAAAAATCACGAACACCTCAAATTCGTTCAATCGTGATTTTGGATCAGAAATCACGATTGAATCACGAACGATTTATGGAAACGCTCCCTTATGCTAATTTACATGTAAAATGAATGTTTTAGTGCTTTGTAAATTTGTCTCCCCCTAATTGTATGTCTATTATACTTATGCTAATTTACATGTAAAATGAATGTCTTAGTGCTTTGTAAATTTGTCTCCCCTAATTGTATGTCTATTATACTTATGCTAATTTACATGTAAAATGAATGTCTTAGTGCTTTGTAAATTTGTCTCCCCCTAATTGTATCTCTATTATACTTATGCTAATTTACATGTAAAATGAATGTTTTAGTGCTTTGTAAATTTGTCTCCCCTAATTGTATCTCTATTATACTTATGCTAATTTACATGTAAAATGAATGTCTTAGTGCTTTGTAAATTTGTCTCCCCCTAATTGTATGTCTATTATATTTATTGCTAATTTACATGTAAAATGAATGTCTTAGTGCTTTGTAAACTTGTCTCCCCTAATTGTATGTCTATTATACTCGTGCTAATTTACATGTAAAATGAATGTCTTAGTGCTTTGTAAACTTGTCTCCCCCTAATTGTATGCCTATTATACTTATTTACATGTAAACTGAATGTCTTAGTGCTTTGTAAATTTGTCTCCCCCTAATTGTATGTCTATTGTACTTATGCTAATTTACATGTAAAATGAATGTCTTAGTGCTTTGTAAATTTGTCTCCCCCTAATTGTATGTCTATTATACTTATGCTAATTTACATGTAAAATGAATGACTTAGTGCTTTGTAAATTTGTCTCCCCCTAATTGTATGTCTATTATATTTATTGCTAATTTACATGTAAAATGAATGTCTTAGTTCTTTGTAAATTTGTCTCCCCCTAATTGTAGTCTATTATACTTATGCTATTTTACATGTAAAATGAATGTCTTAGTGCTCTGTAAATTTGTCTCCCCCTAATTGTATGTCTGTTATATTTATTGCTAATTTACATGTAAAATGAATGTCTTAGTGCTTTGTAAATTTGTCTCCCCCTAATTGTATCTCTATTATACTTATGCTAATTTACATGTAAAATGAATGTCTTAGTGCTTTGTAAATTTGTCTCCCCCTAATTGTAGTCTATTATACTTATGCTAATTTACATGTAAAATGAATGTCTTAGTGCTTTGTAAATTTGTCTCCCCCTAATTGTAGTCTATTATACTTATGCTAATTTACATGTAAAACGAATGTCTTAGTGCTTTGTAAATTAGTCTCCCCCTAATTGTAGTCTATTATACTTATGCTAATTTACATGTAAAATGAATGTCTTAGTGCTTTGTAAATTTGTCTCCCCCTAATTGTAGTCTATTATACTTATGCTAATTTACATGTAAAATGAATGTCTTAGTGCTTTGTAAATTTGTCTCCCCCTAATTGTATGTCTATTATATTTATTGCTAATTTACATGTAAAATGAATGTCTTAGTGCTTTGTAAATTTGTCTCCCCCTAATTGTATGTCTATTATATTTATTGCTAATTTACATGTAAAATGAATGTCTTAGTGCTTTGTAAATTTGTCTCCCCCTTATTGTATGTCTATTATATTTATTGCTAATTTACATGTAAAATGAATGTCTTAGTGCTTTGTAAATTTGTCTCCCCCCCTAATTGTATGTCTATTATATGTATTGCTAATTTACATGTAAAATGAATGTCTTAGTGCTTTGTAAATTTGTCTCCCCTAATTGTATGTCTATTATATTTATTGCTAATTTACATGTAAAATGAATGTCTTAGATCTTTGTAAGTTGTCTCCCTTTAATGTTGTCTATTATTATGTTAATCCTCCTGAATTCTGAATGTATATACTGGAAGTATGTTCTCTGTAACTATATTATCTCACCTTCTAATCACAACCCAAACATACTACATGCTCTGTTCTGCACACAGCGACAGGGCCTACACCTGACTTGTACTCTACCCTGATGTATATATCTTTCGTTTCTTTCTTCTTGTTTGTTGTCATATGTTTTAAAAATGATGTGAGCCTCTTTTATAACACAACCACTTTTAAATACATCTCTAATGGTTGAAAATGACGCCTATGAAGAGGGCAATAACTATCTCGCCGAACTGCCATTCTTCAATAATGACATAATAACATACTCAAGCGAATTTCCCCGAACCAACAATCTGACCACTTATCCAGACTTTGAAAACTTATGTTTTAATCCCCTCGAACTCAATATGACAGAAGGCACCCAATACACCACTGACGACTCACTTGAAGAACTACAATACTGGAGAACCTTAAACGAACAACAATCTAACTACTACTACTATAAATATTCCCGTTGTACGTGGAGCCCGATATGTATAGTGTATTTCGATGAATGTGATCGACTATCACAATTAAGTAAACGAAAACATTTCCGTTGTATGTACATACCGCTATGCATAGTGTATTTTGATGAATGTGATCGACTATCACAATTGAATAAACGAAAACGTTTCCGTTATATGTACATCCCGACATGTATAGTGTATTTTGACGTACCTGATCGACTGTCACAATTAAATAAACAAAAACATTCCCGTTGCATGTGGAGCTCGATATGTATAGTATATTTTGATGAATGCGACCTACTATCACAATTAAATAAACTAATTTGAATGAAATTGACACATACAGGTTATAGTGGCATAAGCGGCCAAATGTAAGGAACATTTAATTGAAACAGAATTAACAAACTTTTCGTCATTGTAATAAAACAGTAAATGACATTAACGCCTAACGACAGTAGCAAAAATGTTCCAAAGTTATAGATGAAGCCTTGTAATACTGTTGAGGTGTACATGAAATGACTATGATAACACAATAGTCGACGGTCCAGGGGCCGCCTAGGCCCCGGAAGCTCAGGCTCTCTAGATTGCCAGGGAAGCGTTCTGATGGCTGTTCTAGAAACACAATTGCCCATGATTTCTGGATTTTGTTGTTTCTAGTTCTTAAATAAATGACAACCAAAATCGTTATGTTCAAAAGTTATAAAAAATCAGCCTTGTAACATTTTTGGAGCATGGATGAGGGAAGGGCTATCCCAACGTATTAGACTCAGGCTCAAGAGCTCTAGATTGTCTCATAAACGTTCTTAGGGGTGTTCTAGAAATAGCATGTCCATGCTTTTTTTCTTAATCCTAAAAAAGTGCACCAAATGCCTCTACCCAACCAATGCATGAGTATCTGCATAAATTGAAACGCGAACGCTATTCAGTGGGCATCAAATTTGATTGCATAAGACAAACAGGAGAAGCGCTCACGCCCTATTTTTTGGACTGGCTTGTTTAAGGAAACTACGTACTTATGCTACATAGAAGGATATTAGGTCTGCAACAGTTATTATGTCTAGACTTGATTATATTGAAGAGGTTGAACCCTCTTCATTAAGGACATTTTGCCTGAAAATAGTATAAATTTCAATATAATCCTTCTGTCTCTTGAAGAAAAAGGCTATCTTAAAGTGGCATGAGCTGCCAAAATGTTTTGATGTTAAAACAGAATGTTAAAATTATTGGCTATTTTTCTCAAGAAGTATATTTCAGAAGCTTTTGAGTGCTTCTGGTCTCGAAAATGTACGATAATGTTTTGAATTAACTTTGGGTTAGAATGAATGAATGGTCGTCCCGGTTATTTAAATTCTGTTTACTTTTTAAACACGTTTTCGCTTCGTACAGGCCACATACTGTATGGATTTTCCTCATTCCAACACCAATCATTTAGTTTTGCGATGGCCTTCAAAGCCTCTCACTGTCGTGACGATCAGAAATTATGAAAAAAGTGTGAATTTTGGCAGCTCATGCCAATTTAAGACAAATCCATTCCCCACTTCAGCTCCCGACATGATTACTTCTCCTTTACGGGTATATCACTACCGCCCAACGTTTCTCTCTGGTACATCAATGAAATTCCTTAAGACGCGATGTATATGTGCCAGATCGCGGAACGTTTTTCGGAGAACAATCAAGCAACAAATATCAAATGGCAGAAACCCTCAATTGCGACTCCTCTAACATCGTATATGTTATCATGTGCAAAAAATGCCGCGAGCATTGTGTATGAGAAACTCCTACGAGCCACCAATCATTTATCTGGCATTGTGCCCGTGGCACAGCATTTCAAAACCCCAGGATCCTGTTTCACAAAGCGGTGTAGCGTAAGTTTTCACGTAACTGTCAAAGCAACCCATACTGTAGAGAAACGTTAGTAGGAAAGTTGCGCAAAAAATACATCTACGCCGCTTTGTGAAACAGGCTCCAGGTCATTTGGTTAACGACCATTTCGAAATCATGCCTATTGAAAAATCCGTCTTCTCAATTCCGCTGAAAATACCAATCACAAACGTTTGGAAAGGGAAAGTTTTGGGATTCAAACGTTACAAACTGTTTACCTTTTCGGTTTGAAGTTGGACTCGGGAAGGTTTTAGTACAATAAGGTCATCGCGTACATGGCCCGGAGTATAAAAGAAGAATACAAACTGGTTCAGAGTCAACGGCCAGTCATTGCTAATAAAAGGAACAAGAGTTTAAAAAATATACTAGTCCGCATTAAACTCTTTTGTCTGTCCTCTACCTAGGAACCAAATTACATATTTTCCCTGTCTTTTCCCATTGTCATATTTTGTTCAATTTCAGTTTACCTGACTTCTTGCCATACCTGAAGGCTCATACAATTTTGTCAAAAAACAACAAAGTATTTCATGTCTGTCTTCAACCTAATGGATTCCACAAATGGGTCGCGGGTTCGAATCCCACTCAGTCCAAAAAAAATTGAAAAATTTTCTAACTGGGTTTTCACTCGAATGACCTATGTGGGATGGTTGTCTGTTACGAACGGAAGGTCGTAGGTTTCCTCCGGGCATAGAGCCCGGTTTCCTCCCACAATAAAACTGGCAACGCCGCCATGCAAGGGAAATAATCTAGTGCGCGGCGTAAAACACCAAACAATCAATCAATCAATCAACCTAATGGAACATCATCGGTTTTGGTTTATTACAACAACCTGTGACTGGGTATAAATGTCTAAATGACATACCCTCTTTTAACACAACTCAAAACTTGTCTCCATGGTTATTTTAGTCAAGAAGATTTTCCCTGTGCCCGTGTGTTTTAATGTCTATAAATATATTTATATATATTTTTGAACACTAAAACACGCGGGCACAGGGAAAATCTTCGTTTCTAAAATAACCATAGAGTTTCTTAGTGTGTTTAGAAGGGGCATCGCATTAAGAGCTTAATACCCCATCATAAATTGTTGTAATAAACTAAACCTATGATATTTCATTAGGTTGACGACAGACAGAAGCTTGGCCTTAGTCAGTAGAATTTTCTGGAACACTTTGTAATACGTTGACGAGGCTTACGCATCTTAAGTTATGGCAAGAATATCGGCAGACTGAGATTGAGCCCCATAGAATCATGGAAAAAGACAGTGAAAATTTTGCCAATCATAATATACGTATGTATATATATAATAAGGTCTGGTTGTAGGTTATGCGATGTAGTTTTTTGTGCTGGTTGTAGGATATGAGATGGAGTTCATAACCTTGTAGTTTTCTGGTTGTGAGATGGAGTTTATGGTTGTTTTGTTCGTTGTTTGTTACATAGTTTTGTCTGTCCGGCGGGGGGGGGGGGGGGGGGGGGGGTTGGGGTTCAATCTCAGTCCACCGATGTTCTTGCCATAGTTAAGATGCGTAACCATTGTCAATGTGTTACAAAAGAAATCCAGAAATTCTACTGACTAAGCTCTTGTCAGTCGTCAACCTAATGAAATATCATAGGTTTGGTTTGTTACAACAATTTATGGGGTGTAAAGGTCTAAATGATATACCTCTTTTTAACACAATTAGAAACTTGTCTCCATGGTTATTTTAGACAAGAAGGTTTTCCCTGTGCCCGTGTGTTTTAGTGATCATAAATATAATAAGGTCATACCAATAATACAGGCTAAGTGTAGGACATGTTTCTACGGTGGGCTGATTTTGCTGATTTAGATGAAACGTAAACTTATCCCTGGGCGAATGAAGCTTTTAAGACCTGTTTATGATTACCTAGTCTGGGGTTCTAACTCCAAAATGGCGTATTGAAACCCGGACTAATGATTACCGAGAACTAACAACCAAATGTTTCTCAAGAGCTTCTCCAAAAAGAGCTCATAATTATCTAATAAGTATTATTTAATGTGACGTGAGCTGGCAAGCTATTGATAAGTTCCTCAAAATAAATCAGTAGTATAACTGAACGAATGCAAGTGAGTGCATTTTTCCCTCGAGAAAGTGATAAATAAAACTTGTATAAGCGTTTAATTGACAGTGATTAATAGGTTATGATGACAGTGATTGATAGGTCATGATAACCGTTAGGTCAGTTAGGTATATGAGGGTCACGTTCCATGTAGGATGTTAAATGAAAATAGATAAAGCCAGCAAACATCGTGAGAAAACCAAAGGATTTATTTACACATAGTTCAAGGGTCAATGTTTTTAAGTTATGGGAAAAGTTGATAGCTTCAGAGTCACGTGGGGGGTGATTTAGGCTTTATAAACCCAGAGGAAAAAGGAGTCTTCATTCAGTCAGCAGACGTATCCTATAGCTTAACAGTCACTAGCGATCTCTCTCTTCTCGACACCATGAAGTTCCCAATTCTCGCCGATATTGTAGCCTATGCCTTCTTAGAGGGTCAAGCATTATTCGTAGAATTATGTGGAGGCCAAGAAGAGAAAAAAGTCACTCTGCCGCAAAGAGCCTGGGAGAAGCTGGTGTTTTACATATCTACCATAGATGAACTTATCCACCTGGGTAAGAAAACACCTGAAGCCATCCACTTGGGCGAAGAAGTATGTCTAACCTATGGCGAGTTTAAAGGCCTCTGGTTTGTCCATGTTAGGAGATGGGAGAAAGGCGTCAACAACAAACCCTTTCCCACTAAAAACGGAGTAGCGCTCAGCAAAGAAGGTTGGGGAAGTTTAAGAATGTCGTCCTAGACATAAACACCCTTCTGAGAGAGTATATGGAAAGTGACCATATTTTCACTGAAACACCATTCCCTCCTCTGATGCAGAAAGATTATGTTCCGGTAGTGGAGTCGAAATCTGAAAACAAAAATAAGAGAAGAAGAGTGTTGAACAGTGAACAATAATAGCATCTTGTAAAATATCAACATTTTTAAAAGAGACAGTACAAGATATGTACGTGAAACATTTATTGGCAGAGGTGAGGAATTCCCGTCGAAAAGGAGTGGATGTATTGGCCGAATTCGACAGAGAGTTCCGTAAAGCCGTCGAATCTTTAGACGACGACCGAGTGGTAGACGAAGTGAAGACAATATGTGCTACGAATCATCAGGTGTATGTGCATCCAGTGTACCTGCTACAATATGAGGACCGTTCCTGGAGAGAATGCTACCTCAAGACAAGTGATTTTATAGACAATGTAAAAACACACGTGTACAAAACATTATTGGCTGATGAAGGACTCTTAGATGACAGTCAGCTGATAATTGACGAGTAACTGTCTTTCTTATGTTGTTTTACTACGTCTTATTGTATTAGAAATAGATAATAAAAAAAATTACCATTAATATTCTGTTGTTTTCTTGATTTGTACTTATAATGAACGGTATACGACAACGTCTATTTAAACCTCGTCCGACCTTCGACATGAACACTTCACACGATGATGTTTTGGAAAAGCTGTATTATACCGATTCCTCTACAGGCGGTTACGGCGGAATCCGGGGCTGGAGAGAGCTGTTAAAAAAGCCGGGTACCGTATACATGTAAAAGAAATAAAAGAATGGTTAAAGAAACAAGACGCCTATACATTACACAAACCTTCGAGGAAAAACTTTGCAAGAAACAGAGTTGAAGTCTCGGGTATTGATACACAATGGCAAGCCGATCTCGTAGACATGAGTCACTTAAAGAAACGCAATAAAGGCTATAGATATATCCTAACGTGTATAGACGTGTTTTCAAAATATGCATGGGCTGTGCCGGTGAAGGACAAAACTGGTGTAGCTATGGTCAAAGCTTTCCAACAAATATTTAAAAAAGGTGGACAACCGACTTATCTTCAAACTGACCAAGGTACGGAGTTCTTTAATCGCCATTTTCAAAAGTTTTTAAAAAATAAGGAAATATATCATTTTCACACACACAATGAAACAAAAGCTAGCGTAGTCGAACGTTTCAACAGAACCATAAAAACAAAAATGTTTAGGTATTTCACGACTAAAAACTCTTACCGTTTTTTGAAGGCGTTGCCTAAATTAATAGAGGGTTATAACAATTCTTTCCATAGAAGTATTGGAATGCCTCCGGTCGAGGTCGCTCAACTGAATGAATCTGAGGTCAGACAGCGTCTTTATCCACGTCTAACAAGAGATAAGTTACTATTTAAGTTCAAAATAGGGGATAAAGTTCGTATCAGTAAAACCAAAATGATATTTGACAAAGGCTATCTACCGTCTTGGACAGATGAAATTTTTGTTGTTATAACCCGAATACCCAGATACCCCGTCGTGTATAAACTTAAAGATTTAAACGACGAAGTGTTGAAAGGTACTTTTTACGAACAAGAGTTACAAGAAGTTAAAAAGTCTGAAGCTGATTATTATCATATTGAGAAGATTCTAGATAGAAAGAAACGTAATGATGTCATGTTCTACAAAGTAAAATGGAAGGGTTGGCCTTCGTCGTTCAATTCGTGGGTATCCGCCGATGAGATGAAGAAAGCATAAATGCAAAGGTTTTATCAATGATCATTCATTTCTCACTATGGAAACGGCGCGAAAGTATCGGATATATGCAGTTATAGGGGCATTGGCTTATTTTTTAATTGTCACCTTAACAGGCCTATCCATCTCATTACCGAAACATCAACGTTCTGGTTTGGAGATTATCCATAGCAACAAGACTAATATAACCTCCTGTTTAAAGGCCGAAAAAATAGATATCGGTGCAACGGTGAAAGTGACAGTTTGTATGTATAATGGCGAAGCACGTATCGATATAAGAAAATTTGTCAACGATAAACCGACCAAGATTGGAATTTGGTTAACGTATGATCAATGGAAAGTTTTTGAATCTCACAGGAATGTTATTAATACAATCCTAAACCCCCGTATTGTTTAATATGATCTCTATGCTGTGGATGCTGTATGCCGGCATAACGAAACATGTTAAACAACCCTGTAGAGTAGAAGACAAGTCTATACATGTTGTCAAATCTCTGAAAGCCTATAAAGTTGCGGTGAAATCAATGTTCAGCGATGGCGTAGTGACTAAGCATAGATTGTTAGTCTTACATTGGTACACTTTACACGTCTGTGATCACGTGACAAAGGATGTATGTTGTAAAATTTGGAGATATTATATAAATATTCAATCGGGTCTTGTGGCAGATGTGTAAAACATAATGGATGTCACTTGGAAACACCCGTTTACATGTATAGTAGCTGGACCAACAGGTTGTGGAAAGACTGTTTTTGTAAAGAGGATGTTAAATGAAGTCAACGCAATGATCGACCCACCCCCGACGAAAGTAATATGGTGTTTCGGAGAATGGCAAGACGGGTACGATAATATGAAAAATGTAGAATTTATAGAAGGACTTGAAGGCTTGTCGGAGTTAGAACCGAGTGAGAACAAGCTGATAGTTATAGACGACTTAATGCAACAGACAGACGAAAGGGTATCCCAGCTATTTACTAGAGGAAGTCATCATAAAAATGCTAGTGTGATATATATAAGCCAAAATTTGTTTAACAAGAACAAACAACAGCGGACACTCAATTTGAATGCGCATTATCTTATTTTGTTTAAAAAACCCCGAGATGCTTCTCAAATAACTCACCTGGCCAAACAGATGTATCCGGGACAAGGACGCTTCGTGCAAGAAGCCTATAAAGACGCCACCTCCAGACCACATGGTTATCTTCTCTTCGATTTTAAACAACATACTCCAGACCATTTGAGATTGAGAAGTAAAATTTTTCCCGGAGAGGTCCAAGAGGTTTACCTGAAAAGATCATAAAAACGTTCGTTGCTCAACCTACATCATCATTTTATACTCGGAAGGCGTCATGTCGCGTAGACTAAGAAAACACGCTCATACTTTACAACTTTTGTCCAAGGCGACTCGGCCTTTGATTAAGAATATAGTGAAAGGAGCTGACAAAGAGTTAATGAGTTGTATATGTGAATGCGCGTTAAATGTATTAAAAGGTAATGTTCCCCTCAGTAAGTCTCACATATACAAATTGAGGCGACATAAGAATCAACTTAGGCAACTAGTTAAAAAGACGACCAGCAGAAAGAAGAAAAAATATATTCTACAAAGAGGAGGATTTTTAGGAGCCATTTTAGCACCAATCGCAGCAACTGTTTTAGGCCCCTTACTTTCTAAAATATTTAAGTGATTATGGCAACTATGAAAAAAATGGCCTTAGTAGATCCTAGAATGTTACATGCTCTTCGACAGCCCCAAGCACCTCCGAACAGTACTGTAACTATGCTTCAGAACTTGGACAACGAAATGGAGCATATTCTAAGCAGAAATAATTTATCGGAAAGAGACAAAGTAATGATGTATAATGATACATTGCAAAAATATCTTACCTTTCAATCTCAATACAACAACAAACAGACTCAAGCTATACCCGTAAAAATGGTTTCTCAAGACATTCCGGTGTCGAACAAATCTGAAACAATTGGAAGAGTGATAGAAAATGAAATTGTCCAAAGCGTCCCTAAAACCATGAGCAAAAAAGCCCAGTTACTGATTCAGAGAATAAAAGCTAATCCGTTCATGAACTGGAACGAGAAAGGTGAACTTATATATAAAGACAATTTAATCGAAGGCAGTAACATATCAGATCTGGTCAACGATGCTTTACGTCAACGGAGACAGTTTACGCCGAAGGGATGGCAGACGTTTGCTATGGGTTTAAAGGAGTTGAATGTGCCTTTGGAATTGATAGGCAATAAAGAAAGATGGGAGTTTATGCAGAAGCCCCAAGCACCCTCCCCCTCAAAGATTCCACGAGCGAGAAGAAAAATACAGACCCCCTCAACCCGAAAAAGATCTAAAACCAGCGAACCTATATCATGGCAATCGTATTAAATAGGAGCAACGAATGAAATCATCAACACAATTTAACAGAGCGTAGTACGAGTATGTTTTACTTAACACTGCCTTCGAACAGTTCTATGGATTACTATCCTGAAAATACTTTATCGAACTATGTAACAAAATTACCTCATGCAATCAACTTGAACGGCGATTACGAGGCTGGTGTGGTGGAGTTTTTTTACCCATTTTCCTGGTATAACGTTCATCCAGGGGCTATCAAAATAAATATTACAACCAAATCTACAGAAGGAATTCAGAATTTTTTTCCATACCATTACAGGAAGGATATTATGAGGATGGAGTGTCCTTGATACACGCGTTAAACGATGCTATAAAAATTCGAAGCCGGGCCTTAAGAAAATCTGTTAGATTTACATATGATCGAATTAGTTGTAAAGCTTCGCTATATATTACTCACGACGCAGTTATGGTCGAGCTTTCACCGACGCTTCAACATTTTTTAACCCTGCCTTTAGGACTCTATAAACCAGGAGTGTATAGAAGCGACTCAGCGGTCAGCATGAATTCGGGCCTAGAAGCTCTTTATATCTACTCAGATGTTGTGGAACCACATGTGGTGGGAGATAGTTTTGTACCTCTGATGAGAATTGTTCCCATCACGGGAAAACATGGTCATTCCATCACTCATTCCTTCGAGCATGTAAAATATTTTCCTCTACAAAACAGATCATTTTTTACAGTGGAAATGGATATAAGAGATAGGTCCGGCCTGGGTGGAATATTTAGAGGCGTAATGAACGCTGTTATGCCATTACTATCATCTGTAGGCAAGACAGTGGGTAAACAGGCTTTAAACACGGGTTTACAGATAGCGGGAGATGTCATAGGTGGTCAAAACGTCAAATCGGCCGCTAAAACGAGGGTACGGCAGGCTGGTAACACATTATTGAACAAAACAGTTGATCATCTGAACACAACGCGGACACAAAAACCTATAAAGAGAAGAGCAACAAAACAAAAGGCTATTCGGTCAAAGATCAAGAGACGGACTACTTCGAAGAGAGATATTTTTAGATAAAAAACCAGTATGAGTTTAATTCACCCCCAATCATGTTTGAGTACGAACGATAGTCTAGATATTTTCAAAATCCCACCCACACAAACTAGTTTGGAAGAAAGTTATTGGGTCCAATATCATCCCGTGTCTTCTGTGAACGATACTAATCCGATCGAATTTAACTTAAGCGGGCCATCTGATGATTATTACGATTTAGCCAGCTCGTATAAAAAAAAACATTACATAAAACATATTACATAAAGTTTTCTTAAGAACCGTTTACCACCCAACAACGCACTAAAAACGAGATCTGTCTCTGGCTGATGCCCCGCTTGCTCCTGTTAATTATTGGTTACATAGTTTATTTTCACAAATGCAGTTATCCCTCAATTCAAAAAATCTGAGTATGGCTAGTAATACTTATCCTTTCAGAAGTTATATAGAAGCTATATTAAGCTATGGAAAGGAAGCAAAAGAATCTCACCTCACATCCGCTCTGTTTTATAAAGACACAGCTGGCAGTTTCGATTCGGTTACGCCTTTCAACGAAGGTTTAACGAAACGAAGCGAGTTCACGTCTAACAGTCGAATTGTAGACTTGATTGGCAAACCCCACCTGGATCTCGCATTTCAAAACAGACTCATTCTTAATGGCGTCGATATTAAATTAAAACTGATTCGTTCGAAAGATGCGTTTTCGCTTATGAGCAGTGAACAAAATGCGGACTTTAAAGTAGTTATCAAAGATATTTCATTTTTTATTCGTAAAGTGAAAATTAATCCCGATGTTCAAATTGCGCATATGAGGGCTTTGGAAAAAGCACCTGCGAAATATTCTATAAGCAGAGTTGACGTTAAAGTATTTAGCGTGCCGAAAGGAAATTTATCGTTAAATCAAGAGAATTTGTTTTTGGGTCAGTTACATGGGCGTCAACAGGCGGGGGACAGGGGGGACATGTCCCCCCCACTTTTTAAAGGGGTGGGGACATCCTATGATTTGTCCCCCCCACTTTTTGCGAGCGAGAAATATGACTTGAAAGCAATACTATCAAGATAGTTTTTTTCTCACCAACAAACTCACACTCAAAAATGAAATGGCGTTATCCTCTCATCAAGTAACAGTTTGTGTAGGACATTGAGCTTAAGGGAGTCGCCCAACGCAATTTCTTTCCTGACGTCATTTACTTTCAGATTTTTTTTCTCCGTCCGCAGCTGGGGCGACCGACCTTCTTAGACTAAATTTTAAGATTTAATGTCCCCACCCGACTTTTACACATAAACCTGTTATTTCTCCCAACCCGAAGCTTCGTTTTTTGTTTGACGGATAATGTCATACGTATTCTGATTCAACAAAAACTAACTAATTGTTGAAAATTTTCCCCAATAATTTTATGTTTGGTGGTGAAATAATGACAGGCATGTGCATGTTTAAACTCAAAAGTCAAGTGTAAAAAGCTGAATGTTTCCAGTATTCAACTACAATGTGCATATGAAATGCATGTATCTTTTCTAATAGCATTCATTTTTCAGCAATTTTGCACAACGCGTTCACAGGTGTTACGTACAGCTGAACTGTTAACATATGTATCTATTTCGATTGACTTAGAAATTTCTCGATTGTGACGTATTGTCTGTTTGTTTGCTAACTTTAAACATTGTTTCAATTGTGACCTATATTCCCAACTGTTACTATGACGATTCCTTGGAAAGTTCTAGTCTCTATAATTTTACTTCATAACCTGTTGTAATGCGTAGATTCAAGAAGATTCTCGAAATACTCTTTTTGTATGCAAATGTTCAGATCTTTCTGGAAGTACTCAGAGTGTATATAAGACGTTGTTTTATCGTTATTAGGCAGTCAGTTTCCAACTGGTCTCGAGTGCTATATTTTGTTATAGTTCAGATTTATATCTGGACTCTGTATGATACAGCTAGTAAGCTGCTATCTTGAATACGATATTCGTCTTATGACATAGAGTCAGTTTTGAACTGGTCTCAATATACTTTGGATGCTACGGTCTGATATGAGTCAGATTTCTATCTGAACTCAGTTTACTATCTTTGAATAAGATATTCGGCCTGCTTTGTCAGTGATACCTGACTTGTGAATTCTGTCAAGAATTTATTCTGTGGATATACCACCAGTGTGCTAAACCAGTGTGTTTTCAATATTCTATCCTGCGGATTTACCATTGTGTCTTCAAGTTCAAGATTCATTCTGGGAATCTATATTTCGTCGATTCGTGGTCATCGGATTTAAACCAGTGAACAGATTTCTAGGAACTGTAATTACTTAACCTGTATAAGTAAGTCATATTGATATATGTTTTCTTTCCAACGTTTATATAATATTTGCCTGTAAATAAGTTAGTCCGTTTGCTTTTTAATATAAATCAAAATTTGTACATAAAATCTGCTGGTTTGTTGTTACTTCTTTTCATTATCATTCGGTATCGTAACAAAATTGGGGGCTTTGTCCGGGAATATTTCGTAATTCATTGAGCGAGATTGTGCTCGGGGAAAATTCGAAATTCTAAAACTTAATTCAACTATTAAAGCATTTAATCTTTGTTATACCAGCAGATTTTATTCACCATGTCTGACTTTAATCCAGACGATTTCATGCAAGCGCCCGATCAGGATATTTTTGATTCTTTAAGTAGGAACGATTTATTTTTGTTAGGCGATTATTTAGGGCTAAACTTAAAAAAATCTTCTCGTAAACAAATATTACAACGTGATATTGCTCAAAATTTAGTTGAAATTGAAGCATTTGACGAAAGTGCATTAAGTGAATATTTACCTGATTCAGATAAATCATGGCTAGTACAGCAAGAAAAAATGAAAATTGATAAGGAAATAGAAATGCAGAAATTAAAACTACATTATGAAAAAGAAATGAGAGAGAAAGAGCTAGAAAAAGAAAAAGAAATGATGCAAATGAAACTTGAAAATGAGAGGGAGATTGAAAAAATGAGAATTGAAAAGAAAATGGAAATTAGACATTCAGAAATTCAACAAAGGTCTGAAAGGGATTGTAAATTTGATTTAGCCCATAATATTAGATTAGTTCCACCATTCCGTGAGAAAGATATTGACAAATATTTTCTGTCCTTTGAAAAAATAGCTGAAAATTTAAACTGGCCTAAAGAATATTGGACTATGCTTTTACAAAGCGTACTTGTTGGTAAAGCTATGGATGCGTATACCTCATTATCTGTAGAGCAGTCTAAAAGTTTTGACACAGTCAAACATAAAATACTACAAGCTTATAACCTGGTTCCAGAGGCTTATCGTCAAAAGTTTCGAAATTGTGAAAAAAATAAAGATGAAACCTACACTGAATTTGCTAGGAAAAAGGAACAACTATTTGAGAGATGGTGTCTTTCTAAAGAGGTAAATCAAGATTACAACAATTTAAAAGACATTGTTTTAGTTGAAGAATTTAAATGTTGTATCCATAGTGATATTAGAACATATCTTGAGGAGAAGGGGGTGGATAATTTAGAGTCTGCAGCGACCGCAGCTGACAATTACGCAGTCACTCACAAACTTCCATTTGAGAGCAAACCAGGTAAACAATTTTCATTTAGAGATCGTTCTCAAAATTCTTTTAAACCTAATGACAAGCCTCACTTTAAAAATCAATCAAGACCACAAAATACTGGTAATACTGGAAATACTGGCAAGACTGGTAATAATGGCAATACTGGAAATGAAAATAGATTTCAAAATAACAAACAATTTAGTAGAATTACATGTAACTATTGTAAAAAGCCTGGCCATTTGCAGTCTAATTGTTTTCAACTAAAACCAAATCGTGATAATGATTATTCTAAACCAACTGGATTGTGTCTTGTGGATACCGACAACACACAACAGGCAGTTACATGTACTTGTGGACATCCTCCACCTAAAGACCTTAGTAGACAACAAAATGAAGAAGATCCATTTAAACCAACAGGATTATGTGTACTGAATAATGATAGTACTAAACAAGCTGTTAGCTATGTTAAACCACCTATTAAAGATGAAAAATTGGAATTTAATGATGGTGTAATGAAAGTTTTCAAACCATTTATCCACACTGGATCTGTTTCACTTAATAGTGATAATTCTAATGCTGTCCAAATTAAAATACTTAGAGATACAGGCGCATCTCAATCTCTCATGTTGTCTAAAGCGTTGCCATTTTCAGAAAGTTCTTACTCAGGCAACGATGCTTTAATAACAGGCGTAAATTCTACTGAGTCAGTCTCAGTACATAATGTGTATTTAAATTCGGACATTGTATCCGGCCCTTTTAGTGTTGGTATTAGACCTTCATTACCATTTGATGGTATTCATTTGTTGTTAGGTAATGACCTAGCTGGTGATAAAGTAAATGTTGAATCCACTGTATCTAGCAAACCATGTACAGTTATAAATACTGATCAAAACAAGCAAGAAGAACCTAACTTGTACTCTTCATGTACTGTAACAAATGTTATGAGTAAGAATAATGTAGTCCTATCTAATGAAAATAGTCATGATAACAACTATGCTGACTTAGAGGACACGTTTTTGGCTGATTTGTTTAAAGCCAATTCATTTTGTGATTCCATTACTGATTGTTCGTTTAGAAAGCAAGAATGCTTATCTAACAATCTTTTAATGATTGATAAATCTAAAGATAATTTTATTTCAAATCCTCTGGATATGGATGTTGCACCAGATGCAACTATTTATTATTGTGAGTCAGATTCTAGCATAACTGATCCTAATATTGTTGATAAGGACCTTAGTGATCTTAGTTATTTAGTTAAGGCTCCTGATCGGCGCAAAGCATGTCAATCATGTCATACCAATAGAAATGACGTTAACAATGAATCTATTTTACAAATTAACGTAGTTTCTGCTGACCCTGGCAATTCTTTCGTCGAAGAGTCTACATTCAAGGATTTTGGAACACCAACGTTGGATTCCAAGTTACCGACACAATTGGAGGACTCTGAAATTCCTAAAACCATTTCCGTAAAACGGTGTCGTTTGGAACCTTATCAACAGGATAAACTACAAACATTGATCTCTGACTTTTCACATTTATTTCCTGATGTTCCATCTAGGACTTTTGTTAACTTTTGTGATGTTTGTGTTGATAATTCTTCGCCTATAAAAGACCACCTTGACAGAATTGAACTCTTCCAGAGACTCAGTAAAGCCAATTTGACTATCGGTCTTCTAGAAAGTGAGTTTCGACGTGCCACAGACATTTATCACGGATGTGTGTCGTCGGTCAGGGTCAGGTAACACCAGTTCAACTTAAACTTAAAGTTGACGTCATTTCAAATTTCCTGGTGCCTGATTGTAAAAGACAACTGAAACGCTTCTTGGGTATGGCTGGATATCTTAGGAAGTTTTGTCAAAGTTTCTCTTCACTTTCTAAGCCTTTGACTAATTTGCTTAAGAAAAATGTAGAATTTATTTGGTCTGATCAATGTCAAGCCTCTTTTGGAAAGATTAAAACCATACTCTTTAGCGATCCAGTTTTCTTAGCACCTGATTTTTAATTCATTTAAATTAGAGTGTAATCAACCTATTGTTGTCTTTGGTGATCCTAACCCCATAGTGTTTTGAATAAGTTTCGAATTCTTTATCTAGATTGTAAATAACACTATCAGTATATATTTCTATTGTACTTTTTTTTTAAAGAAAGTTTTTGTCAAAACTTTCTTTCTCTGAAGGGGGAGGGTGTTACGTACAGCTGAACTGTTAACATATGTATCTATTTCGATTGACTTAGAAATTTCTCGATTGTGACGTATTGTCTGTTTGTTTGCTAACTTTAAACATTGTTTCAATTGTGACCTATATTCCCAACTGTTACTATGACGATTCCTTGGAAAGTTCTAGTCTCTATAATTTTACTTCATAACCTGTTGTAATGCGTAGATTCAAGAAGATTCTCGAAATACTCTTTTTGTATGCAAATGTTCAGATCTTTCTGGAAGTACTCAGAGTGTATATAAGACGTTGTTTTATCGTTATTAGGCAGTCAGTTTCCAACTGGTCTCGAGTGCTATATTTTGTTATAGTTCAGATTTATATCTGGACTCTGTATGATACAGCTAGTAAGCTGCTATCTTGAATACGATATTCGTCTTATGACATAGAGTCAGTTTTGAACTGGTCTCAATATACTTTGGATGCTACGGTCTGATATGAGTCAGATTTCTATCTGAACTCAGTTTACTATCTTTGAATAAGATATTCGGCCTGCTTTGTCAGTGATACCTGACTTGTGAATTCTGTCAAGAATTTATTCTGTGGATATACCACCAGTGTGCTAAACCAGTGTGTTTTCAATATTCTATCCTGCGGATTTACCATTGTGTCTTCAAGTTCAAGATTCATTCTGGGAATCTATATTTCGTCGATTCGTGGTCATCGGATTTAAACCAGTGAACAGATTTCTAGGAACTGTAATTACTTAACCTGTATAAGTAAGTCATATTGATATATGTTTTCTTTCCAACGTTTATATAATATTTGCCTGTAAATAAGTTAGTCCGTTTGCTTTTTAATATAAATCAAAATTTGTACATAAAATCTGCTGGTTTGTTGTTACTTCTTTTCATTATCATTCGGTATCGTAACACAGGCTTATTGTATATGTCTCACCGACTCGGTGACGTTAGACACCAAGGTCGGCAAAAATACGAAGTTGGTGTGTACTCGAAGTAACAAGAGCATGGATCTCTCGAATTAATGACCACTCAAGCTTGGCTCGTCGCAGTTTACATTTGTTTCAATGTGATTCCTAAATAATAAGGTAAGAAATATATCAGCGTGCATTACGGTAGGAGTTGAGAAGACGAAGACGTGGATTCCGATCAGGAGTGTGGTGGGGTGTTGAAGTGGGGTGGTTTCTTGTAGCCTACATGTAATTCAATAGAAAAGAAGTTTAAGCCATTGTCTCTGTATAATGGAAAAGTAAGATCAGATGTCAATCCTGATACTAACATGATATCTTTTTCAAGCATTGTTATTATATGCTTTTTTCTGTTTCAGAGAATGGATATTAGAAATTTTTTTTCAAGGTCCAGGAACGATTCAAATGATTTTTTTACATCAACAACACCCTCTTCTTTGGTGGCTGATTCACAAAATGCCTCCTCATCGTCAATTTCAACAGAAAAAATCTCTCATGATAGTGAAATTTCACCTGAAACGACCGATGAACCCCGCTCAAATAACACATTCCTCACAAAGGAACCGTATCAGCCCACAATTGGCTGTATCCCAGTGCAGAAATTATCTAACAGAACGCTAAAGTTTCAGCAGCGATGGTTTAGTGATTTCCCCTGGCTCCATTTTGACGAGACCATAGGTGGAGTGCTTTGTCATACTTGTGCCAGTGCTTCACGTCTGAAACTAGCTGACCTTGCCCGCTGTGCAGATAACACGTTTGTAACTACTGGTTTCTCAAATTGGAAGAAAGCAATCGAAAAGTTTCATAACCACGAAAAATCCCTAACTCACAGGCTCTCTTCCCAGAACTTGAAATTCAGTATCCAACAACGAGACATCACAGGCCAATTATCGACCCAAATCCTGAATGACCAACGATCTGCTCGAGCAGCACTTTTGAAAATAATAACTACCCTGAAATACTTGTCAGAGCAAGGTCTGGCAATTCGTGGGCAGGATTCCTCACATGGAAATTTCGAAACACTGCTTCGATTGCGTTCAGAAGACGATGAAAATCTTAAAAAGTGGTTATCTTAAAAGGTTTTCCCATCTGTAGCCGTCCAAAACGAAATTTTAAAGATAATTGCTCATTCTGTCGTGAGAGACATCTGTCATGATGTTAACCACATGTCAATACAGTTTGGACTAATAACTGACGGAACGCAGGACATACAAGGACATGAGCAGGAAGCAATATGTGTGCGCTACGTAGATTTTAAATTTGACGTACATGAGGATCTTCTGGTCGTATATCAAGTATCTTCTACAACAGGTGCATCACTATGCAAGATGCAACAAGATGCCTTGATCCGACTTCAGCTGCCGGTTCAACATCTTCGTGCTCAGACATACGACGGTGCCAGCAACATGTCCGGGAAATATAAAGGTTGCCAGGCAGAAATGAAAAAGATCCAGCCGTTGGCCATGTACGTTCACTGCGGAGCACATGTCACAAACCTCATCACTAGCAAGGCCATTATTGATGCTTCCTTCATTAAGAATGCTCTAGACAACGTTCAAGAACTCGGCAACTTCTACAAGAGCTCTGGTAAGTTCAAGCATTTGTATCTCAATCTCCACAATGATGATGCCAACAGTCCTTCGCCTAACACATTGAAGCCCATTTGTCCCACTCGCTGGCTGACTCGCTTTCCTGCAGTTAAGTCCGTCTTGGACAATTTTCCTGATGTATTGGATGCCCTTGAAGAAGCAGCTAGAGAGTTTGGCTCAACCACAGCGCCACGTGCCAACGGCCTTTATAAGTGTATGTCGTCAGGGAATTGTGTCTTGGGATTGTATGCTTCACTTTCGATTTTACAGTGCCTAGAAAACTTTAATAAGACTCTGCAAGGATCAGCCGTTACTATATCAGGAATGCTTGCTGCTGCAGAGATGACCATGCAAAACTTACAGTCGCTTCGAAATGAGCAAAAATTCCACGACATATTTGAGGCAACACAACAGAAACTTCACCAGAGCAACTTGGAACCTGTGAGCTGTCCAAGGAAGCGCAAGGTTCCCAAAAGATTAGAAGATGGGACGGAACCGGACTTCTCAACTGATTCTCCGGAGGTTTTGTACCGGATTGAGTTCTTTAGAGCAATTGACAGTGCAGTTGCCAACGTGACCGAATATTTTTCTTCCACTGACCTGGTTGCCTACAAAGACTTAAGTTCAGTTCTACTGACGGGATCCTTCAACTTTGAGGTTATAAGGAAATATCCTGAATTTAACGAATCTCTGGAGCAAGAACTCGGGTTTTTCCATCATCAGTTTAATGGGGCTTCTATTGAAGATTTTAGAAATATATTCGCGGAAATGGTACCAGAAGTACGAATAATGTTCCCTCAGGTAGAACGGTTGGTCCGCATTTTACTTTTTCACCAGCAAGTTCATGCACAGCAGAACGTTCATTCAGTGCCCTCAGAAGACTGAAGACCTGGTTGAGGAGCACAATGACACAACAGCGTCTTAACCATCTTATGATTAGTCATGTGCATCGTGATCGCCTTTCAGCTTTGTGTCCTCAGAGAATTGCCGAGGAGTTCATCAGAGCTGAAGAATTCCGCAGGCAGACGTTTGGCAATTTTTAACTGAAGAACTTTCTGATATCTAGTTTTTCTTCCATATTAGCGTTATTTGTGTTCTTTTAATCATACAGGAGTAATTGTTGTATACACAAGAGTTCAATATGAAAGGGATTTTTTCATTAAAGTAAAATCATTTGGGATCATAAACATTGTTTATTTTGACTTAAACGGTTTACTTGAAAACAAATCACTCGGTAATCTGCACAAAGATACAGTTTGATGACTGAAACCATACATACGATTACATTTACAGCCAACCCGTAACATTTTCTGTAGACTTGTGGACATGTAGCCTGATTTCTGCCCGAAATACCCCCTCTTATCTCACACACACACGTGTAATATGTAAGTGAAACAATATCAAGCGCCCCATCAAACAAACTTTAATTTTTTCTTCTCCTTGAAAGAGAAAAAAATCGAACAAAGACCATGTAAATATGCACATAATCATGATTACAGCCAGGGAATATAGCAGGCTCCTTGTCTTGGAAACCGGGTATTGTATTTGAATGTGTCCCCCCCCCCCCCCACTTATTATAACCCGTTGACGTCCCTGGTCAGTTACCTAAGCGCCTCGTTATTGCTATGGTGGATTCAGATGCGTATAACGGTTCGTATGGAAAAAATCCGTTTAATTTTAAGCATAATAAAGTTAATTTTTTCTCGCTTTACTGTAACGGTAAACAAATTCCTAGCATAGCTTATACGCCTAATTTCGAGCGTTTTGATTATTTAAGAATATATCACGACATGTATGTAGGTAATGGTCAGATGTATAAAGACATGGGGAATAATATATCTAGAACGGATTTCGGTAAATGTTATACTTTATTTTGCTTCGACCTCTCCCCCGATATGTGCGACGGGGAACATTTCGACCTTATTCAGAAAGGTAATATACGTTTAGAGATGAGGTTTGCCTCCCCTCTAGCACAGACGATTAACGTGATCGTTTATTCAGAGTCCCAAAATCTAATTTTTATAGATAAAAATAGAAATGTGTTATTCGACTTTGCCATATAATGAATAATCTTCAGATAGATAAGATATTAAGTGAAGATGACTTCGCTAAAACTTGCTACAGAGGTGTTTATTCTTTAGATAATTTACCAAATTTCAAGGATGGTAGAGGCGCTTATATATGTAACACACACCCCTCATATTTGCGAGGCGAACACTGGGTGGCTATGTATATAAACAACGAACAGTCATGGGTGTATTTCGATCCGTATGGGTTATTTCCTTTACATCGAGAATTTTATGACTTTATGAATGCCTATTGTCAGTCATGGACTTTCAATGATAAAAGAATACAAAGTCCTTTTTCTGCGGTTTGCGGACAGTATTGCGCTTATTTTATATTACAGATTTGTCGTGGTGCATCAATGGCAAACATATTAGCTCCCTTCGATCAATATTACAGCGACAATGATGTAGAGATTTACGATTATTTCGCTTACAAATATAATATTACCGATGTACCATTAATAGTAAGAACTATGTAAAAGAACGAATTACCCTGGAAAGGCTTCACTTCAGAGTCCTGACTACATCTATTGACGGGTACAACCAGAGACAGATCTCGTTTTTAGTGCGTTGTTGGGTGGTAAACGGTTCTTAAGAAAACTTTATGTAATATGTTTTATGTAATGTTTTTTTTTTAAAGAATAAAAAAAAAATGTAAAACTGTAAATCCAACGTTGTTTTGTGTTGATTTCTTTCTTGGTTAAATAAAATCCGTTAACTCCTTCTTGGTGTCAACCCTTTAAGATACAATAGGCCAACCACCCAGAAAGAAATAACGTTTTTTTTATTTTTTTTTTTTATTTTTTTTTTTTATTTTTTTTTCTTCCCGATCCACAAAAGTATAATTGCACGATAAATATACATTAAAAAGTAAAAGCAAACTGTTGTTTTATACATTCTATATTAACAAAAAAGTAGGATACAAACTAAAAAAAAACTATACACAAAGGAATAAAATATGAACACTTTATTTATATTCAAAATAAGACGGGTCACAACACACACACAATCTTTATTGAAAACAAGTCTATGAATAAACGAAAGAGGAATATTCTACAGCGCGGTTGATTCTGGGAGGGATGGTGGGACGACGTTAAGAAGAATATCCGTACGGGACAGTATCCAAATCGGGTTGTATAACACGTTTCACAAATTTTATTCTGTAATCTTTTTTCTCGTCTCTATTAACGATCTCAATCTCCTTTTTCTTTCTTGTAATCTTATTCTCCTTGTACACGCTTCGTAAACAAAGCGGGCAAGATGTAGGCATGTTTTGCATTCGCAGTCGACGAGAACGTTTCGCACCATGTCGGACACTGTTCCAAAATTTATAATCTCTGAATTTTTAGAATTCAAAGTGAACCCCCTTATTTTGGTCACGGTTTTGCCGAATTTCGTTTTATAGGTATAATTCTTGGGCCCTCCACTAGCGAACACTTGAATACTATCCCCCGGTTCTAATTCGGAACACAGCTGACCCAACATATCACCACAGGGGATCTCGACATCTCCTGGCCTGGTATAGAAGATAATACTGTCCGTGTCAAAATAAAGGGTTCTGACGTCCAGCTTTTCGAGGACGGCGTATAGTTCAAGTCGTGCATGGGCAGTTGTAAAAGCTGCTAGTCACAAATTGGAAGAATATCCCGTCGGAGCGAAATCTTTTTTAGCCTTCCAATCCAACAATACAATCTCTTCATTTACATCGTGAAAATCCGTTACCTCTTTCGTCGCATCATTTAATATTTCGTAAAACTGGTCTTCCTCCGTAACATAAACGTAGTCAGCGATAATCCGTTTCTTTGTGCGAATTTTCCCCAAAGCGTGTTAAGACACATCTTAGCGACAGACCTTAAGCCGGGGTTCTTTACGATTTTATCCTGATCTAAAAGAATTCCTTCGTGTTCTCGATACGTTTGGATGTACTGGGTCTTATCTTCCTCTGAACGTATCCAATCAGGCCACCCAGAGGTTTGCTGTTTGATTTTCAGGAAAGTGTTTATATACTTAGTAAACAAGCCTGTGTTTTCGTCCACGCCGTTAAACTTGGTTGTCGTTGGGAAATGATATACCTCGTAGATCTTTAGTATTCTATAGCCTTTCTCCAAACTCTTTAAAATTTCAAATGACACCCACGTACCGATTAATGCCCGTTGTTCATCGTCATGATTACACGTTGTTAGGAGATTATCGCAGCAGGTACTACATAGAGGAAACATTAGTCGGTCATTACTGCGGTATGGCAGAACTGGGAGATAGAGATTTTTAGGAGGGAGTATTTTGCATTTAACGAATCCTACATAGTTCCGGATGTCTTGGAAATCCTTAGTTATTACCTCGGGGTACTTTAAAGGGAATTCCTTTGTTTTCAAAACGGAAGGATAGAGAGATGTAAAATCTAAATACTGTACACTCGTGTTCTCCTCCGCTTCGTAATACAACTTTGTACAGCATGTTCTCCCTCCAAAAAAAGCGTCCCTCGGATCCAGTCTATCTTGGATGTCCCACGTTTGAACAAACTTCTCCAGTTTTGTGTTATCTACTATTCGTTTTCTAAAATCGTGTTCCCAAATATAAACAATATCTGTAACTTGCGGACGAAGGTTTGTCAGTTTTTCCATGGTTTTCTTATAGACTTCAGACATCAGCGTACCTGTGCGAGGATGAATAACATCTTGCTCGTAGCAGTCTTTACATCCGTGTACCCAACAACCGAAAAATTCGTAGATTACATTTCTCTTTCGATCAAAACCATCGCATTTGTAACGCCCTATTCTGTGTTCCCCTTTATTCAGGGCATGTTCGATGTCCAACTCTTCGCCCCTCTGTCGGGCTTCATGCATTAACCATTCTAACCAGTGTATCGATATTCGTGAGAATTGATCTTTCTCCACTATCCCGTTGGACGGTACCTTTGCTATTGTGTTTTCTTTCAAAAAACGTAGTTTGTAAATAGCGAAACAGAGTGAGGTGACGGTAATATGCTGTAACGGATCGATTCCACCTGTTGACTCGTTAGTACCTTTGGTAATGTCTAAAATTAATTCTCTGAACTTCAAACAACATTTTCGTAATATTTCAACATCAGCAGTACAATACGCTAAGATTTCCTTCTGAAAGTCAAAAATATAGCGGCTTTGAACTTGCTCGGCGTGCCACTCCAAAAATTCTTTTTTGACGACCGATGACATGTCATCAACGCCATAATATTCGATCCCAGGAATTTCTCCGACATATTCTTGATTTGCCGCTGTGTTGAATAAATGAGGAAACCAACCCTTCTTCATAGATATATCAAAAGTTTTAGGGAAGTTAGCTAGCCGGGTTGAAATCAAGTTGAAGCTGTCCACGATTCGAATGTCCAAACATTTAACGTATAGGTACATTATTTTGCCTCCTGTATATATAATCTCCGGACAGACTGTTTGATCCACTAGATATCTGAGAAGAAAATAAGTGTCAAAATTCCCGCCATTGTGAGCTATCACTGTATAGCCTTTGTGATTCTTATTAAAAAGCCATTTCCCAAATCTATACACCGTTGACGTTCCTTTAAATACCATAGTTCTCAACACGCATTTCTTACACGTAGCATTATCTTCTTTAGATATACACATATTACAAACTTTGTTAGCTACGCAGAAATTTGGAATGTGCTCACCCGTTTCCTGATTAGTTTCAAAATCGAAAAAAATATAAAGATCCGATTTTTCTTTATTACTGCCCGGCTCTATGTAACAGTAATGATCACCCATATGATAGACATGACACGAGAGACAATAAAACTCTTCACAACAATGATTTTTTGGAGATCTTTTAGCTCTTTGTAGTAATTTTTTACACGTGATACATAGCCATAAACGGTCACATATGGAAGAGTTAAACATGTGCCTTTCGATTATCTGATTTTTCCGTTCTAATGTCTATCAAAACATTCTTTGTTCCTGAATGTCCTGTTACATCTCTTACAACTTACAGGATTGGTATATTTACAACCGGCCGTGTAACACATACTGCATATATTGGCACACTTGTGGTCCGACTTCTTGTAGTACGGTTTCAAACAATCATCGCACATATAAGCAGCTGCGTAAAACGCGGGGGCCTCCGTGGCTCAGTAGGTAGAGCGTTGGACGCTCAATCCGAACAGCCTTCCACCAATGGGTCGCGGGTTCGATTCCCACTCAGTCCAAAAATTGGAAAATTTTCTGACTGGGTCTTAACTCGAACGACCTATGTGGGATGGTTGCCAGTTACCAACGGAAGGTCGTGGGTTTCCTCCGGGCATAGAGCCCGGTTTCCTCCCACAATAAAACTGGCAACGCCGCCATATAAGTGAAATAATCTTGAGCGCGGCGTAAAACACCAAACAATCAATCAATCAACCGTAAAACGCGTGTAGCTTTGTTATACAGTCGAAATGCGAGTTATGATATAAGAGGTAAATTTTAGCACTTGTCTTAATACTGCCTCTATATACAATAGTGTTGAGGGCGTCTGATTTCACGATAATAATTTGAATCCCCAACACTTTCAAACAATTCTACATGTTCTAAACCACAGGGTTGCTCAGGATCGATACCAGCCTTTCTCGTTAACTCCATAGCTCTTTGAGTTTGAAGTCCCTTATTTGTGTATCCTACTTTTGTCTTATCAGGGTCATTTCTGCTGTAAGCCAATCCAACACAAATTGCCCGGGCCATACATAGTTTGTCACTCGTATTTGTTATCCTTATAATACTTTTCTTCTTTACTCTGTCTTCCTCTAGGTTCGTGATTTTCGTTGCTCTACCCCTCTTATCAAACGGATAACACCGACATGTATTTCAAACGTTTCGTTGAAGACGATATTTTCGTTGGACTGTAGAATTTTCTCTATCATCTGTTGTAACAGGTCCACAGTTATTTTTTGGCGCTGAGTCAATGGAATAACTATAGGGGTTTCCATGTTATTCTGTCTGAGATACACCCTAACCAAATCGTCATCGTGCAATCCAGCCATAGCATTTTCGAATACGAATTCTATGGCTCTAGTTAAAACGTCTAAACTCGATTTCCACGTTCTATTTATCAAACGCGTATTTAATTTAAGAATATGTGTTGATTCTGTCGTATTAAATTTCTTACGGTGCGTTACTTTTACTCGTTCGATTTTAAAATCGTCAGAACGCGTTTGTTCTGTAAACCCTCAAGATTGCGTATCGTGTGAGAGGTTAACATCGCTATTAGCGGGTGGCACGGGTTTATCGGGAATAACGGAAGAGACCGGCATAACGGGAAAATCCGAAGACGGTAGCAAGTCTACAATATCGGATACGGCGGGCAGTTCGTGAATAGTGGACGATTTTTTTCCACGTCCCTTTCCTTTTTTACTTTTCTTAACCGATGTCCTGTTGAAAAAAGAGGGAAAAAAATCCATTAGCCTCTAGCGTTTTTGTTTGTTGAAAATACCGATTCAGATAAAAAAAATCGTTTGCATTGTTTTAAGAGAGAAGAAAAAGAAAACAATTTTATAACAAAATTATTACTTACTGTATTCCTTTAGGTTTGAAATAGCCAGTGCTACAGCTCGGTTTAACAAAAGGTGGCGCCTCTGGTGTATCGGACGTGGTAGCTACGATCGGGGTTAAGGTTTCGGGCTCATTTTCTACGCGAGGAGTTTTGATTCGTTGCTTATTTCTGTTTAAGCTGAGTTTATTTCTTCGCGTCAAATCTCTGAAACGGAAAGTAAAATAACTATCAAGACTACTTCAGTAGGAGTGAAAGAGTGTTATAAATGTTATTTTTTTAAATAAAAAAGATATCCTCTACGATCTATACTAATAAAATCAGAACCCACCGTTTTTTAGTGAGACTCCATTCAAGCTCACTAGGGGGTTGTGGTGGGGGAGGTTCTTTCCGGGAAGGCTGTGATGGGGGTGGTAATTCTTTCTGGGGACAGGTTGTAGCTACGATCGGAGTTAAAGTTTCGGGTTCATTTTCTACGCGAGGAGTTTTGATTCGTTGCTTATTTCTGCTTAAGCTGAGTTTATTTCTCCGCTTCAAATCTCTGAAACGTAAAGTAAAATAACTATCAAGACTACTTCCGTAGGAGTGAAAGAGTGTTATAAATGTTGTTTTTAAATAAAAAAGATATCCTCTACGATCTATACTAATAAAATCAGAACCC